>JARHVA010004449.1:0-690000 GCA_037957365.1 Torreya grandis | reverse complement strand
ATCATTAATTGGATACTTTTTATATATATCTAGTATTCAATAGGTATAATAACAATCAGTCTATCTAGTATTAAGTTTTTAAGTCCTCTCATTAGTACTCAATAGTAGCTTAGTACCTCTTTAATCCCTCTCGAGCTCAATACTAGACATTGGAAGTGAAAATAACATCATTTTGTAAGGCACATCTAAAATCCTAGGCCTTTCCAATATTATTTGTATCAATCCATACTCCTCGGGGTGGCTTTAATAGAGGAATGGTATACAATATTGATGATAATGTACCTTCCAGTATAAATTCAAGCCTATGAATGACACCATCACTTCTAACATTACACCTTTGGAGGCCTATGGCATCTTATTATGGAGATTGTATTTATATGAATAAGTTGATATATATCAATGTAATCCATAATGCTAGACTATACATGTAAAATATTGCTTCTTCAATATCTTAGAATCAGTTCTAATGACCAAAGTGAACCTTAGTCTTTACCAAATGATGCTATAAAATTGTCTCATATGTGCAGGATATTTATATTCCAAATTATTATCTATCACCTACACAAGTGTTATGATTGATAAAAATACCCTTAAGCATATGTATAGCCAAACCCAAATTTCACATGTTTCCCTAAATGACAAGATCAATCAATGGGGATAATATTGGATGTAGGATTTGTCCCCATGGGTCAATTTTATCCGTTGGTCCTCTAGTAGTCATTTTTTAAAATAAACCCTCTCATATCTTATCACACATTTTTTTATGATTCTTATTGTGTATTTTCCCCTTTTATATTGATATAAATGAACACTCAAGTCACTTATTCTACCACTTAGCAATTTCAATACAGAGGCATATTTACATTAGTACACACTAAGAAAAATTTCCCTGTTCTTCTTAATTTTGATTTTTATCATTAAAAGCAGTCCTATACCAAGTCACAAGATTTTTTAATCCATACCAAATTTAAATCATGGTCAAGTATTTAATCCATTTCTAGATGCATTCATATAATTAAAGATCACAATTGTACAAAGCACACTAAGTGGGGTAATTGCATGTGTTAGATTCCTTTGTTGGAGTATTGGATACAGAGGCAACATTCAATCATCATTGGGGTGAATAGGGTAAAATCATCCAATTATACTCCACATTTATCTATTTGAATGTTTTGAATCACTACATTCCCTATTAGGATTTCAAACTTGGATAATCTATTTGCAAGTCTTATGCACACTTTTGAAGGTCAAATATATGTATATAGACCTAATTCCATCTATTGCAAGTGATCATTCACACATAAACATGATTCCATAATACATGGATCTCTCAAATAATAAAAATATGTCTCCCTAAACACAATTTCAATAACGTAATGTAAATTAGGAGTCAATATGTCCTATTTGAATGCCTCATGAAACCAATCACTTATTTTTTTTATATGAGATATCAAATAGGGTATATCATATTGAGGTATGTTCCTATTGTTGTGTTAAGGAATTTATGTTATCATTGATTTAAAAGGTAATTGAGTGTCATTAATGTCTTATAGGTGCTCTTTTGAAGATGCATGGTAAGTGATCATGATATCTTAAGCATTGTCTAGTACGTCCTTGAGTCCTACATAAGGTCTTGGCATAATGTTTTTATATGACAAGATTATGAGAAATGTTTTTTTTGTATTGATATGATAAATTATTAGAGAGTGTTGATTTTTTTGAATTGATTTTTATGATAGGGTCATTTTTGACCAAGTTCATAAGAGCAAGTTTATGTGGACAAGATTTATTGAGAAGCCTAGTCTTATCTTGGTGAAGGCATGATTAGTGAATCTTGGTGAAGTGAGTAGAATAAGGATTATGAGAAGATATGTGGATCCTATCTCATATGTTTGAAAATGAGTTGTGAGCTATAGAAAGAGTATTGAAGTTCTCAAAGTGGTATGGTGCCTAGTAGTTCTTTTTGATGAACTAGTTCTTGAGCATGAATATGGCTTGTAGAGGCATGATGATGATGATGATATGTGCATGTATGGACTTAAAGTTGTGAAATACAATTTTATATCATGAAATAAAGGTATATATTCAGTCACATGACTCTCAGAGTGAGACAAAGGGGTAAGTTCTTCATTGGTAGTCTTCTCATGGACCTTGTCTTAAGACCCTAGGTAGAATGATGAGGCATCATGATCAGGTTTGGAGGATTTTGAGATCATATGATCATGTTTTGAATTTTTACATGTTTTTTTAACTATGTTGGTTATTTTTTAGGTCTTGAGTTGAAGAATAAAGCATAAAAAAATGGATTTGAGGTCTCTCGAGTGATAGAATGAGGTGTTGCAGACCCAAAAAGGATTTTCTCATGCTTATTGGCTCATAAATAATTTTCATGGGATCTTGATTAGTTCATGGTAGTTTGTATGGGTCCTAGTTGTATTCTCTAGGCATTAGTTTTTGGAATAAGGAGCAATCCTTTATGAAGGATTGTTAAGAGTGGAAACTATTTTTTAATGTCTTAAAACCCTAAGTTAAACCCAATGTTAGATATATGATTCAAAAGTGATAAAAATGGTTTGTAAAGTTTAGTATGATGAATTTATATTGTATTAAACTCTCTTAGTAACCTCTATGTGGCATTTTTTAGAGAGAGGAGAGAGAAAATTATTTGTTACAAGCATATTTATAAATAAGTCTATGTAGTTCTCAAAATTTACATTGACTAAAAGAAGTGAATGGATGGAGGTTGAATCTTGAGAATTATGTCTTATTCCCATGGTGTTTTTTTAGTAGGTTCTAGAAATAAAATATGTTAAATTGGTCATAGAAATTTACCTATCACTAAAATGGCCTAGTGATGAAGACAATGAGAAAAACCAAGCAGAAGTGAGAATGAGATTAGGGATGTATTGTCATGAATTAGGAATGGATATAAATTCATGGGGTTTTTATTCAATACATATATTACACATTCATTTTTTTTTTATTTTTTGATGATCAGTGGATATTTTGAGAATGTTGCTCATGATTTGACCTATCTTGTGTTGATAGGATAGTGAATAGGTAAGATTGTGAGATTATTATACAAGACCAATGTTATCACTTGACCATATATATATATATATATATATATATATATATATAATTTTTACCTAATTATCTCATAATATAATACACATGAATTAATAGTTTCTATAAGTGTCCACACAGGTGTTGAAAGTCATAATCATCATGACTGGTCCTCAAGGTAGAATGGCAATTTTGAGTAAGCAAGTGGGAGTGATGATTTAGAGGCTCTATAAACTTAAATGAATCATCAAATGAATATTATGTTTTTTTAATTAATTAATTTTTTATTTATACTTTTCATTATCTTGAAGATCAGTAAAAGTGATTGAACTAGTAAATCCAAAGTAAGTAGACTGGTTTAGAATTGCATGTGTATACTAAAGATAAGAGATTGGTCTTCATGACCAATATATGGCATTATATCTTGAAAAAATTATAATTAATATTGATATATAAATTTCAAGTAGTATATGTAAGGTGTCATAAGTGATAGGAAGTATTATTTTAGGGATTGAATCTCAAATATTCATGACTGTGTTTTTGAAGTTTCAAACAGTTTTGAATAGTCATCTAGCAAAGATGAGTTTAGGGTGATTTTACAAGAGTTTAAGATTAAAATAAATATAAATATTTTATAAATTTATCTTAGTTTCATATTATTTCATTTATATTCATTAATTTTTCATGTATAGATGTTGGTAGTCAATTATTCATGACTGGGTTTCAGAGCATTCAAGCAGTTCTGAGTGGTCATGTTGCAAAAGTGAGTTTGAGGCTTTAAGATCTATGTTGAATTTTATAATGAATTTTTAGATGACCATAAGATTATTAATTTTATTAATATGTAATTTTTTTATGGTTATGTGTAAAAATTAGTTGTATACTTTAGGTGTTTAAGATAGACTTTCTAGGTGAGTGAAGACCTAGTTATAAGTAGTGCTAATGATGTGGTCCAAGTAGTGAATTGGAATAAAATGTAGTATGGACATATATGAATATTATAATGGGTATATTTGATGTATTTTTTAATTTTTTCATCCATGTGTGGAGTAACAATAAGTTTCAATAGGGCTAAGTGTAATGTGTTGCTTGAGAAGGCCTAATTGCATTAGGTCTCCTTTAGGCATAATGGTGATTTTGGTTCTTATGAGTGGTGAAGGACCTATGTAGTGGTTTTTTTATGCATGAAACATTTCATTTGACCACTTTTATGGTTAATACAAGTGTTTATAGGTTTTTTTCTTACCAAGGTATGTGCAATCAAGAGTCAAGTATAAGAATAAGGCCTAATAGGCATATTTTGTGTGTTGTTGAGGAATGGTTGAATAAGCGAATGAGATAGTAGATTTATGAGATCAAGGAGATATTTTAGAAAATTATAATATGGAAGAGATACTATTATTAATATATAATATATTTTCTTTAATATTTGACCTAATAAGCCTAGTAAGAGGCATATTGAGTGAGGAAGCCTAAGAGGCGGGTTTGAGAGAGATAGAAGTGTGTGAAGAGCAGAAGAAGGTGGTCATCATATATTGTGTGATAAAAATAGGTTTATGAATGTGATAAAAAATTTAATGGGGCTGATTTTTTGCTTATTCATCTAGGGTTTGGTGCTTCTTTACAATTTGGTGCTTGCTAAAGACTATTTGAGTGGGTGTTCGACTAAGTAGGGGTTATTGCTCCTTATAGAGTTGGTGCTTCACTAAATTTGGATATTTTCATTATAGGACTATATTCCATTTTAATGGTTTAAATTTTTTTAGTCCCCTTGAGGGTTTCCCACATATATGATATGTTTTGTGCTTCATGTTTTTGTGTATGATTGTTTATGCATAGGTTGATCTAAGTGTTTGAATGAATGCTTCATGAATAATAAATAAATTGAATTATTATTTTAATGGCACTAATTCACCCCCACCCCCCATGATTGGATATTATTCCAACATATAGATCCCCTTAAAAAAAATTTGACAACCCAATATAAATTTAAACTTGATATGCCATGTTTAAGTGCACTGGAAACTAATCACTTGATTCATTACATTGAGTATAATATAGGGCATATCAAATCCCCTAAACACAATAGTGACAACCTAATGTAAATTTAGATTTATATAACTTATTTTAATTCTTTATGTAACAAATTGATTGTTGGCTACACAAGGAATTTAAATAGGATTTATTGAGCACCCTAAACATAAATGTAACAATTTAATGTAAAATTAGACTAAATATGCCCTATTTGAGTCACCTATGTAACCAAACACTCAATTTTTTACATAGTGCATTGAAATAGGGCATATTGAGCTCCCTAAACTCAAATAAGATAACCTAATATAATTTTGGACATGATACATGCCCTATTTTAGTGCCCTATGTAACCAATCACTTGATTGGTTACACATATCACCTAAATGGTGTATATCATCCCCCTAAACATGAATGTGACAAATTAATGTAGATTTAGACTTGAAATCCCCTATTTTAGTGATTCATGGAACCAATCACTTGATTAATTTCATGGTAAACTCAAATAGGGCATATTAATCCTTCTTAATACAAATGTGAGAGCCTTTAAAGTAAATTCACACCATATATGCCCTATTTGAATTCCACATTCAATAAATCACTTCAAACTCGATATGTGTTATTTGAATTCCTCGTGCAACCAATCAATTGATTTATTTCACAAGGAACTTAATTAGGGAATATCAATTCCTCTGAATATAAATGTGATAGCTTAATTTAAATTCACAGTTGATATTCCTTAATTGACTACCCCATGTATCTAATCACTTGATTTGTTTCATGTGGCACTTAAATAGGGCATATCAAGATAGTTAAACACAAATATACAAATTTAATGTATATTTGGATTCAATGTGACCTATTTGATTTCCTAGTGAGATAAAATTATTGATTAATTACACAAGGCACTCAAATAGTCCATATCAAGCCCCATAAACACAAATGTCATAACCTAATATAAATTTAGACTCAATAACACTATTGAAACTACTATGAGCATGTTACAAGAAAGAGTTTGAATGTGTCAAGTTGAGCTCCATTATCACCTCATATAATTGGCCAAATATTTTGGTGTGTTATGATTCTAAGGCATTCATAATGAGATTTTGGATGTATGGGGTTACTTTAGGTTACACCCATATTACATTTTTTACAAAGTTCATCTAGGTAGGATGAAACATATCTGAATAGTAATCTTTCCTTAGCTTATTATTATTGCATGTTTATAATCATATAAAATATATATGCTATGATAAAAATAATCAACATCATGGGGCCTAAGATCTTGTGTGCAGAGGACAACCTTGCACTTAGAGATAAGCATTAAGGCTATAAAGTGCACATATCATGTTATCTTTTAGAAAGGAAACCAACACAAATTTAAGTATTCATAATATTGATACTTGAAGGAAATACTTAAAATATTCAATGGTAATGAATAGGGGAAAAGTAAAAATATGAACAATGCTAAAACAAGGCTAGGAATGCACATTCATATAATCAATACAGGAGACACTTCATTTTATTTACATAGACTAAAGGTGTGAATACAATGTACATAATAAAGGTCAGATATTCAAGCATGATATTTATTGGTATGATTGTGTAAATCATCAATCTCAATTTGGATGAATATGTTACATATTTATTCAAATAATATAATAAATTAGTTATAATTATAAAAAGTTACAAAAATAACATATTTACAAGTCTTTTCATCTTATTTCCATAAAATGGTTGAGCTTCTTCCAAGTGTGTGGCAGTTGACCGATTTAGTTGGATGGTTACTCAAAGGGATTCCCTAACATGTCACGAAACTAATAAGTTCCATAAATAAATCCAAGTGGATTTAGTGTGGTGAATATATCCATACATGGTGTAGGATATGTACTATGAGATCTACTAGGTACAATAGGCTTTATTTATAAATGAAAATTTATAGAGAAATACAATAGTGCACAAAAATTTTGATAGGTGCAATATTTTCTATATAGAATTATTGTGAGACTTTTCTATGCATGAAATGATTGTAATGTGAATGGCTCTAATGCAAAGGAGAAGTGTATGTCATTTCATGGTTGCACACAAAGCATCAACATTAGATTTTAAAAATCTTCAATGTTACCTATAAATACACCATCACATCACCCATTATGAGATGTAAATTTCATATACTAAATATACCTCAATAATGTGTTGTTTATCAACATAAATTCACCTACAAGTTCATCATAATTTCACCTGCTAAATTTTTCTATTATAAATACACCCAAATGTCACCATCTCGAGATTCTTCCCTCATGCGACTTGAAATATAACTTAAGGGTTATCATTTCTAAAAACAAAATCCTATGTGACTTTTTTATGAGTTAAAGGTGACTTTAGAGGGTGACTTTATTTATTCTGAATTATGAACGTGTATGTGAATTCATGTGTCAATGTCCTCTCAGCTCTCACTATCTCTAATAGAGGTGAGGTTTTCAAAATTAATTTTTGGTAGATCTGGAACTCCTTAAAATGTCATAATAACTATGTAAGGTCCAAAAACCTACAAAATAACCATTGGTTTTCCAAAAATAGATGTAAGGTGAAAAATTTACACTTATAAAACATAATGCTCAATTCTAAAATTCTTAAAATGACTAAGTAATGACCAAATTGAATTTTGAAAAATTATTTTCCAAACGATAACTCCTACAATGTTATAATTTATTTCAAAATACCCAAAATGACCCTAGTTTATTATATTCAATAAAATAAATATAAAATATAAAATGTATAAATCAAAATGTAATGTTATAACTAAATGTTCATTTTACTATTTATACATTCCAAATCACAAAAAAAAAACTCACAAACTTAAAAAATACAAGCAAAACCAAAGGTTGTGCATCCTTTGTACGCAACGGGCATGTACCCTTTGTATTGTAAAGGGTGTACACCCTTTTCACTATAAAAGGCATATGCCCTTTGATAAAGGGTGTGTTCCCTTTAAACTTGGTATTTCAAGCCTATTCAAATTTTGGCTTGGGTTTTTTTTAAGGGCATGTGCTCTTTATAAGTCATGGACAAAATTTTTAAGAATGGCCCCTTATTTGTCCACCAACATTGTGCATCTACCTAGTACCTAAAATTAATGCAAGATGACAACTCAGTACAATAAAATTGAATACCAAAACAATATGAAAAGGAGGCTTAATCTAGATTAAAAATGATCTAATCCAATCACAAATGGCATAATACACTACCTAATGTAGTATAAACATGGAACCTAAAATCAATGCAAGAAAATAAAACTTGGTATACTACAAACTGAGTACCCAGATAGTTTAAAGAGGAAAACTAACACAATACCAAAAATACCTAATGCATTACAAATGTGGTACCTAAAAATAATGCAAGAAGAAATCTTAATACTAGGGATTTTTCAAAACAATAAAAATTTGATGCTTAATCAAATTTGAAAAATGTCTTAATCACATGTCTAATGTAGTATAAAACATGTTAACTGAAATCATTACAAGAATAAATCTTAATAGTACAAACTGAGTACCCAAATCAATATGCAGTGGAGTCTTAATCCATTTCTCAAATGGTTAATCCAATCCCAACATGACTTAATATAATTCCTAGTGACATATAAACATGGTAACTATGGACAATGGGAGAATAAATTTTAATATAGTTAAAATTTGATTTTAACCAAAACTACACAAATTAGATGCTTAGTTTAATCCCTAAATGACCCAATGCAATTTATAATACAAGATAAACACAGTAAAAAAAAAAACAATAATAAGGCTTAATACAGTAAAAAGTGAGTAACCAAATCAATTTTAAATTGAGGTCTAATGAAATCCCTATGCAACATAATCTAATCCCCAAATCAATATAATCCAAACAAAGACATTATATAGTAAAAATTTAGGTCTAAATAGATGCAAATCCCAAGTCAAATCAAGATGAACCTTCAAAATTTTACATTGATTTCACCAATGGGAACCTACTACATTTGTATTGAAACTAATAATAAATATTCAAAAAAATTATTCAATGATATTGGTTTTCAAATAGTTTTTAAAATGGATGAGGGCAAGAATGATCATATGAATGGAAGATGAAAGCCTTTGAGTGCAGTACGTGGATAGTTTGTCTTCACGAGAGTGAATAAATTTTAAAAATTTAGAAAAAAATATCAGACTTGAATCTTTATAGTATCAAAACAAACTTATAATAAAGTAATGTAAATATTTTTTGTTTCCATATTATCTTAGTAATAGTTTAATTAAAATAAAAGACCATGGATAAATGTTTAATTTTTTATTCATAAATGGAATAGACTATAACTTGAGTTTGTTCATTTTAAACACCTCAAAACCCAAAAAATAGGGTTTTTTCACCTTTGTGTGTTTGCAATCTTTAGTAACTAATTAGATTAGTTTATTTTCATCAAGTATATGTGCCTTCATAAATGAATAGATTTGTTTTTACTTTAAATTTATGTGTTTCACAGATTCAAAGATAAAAATAATAGGTTCTACCAAAATTATGTACATTTTAATGCATCATTATATATAAATTCACAAAGTGATTATACAAGATGGAAAATGTTAGAACAAAGCAGTGCAAGGAATTGTGCTTATTTTTTTCTTTGCAGCAATGTGATCAGAAGACAAGCACATGGAAGAAAACTCTATATATGATATTCAAGAATGGAAATTTCCATAAGGAACATGCCATTTTTTATTTTTTAATTTTTTTAATTTCAAACATAAGCATAGTATTAAAAAGGTAAATATGGTCAAGGCATATATCTAAAACATTGTTTATTATTTGTGCAGGAAGTCATAACCATGCATGTAATCACCACTAGGAATGCAATTTTAACATTACAAAATCCATAGAAGGTGTAAAAAAATAATAATTCAAATATAGTTGGAATGATTTCAATGCATCTTAATTAAAATGGTGTCATCAGTTCGAGAAATGTTATATTTTTCATTGGATTTATTAGCATACAATATTTTAACTATGTTGTTATTTGTCCTAGTTTTAAGGAATTTGAAATTAATTAAAATTTTAATAGGTTGATGTATTTTATATTCTAAACAAAGTATTTGATCTATCTTTTTATTCAGGCATATGTTAAAAAAATACAATCAAGAGAAAATGCAATAGGTTGAAGCATCATTTAATATAAATGTAAATATTAACTTACATAATTGGGCATGCATTTGAATTGTTATTATTATGTAGTACATGTTGAGTATAGATATATTAATTTTATTCCATGATGACACAATAACAATGCTACTAAACTAATATATAATTTAATGGACTTACATATTCTAAAATTTTGTTTTTTTTATTTTATTTTACGCCTAAGAGATATAAATAATGTAAAACTATTGCACTAATTTGATTATGTAAATATGGAAATATATATACTAATATAAATCAAAAATGATAAATAGATGTTAAACTCTTTCAATTTAGAATTGAAAAATTAATAAGGGAGTATTTATTGAGTTGATTCTTATTATTTTTCACTCACTGGTGTTTCTATAACTAAAACTACTTTGTAACTTCTTTGTCAATTGCTTAGACTTGAAATAAATGTTGAAGACCTATTTGGATGTTATTGGCCAAGTCTGTCCCTTGTAGTAGCCAACACTACATAGAGGTAACTAAAATGATATGTGTGTACTTTGTGGTTATATGACTCTAGATACCTATGTAGTTGTGGATAAAAATGGTTCTTATATGTGTGCATGAATTTGATTATGTGTGATGATGTTCATTTTATTTCTCCTTCACCCAAACCTTAATTTTGATTTTGACTGTAAGATTGCCTTTAAAAATTGGTTATTATTCTGGTTCGATAACTCAAACCACTCTTCAATGAATAGTTAAGTGTTACCTATGCTCTAATACTTTGAAAGGGGCTAGAACTGCACATAGTTCTCCCACTTGTGTGTGTGTGTGTGTGCACCATCATGAACAATCTAAAATTCAATGCAATGTTATGATCTTCTACATTTTGCACCGTGCAACTTTGAATTTGTATTTTCAAACATGGCTCTATATATTTCTTTATGGTTGATCCTTAAAGGTTTTTAGATGTATATTTTTTTTATAATGGATCAATAGAGTGATAATTTATTCAAGTTTCTAAGTGATTCTCAAGGTGATGGCCATGTCGTACCAAGCCATACCAAGTGAGCATAACCTTATGAATTATTGATAGTTATAGATGAATATTATTTAATTCTTGATATTACTGATACATGAATCATGTATAAGCAAACCTAATATAGACTTCCCAATTTTAAAAATAGTCATTGAGAGTGCCTAGACAATACTAGAAGAGGTAGACCCCTATAGTAACCAACACTATCCAGGTATTATCGATAGTGTCTTGGAAGTGTATATCAGTGATATGAGATATGAATAAGTTCTATCTAGGATTTTGAGATGTCCTCATATAGACTAAGTTGATCCTGATTTGGTGTATTTAGAAAATAGAGGTGCCTAAGGAAATAATTGGGAAAAGGATAGATGGAAAGTGTGCTCAAGGATAAAATGTATGGGAATTATCCAAGTATGTCAAATTTAATGTTTTTAAAGTGTTTGATACCAAATTTATGTATCTATAGATGTCCCCTTTTAATATAGTATTAAAAATTATAAATTAAAAGATTTAAAAAAAAAAATTGGTACCTATGGTAATAAAGTTTAGTGTTGACAAGTATGACTAGAATGTATGATTTTCGCCATGTGAAACCTACAAAAAAACACGTTTAGATTAATGTATTCTCATGGTAATAAATTTTAAATAATTTTAATCATTGAAAAAAATAATCAAAGTAATGAATACACCTAATGGTTTTTAAACCAATCTTCTACTTTTTGAATTTGGTTAGAGAATTCCATGTGGTGATCATGCCCTAAGGAAATGCAATTATTAAAATCATGATTTGATCAATGTAAATAACTCAACTATCACTAGAGGAGTGATATAAGTAAAGTAATATATTAACCTCAACTTAATTTCTATAAATATCATAATAACTCTTTTTTATAACCCCAAAATCATGTTCATATGTTAAATTACAACCTCAAATTAGGTTCGTATAAAAAAGTACAATGTTGAAATAGGATCATATGTAAAAATACTAATCATTATAAATAAATATAGAACCAAAGTGCTTACATAATATCATCATTACCCATTGATGCTAAATGTATAAACTATTAAAGTGTTTAAATGAAAAATAATAATTCCCAAGTATGATGCATTTTTCCCACAAAGTAATATATTATGTCAACATATGTTTGTCAAAATGTCATTGAATATATCAATTGTTCCTCACAATCATGTATAATTACCTAAATATATCTCAATATACTAAATCTAACCCTTTTGAATCACATAACCTATATAATAATGTGAAATTTATATATTGCATCACATGAATCTCTGAAATATCATATTCCATGCCCCCTTTGATATGATGGATGAAGCCTATGATTCATTCATCTTATAAAAAAGAGTTGTGTGCATCATGTGTTATATAGAAATGTATAGTCATGTAAATTACATATAAAAACATGATAATATATGTCATTTTAAAAACATTTTGATCATTCAAGCATATATGAAACATGTAATTCAAGGAAATTTGGTCACACAAGTGTCAATGTTAAATAAATGTATAAATTAAGCATAGAATTATAATAATCACATCAAATCCATGATATAAATCATGAAAAAATAAATCATATAATAGAAATATGTGAGATAAAAATCATGACATAAAGCTCGTAGTAACAGTCAGTTTTTTCCATATAAGCTATATGTAACCATTCACATGCATATGCACACAATATCATGATCAAGAAGTATGTATGCATATAATACATGACATAACTTTGACATGACATGGACATGAAATGGACTAGAGGATCCTATGACACAACTAACATATGAATAATAAATAGTTAATGTATCCATATAATAATTAATATGGCACACATTAATAACCAAGCAATGCCACCATCATCAATATTAAACATGTACAAAGCAAGAAATTTTTGTCCACATAATCAATCAATGTCATCATATATTATACCAAATAAAAATTTCCATAGGAAATACCACTTAGAAAGTATAAAAATGAGCAAGGCATTTATAATCAGTCTAATATGATTAATGGACCAGCATAGATAGATATAACCTAAAACATATGTGACGCCCCCAGTATAGGCATGCCTCCAATGTAGAAAGGTTACTCATGGGTGTGAGCAATGATGACTATATGTGTGTTCATGTATCATATTGATCCAAAATTTAGAATATTTGGTTGAAATATTATTCAAAAAACAATAACAACACAATTATAATAATGTTATCTCTGAGAAGAGATGTTGTATTGATCAAATTTGTAGACCCAAACATATGCTTATCTCTAAGAAGAGATGTCTAATTTACATTTCAAGTTACATATTAATTTATACACATTTTTAAGGTATGATGAGGATTTGGAATGTTACCAATATTGAGGTAGATTAAGTGGTTTGACTTTCATAATTTAAAATAATATATAATCTGAGGAATTACTATTTTTAGAAACTTACTATTTTTAGACTACATTACTAAAATTGAAATTTGGGCACTTCTATTTTATTTTAAAGGTTAAAAACCCATTTAGAAAATATTTATTCCATTTCATGGTTTTCCCCTCATTCTCATCTTTCCAATGGTTTAAACGGGGAGTCAAACAAAGTTATGGTGCAAAAGTTATGGCTCCCAGAAGTTCTACCACCAATTGGCATAGAACTGTCACTCGAATTGTCACCTAAAATATTACTCAGATAATTCCTCCCTCCTTGAGAATAAATTTCCCCCATTACATCAATATTTATCATCAAGTGTGGTAGTCTTATTTTTATTTGATTCTTGATGCATACTTGGAATGGACTATGCTTTGTGGAGCTATGCAGGGCCCGATTATTTACCATTTCTGTTTGACTATTATTCTATGGATGGAAGGCTGTGAACTTCTTCATCTTGGTATCTATTTACCTTTTTTTTTTTGTTTGTGTATTCAGGGTTAAAACATCAGCCCTTTTGGATTCATGTGGCTTGACCACCATGAGAATGAATTTCTTAGCACTAATCAAGGAGACAGATGTACAAGGTGGTACCTCTGGTACCCTATAGCATTTTGTTTCAAGAGTAAGGGTGATCCTTTGAGTTATTGATTCATAGATGCCATGTCAATCATACATGAATATCTAACCAAAGATTACATCACAAACATCCAGATTGACTGCATCACATAAGACCTCATCTTTGAAAGGTTTTATTGCATATGAGAGAAGACATTAGTGGGTGACATAGAGGTTTCTCCCTAGACTCAACCATCCAATATTGTATGGCTTTGGGTGAGGCTTCATAGACAAATTTAGGATTTTCACAATATTAGTAGAGATTAAATTCTTTTGACTCCCACTATCAAGAATGAAATGTAGAGGCTTACCTTTCACCCATAACTTATAGTGAAACAACCTTTCCTTATCATCTGGCCTCTCCTCATGGGTCTGTGATGAAGAAACGATGGCATTGGGCTCATCATCTATAATCTCTTCTTCATCCTCTTCAACTACATGGTGTGTATGAGGTAGAGCAGTAGATGTTGAGGATTGTGACTCAAAAAGTAGGGACTTAATGGCTTGACATTCTTCTTTGGAGTGCATTCCAAATTGTAGTGATCACACTATTTCCCAGTCTTCCCTTCATTTTGCTTCTAATTTTGGCCTTGTGTTTGACCTTATTTATCACTTTTTCTTTTTTTAGGCTGACTCTTTGTATTCATTCTTCTATGCTTCTACTCAATCTTCACCATGAACTTGTATGTCTCACCAAGGGTTTCTAGATTGAAGAGTTCCATCTCCCTTGTATATACCATTGTAGTCCACCATGATATTTGAGAACCTTGTGTTTCTCACTTTCTTGGATGTCCAATCTCATAGATAGAGAATGAAAAATGTCAGTGTAATCTTGATCAGACTATTCCTTACCTTGGCAAAGTTGTTTCCACTTTTTATATAGATCATCATATGCTCTAATGGGGTAGTATTCTTCCTTTACAGCTTCTATTAAATCATCCCAATTAGGTTTTACCTCAAAGCCAATATCATCTGTACTGAATCTCTTCTTGTATACTTCCCACCAATTTTTGACAAGTAATGATGCTTTCAAAAGAGCAAAAGTGATCTTCTCTTTATAGGTGAATTTATTTACAAAAAATTAGGAAGACAATTGATCCAACCAATTTTGTACTACATCAACATTGATTTTTCCTTCAAATGTAGGGATATCAAAATTCGCCTAAACCTTGAAGGGTGTTGGGGCACTGAAAGGATGTGGGGGTACAGATGAGGAGCTATAATTTCCCATCAAGATTTATTAGAGAATTTGGGAAAAATTTTGTAGCATCTACACTTGCTACTATTGGAGGTATTCATTCACCATTTCCTTGAAAGGATTAGATGTCTCAGTGTTGTCTACCATTTGAGGTCATTTAGAGTGAATAGGTGGATAGTTTGGAAGCTCTATTATTTTATACTCAAGCTTCTTGTAGCCTAACCTCATCCTCAAAATCATATACTCTCAAGATAAATTACTCTGATACCATTGATCCAAAACTCAAAAGATTTCTTTGAAAGATAATTCAAGAAATAAGAACACAATTGTAATAATTTTATCTCTGAGAAGAGATGTTTTATTGATCAAATTTGTAGACCCAAACATATACCTATCTCTAAGAAGAGACGTCTAATTTCCATTTCAGGTTACATCTTCATTTACACACATTTTAAAGGTAGGAGGATTTTTAAAGTCACCAATATCGAGGGAGATTAATTGGTTCAACTTCCACAATTTACAACAATATAGAATTCGAGGAATTACCATTTTTAGAAACTTACTATTTTTAGATTTCACTACTAAAATTGAAATTTGGGTCACTTCCATTTTATTTTTAGGGGTAAAAACACACCAATCAAATCTTGGTGCCATCTCATGGTGTTACCCTCATTCTTATATTTCCAATGGTTCAAACGGGGAGTCAAATGGAGCTATGGTACAAAAGTTATGGCTCTCAGAAGTTCTACCACCAATTGGGGTAGAACCGTCACCCGAATTGTCACCTAAAATATTGCTTGGATCATTCCTCCCTCCTTGAGAAGCAATGGTCCCCATTGCATAAAGATTTGTCATCAAGTGTGGCATTTGTATTTTGATTTGATTCTTGATGCATACTTGGAATGGACTGTGCTTTGTGGAGTTGTGCCTTATGGAGTTGTGTAGGGCTTGATTGTTCACCATTTATCTAACCATTAGTCTATGGATGGAAGGCCATAAAATTATTTATCTTGGTATCTATTTTCTTCTATTTTTGTGTGTTTTATGTAGTCAAGGATGTAACATTGGCCCTTTTGGATTCTTGTGGCTTGACCACCATGAGAAATAATTTCTTGGCACTAATCATGGAGATAGAAGTATAAGGTGGTACCTCTGGTACCCTATAGAACTATTTTCTAAGAGTGAGAGTGATCCTTTGAGTTCTTGACTCATATATTCCATGTTGATCATACATGAATGGTTGACCAAAGAATACATCACAAACATCCAGATTGACCACATCACATAAGACCTCATCTTGGAAAGGTTTTATTGCATATGAGAGAAGACATTGGTGGGTGACACAAAGATTTCTCCCTGGACTCAACCATCTAATATTGTATGGCTTTATGTGAGGCTTCATGGAAAAATTTAGGCTTTTCACAACATTATCAGAGATTAAATTCTTTTGACTCCCACTATCAAGAATGAAATGTAGAGGCTTATATTTCACCCATAACTTAGAGTGAAACAACCTTTCCTTGTCATCTAGCCTCTCCTCATGTTTCCATGATGAAGCAATGATGGCATCGGGCTCAGCATCTACAATCTCTTCTTCATTCTCTTTGACTACAGGGTGTGTATGAGGTAGAGTAATAGATGTTGAGGATTGTGACTCAAAAAGCAAGGACTTGATGGCTCAACATTCTTCTTTGGAGTGCATTCTAGACTTATGGTATTCAAACCATTTCCCAGTCTTCCCTTCCTTTTGCTTCCAAAATTGGCCTCATGTTTGACTTTCTTTGTCACTTTTATATTTTTTAGGCTAAATCTTTGTATTCATTCTTCCATACTTTTGCTCAATCTTCACCATGAACTTATACACCTCACTAAGGGTTTCTAGATTGAAGAGTTCCATCTGCCTCATATATACCATTGTATTCCACCATGATATTTGAGAACCTTTTGTTTCTCACTTTCTTGGATGCCAAATCTCATAGATAGAGAATGAAAAATGTCAATGTAATCTTGAATAGACTATTCCTTACCTTGGCAAAGTTGTTTCCACTCTATATATAGATCATCATATGCTTCAATTGGGTAGTATTCTTCCTTTACAACTTCTATGAAATCATCCCAAGTAGGTTCTACCTCAAATCCATTATCATCCATAGTAACTATCTTTTTGTACACTTTCCACCAATTTTTGACAGGCAATGATGCTTTCAAAAGAGCAAAAGTGATCTTCTCTTTATCAGTGAATTTATTTACAAAAAATTAGGAAGACAATTAATCCAACCAATTTTATACTACATCAGCATTGATTTTGCCTTCAAATGTAGGGACATCAAAATTCCCCTGAACCTTGAAGGGTGTTAGGGCATTAAAAGGATATGGGGGTGTAGATGAGGAGCCAAAATTTCCCATCAAGATTTGTTGGAGAATTTGGGTGAATTTTTGTAGCATCTGTGCTTTCTGCTATTAGAGGGCTTCATTCACCATTTCCTTAAAAGGATCGGATGTCTCAATGTTGTCCATCATTTGAGGTCATTTGGAGTGAATAAGTGGATAGTTTGGATGCTCTATTATTTTCCACCCAAGCTTCTTATAGCCTAACCTTGTCTTCAAGATCATACACTCTCAAGACAAACTAATATAATACCAATAATCCAAAACTTAGAAGCTTTGTTTGAAATATAATTCACTAAACAAGAACAACATAATTGTAATAATTCTATCTCTGAGAAGAGATGTTTTATTGATCAAATTTGTAGACCCAAACATATGCCTATCTCTAAGAAGAGATGTCTAATTTTCATTTTGGGTTACATCTTCATTTATACACACATTGAAGGTATTATGAGGATATGGAAGGTCACCAATCTCAAGGGAGATTAAGTGGTTTGACTTTCATAATTTACAATAATATAGAATTCAAGGAATTACTATTTTTAGAAACTTACTATTTTTATACTACACTACTAAAATTGAAATTTGGGGCACTTCCATTTTTTTTAGGGGTCAAAACCCACTAAGTAGAGATGGTTCCATCTCATGGTGTTACCCTCATTATTATCTTTCCAATGGTTCAAACGGGGAGTCAAACAGAGCTATGGTGCAAAAGTTATAGCTCTCAAAAGTTTTGCCACCAATTAGGGTAGAACTGTCACCCGAATTGTCACCTAAAATATTTCTCAAATCACATATATAGCTTAAACATCATACATATAACTCATTTATACCATGAAAAACATGTGTGTATAAATTTACATGTAAATCACCATGTATATGATGAATAACATCAATCAACTATATGTACAAGAAAAAATGTCACGTATAGATCCTACTTTTGTATATTTTTTAATATTGGATTTTTTTTTATTTTTAAAATTCAGATTTTTTATATTTTTAAATATTTTAAATAATTGAGTCTAAGTTAACCTATTATCCCATCAAATTGATTCTCAGGTTTAGGTCCTAGATCAATAGATATAAACATCACATGTCATGGTAAAGGAGTAACACATACATCATCTTATGAATCAGAGAAGTGCTTATGATCTATAAAATATTTAGTATCATCATCATATTTGATGTGATCATATGTATATTTCATATCCATATTATTCATGTAACTTTTAGACTTCTTTGTATGTTAGGAGAATGCATCAATGTTCTTTATAGAACACTTTCACAAGGATTCTATGTAACTATCATAGGATGTGATGGACTAGGTAATTGACTATTATTTTAAGCTCATTATTATTATAGTTAGATTTTGATTTAAAATGTGGTTTTATTTGAAACTTTTTATTAAAATAATTGAGATGATTGATCCTACACTTTAACATTTTCATGGTGATAAGATTAACCTCAGAGTCTTTGATAATATGACACATGTCATCGAAATATTAGAAGTGTTTAAACATAATAGATTTGTGGATGGCCAAAAGTAGGATTTACCTAGATATTTCTTGTAATGTTTTATTGGACATAGGATTTTTCATTTTTGAAATCATATTATTATACCAAAACATAGTCATTAATGGGCTCATTACGTCCTTATTTGAGTTTTGAAATTTTAGCATAAGAGACCTTCTACCTAATGTTCATAGAGAAAAGAGGTAATAACTAGTCAACTAATGGATTGAAAGTGTGTACTAATTGAAGAGGAAGGTCATAAAACCATCAAAAATAATAATCCTTAAGACTCCTATGAAAAAAACATGGATACTAACTTATCAATAGATGCATAGCTTAAAATGTTTTTATAGATCACCTTTATCATTAAATCATTTAGCCTTAGGTGAAACAAATATCATAGGTAAGGGATAGGTGGACGTATTTGGGCTAAAGGATTGTGTAGCGATTCTTGGGAGTTCATTAAATGACCTACTATATGAGAACCTTATTCCTTTTGCGAAACCTTGGCTTGAATATCTAAAATTTTGTGTACAATAGATTGATTGGTAGGCATATTAGATTGATTATAAATACATGGTGTCACATGAGGTGTAACCCTATGAGGCAAAAAAGTATGTTATTTTATGGATATCCATAAATATTTGAATAATTAATTGTGTTTCCCTCATAGTATTTATAATATGTGTCGGGATCACATGTGTATCCATAGGTGTAGACACATTAATGAAAATAGTACACCTATTATAGGATTTATACCTCTAAAAGATGGATTAGTGTTATTCAAAATCTCACCATGATAATGTTTAAGATTGGATTCCTTATCAAGTTTTTTGTTTCATGTCTAGTTACATGTAATAATGCCTCAATCATATGGATATTCATTTTAAGTTATTCCTTATCTACATCATCAAACCGATCATGAAAATCATTATTATTACCTAATGTGTTTTCATATCTATCATAATAATAAGTATTAACATAATTGGTAAATTCCATTATATCCATATTAGGGTTTTTGAATATTGTATACACAAAAATTTGAAATCCTAATGTAAATTAAACATAATAATAGAAATCAAAAATCAAATCTAAAATTCAAATCGTAATAGGTGATAAATTTAAAACCCTAAGATAGTTAACCTTAATATAGAAGGAACCCTATGGGTTCTTGTGTCCAAAGTGGGTATCAAATTCACAAAAATGTTTTACTTATTTTATACTTAAGATATATAAGATAAATAAAAAGTATTTTACTAATCAGATTATGTAAAATACAGAAATAAATGTATTAACATAAATTGAAATAGATAAATAGATATTGCCATTTTTTATTTAGAATTGACAACGAATTAAGGAAATAATGTACTTAGATGAATATATTTATCCATTTATCATAGAATATATTTATGTACCTAAAAAAAATTATGATTACTTTTTCAGTTACTCAAACTTAAAGCAAAGCTTAACTACCTCTCTTGATGTTGTTGGTAAAGCCTAACACCTATAGTAGCTGAAATTGTATAAAGGTTAATGATAGTTTCCCTATATACTATGTGGGTTTAATACTAAAGTGACCCTCATACCTATTCCTATAAATGGTTCTTATTTTTTTGCACACATTCAATCCTATGCAATTATGTTTGTTTTATTTCTCCTTCATCTAAAACCCTAAAACCTAAGTTTTATTTCAACCATAATATGACCCTTAAAAAGAGGTCGGTATTTTGGCTAGATACCCTACATTATAATAATATTAATATGTCTCAAACCTCATGTATTTATCCCACTTATGTGTGTGTGCAACATCATGAACAATTTAGAATGCAATTTTTTTTATCTTTGACACTTGGTACCATAAAACTTTGATTTGTGTATTCAGGAAATGCTCTATGGACTTATCTAATAATGATCCTTGAATATATTTATATGTGAATGTTTTTTAATAATGTTTCAAGAGAGTTATAATTGATTCCTTAATATTTTATTTATTCTCAAGATGATGGCTAAGTCATTCCAAGTGAGTATAACCTTATGAATGTTTCATATTTATAGATGATTCTTTATTAATTATCGATATGACACTCTTTGTTAATTACCACTATAATTTATCCTTGAAATATATTTAGTACAAACTAATGAATACTTATCAATTTGAAAAATAGTTATTGAGTGTGCCTAGTCACTACCTACAAAGGTAGACCCCTATGATAACTGGCACTATCCAGACGTAAGTAATAATTTCCAAGAAGTTTAAATTAATGATTTGAGATAAGAATAAGTTATGTATAGTATTTTTATATTTTAATGTATATACTAAGTTTATCATGAATAATTTCATTTAGAAAATAGAGGTGGCCAAGACAAATGATGAGTAGATAGATAGAGGGATAGTGTGTTTAAGATTCTAATTTATGTGCATTGTTGAAGTATATCAAAGTATGTCAAATTAGTTGTTTGTAATGTATATGATTCCAAAATCAGGTTTTTATAACTTGGTTTCAAAGAGTGGCATGTTAAGGAAGAAAAAAAATAAATTTTAGTTAACAAAATGGGAATATGTGTGTAGGCCTAAGTCGACAAATGGAACAGGTTTAAAAGATCATCAAATTTAAAATGTTGATTGAGAGGATATATTAGAATGGAGAGTATATGAATAATACTTTACTCCTAATTTAGATTGTTAAAGGATAAGTATTTAGATAATAATAATATTAAGAGGATTTTTAATACTAAAGATCCCCCCTTAAGCTCTTACATTTAGAACTTCATAATATCTTCAAGAAGTTTACTATGTGGTAACCTAATATGGAATGTTTGGAATTATAAATTAGATATTATTTTGTCAAACTCTTAGTAGGGTGAAAGGGTGATTTAATATAAGAGGGATCTTACAGAAAATTTAAAAAATTTGGAAACAAATTAGGGTGTAAAAGTTTGTACTATTGTCTCAATTAAAATAATTAGGTTGGTAGTTTTAGGTAATGAAAATTCTTAAAAAATATTTAATCATCAATACGGTATAAGGAATTTCTTTCAAAAATTCTAGTGTTCAATAAAAATATATGTTAAAAATATTGAGTATGTTTTGAGATGGACAAGGAACAAAATGGGGATATATAATATTAGAGTTAGGTATAAATGTGTGGATGCAGATGGGCCTATGGAATATGCTTGGATAAGTTATTTAAATTGGAATAAAATTAGTAATCCTAAGGCCAATTATTTTTCTTGGCTTTCATGTTTTGGAATAATACTCACTCAAGATAAGTTACAAAAAATGGGTTTTTTGGTTTATTTGTGTGCATAATTTGTAAATAATAAGGGGAATATATGGAGCATATTCTTCTCCACTATTCTTATGTTAATCTAATATGATTTTTCATTTTCTCTAGGTTGGATCAACCATGTTTGTGCCCAAGATATATTATTAAGGAAACATTTTCTTCTTGACCTGTTGGATTGAAACTCCTTGCTTTCATTTATCTTACCGCTCCTAAAAATGTCATCTAAAACATTTGAAAATAATGGAATAATAGAATTTTTGAAGATAAGGGGATTGAGTGGGAAATATTTTGGTTTAAGATAAAACATGTTATTTATTCTAACATCATCCTTTCTAAAAATTAGTAAATTAAATTATTAGGTAAAAAAATATAAAAATAAATGGAATATTGGCTAAAAATTGCCTTGAAGTGGTTCAGCATCCCAAGGTTGGAAAGAAAGATAAGTTTGATTTGAGATAGATCCCACCAAATTTTAGGTTTGTGAAAATTTATTTTTATGGTGCTTCACTTGGTAACCCTAGCATAGCTAATGTGGGATGTTTGATATGTTTCCCTAAGGAAAACTTTTCTTGAGGGATTTATTTTTATACCCATAACCATGAACAATGAAGCCAAGTGCATTACACTATTGAAAGGGATTATGATTACAAATCTATATGTTTATATAATGTCATTATATAATAGGATTAATTTTTTTTAATTTATGATATGATAAAAGGTAAGACCCCAAATTAGAAACTAAATAATGTCCTTTGTGGTGATAGAGTGTTGGTAGGTAAATTCTCCTCTATCTCTTTCCAACATTAATTTTTAGGGTGAAATAAAGTTTAAGATTTGTTATCAAATATGGGAGTTAATGAATATCCTTTGTCCTCAAACTTTAGAAAGTATCCAAGTGACTAGATTGGTTTATCACAAATTTTAAAGTTAGATCTTAAAAATTTAATGTCGCAAGAAATATTTTCCCCTTCTTAATTGTAAGTCTTTAGACCTTGGTTATGGAGGGTTTAATAAGGTGGTTATTGATTATTTTTAGTAGATGATTCATTAGTATACATTGGGATTTGTTTTAATTTGTATGAGTTCCTGGTACTTCACTTTTTCTTTCTCTAAGCCTGGTTTATTAGTGGAACCTATTTTGATTGTTTTAAATATAAGCTAAGGAAGTAGTAGTGGGATATGCACATGTTTTTGGAGTTTGATTTATTAATGTATTTGTATAGTTATGTTACAAAAATTTCTATCTCATTTTGCAAAGATTATGTCACTAGTCTTTTTGTTATGAATTTTTTGATGTAACACTTTGGTGCTTAAGTGGTTTTTGTGTTTAAGTTAGTTCTTCTTTTGTTGTTCTCTTGGGTTACAACTCTAGGTAAAAAAAATTAGAGACTTTATATATTTTTAAGAAGTTTTGTAACTATTTTCAATATATTAATAAAAGGGGTGAGGGACCCCCTAAACCTCTTTTACTGATTAAAAAAATTGTTTTAAAATGTTATTATTATTAATTATTCTTTCATAATGATTATATAAGAACCCATCTATCATGAGCTTTAAAATTCCATCATAACTTTTCTACTAGTTTGTTATTGGTATAAAAAGATTCAAATAGATTATAAGCCAACATTTTATCAAAATATTAGGAATCTATTTTTAAAACATAATATAAGGGATAAGCATAGTTTGTTAATTTTGGTGTGACTAACAAATCCAAACAAAGTCCATCAAAAATCTTAGTAAAATTTCCACTAGTGTGATAGTCAATGGAATGTATCCTAAGCCAATTTTACATGCTCAAGAAGATGATATATTTATTATGAGATTTACCAACCGCAATGATTATAATTCAACACTCCATTGGTATGATTCTTAGTGAATGGATTATATTTAATCTATGTTACTCTTCATGTTTTTTTGTTAAGGAAATTTTAAATTTATAAATGATGATGGATTATTGTGTAATATTAGTTTGAATCACACATGCAATTGTAAAATAGAGGGCATGTCAATTTGATAAACCAATGTATATCACATAGATCCCAATCCAATCAGTGTAGATATTTACCACATCCAAATCCATATAGAAATATGTGTTTAAGTGAAACTTACATTGCATTAACATCTACACTACAAAGAGCTAAGCGTATAGTAACTCTAGTGTATAACCATCTAGATTCATATTGAAATTGGCCTACATGTATATCTAACTTAGAATCATTCAAATGCACATTAAAATTTTCCTATAGGTACAACTTCTAATGATTCTACAATGAATAATTTAATCATTGATATTGCAACCAAAATATTTTTTTTTAATTATGAATACAATTTGTCATTAGTTATTTGAATTTACACTCTTTTATTGTATAAAAATATGATGTCAACTTAATTTCAAGATTCATTTGATAAATAATAATATACTTATATGAAGAGATGATATTTTCTTGAAATTTGTCTATTATATAAGAGAACATAGATATTAAGATGAAATCTAAATTTTATATGATAGGTATAAAAATTATGAGTTTTATTGAATTGTTACATAAACAAATAATCAATTGAAACAAATTAATGAGAAGATTCTCTTGTCACTATTTAAAGGAGATGCACATCAATATTGTTGGATAAAAAATGATGGTAAAGGCTACCAAAACATATGTCAAAAAGAAAAGTACCAAACATTATATTCCCATTAAATTGATTAATTGAATCATTATTGTTATATCCATACAAAATTACATTCTCATGTCATTTCAATGTATTTTATGATCATGCCATGGCATTTTATAAGAATAAGCATATTCTTAGGGATTACAGTTTGAAATGATGTTAGTATTTAATGTTATCAAAATCATTATTTATCATAATTTTTGTATATTATATGTCTTAATATTTATAACACATGTATTGTTAACTTAAGATGGCCATGAAGATGAAACTAACGAACAATTATTGTGAGTGTAAGTGTGGACCAAAGGGTTATTAAACCTAACAATAGAATCCATGCTACAGTTTTCTTGAAATAAGATGAAATAAAAATAGAATTAAAATGGCACTTTATTATCACAATTTTGGAATGCAAATGAGAAATAAATATCTTCAATATGGATATGAAATACTTATAATTAAATATTCTCCAAGTATGATGACAATGGATGGAAAAATCAGATTTATCTTGTATTAATATGAAGATTAAAAAAATAATAAATGTAGTCATGTATCAATAAAACTTTAACCGAAAAACTTTTGAAGGGTTGAAATAGAATAGATCAACCTAAAACAATTATTATAAGAAAGCTTGGTATTCTTTTTCTAATGGAATATTTTTCATAACATAACCTATGATAGATGACACAATAATGCTTTATGGCTTGTAAAGTAAAAATAGTTTTTGATTGGATAACATGGACCATGGTGATTATTCATAGAAATGCATATAGCACTAGAGAAATAGATTATTTAATCATTGAAAAAGAAATGGTCTACTAGTAATGAAATCCTTTGATTATATAATTGTGCAAACAAAAAATCCTATAATATACATTTAAAAACCAATCATTAAGTTCAAACATTTTAGAACTTGAATATGCAAAACAAATTCCAATTGGTATATATATGCAAACATTGTTTTTACATCTTGTTATATTTATGCTAAGTGAAATGATTATAACAGATATGGATTGCTTCAAAAATATGTGATAGATAAATCAAACATGTGATATAGAAATTAAATTTAATGATCTTTACACATAAGACATAATCTTGTAGTGTTGCATGACAATTAAATAAAGTTTGATTATCATATGATTCAAATTTTATGTATACATAAGGATTAAAACAATTAAATTATTCCAAAATAAATAAATAATTGAAATCATTTATGTTGCTTTGTAATTTCTCTATAAAAGGCAATCTCACTAGCTCCTACAAAGCTCAAACTCCAAATGAGTGACTCTAGAAGGTAAAAATACCATTTTAGATTTCTATTTTAACGTGTATCATTCTTTTATCATTTGATATTTATTTAAAAAATAAATTTTTTATTAGAACTATTTTTTTTTTAAAACTTATGTTGGCAATAGAGCTTTCATTGACATAATCATTAGATTGGGTATTGATAATAAATTCCCTTCAGTGATTATAAATGTGAGTTTCCACTGAAACATATGCACTAATCCTTAGATCCATGGTTCTCAAATCCATTTTGGGCATCATGATGTAAAAAAATAAAATTCGCATAAATGGAAACATAAAATTGTACACATGTTAGGCTTGCAACAAGGTGTGTAAAAGTGTCACATCCCATATTTTTAGTTATATTATATTTAAGATTTTAATGTAATAATTTACATGAACACCACCTAAATTTGATTATGTAGATTATTTTTTTGTTACTAATCATTAAGAATTATTAATGATTAGTTATATGGATTATTACTTGTCATTAAGGATTAATTAGATGAGATTAATTTTTTATATTTATAAAAATGAGAAATGGAATTTTGTCACATTTTTTATTTGATCAAATAAAATTATAGGTTTTACATGGATCATATAACCAAAGTTTAAAAACAAATAATCAAGTTAGCATATAAATGAACAACATCAAAAAACCTAGTCATCTGGACTGGCTAAAAGGACTAAGAAGCTACAAGTAGTATTCCCAAAAAACTTTGAGAAACCTACACTAAACTTAGGCCAAGAACTAACTAGACAAAAGATAACCAAGGACCTAGTTTAATTAGTAGACTATTCTAAATTGGATTAGGTTACCAATGTGGCTAGAACAGCCTGTTCGTTATCATCTTTAGTTTTATCCTTCTTAATTTTACTTCGAATACATTTAATCTAGCCTTACTCCTTGTCCAACTCTTTCTCTTTTTTTTTAGTGTTTTGGGCAAAGGATTTATAGCCTTATCTTAAAACATATCATATTTTTTTCCTTTCATTTTTTTATTTTGGTTTCTATTTTATTTATACCCTTAGTGGGGTAGTGGCAGGCACAAAAGTCACCATCACCCCTTTCTCCTTTTTGGGAGGAGTATCTTTTTCCCTATGGATCTATGGGTTGACCCCCACATTTTTGTTATTTTCCCAATACTTTTTGTATTTCTCAACCTTACCCTTCAATGCATTAAAATATTATTTATGATTTATTATAAGCCTTCCCTGGTGTTCTATTTTATCCTCCAGTTCCATCAATTTTAAATTAAAAGTTAAAAAAAGGCCTAAGGTGCATTTCCTCTCATTATTCTCCTTATGGTCCTTCAAGGGAGATTGAGATGTCTTCCTCCAGTCTTCCTCCTTGTTCTTAGCCATCTTCTCTTTGGGGCTCTTAGGATTTTGAGATTTGTGTTTTCCATTACTGGCCTCAAGTATGATTTCCACTGAGTGGGAACTTTCAAAATGGACTTCATCCCAAGATTTTTTAGAAGAATCATGACTATCCTCCTTAATGTCCTTAGGCTTGTTAGGGTCCTCCTCAGAATCCTCTACAAGCTCTTTGTACACCAAATACACTTCCTTCCCCCTCAGAAATTTCCCCGTCTTTATGATGAGAAAAATTGAACCTTGGTGGATGAGATCACTTGCATGATTTACCTTGAAAGTAATTAGTACCATGATTTTGAGTGATTTGGATAGGAAATAAGGTAGACTAATTTTATCACCTTCAAATTTTTTCAAGAGCATAAAGTGGTGAGAAAAGAGGACATGGAATTTACCTTATACTTTTGTGTATTTTATAATATATAATAAAATGTCTAACTATTACTTCAGTAGATTCATCCTTAGGAATCCTTTCCGCTCGATGATGTCCACTTCAAAATTGAAGAACTTGTTCTAGACTTCTTACTTTTTGTATTTATCCTTAAACATTTTGGTACCCTCACAACTCATTTGAATCACCTCCCCAGTCAAATATTATGAAATTTTCATCTTGACTCCTCTCATTCACACTTTCCAATGGTGTTAGCCTAGGGTTAATTCTTTATATACCTCCTCATCATAACCAAAAATTATAGTTATGAACTTAGCTAGGCCACCCTCTTCCAATTTATGCCAAAATTTAGGATTGTCATTTACTTTAGCATAATATATGGGTTTAATTATATCCTTATTTCCACCCATCATAGCTTTCTTCCCCATATCAAACACACTATTTAGGACACAATTTTTAGAGACTCTACCTACTTTACTCAAGTGATTTTAGTTGGAATGATGATAAATTTTCCATGCCTCAACTTACTCACACACTTCCCCCTTACCAAGTAATGATATTAGGGGATTTTATAATTAGGATTCATTATTATAGGTTTTATCATCTATATTTTACCATTGTGCTAGTATTCACCCACCTTAGACGTAATGATGGGGTTGGCATCATTAGCTATTAGGTTAGAAATCTGAGGTGGAAAATCCTCAACCTTTTTCCATGTAATAAAAAAATTATTAAGCACCCATATATTTTCCATCCCATCACTCGCCTTTTTTCCCTCTCTAAACACATTATCTATGGTGACATATTTACAATGTTTTAATTACTCTCTTACATCATTAATTTATTGTTTGATATACCAAGAGGGTTTAACCTTACTATAGATGGCATTAAGGATGTTTAGAGAGTCCCTTTTACCATCAATAATTTGATACCAAGTTACACTTCTAGTTGGAAACCCTAGAGATTTGTTCTTTACTCAACCACATGATTGGTTTGAGATCCCATTTAGCCTACATAGGTTGTTATGACCTAACCCTTTAGCTAACCTCAAATTTCCCTTAACTTCACCATCAAATTTCAACTTACTCTAGTTTAGTTGAGGTATGGACCATTTGACTAGACTTCTATTAATTTTTTGATTTAGTATAGTAGTTACTAGTTTGATATTCCATCTTTAGAGAATAGGCATTTTGAGTATGGAGGCTACAAATTCATATTTCAAAGAAATGTCCTTCCATTTTTTTACTTTAGCCACACAAATTCAAAGGATACATAGGCAAAATTCCAAGGTGGTTTCCATTAAAAAATGAGGTCCAAGAAAGAACCTAATTTGACCCAAGCCACATTGAATTTCTTGAAGAGGAAGTCCCATAAATTTGAAATAAAGGTGTAGTCCGTGAGGAGATGGGACATTGTTTCCTCATTGGGTTTGCATAAAATTCACTTGTTAGGGATGATAAGACCTCTTTTAGATAGGTTGTCAATGGTGAAGATTTTATCCTGAGCATCTAGCTAAAAGAAGATATTGATATTTGGGGTGAGATTTTTGATCCATAAATGCCTTAAATAGTTATAATCTTCCTCCTTATTTAGATCAACCAAGTAGCTAGATTTCATAGAGTATTCTCTACTCTCCTGTGCTAGCTAGAAAAGAGAGTCTTCCTTGGGGTGAATGGTAATTTTAATTGACTAAAGTTTATATTTCAAGTCTTGAAGGGCCTAGAGAGAAACTTGGTCGATCACTTACAAATTCTTCCACTTTTTAAAACCTTCTCCTTCTTCCCAATAGTCTTTGACTATGGCCTCAAAGAATATTTTTAATTCTAAGTATGCCTCTAACTAGGTATATTTTGAGGCTAAGGGGTGTTGAAAAATCCAAGGGTCATCCCAAAATTTAACCTTTTCCTCATTACCTACCCTCCATCAACTACCTTTTCTTAAGAGAACCTTAATAACTGATAAGGTTTTCTAGAAGGCAGATACATCTCTTGGTCTATCCTACCATTTAATGTTGTCCTCATCCTATCCCTCCATATACTTAGATTTAATTATCCTAGTCCATTTTTTCAATCCTCAATCACCTTTTATCCTTGCTCATAAATGAGGGCATGGTTCATACTCCATACCCTTCTAAGCCCTAGTCTTTAGTGTGATTTATAAAGGCAAACTTTTCCCAAGAAACTAATGGGAATCAAAATATATCTTCTATACCTTTCTAGCGGAAAGTATGTTGTATTTTCACCACTTTGTTATAAATCTTACTAGGGATCTAAAATAGAGACATGAAAAACACAAGGATACTTTAGATGGAAATTTTAAGGAGAAAAAGCTTTCCAACTTGAAAAATAATGTGCCCTTTACAAATAAATAACCGTATTTAGATTCTATAGAGAAGAGGATTTCAAAAAGAGAAGTGAATATGACCATATAACAATGACATCCCATATAAGTGGGAGGGTAACATACTAATATGACATCCCAGAATCCTTACTAATTTCTTCTATAGGCTTTCTAGGGAATTAAATAAAAACTGAACTTTTGCTAAATTTTATACATTGGTCCAACAACACTTCATAATCTATAAGGATTTCCTTTAAATATTTAGCTTTGGATACATAGCTTCACCCATCAATAATGTGCCATCTACAACTATTCATGGGTGATCGGGGGTATACCTAAGGCTAATCTGACATGTTTAATCAAACCTTGCCTCTTGGATGCCTATAAAATTCTACCAAGGGTCTCAACTAATATGATGAATAGGTACAAGGATAAAGTATCCCCTTATCTTAATCCTCTACTTGTAATAAAAAACACCTTAGGGACTCTATTAACTAGGATGAAAAAATTTGAAGAGGATATACAAGAGTAGATGAGCTCTCTAAAGGATTTTTTAAATCCAAATATTTTGAGTACCTTGTCCAAGAATCACCAAGAAACCCTACCATAGGATTTATTGATATATAGTTTTAAAATCATTCCCTGTCTAAATGAATTAGATACTAAATGGATGGCTTCTTTTACTATTATTATCCCATAGGTGATTTGTTTCCCAAACATAAAATCTCCTTGTTTCTTAGTAATAATCTTTTCCATAATTATTTTTAGCCTTAAATCTAGAGTTTTAAAACAAATTTTATAGATAATAGATCAAATACTAATGGCCATAAAATCCTTCATTTGATTTTATCTAGTTTTCTTAGGAATAAAAACTAGGAATGTGTTATTCAGTTCCTTAAGGATAATTCTTTCCTTGAAAAACTCACTCATTATTGTCTTCACATCACAATGGATGATTTCCCAAAATTATTAGAAGAAAAAAGGAGGGAATCCATCTAGCCTAGAGATTTGTTGTCTTTCATTAAGAAAATAACCATTTGAACCTCTTTTGGGGATGTAGTTTTTAGGAGGTTAAGATTATCACTGTGATTGGTGACACTAGGAATTGGCATTAATAGCTTCTCTTCTAAATTTGTTACCTAGACTATTTTTAGACAACAAATTTCTAAAATATCTAGTGATTTCACACTTCTATCTTCCTAGATAAACTCCTAGTTTCAATTGATGTTTTTATGTCTAGATGTTGCTTGATGGAAAAAAATTATGTTCTTTTCACCTTCATTTAGCCATTGACATATATACTTATAATTCTAGAATGCTTCTTCTTTTGACTCAAGATTTTGGTAGCTATAAAGCAACTCTTCTTCCTTGTTGATCAGGTCTTCATTGGAACTTGGGTATCATACATTTCTTCTATAAATTATAGCTCATATTATAAAACTTTATTTTGAGTGAAAACATTTACAAATACTTATCTATTTCAGACCTTTATTTTCTACTTAACATAACTTAGTTTTTTGGCCAGGATGAACATGTCAAATTTAGAAAAAGGAACCTTCTGCCAATCTTTAAAATATTCTTGGAACTTAAGATGAAATGTCCATAATTTATTGAATTTGAATGGAATATTATTAGGTTTTGATGTTATTTCCCTATAGAATACAATGGGATTATGGTTAAATACTATTATAGGGATATTTGTTAGATAACTAGAAAAAAATTATGTTTCAATTAACAAAAACCAAAAAATGATCAAGTCTCACCAGAATTAGATTCTCTCTAAGTCTCCTATTGGTCCAAGTAAAAGGGTTACTTTTTAATTCCACATCCACTAGTCCCACCTCTACAATGAAATCATTCAAATCAGACATACTTTATATGAAGTCTTGAATACCTCCATTTTTTCCATTAGAGTTAGGGGGATTTAAAGTCTCACATACTTATCCATTTCTAGGTTCTGTTATTCTTCTTGAATTCAACTAAATATTCCTAGATTTTCTTTATTCCTTGTATTGAGTTAGGGGAATAGATTTTAGATAGGATCCATTCATTTTTTTCTTCCTTCTCACTAAATAACATAATATTATCATGATTATTCTAGATCAGATCCTTTCCTTCCAGATTCTAGGGATCCTAAAAAATAGCTAGACCTCCAGATGCCCCAATGGAATTGAAATGAATACACTTTTTTTTCCAAATGTTATCCCTAACCTTGTTAAGATATTTAATCAACATATTGGATTCTTGATAATCAAAATATGTGGCTTATTATGTTTTCTCATGTTTCTAACTATTCTTTGCTTGTTGGGGTTATTTATGTCCCTGACATTTCAAGAGATTATCTTCATTTATTGGTAGTTGTGAAATGTTTTTTAAGGGTTTTTTGGGTACCCTTAGTTATCTCATTTATTGTATCCTTCTTCCTTACTATTTATTTAGGCCATCTACCTTGATTTTTTGGGTCCTCCCCTATCTCATTTTTCTTCTTTCCTTTCCTAGTCCTCACCGAGGTCCATTGCTCTTCTTCAATCTTTTGGTCTTCATTTTTTGAAGAGGAGCACTGACCTTTTTCTTTGCCTTCTTATTTGGCCCTATTTACCAATGGATTAAGGGTAATCGAACTCACTTTTGGTGAATTGATAACTCCTTTTTTATCCTTGGGTCTTAAGGGATGGATACAAAAGATATAAATCTTTATTGGTGTGATTCCTCCCATGGCCATCTCTTTCTCCTCCTTATTCATATTATTCTAACTCAAGTCCAATTCATCCTTTAGGTGTCCTTTCACTTTGCTTCCACCTAGATCTTAGATCTAGACAAAATGAAAGATGGACACCCTTCCATCCTTATTCCACTCATTTTATACTTAAGTTTTTTAAGTTTTAGAGAAGTGAAAAGGAGTCCTAAACACTTTTCTAGAGCTAAAATGTTGACGTTTCTTTTTTCCTCTTTTCCTTGGTTAGACCAACTAAGAATAGGATCCTTTAGGTTTATTGATGTGTATAAATATTTGGTACTCAATGGAACCCCACTCCTCAACCCCATCAACTTTATAAGGTTTAAAGGAGTTTACACCACATTTTTTAGTTCCACAAACCTAGTTGTTTGGGTGAACTCAAGGGGGTAGGTTTGGGATCATTAGAGATGGTTGAATGTAAAGGTGGTGTGATCCTCAAGATCAATTGGTTAGGTCAAAATTTTGGTAAGTTATTTAACTCACTGGTTTTCACCTGGATTATAAGGTCTTTCCTAACCTATGAGGGTTTCTCTGTTTGATGAGAATGTTTTATTTTGGTATTATTGTATGACTAAAGATCATATAGTTATTAAATATGATCGGCTCTCTTTCATATTCAATGGGTTAGGTCTACTCCCCATATTTGAATTTTATATTGATAGAGGATAAGAGAGGTTTGCCTTCTAGAATATACACATTGAACTTAGTTTTTATCATTCTTCTCCTAAATTTAGTTATTGGGTTGATGGAAATAGGTCATCCAAAAGACTTTGATATTCCCATTATGACTTTAGGTTCCTATAATTCTAGGGGTAGCTCTAATAGTAACACCCTCATAGGGATATCTTCGAATGTAGTGCTATTTAATTTGGTCTAGCTTTTCATTTTTTGATGCTTAATTTTAATTTACCAATAAACCATAGGCCTTTTGATAATACTTTAAAATAAACCTCAAGGTTAGTGAAATTAATCAAAAATAATTTCTTTGCGAGTGATACTACTTCTAATTATCCCTTTGCTTTCCATCTTTGATTGACGCATTCTTTAAAATAGTTAATGTTTGGTCTAAAACCATTGACTCTAGCCAGTAATGAATTTACAAGTTTAACATAAGCCTTTTCTATTATAATGTTAGGTATGTTGACAATACCTCATTGTTTTCCACATAAGGCTCTAGTTGGAAATCTAGGAAATCCAAACCGATAAGCTGTTTACCTAGTGATTTAACTATTCAGGCTTATGGAGTTTATGCCCTAGGGTTTTAAAGGTCTAAGTATAGTAAATCAAGGTAGAAATATGAAATAAATACAACCACTTATTTGTAGCAAAATTGACTTAGTTTTACCTTTCTAAAAATAGAAATAAATAATGTAAGCAAGAACTTAGCTAGAAATTGACTAAGATGGGAGATCTGAAGGCTGCAAACTAGGACAAGAGCTATTCTGAGTGTCAAAGATAGGACCAAGGTGTTAAAACCTTACCTTGAAAGTAGTTATCTATTTAGATAGTAGTTTCATGTGGTGATAGTGCCCCTATTTTGGCTCAAGTATCCTCTGTGTATAACTATTTTGAGCTTCTAGGTATACCTGTGTTTAGGTTTGCCAAGCTTATCATTATGCACAAAAGTTCTCAATCTCTAAAGATGACATATTTTGACTAATTTTATATGCAAATCCTAAACCTCCATGTTTTTAGGGCATCCAATTGGCACAATTATAAAGTGTGTTATTAGTAAGGTATGTTGGACATCCTCAACACCCTGTTGTGATGAAAGTTACCAACGTACCAGTACTTCGAAGAGGGATCAAGCCCGATGTAGTTCTCCCCACCTAAGTTTTAGTGTAATTTCAAGTGCAAGTGAAGTTAATATGAATGTCATTTTGAGTGTTATAAATGTTCTTGAGACTATAAATCTAAGTAATCTAAGCTTAGGAATGTTGTATATGATTGTATGTAGAACTAGGGTAGAATAGGGATTGATAATCTTGATTATGCATAACTTATTCTGAGTTTATTTGTATAATTTGTATTTGATTTCCATCTAATGGTTAAAGGGATAAAAGTCATGTATATATTTTTTTAGTGTTTATGAGGTTCTTAAAAGAGGTATAGGCCAACCCTACGTGCTTTCTCATTTGAAAATATATTCATTGGTAGCAAAAGTCATGAAAAGGATAATAGCACCCAAACTAAGATACTAGCAACATGGGGCACTATTGTCCAAATTATGATGCTAGTGTCTAGGTGGAAAAACCTAAGTCATTAGGGGATAGAATGTTAAAGTGAGGGTTTGGGACTCCTTTAGGGATGTTTATGATGTGTGTGGAATACACAAAGGCTAGATAAGTGTATAAATAGGCCCTAAGATAGGTCTATGGCTAAGTTAGGGATGGGTGGTCTCAAATAACACTCTTAACACTCAAGTGTAATTTTTAGTTGATTACATTTTCCCCCCTTTATTCTATAAATGCAACAAAGTAAAATGACTAGAATAAAGGAAAAATAAGTATACATGAACTTATTTAAGATGTGAAGCCCATGAATCTAGATATGAGTATGTGAAGCATACTCCATTATGTATCTTATAAATGAAATATGCATTGACTCATCCTTACTTAAGAGATATCAAAATTAAAGACAAAATTGAGTAAAGAGATAAGAGAGAGGAAAGGAATGAATACACCTCACTAGGTACATGAACTAATGCATAAACCTGGTGAAAACCTATATGTATACATGTATATAGTGATCAATTAGTGAATAAATTGGACTGAGCTAATGGCTTGCTCAATCCCTATGTGTGGGTAGCTCAAAAAATCAATCCAATTTTGACTCCATCATTTCCCACCCTTGTTTGGTGCATCATGACCTATGAATAGCTTGGATTGGACTGATGGTGTGTCCAACCCTCTCATATAGGTGGCTTAAGAACTCAAGTAGAATATGAATCCATCATTTCTTATCCATGTGTAATAGACACATATGAAACTAAAATTTAATGATGTAATTGAAGATATGTAACTATAATTAGAATTGTATGTGTTAGCTCTACAGCCACTCAGGAATATTAGGTGGCTCTGGGCCACTCAAGAATGGCAACCACTATAAATGGAGTAAGGCATGAATCTGGTGTGTAACTTGAAAAAAATTATCTACTTTATACAAAATATATAATGTCATAGATTTTTTCATTCCATCTGATCAACTAGTGTATAAATGAGCATATGAAAATAATGTGTCATGCACAAACCCCCAAATATGATATATGAGTATATGGATTATGGATTGAGTTGTAATAATCTATATCTGAGCATCTAAATTGAAATTTGAATTATCATGTCATGCACGATACCCCCAATCTGAGAAAACTGGTATGAGTATGAGCTAAACTAAGCCAAAACTATTAATTTGTAACTAAACTTGTGCAAACTTAGATTTTACCTATTATACCTTTCTAGCCAATCTAGAATTTTAGATAGTAGTACCATGTGACACTAGTGTTCCAATTTGGCCACTAATTTCCAACTATTCTAATTTTTGTGTAACTAAAATTGGTTTTTGTATCATTGTTTACCACTGTGTTTTCCTAAAACTACTTTTTGTATTATGTGCCTTTGTGCTAAAAAATGTACTTTGAGCATATTCAAATAGCCTGATGTTTATGACAAACCCCTATGAATTCCCCCTCTTTGAGGGAAGTTTTTAACATGTTAAAAAATTGAACTCAAAATAATAAGCTCTATAAAATGTGTGTTATCTAGAGCATATATGATATCTACATAATAAACCAATATAATATGCATACATGACATCAGAATATAAGATAATCTAAACATAAGTTTGTAGTGTACGATGTATGTTAGATCTAGCATTCACAAGGTTGTCAAGATAGATACAAAAATGTATATGAATAGCAAATATAAGTAATAACTAAATAAAAACCTAGGGGATGAAGCATGATTTACATCACATTACCCAAGTAGGAAGGGGAGATGCATGAGTTCCCTCATGGAATCTAAAGCTAGAGTGTGTAACAATAAAGAGACAAGTGTCATGGATATGATGCATGTAATAAATCATACACACAACACACATGAGGCATGTAAAGTAGGCTAAGGTTCCATAATACAAGGTACATGGGCACATGTCACTAAATATTAGAAATTAAGACATACAAGGACATGTTCATATGCAAACAACAATCAATTTGGCTTAGATCCACATGGAAGGACATGTTCAAATGTCTACATACACAATGAATAAATCACACAGAAGGACATGATAACTTGTCCAAAGCATATATATAATGATAATAATTGGTGTAGAGCTATAAATCAATGGCATATTCAAATGCCCTCAAATAAAAGAATCATAAAGGCATGATCAAGTCTAAACTAATAAATCTATAAATGAAAGTATGCATGAACATGTGGTAAAAAATTTTATAAGAGTAAATATGTACATAAAATAAGTTTATAAAGAATACTTTCAGCCACTAGGTCTTGATCAATCACCAATTTAGGACTCATTTATGTTTGGGGAAGGAATCCATTAACCCTTTCCTAATATAATTGTTGATTTGGTTTCATGCTATAGTAGAAAAAATAGAATGGATTTTTGGGTCACTGAACATAGAATCCTTTGTACCCTACTTCCCTTTGACCATATATAAAAAATATTTTATAAAATATGGGTGTCAAAATTGGGGCCCAGTAGGGCTCTCCTGATCACCCATTGTTTGATCCATAGCCACCAAATCATAGGAGCAAAAAAGTCTAACTCATAGACAGAAGTTTTGTTGTTGAATGGATATTGTTAAAGTATTTAAATTATATAAATTGAGTTCATTTAATTAACCTTTAGTTTATTTTGTATTTTGTTTATCTATCTTATTTTATTTTAGTTAAGGACTATGAAATAATTTTATTCAATTCTTTCCTTGGTGGAACTACTTAGAACTCATTCAGATAAAATATTTTTGGGTAATTTTTGTGGTGTTTTACCAAAGGATTTTTTTAAGAATTGGTGTTATTTGGGCCTATTATTCCTTTACCACATATATATTTAGGAAGAATATATTTGTAACTAAATTATATAGATATATCAATATAGTTCACAAAAATAGATATAAACGTAAACATCACAAGAAAATTAATAGCAATATCCTAAAATAATGAGAACATAATTAGTAGATCCACAATAGTAAAGGACAGTAAATCAAAATAATTGATAAATAAGATTGAGCTATTTCAAGGAAATAACCACAAAAACCATGAAATAAGAATAGGTTTTGTAATATGATGTTCAAGTGCTAACCACTATCTCCTTATATACCCCACTTAGGCAATGGTTACTCCATAGGCTGATTCTACTAACAATATGAGAACTTAGAGAGATGTGACAAGATAAGATAAAAGGTGATGTAGGCCACTTATTAGCCACATATATCCCTAGACATTTTATATATTAAGGTTGCAACATGTTTTTTCCCATTCAAACCAACACTTAATAAATTTATATGTTGTTTCAGGATGTTTCATCCTCCCATGTTACATCCTTCCTTGTTAGATTATTCCACTTGATCAGATACTCCTTAATTTCCCTTGTTTATAATCATTTAGTGTATGTCTAAAATATATTCATGGGCTATAAAATGACTTTGAATTCCTCATCCATATTTGGTAACTCAATTTGGGTGGATACTTGTTGTCTAATTACCTTATTTAAATAGGATTCATGAAATATTAGATGTATGCATGTCAGCTAAGTTATCTCCAACTTGTATGTGACACTGTTGATTTTTTGTAACATCTAATAAGGGTTATAATAGTTAGGAGAAAATTTGTTATATTTTTTTCTTTCCTTCAATTACATTTTATTTTATTATTTTAGGCACACAAATACCCAATATCCCACTTCAAATTTACTCTTGATATGATGTTGATCTACTTGTTTCTTCATTCAGTTTTGTGTCATTACCAAATTTTATATTAGACTAGCTAATACCTTGTGCTAGTGTTGAAAGTGATCCTCAAAAGCTTGAACCCTTGGTTGAACCCTCATGGATGAGGTGATGTATGGTAGTTGATACCCATATAGTTCCATAAATGGAGACAATTTGGAATATATATGGAATGAAGTGTATAACCACCATTCTTCTAGTGGTAGCCAATGAACCCATCTTTCATATTTATCCCATGTAAAATAATGAAGTTAGCCCTTTAAGAATTTATTGACCACATTTATTTTATCATTAGATTTAGGATGATATGATGATATATGAGAAAAATAAGTAACCAAACATGAGAATAAATAAATCTAAAAATTATTGGTAAATATAGGATCATGATCACTTACTATGAACTTGTGAATACTATATAGCTTTTGAATAGTATCCCAAAAATCACTTACTACTGTACTAGATACAATTTGATAAGATAAGGGAAAAAATGGAATTATTTTTTTATCCTACCCACTATTACCATGATAATATTTTGACCCTCCAACCTAATCAAACTTTTTATAAAATCCATGGAAACCTTCTCCCACCATTGACTAGGAATAGATAACAGTTGTAAAATACATTGGGTCTTAATAGTCTCACCCTTGTTTTTCTAAATACTATGTATTCCACCATAAATTTATAGATATCCCATTGAGTCCATATAAAAAATCTTTCTTGATTATATGATAGGGTTTCAAAAATCCTTACTGGAGATGCATGAGTTCTATAAGGATCTTGTGTTTGAGGAAAGAATTATTACATATGTAAATATATATTTATAACATAATTAAATACCTTTCCACTCATTTTTTTATAAGACACTAGAGTCTTACTAAATATTTTGAATATCATAAATTTTGTATCACTCATATTTTCCTATTTTGATCTTGCCTTATCCACTCAATGTGCCCACCATATAGACATTGTGCATAATAATTCCTCTATGGATTCATCCCTCTTAGGTAGTGAATTTCTGATTACATTACCCTTTCCTTTATTATATATGATTTCAAATTCATACCCTAGAATTTTGGTCACCCATTTTTTTGGTTCTTCAAATAATAACATTTGTTCCAAGGAGTATTTTAGACTATCATGATTAGTTTTCACCTTAAAGTATTTGCCCATCAGATAATATCTCCATTATTTGAATAAATGAATAATATCCATCATCACCTTCTCATTGATAGGATTTATAAAAATTATCACCTTTGAACTGATGACTCTCAAATGTAATGGGTCATCCTTCCTACATGAGTACTACCCTCATTCCATATCTAGACATGTCACATTCAATAATAAAGGCCTTTAAAAAATATGGGGTAGTTAAAAATAGAGTGGATCACATGGCCTCCTTCAATTTCTCAAATGCCTTGGTGGAAGATTCATTCCAGTAGAAGGAATCCTTAAAAAAGGATGCGAGTGGTGTTGTTATGATTCTATTTTAACTTTTTAGGGTTTAGCTATGTAAATCCTATGTTTCATTAAAGGGATGATTAGTCTAAATTGGTGAAATAATATGAAATAAATAACCACTATTTTTTTATAGATTTTAACTTTCTTTGACTTTATAAAAATAGTAATAAATATGTGAAAATAGAGACTTATCTGGAAAACATCTAATATAGAAGATATAAGTGTTGAAAACTAAGATATGAATAGGTTTGGGTGTCCTCAACTAGATCCTTATGTCAAATCCTCTCCTGGATAGTAGCACCACACTTGGATAGTAGTGCCATGTATCTCTAGTGTCCTAAAAATGGTGTAAGTGTCCTCTATGCATTATTACTCCTAAATTTTAGGTACACCTACACATATGTTTTTGGGTTTTATTCCTATGTGCATGAAGTTTTAAATTTGGTATTATGCCTATAATATCTTATTTATGATGTAAATCCTAATCTTCCTTATAATTACGGCATGAGCTAAAGAGTGTTCTTTTTATTAGGATAGGATAGACATCTTTAACACCCCACTATGAAGAGATTTGCCTACATACCAATAATCCTATTAGGGATCAAGCCCAATGTGATTCTCCCCACCTAAGTATTGGTTCAAGTGCAAGTGATGCTATAATGATAGTGGTCTTGAATGCCTTAAGTTTGCTTGAGATTAGAAATCTAGAAAATATAGGCTTAGGACAACTATAAATGGTAGTATGTAGAATTAGGGTAGAATAGGTATTAATAACCTTGATTTTTCTCAACTTGTTTCATTTTTTAATAGGTATTTTGCATCTAATTTTTATCTAGTGCATAGAGGTTTGAAATTCATGTATTTATAGTGTTTTTTAGCTTGTGTTGATAATAAAATATGATTAGGTGAACCTTATGAGCATTTTAATTTTAAAAATATATTCATTTGGGAAAGTTAGGGTAAAATACATTAGCACCATTTTTGGAACACTTGTGCCATGTGGCTCTAGTGTCCTTAATGTGGTGCTAATTTCTAGTTTGTAGGTTATTGGGCATGAAGGGCCAGGATCTAGAAATGAAGGTCTAAGACTATGTTTTAGTTGTTTATAGATGCCTGTGTTCTTCACAAAGGCTAGAAAAGTATGATAATGGGCTCTAGGATAGGTTTAGGGCTAAGTTAGGGATATGTTATCTCAATTATCACTCTTAGCACTCAAATACCATTTTTAGGTGATCACATTTTCCCCCCATTTATGTTATAAATGTAGTAAATCAAAATGACTAGTATAAAGGAAAAATAAGCATACCTCGACTTACCAAGGAAGTGAATCCTATGAAGTTGAGTCTGAGTATGTGAAGTTGGGTCTGCATATGTGAAGCATAATCCAAAGTAGGACCTACAATGAAACATGCATAAATTAGTCCTTAATTAATAGATATCAAAATCAAAAGGCTATTTGAATAAAGTAATTGAGTAAAACTAAGTAAATGGATGGGAAAAAGGAAAGGAATTAATACACCTCATTGGGTATGTAAACCAATACATGAACTTGGTGATAACCAATGTGTGTGTAGTGATTAAATCATTTAATATCTTAGATTGAGTTGATAGATTTCTCAATCTTCATATGTGGGTGGATCAATAATTCAATCCAGTTTTAACTCCATCATTGCCCACCCCTACTTGGTGGATTATGACCTATGAATAGCTTGAATTAGACTAAAAGTGTGTCTAACCCTCTCATGTGACTGGATAAAGAAATCAATTAGGCTATGACTCCATCATTACCCACCCATGTGTAGTAGATGCATCTCAAACTAAACTATGCAAAGTGATCAAAATATCTAACTAGGTATATCTAACTATGTATGTTGACACCATGGCTACTTGGGTACATTAGGTGACTCTAGGACACTCAAAAATGCCAACCACTATAGATGGAGTAAGGCATGAAATTGGTGACAACATATAATATGATTTCAAGTGTATATATCATACATAATAACATGGAGGTTTCCATTCCATCTGATCAGCCTATATGTAACTAAGCATATGGAAATAATGTTATGCACACATGCCCCTAATATGATATCTAAGTATATTAATTCTAAAGTGAGTTATAATGACTATATTTATGTATATAAATTTAATATGGGGATGATTATGCTACATAAGATTCCCCTAATCTAATAAAATGATATGAATCTAAGTTAACTATGTAAATCTAAGCAAAATCTTAGCATAACTGTTAAACATATAGTTGTATTTGTGCAAACCTATATTATACCTACTACACTATTCTAGCTAATCTAAACTACCCTAAAATTGGGGATACTAGATACTAGTGCCATGTATTATACATTAGTGTCATGTGGTGTTAATTTCTCTAACTAGGTGCTAATGTCTATCTATTCTAAAATCAGAGTCATTGTACTAATTTTTGATTCCTTATTTTTTCCTATGTTTCGTTTGTGTCTAGTTTTTTTAAAATGAGCCTATGTGTTAAAAAAATTTCTATGAATGCAATGTAGGAGCCTAATGTCTATGATAAACCACTTTTAATTCCCCCTCTTTTGAGGTTAGTTTTTGAACTTGTGCAAGAATTGTCCTCAAAATAAATATCTCTATAAAATATGTTATCTAGAGCATATATGATAATTGCATGATAATCCAATACAATATGCAAACATAACATCAAAATGTAAAATAATCTAAGCATAAGTATGTAAATTAATATATATGTTGTGTCTATCATTACATAAGGGTGTCAATATAGATGTTATTAATGTGTATAATAGAAAATCTAAGTAGAGCTAGGTAACTACCTAGGGGATAGGGCATGATGTCCATCATGGCACCCATGTAGGAAGGGTAGATGCATGAGGTCCCTTATGGAGTCAAAAATTGGTGTGTGTAATAATAAAATACAAATGTCATAGCCATGATGCATACAAGAAAACATACATACAAAACAGATGAGGCACATAAAATTGGCCAAGAGGCCATAATATGAGGGACATGGGCACGTGTCACAAAATATGAGAAAATAATAAATATAAGGACATGTTAAAATGTACACATACACAAGTAAAAATCAATTTATCTTAGATCCACATAGAAGGACATGTTCAAATGTCTACATACATAATTAGGAAAGTACACACAAAGGACATGGGCACATGTCCAAGGCATACATGAATAGAAGTGGTGTAGAGCCAAAGAGCAATGGCATATTCAAATGCCCTCGAATAGAAGAAGAATAAAAATACAATCAAGTTTAAACTATGAAATCTATAAATGAAATCATACATGAATATATTACAAATTTGTGTAAGAGCTAGGATGTGCATATGTTGAGTCTAAACTAGTGATAGTTGGCAAAAAATCTGAGAATGAGTAGCAATGATCAATATCAAGATATAAAAATGCTAAAACTAGAATGTGTATAATGTAAGGATAAAAATTGGTAATATAAACTATCTATGATATTCCCCAAAGTGGGTGGATATATCAAAGGAATAAACTTGAATTGGTGTATATGCCCCCAGTGGGTAGATGATAGTAATTTTAGATCAGTATAGTGGACTTGAGTCATGTAAACAATCTATAATCACTCAAAAAGAATAATTTAATCATGTATGTATGATAAAAACCAATCATACTAAGATAGATAAAATATATAATGTCTATCAAATATAAGAAATGTAAACATATCAATACATACAATCTATAAATTTTGTGTTTTTTGAGTAATATTTGAATGTTTTTTGTGTTTTGGCATCTTATATATATATTTTTTTTTATAATCTATGTACAAACAAATAAAAATAAACTATGTATAAGTAGAAAGAGAGAAGAAAGTATGTACAAGAGAATAGGAACCATATTAGCTGATGAGTCTCATGGGAGACTCACTATCACTATGACCTATGTCAAATAAGGGAATTGTGATCATGCATGTTGTGTGAAAGGTCAATTATGATCTCACAATATGCTACAGTGAGCAATTTGTGTCTATATCTACCTATGTAGTGGTGTTATGAATCTATGGTATTGATTTTGGTATCCTATGAACTATAGGGGTATTAGGAACCCATCCGGTAGAAGAAGCTATAGGTGACATAAGTGTCCTATGTTGAGAACTCTAAGAACCCAATAATATTGATCTTGGCATAAACTGAGTGGAGGAAGGTCCTCTAGAATCTATGACATATCTATGATGCAAGGGTCTCTCTAATAATGGTCTCATGGGAGATTATGCATATGTTTTGATACTATTCTATTGAAATATATGATGTATGCATATGAATTATACTATGAATTTTAACTAATAACTATGCTATATTTGGTAATGGTGATAGAATTATAACTAGTGACTATGTTATAAATACCTATGGGATAGGTAGAGGATGCTCATATGGGAGACCCTCAAATTTGACCACCTTATTATCATGTATGTATTTTAGTCATCTATTCACTATATATGGGATGGCTTAGAGTTTTTATAACCATGAATTACCAAATAATATATTAAACATGCCTACACTAGGTACTACTAGGAATTAACTGGGTAGATGTGTTGGTCTAACCTATAATGGAATCACAATTCCCCTGATGGAGCTATGAATGTGACCACTAAAACCACTAATGACTATGTCTATGTGGAATTTATCCTAATTTTAGTACCCCAAATTATACAAAAGTATCATAGTGTACATGATAATACTTGACCCATTATCAACCATAACACTCTAGATAAGATGATGATATATGTATGCTCATATAAAGATTGCATGTAAATATATATTATCATCAACAATATATTGCTCTTGTGATGAGTGGTCTAGGTGGAACTATAATATGGTACATGTCAATGATGTTATGTAATGGGTGTGCCTCCTCTGTAATAGTATGATATGAAGTTGGTGGTAGGTGTGTCTGATATGTGTAGTGAACACCTCATGTGCTCCCTATCTCATTCTTTGTGTTCTTTAGAAATAGATCTAAGAATATCTTTAATACCTTAACTTAAATTTTTTGTGCTTTTAGTTCCCATATTGGTCTTCCCACATCAATAATGTTAGCCTCAATCAAATCTTGTATCTTATGTTTTAGGCTTATGCATCTATTTATTGCATGGCTTGGTGCCCTGTGATACTCATAGAATGTGTTAGAATCATAATAATTTGGAAGAGGCCATGTTTTATAAACCTATTTAATGTGAGGGAGAGATATGGCATTACATTTTAAGAGTTGTTGCAAAACTTGTATTGGTGACTCTGTAAGTTTGGTGAATTTTTAACACTGAGGAGTGGATAAAACCAATCTAGGATATATCTCTAAAGCTACATTTATTGTGGTTTTTTTATCACTCTGGTTCTCAGTGGCCCTTACCTTATATGGAGGCTTATTTTAACTCTTAATAGTTGATTATGATCCATTGGTATACTTCAGTTTTCCCATTGATATAAGCTTGACATCTCTCTCTCTCTTACTATGTGGCACAAATTTATGAATGTAAGAAACTTCTTAAACAAGATATCTTCTTATAATTCTAGTAAAAGACTTTGTTTAAATATGTCCTAAATCTCTTTATCTACCATGGGGCTAGTCAGTTTAGCTAATATAGTATTGTATCATAAGACAGTTTGTGTTAGGCTTTTTTGACTTTTGTTTCAACTGTGTCACTTGGGCATATGATATCTTGTCACTAATATTGATGGATAAGTGTGTTAAAAACATGTCATCCAAATGGTTAAATGTTATGTTAGATTGATTTGGTAATCATAAAATAATTATAGGGCATAATCTTTTAAACTGTGTGGCAAAAATTCATGAGAATCCAATCATTGGACACGTAGTCCAAACATACTATGTGAAAATCTCTGATAAAATTCTTTGGGTCACCCTTTCCATCATAAAATGTAATCTTAGGTGCCATGAAATTGGATGGCAAGGTATTTTACACTATGTGATGTTCCAAAGGTGTATGCAAGAGAAAATTACAATCCAAGGCATGTGATGGCCTAATGGCTTCCTTCTTAATATGTAACACCTTAGCCTGTAGAGTATGAATATCATGCATAAGGGATTGTACATATGAAGTTGAGGAGCTAGTCACAAGAGGTGTAGCTATCATTGAAGGTTGTTGAATTACAATCTTAGGTTGTGCTAGTTGAGTTGACCCCATTATAGGTGTAATAATGTTATTAGTTAGGGAAGTTGAAGATTGACCATTATTTTTTTTGTTCTTAATTTCCAATATGGCTTCTATGATTTGTGCATGATCAAGGGTTGCTCCTAAATTCTATCTCTAAAGCCCTGTAATATCTAATCTTTATCGATAATCATGTCATCATTGTTAAGTGGAGGGAAAGTGTCCTTATTTTCAATGTGTATATCATCTTGTTCTTGATTGTATTATTCATCTTTGGATGCATTATCATTGAAACCCACATAATCAAGGTGTGAAGGATGAATAGTTGGAGTTATGATATGTCCCTTATCCATGTTATAGGCTCAAATATAAAGAATCTAAATATGATTTATAGGATTACCACCTAATATAACACTTCTTAATGGAAGAGAAATAGCTTTTTAGATGGCATATAGTAACCAAATTAGAATAGAGCTGCTAAAATAGAATATATGAAATTTAAAAAATTTAAAGCAGCTGATAAAAATAGGAAAAATAAGGATACAAACCCTAAGACCATCTAGGGTTAGGGTTTTTGCATTAAGGTTAAATTTAAAAATAAACTCTAATGTGATATTTACTTAATGATCTAGGTTATGCCAAAATATTATAAAAATATAAGTTTGTAACCCTAATTTTATGCACAAAAAATTGGATAAGGTAAACTAAATTTTTAAGAAATATTCTAAGTAATTCAGGTTCACCAAATATTTTAACCTTTTAGGGTTTAGATATGTAAATCATAAGTTTTACTAAAGGGTTGAGTATTCTAAATCGATGAAGTAAATAACCACTAATTTTTTATAGATTTTAACTTGATTTAACTTTCTAAAATTAGTAGTAAATATGTGCAAATAGAGACTTATTTTAAAAACACCTGATATAGAAGATTTGAGTGCTAAAAATTAAGATACAAATAGGTTTGGGTGTCATCAACTAAATCCCTATGTTAGATCCTCTCCTAGATAGTAGTGGCACACTTGGATAATATCACCATAGGGCTCTAATGTCTTGAAAATGGTGATAGTGTCCTCTATGTAATATTGCTCCTAAATTATGGGTGAACCTATGCCTATGTTTTTAGGTTCTATTCCTACATGGATGAAGTTTGAAACTCTATATTGCTCCTATAATAGCTAATTTATGATGAAAACCCTAATCCTCCTTGTAAATAATGCATTAGCTAAAAATTGTGTTCATTAGTAAGATAAGCTAGACATCCTCAACACCATATTGTGAAGAGAGTTGCTTCCATATCAATACTATAAGGAGGGATCAATCCCAATGTAGTTCTCCCCACCTAAGTACTGGTGAAAGTGCAAGTGATGCTAGAATGATAGTGGTCTTGAATGCTTTGAATGTGTTTAAGGTTGGAAATCTAGAAAATGTGGACTTAAGGAATTTTTATATGGTAGTATGCAGAAGTAGGGTAGAATAGGGATTAATAACCTTGATTTTGCTCAACTTGTTTCATGTTTGAATAGGTATTTTGCATATAATTTATATCTAGTGGATAGAGGTCTAGTGTTGTATAGCTTTTGTGGATAATAAAATATGCTTATGCCAACCTTAGGGTGGTTTTACTTTTGAAAATATATCCATTCAATAAAGTTAGGGTACAAAACATTAGCTCCATTTCGGGGACACTAGCACCACACTCTAGTATGCTTAATGTGGCACTAATGTCTACCTAGTAGGATGTTAGGCATGAAGGACCAAGATATAAAAATAAAGGTTTCAGACTATTTTATTTGACTAGGGATGCCTATGACCCCCATAAAGGCTAGAAAAGAGTGATAATATGTGTTATGATAGGTTTAGGGTTAAGTTAGGGATAATTTGTCTCAAGTAACACTCTTAGCACTCAAATACCACTTTTAGGTGATTATAGCTTCCATAATGTTTCACAAATAGATGATAATATTTTTTTAACCCTAAGAAACCTTAAAGGTTATTGAGGGTTTTTGTAACTTTCCATTTTATTATGGCCTTGATCTTATGATTCACATGTTATGAGTTTTCTTTTCATGTATTATTGTATTTTAATATATCGTTAAAAATACCAAGATAATTTTTTGCAAAAAAATCCTAAAGACAGTGATCATCAAACTCTAAAATGTAGATGGTGTATTTTTGAGACCAAAGGGCATTACCAAAAACTCATAATAGCCTTCATGAGTTTTGAAAGTTATCTTATGTATATCCTTGTCTCTAGTCCAAATTTGATAATGCCCAGAATGAAGTTCTAGTTTTATAAAGTAGATGACACCATGTAATTCATCTAGTAAATCAACAATTACTAAATTAGGGAACTTATTTTTTATTGTGTACATGTTGAATTCTATATAATCTGACCATATCCTTTTGGTATCATCTTTATTACACACCATTACCATAAGGGATCAAATATGCACTTTGATTATGCCTGATAATACCAAACTCCAACATTTATTATAGCATCTTTTCAATATCACTCTTCTAGATATATGGGTACTTATATGGTCTGATTCTTGGTGACTGACTCATTGGTACAAATAGAATAGCATGATCACATTCCCTTTGTGGTGGTAGTCCTTTTAGTATTTCTATAAAAACAATTACATGTTTATCAATAATATTCTATAGACTTGGTTGGTTTGACACCTTTATTGATTGTATTTATAAATAAAATAGTTGTGTTATAAACTCATATGCCCCCTTTTTAAAATCATTTGATTTTGATGAGAACTGAATAGCTGTGGAGACTCTGCACATAATCTTTATAGTTCAAATTTCCTACCTTCAAAATGAAAATGCATGAATAATTCCTAGAAATTTAGCTCTATCATGCCCAAGGTTGTGATCTATTAGAATATAAAAATTGTGTCAGCCTCACCCATGGGAATAACAAACATAGGAGAATATATCATGTAATCTCCCATGGTAATTTTGATACTAAGGAATTTCCTTTAACCAATGATTATGCCTCCATCTAAAATCATGACTTAAAATTCTAGAGATGGATAAATAAAAAAATTCAAAGATGACGCTAACTTATTTTTGATGAAGTTATGTGTTCTCCATGAGTCAATCACAACTATCTCCTTTTATTTATTGAGGAAACCCACAACATTGAGGGTTTATGGAGAGTTAATACATGAAATTGCATGGAATGAAAAGGTTAGTTGGGAATATTCTAATTATTATTTTGTCTCCTCCTCACCCTCACATAGTACTTCATCATCATATTTGTCATCATTGGCCCCTTCAATGTAGGAAAAATTATTCTCAACAAATTTATGTCCTTTTCTATATTTTCTATCATATTTGAAACATAACTCTTTCCTATTTCTCTTCAATTTATTGAGGATTTAACCTAATAGGATAATGGAATGATTGTGCTAGAGAAATGGACTCTCTATTGATAGTGAAATCCTATTTTTTTACCACATCTCTTTCCTCTAACCTACATGAAAACCATGGACTCTAATACTAAACTTGGAAGTGAATATCAAGTTGTATGCTAGCCTTGATCCCACCTAATAATAGGTCATTAAATTTGTATTTTTTGATGTCATCCATGTGCAAAGATAGGTTATAGAATTGATGAATATAATCCTTGATGATTCCCAATTCTCTCAATCTTACTACATGGCTGAAATAGTTTTCTATAACACTATTTTAGTACTACATCTACAAATCATCAATAAAAATTAACCAGGTAATAGTGAGGCCCTTATTTTTATTTTGAGAACATAATCATCTATTCCAAATGAATTACTTTAGTTCCTAGTTCATATACAAAAATTCCATGACCACCTTTTGTACACATGGGGTTTGATGTAAATCAAATAAATGTACTATTTAATTCATATTGGTGACTAGACATTTCCTATAAAACTTGTGCACTTTCACTTTTAGTAGCATGTTCCTCAAACTATTATTTGATTTTTGATTGTTCTGGTTGAGATAACCCAAGTGTCATAATGGATAATTATTGGATGGTGTCACTTCTATAAAATGATTCGTGATAGATTCCAATGTCCCACTCATTATAATCAATTATGCCTTCATTACATCTATGTCTTATTTGATCACATATATATATATTCTTACCATGTTTTTCACATCTATGTGGAGTTGAGCAACCAATGTAAAAACCCATTATTCAAATGTTTCATACTCCATGTCCTTCTTTCTAGGTAATTTTATAGGGTATCTTTCCCCTTTCCATGACCTCAAGTTTTTAGACTAGCCATTCACGAACTCTAGGGCTTATGGCTCAAGATTTTAGGGGAGAGGGGTTTGGGGCCAAAAAAAGTGTACTGGAGGATTATATCATTATTATAATCTCATATATATTAATCTAATGATATTAATTTCTACATGGGTGTAAAAAAATACAAACTTTTCTTTTATAAAAAACTCAATAAATATTGTGTTGATGAAAAAATAAATTCTTCCCAGATCATAATTTATATTTTTTAAATCCTTAATCCCATTGATGTAAGATATCTAAATCAAAAAATAAATTTAAAAATCATTCCCAAATCTAAGCTAATGTATGATAATCACAAGAAAAATATAAATCTTACATCACCCAAAAACAAAGTTAGTCAATTGAATCAATAAACCAATTGAGTGTGTAGTAGTGTAACATGGCATTTTGAGAGACTAGTTTGGACATCACAAAATTCCACTTACATGGATGAAATATGTTCAAGTTATGTAGGGAGTTTGAGAATAAAATTAGATTTATAATTTTTGGGCCTTGGTTAAGTTAAATGATGCTTATGAAGATATTTAAGAACACTAGGGACTAAAATCAATGCACAGAAGTAAGGGCTCATGAAACAATGTGTAAAGATACCAAATATAATAATTATTAAGTAAAATAAACAAGTGGATTTCATTTAATATGCATTTCACAAAAAATAAAATTTCAAACTTTAAAAATCAAGGCACAAAGGGTAAGCAATGTGTAGAAAGGGATAAGAAATGCATAAAGGGAAAATAAGATAAGACAAAATTGTTGAAGAAGCCTTGAGGAACCTAGTAATATATGATGATATTACATATGAAGTAAAATATAAGGCATGGTATCATATAATTTATGCATAATATATCTAGCATAGGACCTAAAGAAGTGAAATACAATTAGATGAATAGTCAACTACAAGGAGTGACACTTGGGCTTTCCTTAGGTTAGGTTAGTGTTACAGATGACATGATAGTATATGATGGATATAAATAATTTCTAGTTGTGTGGATATTATTTTACATATTTCATAAGTGTTGTATCAATGTCTATAAAATGGTAAGCTACTTCTAGGCTAGGCATGTAGTTTTCTGTAGAACCTACAATTATACTCATGAACCATTAATTACAATTGTTAGTTGATTGTGTGCAAGATCAACTAAGTAAAAAAGAATGAATGGATATAGATATATAATCATACCAAGACTTTATAATTATTTTAATCCAAGGAAAAAAATCTATTGAATTAATTTGAAAATGGAAGTAACTTGGTGGGAGATAAGGCTAGTTGCCTTGAGTAAATAGCAGTCTAAGGATGCCATAGTGAGGAAATGGAGATTAAAATATGAGGATCGATTAAAAATTAATTTGAAATATATTATAATATTGTTTAATCTCATTATATCCATGTAACACCCTTATGTTAAATTAATAAAATCATTTTTATGTCAGGTTCCATTGTGAATAACTCTAAGGACTATGAGGTTAAGGCATCCCTTCATTAGGACCCCTGACCTCGACTGCACTAGAAGCTCTAATACTATTTTAAATTAATTACTTATATATATCAAGGTAGTTCACAATAATGTATATAAATTTAAAAATCATAAGCATATTAATAGTAATATAATGCAAGAATAAGAACATAATAAGGAAATCCACAATAATAATTAACCCTAGAATAAAATCCATAATAATTATTGATGATTAAGAAGAATAATTGATAAATAAGACTAAGACACTTTGAGGTAAAAATTCCATATCCATGAAATAAGAACATAATTTATAATATTATTATCAGGTACTAACCACTATTTCATTTATATACTCTACTTGGGCTATGGTTACTCCATAGGCCAACTCTACTAACAATATGATAACATAGAGAAATATGATAATATAAGATAAAAGGTGATGTAGGCCATATAATAACCACACATATCCCTAGAAAATGTATAGGTTAATGGTGTATAAATATTTCAAATAATCAACACTCCTCATATTTGGGTTGTTTCCAACTACCATCTCAATCAATGCATATTAAATATAAACATTAAATTTTATTTGAGTTGAATCCCATGTCAAGTGTACCAATTATGATATAAATTTGGCACTTAAAACTAAACCAAAATAATTTTTCCAAGTAAAATCAATAAATATAGAGTGAAATCAAGTGTTATTTACTTATTTTGGATTAGGGGGTCCTAAAATAGTGTAAAACTATAGATAATCAGATTATGTAGAATATAAAAATAAATTACTAATATGAATTGAAAATGAAAATGTAGATATTGCAATTAGAAGATTTAGATTATAAAAAACAATAATTTAGAAGTGTACTTATCTTTTTTTTGTATTATATCACTCATAAAAGATGTTTTTGTATCATAAAATGCTATATATGTGTTTCATTATGTGTTTAGATATAAAATAGAGGTTCAAACCCTACCTGGATGTTATTGGTAAAGTTTGATACTTGTGGTAACAATACTATTCAGGGCCTGATGGTAGTGTCCATTAATTTTGTGTAAGTCTGTAAGTTTTTGAAATATTGTGATTGTACCTAAAAATGGTTCATGTGTTTCCACATTCCCTCAATCATATACACTGATCTTGATTTTACTTCTACTTTCATCCAAACCTTAGTTGTGTTTTTGGCCATACGATGATGTTTGAAAATGGGTTATTATTTTAGATTAGAAAACATATACCACTACCCAATTAATGGTTGAGTGTTTCCTACATTCGAATACTTTAAAGAGGGATCAAATTGCATGTAGTTGTCCTAGTTATGTGTATGTGTGCACAACATTGTGATCAATGCAATGTTTGGATTTTGAAACATGGCACCATGTAAATTTGAATTTTGTGTGTATTAAAATTTGGATCTAAGGTTACTCATTTGAGTTATTTTTATATGTGTATTCCTTTGTGATAATTTTTCAATAAATTGTTAATTAATTCTTGAAGTTTGTTAAGACTTGCCAACATGTACCAAATGAGTATATGCTTAGGATTTATTTATATATATAGTTATCTCTTCATTATTTATTATTACGAGTGACCCATTAAATGTGTCTAGGCTAAATTAAGGGAGATTTATAAATTTTAAATATAGCCATTAAGTGTTAATCAACACTAACGGTAGAGGAAAATACTTGTGGTAATCACATCTAGTTGCTACAAATATTTTCCTAGGAGTGTGAATTAGATATTTTAGATATGGAGAAGGCTTGTTTGAGATTATAAAAGGTTCTTATATATACTAAGTTTATCTTAAATAGGTTTATCCCATAAATCGAGTTGGATAAGCCAATAGGTGGGTAAACGAATAGATGGAAAGTGTGCACAAGATTCAAATGTAAAATGTCCAAGTATATCAAAGTTGGAAAAAATGATTTTTACAAATTATCTAATACCAAATTTAGGTGCCTAGATTTTCCCCCTTTTAAATAGTATTGAAAATGCTTGATTAAAAGGATAAAAAAATAAATTTGGAACCTATCATAGTTATACTTGGTATTGATAGGTATGTCTAAAATGTCTCATTTGCTCCATGTGAAACCTACAAGAAAATGTATATAGATCAATATATTCTCATGATATGAAATTTGAAATAGTCTAAAACATTGAATCTCATAAAATTGGAAATATAACGAATGAATAAGCCTAAGGGTACGCAAACTAAGTAGTAACTTATCAAAGTTATTTAGATAATATTATGTGGTAATCATGCCCCAAGGAGATGAAACTGTTAAGGCCATGAGTTTATGAGTGTAAACATGTTAAATACCATTGTATAAGGAGTGTAGAAGTTGAGAAACCCAATAAATTCAATTTCACTTCTCTAAATATCACAATAACTTTTTCATGGAACCCCAAAATGAGGTTTGTATCTAAATTGAAACCCCAAAAAGGTTGTATGTAAATGTCGAATCCTAAAATAGGTTTATATGTAAAATAATCAATAATTTCAAGTGGTATATAAACCCAAAGTGCTTACATAGTACCATAGTTCCCCACCAATCCTCAATATATAAAATAGAAAAAGTGTTTACATGAACAAAGTCCATGCCTAAATATGATCCATCTATACCTCAAAATGATATATGTTTAATATATTTTTAATCAAAATGAATCAAATTAATATGTATTAAAATATTGAAATGGAAATGCTCAAATATATAGAGCTGATATCAAAATACATCATGCTATAGAATTTTACAAATTTTGGAATTCGATAAAAAATAGTAAATGAGATTAATAAAATGCAAACCTCCTTGAAATATATTTACCAATAACTTTTCAAGCTGATTATGACTGAAAACTAATTGAAAATACTTGAAAATCATGTCACATGAAAAAATATAATTAGAAATTGTGATGGGAAAAGGACACAAGAGGAGGACAAGGGCACAATGTGGCCTTATTTGTTTACTAAGGCCATGTCCTAGTTGACTATGCAACTAACTTTTTGATCTATATCAATGCACCTTAAATGAGGGTTTCCTAATTATGTGTGAGATTCAAATAAACAAACAAAATACCTATGAAAGATAAACCCTATATCCTACACAATAAACAAGATATAGATCAAAAGAAAAAATGGGTAACATGTAATGGGAATAGTTGAGCTATCCTCAAAAAATACTACATTATCTAAGTGTTTCCTATATAGCCTAAATAGGCCTCAGGTTGATGTAGATCTCCCTCTTAGGTTGATTATGTGATCCATGATTTTGTAACTATATAACTATAGTTATAATATTGATTGAAATGATTGATAATGGATGTCCTTGACCTACAATAAATAATATTTAGACTTGGCCTATGACTATTAGGAAGAAACATAATTAAAATTGGATGAAGTTATGCTCTTTTGCTCAGTGTGTCGTAATTTGAAATCAACTTATTAGGATTTTTTAATTGAATGCCTTGATGTGATTTTATATGGTAATCTTTAGAATATTTTTGCTAACTGACCTTACAAAATGCACCAAAAGCCATTTTGAAATATCTTGATTTGAAAAAGTGACCATTGGAATTCAAGGGATAAGGAACACTAGGGGATAAAGCCATAGTATGGCCCTATTTGACCTATTATGGTCCTATCCCATAAAGATAGAGAAAACTAGAAAAGGTTTATCATGTGCCTATAGATTGAATAGGGATAAAATTTATTGAAATAAAGATGTATGTATGATATTTTTAGTGTTTATAATATAGTGAGAGATTTATTATATATTAAAATTTATAAAAATGGTGAATAGAATAAACAAGGTAATTATGTCAATAATAAAAATTATCAAGCAATTAATTATTAATTTTATGTGTATACAACAGAATACCAACATTTTTTTTCACCACATCATAGAATGCCTTAATTTTTCCTCACTATCCTATAGAAAACTGCACATATCTCTTAATTTTCTCAATATATCCCATTTGAATATCATAATCTAACCCAAAATGTGAACTATAGATGTGTCATCCTGAATATTTGATACAAACTCATTGTATTGCCTTTTTTTGATGAGGGATGAATCATGTGAATCGTTCATCTTAAAAGAAAGATTTATGCATACCATGTGCTAAATAAAAATATATAATCATGTAAATTATGTATAAAAACATCATAATATATGTCATCATAAAATTATTCAATCATTCAATCACATATAAAACATGCAATCCAATGTAATGGGAATATAAGTGTCAGCATCTAGTATATATCAATTAAGCATGATAAGAGATGCATAGGTACATGACAGAAATCATGGCATCACACACAATATAAATGTGTTAAAAATCATATCACCAAGCTTATATTAATATTATTACATGTCACCACACACACATGCACATGATATCATAATCAATAATCACACAAGCATACAATACGTGACACAACCCTAACCCAACATACACACAAAATGGCCATGACTTAGACAAGAGGATCCTCTGACATAATTGATACATGAGATGAAAAAGCATAGTTAATTCACTCATAAAACAATTATTATAAAACACATTAATGATCAATCAATGTCCTAATCATCAATATCAGGCATGCATAAAGAGACAAATGTTAGTTTGCATAATAAATCAATGTCATTCAATATAGCAAAGCACAATATCCATATAAAATATCAATTTATAAATTATAAACAAGAGTAAGTTATGTATAATAGTTTATTATGATTATACTACTATATAAAGATATAAATTTTGAATATACGAAGATGCCCCTAGTATAGGCATGCACCCAATGTAGAAAGGTTGACCATGGGTGTATATGATGTCACACATTTGTAGGTCCATGTATCATATGTAACATGTATTTTCTACATCCTGCTCATGTATACCATGAAAATAATGTGTGTGGAAAATATATATGTAATTCAATATGTATAAGATGAATAACATTAATCATCTATGTGTACCAGTAAAGCATGTCATGCATAGGTCCTAGTTTTGTATTTTTTGAATATTTTGATTTTTTTGTATTTTTTATTTGTATTTATTTATTTTTTAGTATTTGAATTATGTCCCATATAATATAGGATCCTAGTAATGGGACAGTCACATTAAATTCCTAGATCAATTGGCATAAATGTCACATGTTGTGGGTGAGGAATAACATATATATAATTATTTGAATCAAATAAATGATCATGCATAGTGAAATATCTAGCATATTCATCACAATCAACCTAATCATGTATGTGTTAATATCTTTACATGACATAGTAACTTGTGGACTTTGTTGTATGTCATAAGAACACATTGGTATTCATTATGGAAAACATTAATAATGTCTCTATAAAACTATCAAAGGACATGATAACATCTATTGAATTATCACTTGCCTTTGATTTCTCTTTGAAATTTGAACCTATGTAATTTATACATAATTTTGTTGTGGAAATAGTAGAGGAAATGTCTCATGTTTTATGGAGTATTCATATATATCACCATAATTATTATAACCACTCAATTTCTATAAATATACTTTAATCATCGATGTATCAAAGATGGGATTGCATGTATCTTATGTATCCATGATAATCCTGATAACATGTCAAATGTGCCATTATTAGAAAAAACTAAGAACCAAGTAAAAACATTTTTAGGCCATACCACAAGTGGTAACATAATACTCCCAAGAGGGTTTTTTCACTTCCCATTGAAACGTTTTACTATATTTTTCCTGCCAAGCAAGTCTATATGTGTGTATCCAAGACTAGTGAGCAATGTCACAGTGCATATGTTTTCATTTGACACATTATCCACCATAAAATTATGTATAGGATGTGAATAAATTAAATCACATATGAATAAAGGCACATTGATATAATTATCATCAATTATTTCATTTTCTTTGAATGTGATTAGAGGTCATTTTATATCTATACTTTCAAGTTTACCAATAAAATATATATAAGATGAGCCTCCTTAGTTCTAGAAGCATAAGAATTCAAAGGAGGATGTTCATTATAAATCATATGAACATCAAATTTAGTCTTGGTTTCTTATGCAACATGTTTTGGAAACAAATCAAAAAATATCTTAGGATTCACATTAGATTTTGTAACTGAATCATTATTATGTGTACTAGAGCTTAATAGTTTTATTCTCAATTAAGTTGTGTATCTTATGTATCATTCCAAAACATTTATTAGTTAAATTTCATGTGTATATATTCCAATTGAAATATTCATTAATATATAACACTAAGGTCATGCCTTTTTCATATCAACCTCCATTGTAAGAGGGAGAGATATGAGGTTGTAATTTATTAAATTTTGTAAAACATTATGAATAAGTTCTAATTATCATGTAAATTACCTCTATTAAGGAGTCGAAAGGACAAGCCTATTAGTAATTTGTGAAATTGAATTGACTATTTCTTTAGCATCATTTTTAGTATTATTATACTTGTATTTTAAAGATGGTTTGATTTGAAATTTTATTTTATAATACATGAGAGGATTGGTCCCATACTTTGGCTTGTTTGTGATAATTAGCTTAACCTCATGGTTTTTCATTGTATGGTGCATGTCATTGAAATATTGAAAGTGTTTAAATATAATAGACTAATGGAGAGGTGAAATTATTATTTTTGAATATGTATTATAATTTATTATCATCCAAAGGATTTTTAATTTTTTAGATAAAAATATTATAGCGAAGCATATAGTCACTAATCAGCTGATTACATCCTTGCCTAAGTTTTGAAATTTGAACATAGGAGTCTTTCTTAATAATATTATTATAAGTGAGTTAAGAATTCATCAACCAAAGAATTGAAATTATATATCGATTGAACATGGAGGTTATAAAACCATTGTGAGGCATAGTCCTTAAGACTCCTAGGAAAAAAATTTATTAGTAACTTATCATTAGACGTATAGTCTAAACATGTTGCATGGAAGGCTCTAAGATATCATTTATCATAACCTTTACCATCTAATGGTGTTACCTTTAGCAAAAAAATCCTAAAATAAAGGGATAACTATAAATATTTGGGACCAAATGGTTGTGTAATAATTCTTGGGATTTTTTTGAAAGACTTACTTTATAAAAACCTTATTCCATTTGAGAAACCTTAGATTGAAAATATAATAATTTTTGTACAAGTTCTTGATTGGTGGGCATATTAGATTGATTATAAATGAGTGGTGTCACATAATTTGTGTGTGTAGGAGGCAAAAAATTATGTTACATAGAGATAGATATATATATTGAAGGAATAAATTGTGTTACCCTTATAGTACATAAACTAGGTGTTGGCATCACTTTTGTAGCCATAGGTGTAGACACATGAATGGTAAAATTAGTAATATTATTATAAATAATTATTATAGGATATATGGATCTAAAGATGAATTAGTATTGACATTCAAAAAATCATCATATTTTTCCTCAAGATTAGTTTCATTAACAAGCTTTACAATCTTAACATCTAGTATAAGTTTATAGATATTACATTTGTCTTTACCTTGCTTGCTAACTCTACTTAAAAAAATTTAAATTACTACTAATTGTTAAAAATATACACCATTTATCTCATCAGGATGTATTTTACCATGATAATCATCATTAAAATCCATATCATCTTCATAAGTATTTTCAAGATCAATCACAATATCATTGATAACATGTTTATCTACATCTATTAGTTCCTTATCAATGTTTGTATCACTAGAAGAAGAAACATGAATATCATTAATATTCACCATTTTATTTGGCACACAAGCATAGTATTAAGTCAAAGAATCTAAATATTAACGATTACATTCCATTTAAACCTATTGATTCACTTTTAAGGTAAGGTAGACCTAACAATCTTAGATGGCATAGAACGTATGCACAAAATTATTTAAAAAGCTTAGGGAAAGGGAAAAAATTATTTTTTGGAAATTAAAAATTAGATATTAAATTCAAACCCTAATAGGGTATAAATTTTAAACCCTAATAAAATATAAAACCATAATGTAGGAGGAGACCTAGGGCTTGTTCATGCTCAACTCAATAATCGGGCTTGACAAAATGTTTTAATTTTTTTGTATTCAAGGGTGCTAAAATAATTTAAAAATATAGATAACCCTATTATGTAATACATATCAATAAACTAATAAGTTTAATTTAAATTAATAATCTATATATTGGACTTAAAATATTTAGAATTGACAAAGTAAGAGGGCTGAAGTCTACCTAGTTTATTATTGTATTTTTTACTCATAAATTATAATCCATATCATAAAATTATTTGTAAGTGATTAATAGGTACTTAGGTATTGTAATAAAATTACTTAGATATATCAATCCAATTCACAAAAATGGATGAAAATATAATGATCAATAATAGGGCGACAACATTGGATCATAAAAATTAAGAGCATAATAGTGCACATCCACACTAAGAGTTGACAAGATAGCATAATTAAATATAATACTAATCCACTTATATGGTAAAACCTCCAAAACCATGAAATAATAAGATAATGCTCAAATAATAACCACTACCTCTTACATAAACTCTATTGAGGATATGGTTACTCCATAGGCTAACTCTAGTAATAATACGAGAACATAGAGAAATGTGACAAGATAAGGTAAAAGGTTATGTATGATATATATTATCCAAACATATCCCTAGACACACTATAAGTTAAGGGCATATTAGATATAAAATAGAGAATGAGACCCTACTTGGACACTATCAATAAAGTCAATCACCTATAGTAACTAGTATTATCCAAGCTCTGATGATAGTGTTATTGTATGTTGTGGAAGTATGTAAGTTATAATAATGGTGTTCCTATACATAAAAATGGTTCCTCTTTGTGTGTACACCAATTATCCTATACACTAATCTCCATTTTCCTTCTAATTTTGTCCAAACCTTAATTATGCTTTTAACCACAAGATGCCCCTTTAAAAATGGGTTGGTATTTTAGGTTGGACTATCACAACCACTCCCTATTGAGTGATTTAGAATTTTATATGTTATAATAATATGAATATGTCTCAAAACACACATCTTTATCCCACTTATGTGTATTTTTAATAATGTGATCAATCTATAATTCAATGCAATTCTCAACTTTCAACACTTCAAACTATGCAAATTTGAATTTCATGTGTATTCAGACTTGGCTCTAGGGTTACTCCTTGAGAGTTTTTAAAATATTCCTTTATTATAATACCTAAATAGAGTGTTAATTATTTCTTAAATTTTTTTAAGACTTGCCAAGATGTTCCAAGTGAGTATAACATTAGGATTGATTTATATTTATAGTCAATTCTTCATTATTTTCCACAATGACCAACCTATGAAATGTGTCTATGTAAACTAATGGATACATACCAATTTGACAAATATCCATTGAGTGTTCTTGGACACTATTAGCATAGCCAAACACCCGTTATAAATGCAAGTATATAATTTTTACCATTATTGTGTTAAGAGTGTAAATTAGTGATCTAATATGTGAAGAATATACATTTGAGATTTTTAAAAGTTTTTATACATACAAGGATGATCCTAAATAGATGTATATGGGGAATAAATTTGGTCAAGATAATAGGTGGTTACACAAATAGAGGAAAAATGTGCTCAAGAATAAAGTATATGTGTAATTTCCAAGAATATTAAAGTGTGGTGTTCTTGGACACTATTAGCATAGCCAAACACCCATTGTAATTGCAAGTGTATATATTTTACCAATATTGTGTTGGGAGTGTAAATTATTGATCTAATATGTGAAAAATATATATTTGAGATTTTTAAAGATTATTATACATACAAGGATGATCCTGAATAGATGTATATGGGGAATAAATTTGGCCAAGATAATAGGTGGGTACATAAATAGAGGAAAAATGTGCACAAGAGTAAATTATATGTGTAATTTATAAGTATGTCAAAGTTTGGTGTTCTTGGACACTATTAGCATAGCCAAACACATGTTGTAGCTACAAGTGTATATATTTTACCATTATTATGTTGGGAATGTAAATCAGTGATCTAACATGTGAAGAATATATATTTGACATTTTTAAAGGTTCTAATACATAAAAGGATGATCTTGAATAGATGAATATGGGGAATAAATTCGGCCAAGATAATAGGGGAGTACATAGATAGAGGGAAAATGTTCACAAGAGTAAATTATATGTTTAATTTCCAACTATGTCAAAGTGTGATGAAGTTGATTTTGTTAAAGTGTCTAATACCTAATTAAGGTGTTTACAAAGTGTAAAATATGTCAGCTAAATTTGATTCCTAACTTAATGAAAAACATTCAAATCTAATGCATAGTAAAACTTAAATCATAGCAACCAAATTCATAGTGTAATACAATGTAAAAACAAAATCAACTCAAAGAATTTTTTTACCCAAATTATGTCCAAAACTTAAATTATCTTAATATATAGCATTTTTCAATTTAGATACCAAACCTTAATAATGTGATTTGATAAATAAGATTATTATAAAGTTTTATGCAATTCACAATCAGAATTATAAATGATAAAACATAATAAGAAACCATACCAATGGTAAGTCTATAAGGTTTTTTCAAAACAAACAAATAAAAATATATAATTAAATTCAATACGTGCATATTATCTCAAAAAAAATCCAAGCCAATTTTAGTGCATAAATTTTATCAAATCAATGCAAGTTCAAGGCTCAACTAAGTGCAAAATTTAAACCATCTAAATCCATAACATATTTAAATTCAACTACCAAACAATAAAATCACTATAATCTCAAAACCAAAATATAATAAAAATTCCAAATTTAAATTTTTTTTTTTTTTAAACTTAAAACTAAGTCATGTTAATTCCAATCCATTATATTCCATAATAATAAAATGTAAAATCAAATTCCACTAATTGCAAGCCTAATGCATTATATTATAGCTTAAAATAATATATAATACAATCATTTTAATACTTAGCCTAAAGGAATATATACATGGTACCTAATAAAAAATGCAATAAGAAAGGTTTACACCATTCAAAATATATACCCAAATCAATTTGATATGGAAGATTAAATAAATCCAAAAATAACCTAAAACAACCCCAATATTACCTAATTCAATTCAAAAAAAACCACTTTGATCCAAAAATGTCCTAACCCATAGCCTAATATAATGCAAAAAAATTTACTTAAAATCAATCTAATAATAAAGCTTAATACATTACAAAGTGAGTACCCAAAAAATATGTGGTTGAGGGTAAATCCAATCTAAAAATGGCTAAATCTAATCCAAATGTTAGGTTGTGGAGCTAAAAGCTTCAACTGTTGCAAGACATGGAGGAGGTTGTTGAGTTCCAGGGAGACCAGTGTCGGTAGAGTATAGTGCAGAAGGCAACCGACATCGACAGGTGTGAACTGAAGACAATCGACATCGGTAGGAGGTCGACCAACGTCAGTCACCTCTAGGCAGACAGGGACCGATGTCAGTTGCCTGTGGCAGTTCATAACTGTTCATTGCATGAATAGTTAGTTAGTTGAACCAAGTGTTTGCATGTTAAGGGCTAATTATAGTCTCGAGCTACGTGTCTAATTATTGTAGTTAGAGGTCTAATTTTTTGTATGCATGGGATTCTATTTAAAGACCCATGAGGCATGTATTGTAATTAAGGCAAGTAAAGCATTGAAGCAAGAAAGCAAGGTGAAGGAGATCTGCAAGGTGTAAGGTCAAGAAGATCAGCTGAAGCATTCAAGGAGGGGATAAAAACTCAGGTTGTTGAGTTGGTTGTGGTTGAGCAAGGGAGAGAGGGAAGAAGTCCTTGAGGTGTGGTAAGCCTTTGAGGTGGAAGAAGAAGTGGCATCTTCTTTATTGTATTTTCTTCTAAATAGTATTTAATACAAGAGTGTGTATTGTCTCTCAAATTCTTTGTTGTTTGAAGTTTCTAGTTACTTAATCATTCTGGTATAATTCCATGTTTAATTGCTTATAAGAAAAGTAATCAATTGTGCTTCCTTGGAGGGGTTCCTAACAGTTGGTATCAGAGCTAAAGGTTTGCAGGGAGCAGGTTATTGTTTGATTACAGGTCATTCTCAGGGGTTTCTGATTGAGTGGGAGTTCAGCAATGGCAGAAGAAAGTAAGCTACAAATGGAGAAGTTTAATGGCAAGAATTATCAACATTGAAAGATGCAGATAGAGGATTATCTGTATTAGAAAGATTTATACTTACCATTGGGTGGGGTTGCATGCAAGCCCACAGATATGAAGGATGAAGAATGGAATGTTCTTGATCGAAAGGCTCTGGGATCCATAAGGTTGAGCCTTGCATCATCTGTGATTTCCAACTTATCACAGTGTAAGACAACGGAAGAATTGATAAAGTCTTTGGCAAATTTATATGAAAAGCCCTCAGCGTCAAATAAGGTATTTCTTATGAAGCAATTATTTACTTTGCAAATGCAAGAAGGTGGATCAATATATACTCATCTTAGTGATTTCCATGGTTTGGTAAACAAGTTAGCTTCAATCAATATTGTTTTTGATGATGAAGTAAAGGCTCTCTTGATTTTATGCTCTTTACCTAAAAGTTGGGATAGTTTGGTTATGGCAGTAAGTAATTATGTGTCTGCTTCTAAAATCTTAAAAGTTGATGATGTTTTGAGTGTAATCTTGAATGAATAAATGCATAGGAAAAGCACAGGTGAATCATCAGGGAATGCTCTAAGTGTAGAAAGTAGGGGAAGGCAAAGAGAGAAGGTCGAGCAAGGGAAATCAAGGTTGAAGATGGGAAGGAGATCCGAATCTAGAGGTATCACCTACTAGTTTTGTGGAAAGAAAGGACACACAAAGAAAGAGTGTTGGTTGAGGGATAAAGAAAATCAACATGAAGGTAATGAAGAAGCAAAAGATACAAATATTATGGTACAGGATGCTCTCATACTATCTTTGGATAGTCAGGTAGGATCATGGGTTTTAGATTCTGGTTCTTCTTTTCATGCAACCCCAAATAGAGATTTGTTTCATGAGTATGTCCAGGGAGACTTTGGAGAGATTTATTTAGGGGATGGTACGCCTTGTCAAATTGTTGGCAAAGGGAAAGTGCAGCTGGAATTGTAGACAGGCAACACATGGGTGTTGAAGGAGGTTATGCATGTCATGGTCTTGAAGCAGAGTTTGGTTTCTGTAGGAAGGTTGGGTGATGAGGGATGCATAGTAACCCTCACAGTGGATTATTGGAAGGTTACCAAGGGTGCACTTGTTTTAGCAAGAGGTAAGAAAGTAGGTACTCTTTATCTATCTACTTGTATTAATGATTCTACTTCTGGTTTATCTACTTCAGCTATAGATTCGAAGATGTGGCTTAATAGGCTTGGTCACATGAATAAGAAGGGAATGGACGTTCTTGAATCAAAAGGTATGAGTTCAGATTCGGAAGGCATAGATAGAGTTCATTGCAGGAAAAGGAAATTTGATGCTTTTGACAAGAATAGGGAAGCCTTAGTGTTTATGGAGGAGATGATGGACAGAGATCAGTCACAGGGGCTAAATAAATCTGAGTAGGGTAGTATGGACAAGGTTTTGATCCAACATGAGCTCGAAGATAAATAATTCATCACTTACAAGAAAACACAGGTACCGACGTCAGTCCCATGGCACCGACATCGGCCAGATAGGTACCGACATCGGTCATGTACAGACCAGTAGGGTCGATAGAGTCGGTAGGAGAAGACTGACATCAGTCAGGCAGGAACTGACATCAATAGAGGGGACACCGATGTTGGCCAGAGAAATGATGTCAGCAGTTAGGGTCAGTGTAGGGAACTGACATCGGTCAGGTGCAGACTAGAAGATGGCTGAGATCGGTCACTGGAATAGATGTTGGGTAGACAGCACACTGTCAAGGAGTCTCAAACGCCCATATGGAGGTCAAAAAGGGTATGTGAACCTCATATTCATTGTTCACCTTCTTTATTTTATTTGTTGCTTACTGATGGTCAAGAACCAAGAAGATATGAAGAGGCAATGCAGGTAAAATCTAGAAATAGTGGGAGCTTGGCATGGATAAGGAGTGTGAGTCCTTGGAGAAGAACCAAACAAGTGTTTGTTGGTGGAGTTGTCAGCTGGAAGAAAGCACTGGATAAGGGATGGATTCCCAAGTTAGAGAAGAGAGTGGATGGATATGTGAGATAGAAGGCCAGGGTATATGGTTTTGAGTAGGCTGCATGACAATGGAGGTTTGACCATTGTATTTTTCTTTACCAGGTTGGATAATATTAGCTACATTATCCTGTTACTGTATTGTGTTGCTTGTTGTAGGGTTACATATACAGGGAGTTTCTGAGTTAAGGGTAAAGTTAGTTTAGAGGTATGTCATGAAGAATTTGGGAGCAGCAAAATTCTTTTGGCATAAGAGACATGGAAGATCACAGGGTGATTTTGTCTTCAGTGGGAGTTGTCAGAATGTTCAGATGTAGTAGGCGACTTAGATGACAGGTATAGCATCATAGGATGTGTGGTGGTTGGTCTTTAAAAGTGATCTTGAAGAGGGATACAGTGCTAAGAAATAGATTAGATGGGGTATAGGTATAGGTACAGTTGCAGCTATTTATCTCCAAGTGGGAGATTGTTAGGTTGTGGAGCTAAAAGCTTCAACTGTTGCAAGACATGGAGGAGGTTGCTGAGTTCCAGGGAGACCAGCATCAGTAGAGTATAGTGCAGAAGGCAACTGACATTGGCAGGTGTGAATTGAAGACAATCGGCATTGGTAGGAGGTGGGCCGACGTTGGTCACCTCTAGGTAGACAGGGACCGACATCGATCACCTGTGGCAGTTTAGAATTGTTCGTTGCACGAACAGTTAGTTAGTTGAACCAAGTGTTTGCATGTTAAGGTCTAATTATAGTCTCGAGCTACGTGTCTAATTATTGTAGTTAGAGGTCTAATTTTTTGTATGCATGGGATTCTATTTAAAGACCCATGAGGCATGTATTGTAATTAAGGCAAGTAAAGCATTGAAGCAAGAAAGCAAGGTGAAGGAGATCTGCAGGGTGTAAGGTCAAGAAGATCAGCTGAAGCATTCAAGGAGGGGATAACAACTCAGGTTGTTGAGTTGGTTGTGGTTGAACAAGGGAGAGAGGGAAGAAGTCCTTGAGGTGTGGCAAGCCTTTGAGGTGGAAGAAGAAGTGGCATCTTCTTTATTGTATTTTCTTCTAAATAGTATTTAATACAAGAGTGTGTATTGTCTCTCAAATTCTTTGTTGTTTGAATTTTCTAGTTACTTAATCATTCTGGTATAATTCCGTGTTTAATTGATTATAAGAAAAGTAATCAATTGTGCTTCCTTGGATGGGTTCCTAACACCAAAAATAGCCAAACACAACATAAACATAATACTTAAAAATAATGCAAGATGAAAGCTTTGTATATTAAACAAAAGTACCAAAAAACAAAATGACTTGGATGCTTAATCTAGTTAAAAATTGATCTATTTAAATCCTAAATGGACTAAATATAAACATGACACCTAAAAATATTACAAGAAGAAAAGTTAGTATAGTACAAACTAAGTACCCAAAACAATATAAAGAGGAATACTAATGTAATACCAAAATGGCCTAATTCATTATAAACATGGTACCCAAAAATAATGCAATATGACATCTTAATATTACATATTTTCCAAAATAATATGAATTTTATGTTTAATCAAATCTGAAAATGGCCCACTCAAATGCCTAATACAATATAAAATATGGGAACTAAAACCAATGCAAGAAAAAAACTTAATAGTACAAAGTGACTACCCAAATTAATATTTAATAGATGATTAATACAATTATCAAATGGCCAATATAATCATAAAATATCCTAATCATGTGCCTAATTCAGTATAAACATGGTGCCTATGGATAGGTTGAAAAATAAATTTTAAAACAATATAAAAGTGAGCAGTCAAAACTACATGAAGTAGATGTTTAATCTAATCTTTAAATGGTCTAATGTAATTCCTAATATATTATAAATAATGTATGAATAAATAAAACAATAAGAATACTTTATAAAATATAAATTGAGTACCCAAATCAATTTGAAATAAAAACCTAGTGAAATCCCAATGCGACAAATCCCCAAAATAGTCCAATCTAAATGAATACCTTCTGCAACAAAAATTCAATCTCCAAACAATTTTAGATCCCATGTCAAATCAAGATGAACTATAATACTTTTACATTGATTTCCATGGTGGTCATATATAACTTTTATTTGAATTTGATAATAAATCTTTAAAACTTTTATTCAATGCTATTGGATTTCAAACAACTTGTAAAATGGATGAGGGAAAGAATGATTATATGAATGGAAGATGAAAACCTATGAGTGCAACAAGTAAAGTCACATTAAACTCATATTTACAATATCCAAATAAATTCATAAGAAAATAATCCAAATAGCTTTTCATGTTATTTTCTCTTAATATTGGTATGATTAGAATAAATACCATGCAAAAATGCTTATATTTCTCTTCAAAAATAGAATAAATTTTGATTTTTGTTTGTGTATTTTAAAGCTCATAAAACCAAAAAATATGGGTTTCTTCACATTTTTATGTTTTTAATCTTTATTTCCTCTCAAAAGGACCACATTCAAGTTTTATTGCATCTTATACCTAAAGAGGGATAAATGAATGTGTGTGTAGTTGCATCTCCACCTAGAAAAAGGAGGCTAAAGATCTCACTCGATTTATCCATTCACAATGTATAAGAACTATATGGGATCTTATTCTATCATGTGGGATATATAGTTGTACCTCCTTTGTTATTTATCGACCCAACAACTTCTTCCCTTTCTCTTTTTCAAGTGTTTTTTGGTGAGTTAGGATAAAGAGGAAGATAAAATTAAATCAAATAATTATACCTGAGAATTATGGAAATTAGAAGTGTAGTAGTGTACAACATCTAGAGGTAAACATGTAGAGAAAAATTAAAAGCCTAAAAGGGTACACAATACAGATTCAGCATAGGAAAAGATGATTGGAAGTCATAGGAGGTCAGTGCCTATTATACCCTAGACAAAATTGGTGGTGCAATTGGAAGCATTTATTTAGTTAATGTAGATTAAAACTTCTATATTTCAAATACAGTCTCTTATATGCCTACATAGTACATATCCATATCTATAATTATATAATTATATCAAGGTGTGAATGTCCTATCACTTTTATTATTTATTTACTTAGTTTAGATTATTTTTCACTTTCTTATTTCATTTTTGAAATCCATTTAATGATCATGAGGTATATTAAGGATTATTTTTACTATCATATTGATTTTCTCCCTTATGCAATACTTATATTATGTTTGGCATAGATACTTAGCTCTAATCCTCATTTTACCTAAAATATTTTGGTGAACATAGTCTATTTACACTCAACCTAGACTTTTCACGCTCTCACCCCTTAGGTTTTTTGTTTTTCATGTACTTTTTATTATAATTTTAGGGTTTTATTCCTCGTTCCATCCATAGGGTTGCTTTACATTTATGTGTGGATTTTCTTGGATATAATCATGGTTTATATTAGCTATATGTGAAGGTTCTATTTTTATTGGATGATAATTTGTAAGATGTGAATGTTTTCAATTATGAAAAGATTAATAAATTCATTATTAAATATTTGAAATCACTTTTTTTTTGTAAATTATGGTCTTATTGATGAAATAATACACATGTATAAAGATGAAAAGAATACAAATGTATATTCCATTAGGATTTGTGATTGTGTGCCTTCATCTTCTAGGCTTTGTGATAAGTGTTTGTCTTCTACTTCCATGAGAAATAAATTTGTTATGGCTAATATCAATGGTAAAAATCAAACTTTGAATGAACCTCTTAATGACCCTAATGTTCCCTCCCAAGATATCTTATTTATAAGGCATTTACAATTGAAAATACATGACCTATATCTATAATTTATTGCATCTTATTCTTTTGTCAATTCCAATGCTATATTTGGTCAACTTATAGTGCTTAATATATATGACTCACCTTTGCTTTGTGATTTTGAAATGCTTACATTCATAGTAGTTGATGGGTTAGGTGATTATTACTTTCACATTAATCAATTTATTACTTCTTTTGGGAAATATAAATTTAATGATATAATATTACTTAAACCATTCCCTATAAGCCTAATAGGTCATGCCCTAGGTTGGTTCTATAAACTTCCTAGTGGTTATCTACTTACGTACCTCGAATTGGAAGAGATGTTTTTATCATGATATATAAATCATAAGGGACCATGTGATACTTTTTAGTGTCTTCCATCTCTTCACCAAAATGAATATAAACTTGTTTATGACTATGAAGACTACACCAGACAGAAACATTAGAGTATAGGCACTACCATCAGTGACTATGTACCAAACCTAACAGAATCATCCTAGAGTGCAAAGGCTAGTTGTTTTCACTTAAAATAATGTGCTTGATCTTATAACAATATTATCTACATTTTATCACCTTCAAACATGCATAAATCAGCCTGGATTATTTCTCCTTTGTTGAAACCCTAAATCTTGCACATTTAGTTAGAAAACATTGAAAAGGTGATAGTATTTTGGGTTGGACTAACCTCAACTAATCCTCATCAACTACTTTAGTGTTTCCCACATTTATTATACTCTATGGCTCAAAATACATTTATTTCTCCCTTTAATGTGAGTGTGCATCAAATCATGTAGATTTAAATCTAGATGTTATTTCACTTAGTCCCAGCTTTGATACAAACATGGAGAATATAATTTAACCTTAATGCACTTTAGATTTCATAATGAATAATGAGCTAAGAGTAGTATGCACTTTGTAAATAATCTTTATAACAATGAATGTTTGTCCTCCAAATGCCATAAAGGGTATTTTTATATATAGAGACCTTAATTTTGAATTTGGGAACTAATGGCATGAAAACACTAACCCAAAGATAATGAAACATATTTAAAAAATATCCAAAATGGAAACATGCCAAAAGAAATCAAAAAGAGATTTGGGATGATTTTTTCATTCTTGATCACTAAGTTTAAATGGTAAGTTCCATGACTGGTAGGATTATTTGAAATCCTATGAAACTAAAAGTTAAACAATTCTTCAAGATTATGGATCACTATGATATAATTATTGGAGCTAAGAATAATAAATAGATCATTACATATTCAAATGAATTTAATAATAAATTAATATATTAAGATAAATGTGCCAATAAGTTACTTATTCTTCATTGAGGACCTATAAATGTAAATTCACATAAAATCATGGTGTAAACAAGGCTTGTGCCAATTTTGGATATCTACAATAACTATATCTTACAATTTAATTCTAGTATACACATTTTGATTTATCATCCAATGTATTTAGAGAAACGATAGATTTTTTCTAGGGATCTAGGCTTTCCTCTCAAAGAGAAATCATTTTATCATACTTTTCAATTTTTTAAATATCTTTTATTTAAGATTATTTCACTAGAAAATGAGCTTGCATTTTATAAAAATATTTATCATATTGTTATCACTCCTACTTATAACTCTTCAACCAAAATGAATGTCTCAAAAATAATACACATTCACCATGAGATAGAAAAAGGGTGACTCCTACAACAAGTCCTAGACCTTCCTTTCATGGATCACACCAATATCCCAAGTTAAATAATTATCTAAGTGTAATATTAAAAATAATACTTTATTTGAAGTTGATGGCACTTCCTTATATTTATAACACATCTTTTTGCACCAACCTCATATAGATATAGATATTATTATTCCTATCATAAAATTATTTGACATTCAACTAATAAGTGCTATGATTTGAAATATAAAATCCTTAATCTTGTTGAGAAAGGTGACATTGAGCTTTACCCACATCCTATTGATACCAATTAATCTCTTAAATAGGATCAAGCTACTCCAACTATTGTGTCTTCTCCTAAGGAAGAGTTACTTAAGAAGCAACTACTTAGAATATATTTTCTTAAGAAAGAGGTATCTAATAAGGAAGTTCCTAAGAAATATATGCCTAATAAAACTAATGTTCCAATCAAGGTTTATAATGAGCCAACCAAGACTTAGTATCAACAATATAACATTTGATAGTGCTTACACAGAAGGGAAAAAAATGCAAGAAAATTATGAATGATGATACCACTCAAGTCAATATGTGTAGTATTACTTTTCTTAGATCTCTTAGATATGTCATTGAACATTTGAATAAGATTTATTTACGTATGTGTGTTATAATGGGGTACATTCAATTTCCTATATCACTTAATCCTAAGACATGTCTTTCCACTTGTCATGTTGAGCCCACTTTACTTAAGTACATTTCTATAATAAGAACCCCTTGGTTAAAATCAATGCATGTAATGCTACACAAGATGCATGATCATATTACATTTTATTTCCAAGGTGATATTATTTACATTCAATGATATTAAAATACTAAAAAATTATAAACATCCCACATTAGAAAATTTTATATCTCAAAATTGGGTGTTTAAATAAAAACTTAATAGTAATGATACTATTAAAGAACTAGAGGCATTGCTACCTAGCATCTTATCTCATATAGATGAATTTTTTTATTACAATTGCATGTCTAAATGCACTATATTTGATGATGATTACTTTTTTGATAAGGATACATCACCTTCCCATACTATGAATTATATGCCCCCACATATGACAATGTTATCCTTTGATGTGTTCACTTGTGAGCATGTCATTGGATAATACTTTTGCCTACTTATTATGAACTTCAATGCATACATATTTTATTATAAGTTAAGAATTTATTTTTATTAATTTCATCACATGTTTGTTTCATTCATTTTGACACATAATTTACATTGTTTATTTAACATCACATGTTATTATTACTTAACATGTTTTAAGTCCAAACACATAAAAAATTAAAATGTAAGAAATTGAAATCAAATACACATGTACACATAAATACATTGAAACACATATGTGTAAACTAAAAACTCATAACTAACACACACACACACACACACACACACACACACACACACACACACACACACACACACACACACACACACACACACACACACACACACACACACACACACACACACACACACACACACACACACACACACACACACACATAATTGTTAATGTTCATTTATTATACAAAATTGTGGTCACTTTACTTAAGTAAATCAAACATCCAAGCACATTCTCTAAGGCAAGGGAGAATGGTCATCCCCACTCTCATCCCTAGGCCTAACTCTATGAATGCACATGGTGTTACTCTTAGTAATATTTTTTTTTATCATTATGGCCACTTTTTCACTTTTAATAAATGAAACCCTTAGACAATCTGACTCACGAAGTAAATCTTATTAAACATAAGTGTGTGCCTCACCAAACCAAGCCATCTCCATAATGAGGGGAGCCAAAACAACATCAGTGGATAGACCCATAGGTTCTACCCTAGGTCCCACTTATTATAGTCTATATTTTTGTACCTACCTTAGGTGAACCTTCAAGTCTTCACCTCCCTTGTGCTCAACTAAAAAAAAAATAGTTTTCAATCTAGACATGGGCTCAAACATGTAAGGATGCATAAATCATCAGGTGAATATTTATGGGTTTTGCTATGATATATAAATACCCAGTACTTCATGTCATTTTGAATTTATGATGCACCCAAACACATGAAAGGTAATAAGTTTTTTTATTTAACATTTTGATGGATGCCTACCTTCATAGATTTACAATAATTGATTTTTATATTGTAGTGATTACATAGAGGTAGTTGATCACACATGGCCAATTTTAAAATCCCCATCGTATGTTTTTATCTTTACACCCACAGCCTAAATTTACTGGTTGTATGGCCATATTTATATTTTTAGTCATAAAATATCAGCATTTTTTTTAGATCATATTAGATGTAAGGTGAAAATTCAAGTAGGTCATCAAAAATTATAAAAAACTATAATATACTCTCTCTATATATGTGTGTGTGTGTGTGTGTAATTTCCTCCTAATATAAATTATATTAATATTTAAAGGACTATAACATTAAAAATACTAAACAAATGAAGATGCACGAATACATACAAAAAGAACTGTATGTTGCACCCCCAAAATAAAATAAAAAACACAATAATTATTTTACATGCAAATTCATGAAAATATGCATTTTAACCTAAAAATTTAATTATACACCATGCAAACTTAAAATTCTTTCTATATCAATTAAATTATTCTATAAGAAAATTCATGAAAATATGAATTTTAACCTAAACAATTAATTATACACCATGCAAACTTCAAATGCTTTCTATATCAATGAAATTATCTTACACTCAAATTCATGAAAATATGCATTCAACCTAAACAATTAATTATTTAATTTTCCATAAATGAAATTATATGTGCTATGGTAATCTAAAAAAAATTAAAGCAAGAAATATTGCCTCATTGGTATCATGTTCTTCATAAAACTTGAAGTTAATCTTTTAACATACAATTATTTATATAATTTTGTGTGTAATTAGCTTTTGTAATAATTTTCTAAGAGTGTTTTTGTGGCCTTGTTTAAAAATGCAATAATTGTTTCTATATTTTCTAAGAGTGTTGATAGGTAGTAGTAGTAGTATTATAGTGTTCGCTATAAGTTATTGATTTTCATAAAAATGCGTCTTATTTAAAAATACAAAAAAATTAAATTAAATTTAATAATTTAAGACTATTTGTAATAAAAAAGACTAATTTTTTTAAATATTATATTAAATGAAAAAAAATTGATGTGACTATATTCCCCATCAGCTATTTTCAACTAGAGAAAAATTTAAAATTTAAAACAAAGCAATCACAACATGTAGGAATAAATTGAAAATTATTTTATAATGTTTTGAAGAAGAAAACTATTCATGGTCAATAATAACAATGCATTGACCACTATATATTAATTGAAAAAAAATATGTATCTAACATTCCAATTGACCTCATACGAGGTACCAACAATTCTTATCAATATGATGGTATCCATGTCATAAACCACATCAAATGGGTTCCTCTTCCATAAATTATGTGAAGATCCTTCATCATTTTATGAATTAACTTCAATGTTTACATTTATATTTTACTTAAACACATTTTATGATCCATATTTTAACTACAACATATTGAATGAGGCAGTACAAGCTAGTGCTAAAATCCCACATCAAGTTCTCAACATTAAGATTTACAACTCCACCCTTAGCCCATTTGTCACCCTCTAGTTTCTTAGTACTTATAAGGTCCCTCATGATGGTAACAACTATTCTTTCTCTATAAAATTGAGACACCAACCAATAATTTATAATTATCTATGAGACATATATACCTAATACAATTGTATCTAATAGACATACCCCTTACCTTAACAATATAAACCATAGGGAGGACATGAAAAATGACAATATTTTTGAATTTTTAATTACTTTGTCATCTGCCCACATCAACCATTATGGTACCTTTTTTTGTTAGGGGGTGGGGGAATGGAATTCAAACATTCTCATCATTTCCTATCATCCTTTACACCCTCTCCTATATTTTCTCACAAGGGAGTAATGATTCTTGTATTGTACTATGATTTTTGGCATAGTAATAGTGGGATAATGGGGCACTAAATTTTAATTAATTATGTGTGGTAAGGTTAAAAAAAAAAAAAAAAATTGGTGTGGAATTCAAACATTCCCATATTATCCTATTATCTTTTACAAACCCCTCCTATATTTTCTCACAAACTAGTAATAATTCTTATCATTGTATCATGATTTTTGGCATATTCATATTCGGATAATGGGGCATTCATTTTTAATTAATTATATGTGGTGATGCATGGAAATTTTTATTTCTTATAAAAATAGGAGAGTTGTAGAAAATAATTGCTTCCCATATCTGGTTAGTAGGTATTGTAGCTTACTAGGGTATTTTTTTTCTCAAAATTGATCTTGAGATTCTATAAGTTCAATTACTTTAAACATGATATTGGTTATTATAATATTCCCCTAATTTCCACATATTTTGATATGATAGAAAATAAAAAATTCAAGCCTCTTTTTTAGCCATTTTGTTTCTTTTATTATTGCTCACAAATTATAAGATGATACCTTGCCTTTTTGCATCACATTTATCAAAAATTATGAATCACCTTCAATTAATATATTATTCCATCCTCTTAATTTTCATTTGTATCCATTTGAAAATTTTCATACATTTTGTTTGGTTATTCATGTCCTTACCAATGTCTATGAAAAATATTAGTTTTAATGGGTTATTCTTTATCATCCCTAAACATGCAACCCATGATTAATGGGTCAATATTTATTTTTATAGATTATTTAAAGTTCATCATTATAAATCCTAAATAATGGGGCACCAAATAATTTTTATTTCAATGGTTTTGTCTTTTATTTGCTAAGGTACATGGGATCACCAACCCACACTAGTTGTGATACCATATTAAAGATTAGAATTTGAGCACTTTAATGGTGTTATCACAACATGTCCATGGATTAAAATATTTTAGAGTGGCTTCCTAATAACAAGGAATCCATTGATAAATCACCTTTAAAACCTCCCTTTAATAAGAGATACCAATTTATATTACGTCATTTCCTGATAGATCCAATAGTTTTATCTTACTAGACTTGTTATATCTGTTTTACTTATCTGATAATGATGGAGAAATAAAAAAATTAAATATAAAAATCCAACCTTAATTAAGTTGCTTTTGGATAAAAAGTATTGTATATAAATGTAATTACAAAAGCTAAAAAATTCAATAGCTAAAACCTTCAATCAAATCAAAATTTAGTACATATGTTTATTTAATTATTCCTTTTAATCAATGTTTTATTTTTTTTATTAAAGAGCCTATTTATATTCATATAAATAAATAATGGTACAATTCTAGTCATAAAAAAATGGGTGGAAAAAATCACACCCCACAAGCACAGTTGAACTGAGGTAAGAAACCCTTAGGAAAGATAAAATCTAGTAGAGGGTCAATAATGATCACTCAAAAAAAACATCACATAAAACTATCAAAGGTGTGTAGAAAAAATGCACATAAAAACATAGGAAAATAAAGAGAAAAATTATGCTTTATAAATGAACATGGGAGTCAGAGGAGGTAGATACCACAACTTATCACCCCATCCCCCATAATCAGGGAGTATTCATCCATAGGTAAGGGATCCCAACCATCATTCTAATAAATATTATTTGTATCTTCATTGTGTCTATCAAGTGAAATAACAAGAGATAGACATGGATATTTATTTTATGGGGGAGGGCCCCAGCCCCTTCCATCACCTCCACCTCTAATAGAGCCATAAGGATAATCACACCATGGAGATGACCAGTGAGGAGATAGGCTCATGTGCCTATTCTTATAATGTTTTCAATGCATACCATGCCCTCACCCATGAGGAGCTGACTATAGATTTGGAAGATCTAGAGGCTCTTGCCTAACTAAACATGAGGCATTCCCATAGTGATCAAGTAAATGTTAGAGGTCGTTAACCTTCAGGTGAGCTTTGTCAGTCTAACTTTCAATATAGAGAGTAAATTGGAAATGGATATAAAAACTACATTCCATTTCCTCATAATTAAAACAAGCATAATTTATATCTTTCTAGATTTGAAAAATAATATCAGCACAAAAAATATGCCAAAATCCATTGTATCTTATAATAATAATGGTGGAGTCCCCCAAGAGATCCATATTCCACATAAAGAACTCAAGCCTAAATATTTAGAAGAGGGTATTAATCCATTGCCATGAAATATAGTCATGGGAGAGAACCAAAAAAGATATTTAATTATCTTAGGTTGATGTCACATTGGGAAAATGGGATTTGAAACCCCCATCTACTTAAGTTGATCACCCATAGGCAAACCCTGATAAAGAATACACTAAATAAAATGAGCCTTCTTAGGCTCAATAAGAGTATCCCACATAATGTTAAACCTTCTAGACCAAACCACATGGCTAGACCAAAGGTTCCATCATGATTGAGAGTATCATCTTGAATGTGTTGGGTATCTAAAATATTATACCATCGATAAGGAGAATAATGAGTAAAAGGAGTGTTCATAGGCAAATTCCAATCCTTTCACCAATGAGTAATGGAGTTAACTCCAATATTATGAAGATAGTCATTAGGTATGAAAGTTTGAATATATATGATAGACTCAGTATTTTCATTATTTAATTTAAATTTATTTTGAACATGTTGCCAAGGAAGCCAAAAAATGCTCATTTTACATAAAATATCCCAAATGTCTTTCACACCTTTTTTAAATAGCCTTAAGCCTTTAATCCAAGGTACCAAAGAAAATGGAACATTATGAAAATTTATGCAAGGAGACCACAAAGCAAATGATAATTAAGATAAATACCATTTTTAAAACCCTCCCTTACCCAAATGAAATGGGGTTTGAGTTTCTGCCAAACATTCCAAATGCTATGAATGACAAAAATACCATTAATTTTAATAGGAACAAGGGTAATGATAAAATTATGTATCCTAAAGCGTTGCCATGTACACATGCCACAAGGAAACCCTTGAGAGATACATTGATGAAACAATATCTTATAGGATTCATCACCTTCCAATCCTTGAATAACCCATTTAATTCTAAGAGCAAGACCTTGAAATTTAATATCTAGGAGACCCAAACCACTTGCTTCTTTAGGCCAACAAAAAATATCTTGAGAAACTCTATGAAAGCCTTTATGTCCTTTAAAATTGGCTTAGAGTAAATATCTTAGAATTTTTTCTAGTCTACCATGGTAGCATTAAAAGGATCCCAATAATAATAATAATAATAATAATAATAATAATAATAATAATAATAATAATGTGTGTACCTACCAACACCTTAGAGAAAATCTAAAACTTACCCACTAAGGACAAGAGTTTTGTGATCTAAAAAGAAATTTTTTCTCAACCTTTTGAACCAGATAGGACCACAGTTCAATAGGAAAACCTAAAAAGTAAAAGGAATGCTAAAGAACTTAAAATTGACACCTAAAATAAGCCACTTCCATTAATATCCCTCTATCTAAGGGGATTTGGAGAGAGAGAACAGAGATATCAATGTGTTTTTCTATTGAATGGAGGATCTAGAGGCCAAACAAAAAATATGAATACAATCCAAAGCATTATTAACTGACTCTTCCTCTTCTTGGAGAGTGAGAAAAGAGTCATTATTAAAGTGACCATTTATCAATTGGTAGTCAAAATTAGGGAGAGAGATGCCTTTTACCAAGCCTCTAAAGGCATAATTATCTAGCAGATAGCTAAACACTTTAGCTACTAACACATAAAGTGAAGGAGCTAAAGGACACCCTTTCCTAATAGATCTATGAATCTCAAATCGAGAGGATTGGACTCTATTAATAGTAATACATGTCCCAACATCTTGAAAAGCATATCAACCACATGAACAAACCTAGGACCAAAATTGAGAGATTGGAGCATGGATAAAATAAAAGGACACTCAATGTTGTCATAGGGCTTCTCAAAATCAATTTTAACAAATAGGTCCTTTTGACTGGAAACACGAGCCCATTTCATGCCTTCCTAGATAGTAATGACATTGCCAAGGATGTATTTATATTAGATAAATCATGTTTTCTCACTTATAAAAATTAAAGGAAAGAGATGCTTAAGTCTAAGATTTAGCACCTTAGTAATTATCTTATAAGAAACATTGAGAAGAGTAATAGGTCTCCAATTAGTAATAACCTTATAATCTCTAGCCTTGGGAATACACTTAATGTTATCTTGATTTATAAGAGGTCCTAAATAATTATTCAACACTCATTTATAATAAACCTTTTAAATATTTGGATGCACTTAGTATGCCATAAGGTCTAGTAGAACTCATAATGGAAACCATAAATGCCTAGGGCTTTATCAATAGCCATCTGCATAACCATTTATTTAATTTCATTGAGGGATAGAGGCCTATCATAATAAACCCACTAAGCATCAAATACTTTACAAGGGACAAATGAAAGGCACTAAACAAGAGTAGCTTCACACTTAGGAGAATTTGGTTGGATAAAAAAAAACCCATGATAATGATGAAAAAAGACTACAAAATGTTAGGGAGTTTGGTAAATCTATCATATCCATCCTTGATATATTTGATTATATCAACATCCCTTATAAAACATAAGAGAGTAAAAAATTCCTTGGTGAAGCTGTCCCCAATTTTTCAATCAATGCATCTAGGCTCTAAGTTGAGCCCCTCAGCTTTGTATGCCTCCTCAACTTGTATTTTGTAACACCACTAAGTTTATTAGGTTTGTAAATACACATTAAAATGAAAGGCTTAAATCTCTTGTGATACTTGGAGGTATTCATGATTTATAGCATTCTAAAGATTTTGATGAAAGAGAGAGGCTTACTTAACATATGCACAAATAATGGTGGTAGTTTAAGAAAGAGCATCCATCCACCACTGTATCCAACCAGAGTCTCCATTAGGCCTGTGAACTAAATTTTAAATTATATATATGTGCTTGATAGTTATCTCATGCTTAAGGTGAGAACTATTGATATAAAATTATGTTTTAGCAAGCCTCACTTAAGGGGTATACCACTCAATATTAAAGTATATATGATGGTGATCCAACAATAAGGTGTTAGGGAAGACAAAAATTGGCCTATCTTAATTAAGAGAAAAAAATAGATCTTATTCATCCAACAGAGCATGGTCTAAATGTTGAAGAACTCAATAATCTCCTTATCAAAAATTAGATGAAGTAAACTAGGGAGAGTATTAATCCTTCATCTTATGGTGATTTGGATCAAACACCCTGGGTTTGTTGCACATTTAAAACCATGATTCTTGTTCACTAGTACACCAATGCATAGGAAAATGGCCATCTTTGTCCTCAAGAGATATTATCATATTAAAATACCCATAGAGGATCTAGTGAGTGTTTAGAAGAGAATTTGCCAGCCTATCCGAAGTAAGGCTCATTTCACAACATCATTAGAGGCATACAAATTCACCAACCCAATGATGTGATTATCAAAGATAAACAAATTCCAAACAACATGATGAGTGGGTCAAATCCCCAAAAAATAATGTTTTGAGAAAGCCTTAGAGATAAAATAGTGATGGCCCCACCATGACTATAGTCATGCATGATATTTTTAAAATTTTCCAAAAGTCAAATAATCCATGTTACATTGTGCATGAGAAATACAAATATATTTACTTCTTACATTCAAATAATTTTCATATTAATAAAAAATTAACAATTTTTCTTGATTGCATATTTACATGGTGGATCAATAAGGCCCTAAACATTCCATGAATAGACTAACATTAGGAAACATCAAGATTCATGAAATTGCAAATTTGAAAATGTTGTTACTTATGTGCTATGTATTCTTATTCATTAGAGGGAAATGGAATTATAGAATGTTTGAGGACCCCTATATGGTCTAGATTTTTTATATTAGACTCTTTTTCTAATGAGGTCACCCCATGTGTGGGTTGTGACAATTGGGCTTGTGGAGTTGAAGGTAGAGTATCAATAAAAGTAGCCACCACTTGCGATGTATGCATAAGAATAGGTGAAGCTTTGTTGGGAACAAAAACAAAAAAATGCCAATAGGGGTTGAGGTACTAGGATTAATGACCAAGAGATAAGCAAAATTCTAAGGCTTACCACTACCTCTTACCAAATTATTCTTTGTATTAGTGACAGTGGTCCAACCATTAGCATTTCCATTTTGGGTTTTGGCTTTAGGTCCACCCTTTTCCTAAGGAGTAGGAATAGCATGCACCATTAAAGTACACTCCAAAATCATATGATCTGATTATTTTTACCTAAATTATTTATTTTATAAGTTTATATAAAGTACCCATTAAGTTAATCAATTATTTCTAATTTGAATGTCAATAGACTATTTGAGAACCTGAGCTAGATCCACTTCGACACAAACCCTTTTTTGGGGACAATCCATAAATAATTTTACATTTTCATAACATAAAAATAACCCTATGGGTTTTATGATATATTCAATAAAACCCTAGGGGGGGAGAGGCAAGCCAATAAATTTGACCCATACTATAATTTTCATTTTCGCTAGCTCTAAAACTTGAAAGTCGCAAGTCTGGTGAGAAAACGCCACCAGTGTGTTTCATATGAACCAATAACCATGATTAATAATTGATTTATAGTGATCTAGGTTGGTGAAACAAAACAATAGGAAAAAATTGGAATGGTTTTGGACTCCTTGCAATTTTACACTAGGGCCTTGCCAATGGTTATGAACCCATTATTTCAAGAGGCTTTTTAGGGGGGACCCTTTCGACAAAATAAGTAATCACAATGTAAATCTCAAAAAAATTACAAGTTATATCAAATTTAGATAGATCAAGAATAACATCAAGTAAGTGAGTGTCTATTTTAACACCAATACCTCATGAAAAACCTTCAAAATGAACTTTCATGCTTGTTTCAGTGTCATGATCACTCCCACTCACACCGATTGTCCCTGCATCCAAAGATGCAAAGATAGTGGTAAAAAAAATTAAATTAGGGTAAACCCTACTATAAATAGGTTTAATCACTGATAAAAATCATTAATAAATACTCAATAAATTTATATATTGCAACATATAAGAAAAATAAAACACAAAGATGTTACACATGCAAACAAAAGACTAACATGTAGATTTTGTATTTTCATTTTTATACTTTTTTAGTTAAGGCTATATGTTCTTACTCTTTTTTAATTAAATGTAATGAGCTTAGTGTTTTAGTTTAGGGTTTAAATATTTCTTTAGTAAATCCTTTTTTTTTTTACCCTACTCATGGATTGTATGAGTTTTTCCTTCAATTAAATAATTTGATCAAAGGCCTTTGCAATTTTTTTCCTACCTAAGAGTGGGTCAATATTTAATTTTATGTCTAATATATTAATCACTCAATTAATCCATTCAAATGAAGTATATGTGGTCAAAACATTTATATAACTATAAAATTCAATATTAATATTTAATAATATGATTCACAAGGAATGTATTTTATAGATAACCTTTTTATGAGATTTTTTTTCAATGATAGTCTTTTTTAAAATATAAGGTGTAATCACCTAAAAGTGGTATTTGAGTGTTAAGAGTGATACTTAAGAATACATATTCCTATTTTATCCCTAGACCTATCATAGATCCTATTGTTACACTTATTCAACCTTTGTACGGGCTATAGGCATCCCTCATAATCCCTAAGCAATCCTAGACCCTCATTTCCTGATCCTAGCTCTTTGTGCCTAGTTTTATACTAGTTAGACACTAGTGACATAATGACATGAGTGTCACATGGCACTAGTATCCCCAAAATGGTGTTAATGTATTTTGCACTATCTTTTCCCAAATAGATATATTTTCAAAACTAGAACCTCCTAAGGTCAGCCTAGACATCTTTTATCACCCACATAAGCAAAAAAATAATATATATACATGACTTTTAGCCCTTTAACCACTAGATAGAAATAAAATGCAAAATACACATTCAAACATAGATCAATTTGAGCATAATTAAGGTTATAAATCCCTATTTTACCTTACTTCTTCATGCTACCATCTATAAAATCCCTAAGCTCAAATTTTATAGATTTCCATTCTCAAGCACATTCAAGGCACCCAAAGTAGGACACTATCATACTATCATCACTTTCACTTGGATCATAACCTATGTGGGGAGAACTACATTTGGATTTATCCCTCCTCAGAGTATTGGTATGTAGGCAACTCTCTTCATAGAAGGGTGTTGAGGATGTCCAACCTACCCTATTAATTAACACACTTTTCAGCTCATGCCTTAGTTACATGGAGGATGAGGGTTTTCATAATAAATCAATCATTAAAGGAAAAATATGGGGTTCCATAACTTATGCACATAAGAATAGATCCCATATATCTAGATATAGGTGCACCCATAAGCTCAAGATAGTCCTACACAAAGGACATTACCACTAATATCAAGACATTACCACCACTTTACTAATAATGGTGCTACTGTCCAATTGTGGTGTTATTATCCAAGAGGGGTACTAATATAGGGATCCATCTTATGACACTTAGACTAGCTTACATCTCAATTTTTATCACTTAGATCATTTGTATGAGGTGTTTTCTAGTTAAGCCATTACTTTCACTATTTATTACTATATTTATAAAAGTCAAATCTAGTTTATTCTATAAAAAATCAATGGTTGTATTTATTGCATATTATTTCCCTAATTTAGTCTACTCATCTTATGACACTTAGACTAGCTTACATCTCAATTTTTATCACTTAGATCATTTGTATGAGGTGTTTTCTAGTTAAGTCATTACTTTCACTATTTATTACTATATTTATAAAAGTCAAATCTAGTTTATTCTATAACAAATCAATGGTCGGATTTATTGCATATTATTTCCCTGATTTAACAAACATCAGATTACACCATCTAAGTCCTACAAGGTTAAAACATAAGGTAGTATTTTAACACTTTTAAATCGACAAAGTTAATGTCTTTTAATACATTTTAGCACTCCCAAAGGAAACTAAATGTAATATCTTTCACCTTTCATTTTCTATAATTATAATTTATATTGATATTGTATATGTTAGGATAGTATGTAGTCTATATCATTTACCTTTAAAACTAGTTAAGAGGGAACTTAGTGAAGTATAATTTTAAGGGCACTAATTTCTTAGAACAAATTTTATTTATGTCTATTTTATTTTTAATTTATTAAAAAATTATAGAAAAAAAATGTAAATACAACTATACAATAATCAAATATATTATTTTTGTATCCCATAGGGACTTATAATTCCATACCCTTGTTATGAAACAAATCCATGAGAAAACCATTGAATAAATCTCAACCGTTATTGTTATATAAATATATATCCTCCATTCCACCTTTATATACTTTAGAGTCTAAAAATCAAATTTGTTTTTGCATTATTCATAGGTTAAATTTTGTACTATATATTTAAGAATTTTTTATTTTAATAATCTACATGACATAACATGTATGAAATGACTACTCATAGACCATCATGTAAAATATTTTTTAAGAATTTTTTTAATTAAAACATGCATCATATTTATAAATAAAAAACATAATGATGTAAAATAAAAAAAGACAATAGGTATGGCATTTGTAATAATTTTGTATTTTAAGGTTATTTTTTTAGTGATTTAAATGCTCACTCCAAATATTTGATTTGTTGGATCAATAATTTGGATAAATGACAATAAGAAGTTTGGGATTAGAGTAATCAAAAACCTTATTTATCATTTTCATGATGTTCATGATTTTCATGGGTTAAGGTAACCAAAATCCTTTATACCTTAGCCTTTTACTTGAAACATAGTGTGATGTTAGGATTATGCTTTACTTTTTACAAAATTCAAGGAAATATGATATAATTTTTTTCATTAAGATTTTTTTTCAATTATGGAAAAATCAACTATTTTGTTTTCAATCAAAAAGATCTGGAAAAAATATTTTATTGTTATTAATAGATTTTTTTGTGTTATCTAATAGTATGCTACATATTTAATTTCAATAATATAAGGTGGCCTTGCAGGTTGAACACCTTGACACTTTCATTGGTCATTGGGGCAATACCCCTCATGTAGTTCAAATATTTCCTCTAGAATCCCCTTGACAAAACTATCTAAGAAAAGTGTAAGGACATGGGGAAAATGGAAAATCTATATGTATGTCTTGAAGTTAGTTTATTTTCTTTGCCCCTTCCCCATACAATCATTCTCTACTTGTAGGTGATTATGTAGCTTGGCCTTCTCCATAGAGTGTCTATGGATATGATCCTACAGGTTAGGTGACCCATTCATAAATCTAATTCCCTCAGCTTCCCTTGGCCATTTATTTTCCAAGGAAAAAACTTGAAGAAGAAAAAGAAAAAGATAATTATGAATAGAGATTTTGGGAGATGATACTTTATATTATGGATCTATAAGGTGGTCACTAATTTGGTGATATGTCTGATAGGCCTACACCTTATTCTTCATCAATAATTTTGATGGAAATTGTGGCATAATACACCTTAATTTTTATGCTTTATATTTTTTATTTCCTTATGGAAATTTATGATATGTAATTTGGTAGATAGTGATGAGCATAATCAAACAATCAATTAAACCCAAGGGATCCAAGCTCGCCTACAACTTGACATAGTCACTAAAGGGGCAGCCATTTAATTTATTGATACTACTACTTTCACTAATTTCCAATGTAGGGCATGTATTTATCAAGGCATTGGCAATTTATATGTGACAACTAGTCTCTTTTGAAGGTTAAGGTGCTTAAAGGTTATGTATATGGAAACACACTTGTAGAAAGTAAATTGCATGAAAAGAAATACTTGAAAGTAAATGCAATAAATGAAATGATAAATTATGTTTGGAATCATCCCACATGGGAATTAAATACATAAATAAAATTTAAATACATAATTATAATTTAAAAGTACACACTTCCAATAATGGAATGAAATGGAATACACACACAACAGAAATGAACTAGCTAATGTATATGAAACTAGTCTATTGAATCCTTGTGGGTGGTTCATGCCTTGGTTGGACTGGAGCTTGACTCCACTCATTAATTAAGACAATATTAGATCAAATAAAAAATTTATTCATTCAATTTTAGCATCAATTATAATTTATATAGGTACATTACAATTCAATTACAAGCTTTACTTAGATAAAAATCTGATCTAACTAAACTAAACTTTACTTACTTCCTAACTCTTAAATAGATAAGGTAGTGTTTTATTTAGATCCATTAGTATATATAGGTTATAACCATAAAATATGGTTATTCCTAGAATACAGAAATACTAAGATAGCATAAATAATACAAGATGTTACAACAAACTAAACTAACAATTGGAAAATAGTAGAAAATAGGATGTAGGAGTAAAATAGCTTGTTTCATCATTGAAACAATATTAGAGGCATAGTCCAATGGATAAATAATCATGATGATTCATTATTAACATGAATATTACTTTTCCTTGATTTTAGGAACCACTATATTTCTTTGATCATTGAGGAATTATGCTTCAAACCATTAACTAGTTGTCATGGTCATCATATGATGTTAATAATAGGTGTTATGAGTTAGCTTCTAGTTACTACATGTTAGCTACCTAGTTTTTATCTGTTATCTACCCAATTTTTATAGTTTAGCTACCTATTTTTTACGTGTTACATATAGTTTTTCCATGTTGCACATATTTTTTACATGTTGCACAATAGTTGTTATGGGTTACACAACAACGTATACATGTTATACAACAAGTCAAATGGATATTTTATCCTTCATAGATGTGGAAATAAAACACCTTGTAATAATTATATTTTTCATTCTTTACTTTCCATTAATAATATGATAAACATTCAATTCATTAAATCATATTATTTATATAAAGATAACTAGTTTTAACTAAAATAATGTGCATATACATTATTCATATAGCATGTGCATATTTCGACATAGTGTAGGCCAAAGGAATGTGAATAACAACATAGGAAGGTATTTTAGAAAATACTAAGAATAAATATGAGGGACAATAATGTACCTCATCACACCCCCTAACTTAAGTATTTTTGTGTGCCTATGCAAAAAATATTAATTCAATTTTCATCAAAATGGGAAATGAAATTAAAAATCCACAAATACTTTTCAAAACATTAGGTGGCATATTTAACAATATCTTTGTAAATACATCTTTTATCTTTCTCAATTTTCATTCCATAATTTTATCTTTTTTTGTTCATTAATATGCTCTGATGTTTACAACCATGAATTTTTAAATAGTCTATCTCTCTCCATAAGAATAGTATGTTTCCCTATAAGTTGTAGAGAAATAGAGTGATTTATAACTTCATTTCTGATTTACAAATATCTTTCAAAAAAAAAATTATACATGTTTAATTTCTTCCATTGATCACTCATTCCTTTTTATTATGGTACTCTAATATGTAATCTAGTCTTTAAAAATTTCTCTACCTCTATATAATCCATCAACTCATTTTTTTATTTTCAATAAACTCTCATGAAATATCTCAAACAATCTCATTATCAAATATCACTAGATATCCATCAAAATATTTCTCAAAATTGAAAACATAATCTTTAACAAAATAAATTGTAATAATTTTGTCTATTCAGTGTCTTTCATCTTTTAGAGCTTGATGGATATGTTTCCTTTTAATTAGAGTACTAGCATGAGATCATTTGTACTAATATTTATATATTATAACCTTCAATAATAAATGAAAAATATTTATTTATATTGGATTCTTATTTTTCAATCTTGGTGAATAGGAATATTAACAATCACAATCAAATAAAGTGAGCAAAGTAAGAAATTTTTTAAGAATCTTTAGTTGGCAATGAGTTTTCTTTTATTCAAAAAGAATAGCATAATAATATATGTTTTTTTTATCATGACATGAGCTAACTCCTTTAACCACCTAAAACAAACAATAATCTACAACCATTATTATAGGCAAGCTACAAAAGTGATTGCATGTGTGTATAACAATGGTTGTAGGTATCTACAGAATTACTAAAAGTATAAAACCCCTTACAAAAGGTTTTATATTTAGTGAATAATTTCAATCTTAATTTATTATATCTAGTGATGCATGTGTCTCAGTTATTGATGGTAAATACATCCTTATCATAATTTACATGTAGTGATTAACATCACTCCTTTGACATTACTACAAGTGGCATGAATGTCCAGTCTACCCCCTAATTTAATGTTTGATTTCCATATCATTCCAAAGGAGATAAATTAATTTTGTATCCTTATTATCCCCTATCTTAAGGTAGACACTTATCCTCAATTGAACTGTATGGTTTTATGTTTAGAAGGTGATTTAGTAAATGGGTTTGACATGGGTTGGATAATTAATACAAAAATTTGGAAATAGGAAAATCAACTAGAATCATAGGGATTTATAGGTGGAAGTGATAATAAATGTGTACAATAATGGATATAGGTATAAACAAAATTGGTATAAATATGAAACCCATTAAAAAAAGGTTTATATTTAGTGAATACTTGCATTCTTACTTTATTGTATCTAGAGATGAATGTATCTCAATTGTTAAAGGTGAATACATATTTATCACAATTTCCCTATAATTATTAACATCCTCCTTTTTACATTACTAAAATTAGAATGAATTTATTATATACCCACCAAATTAATTTTTGAAGGCCATACATAGGATGCCACATCCTTGGAAGCATCTCATCAGCCATTCATAATGAAGGTACATCATGATACAATGGTGATTAGGTAACCACACATGCGAACCTTTCTCATCTAGAAATGGATTTCAAATTTTATGATCCATCATTATGTAAATGAGAGGTTAATTTATTACATAAGGTGGGAGGAAGCATTCCTTTCAAGTCTTTTTTGAACCATTAACATGAAGCTTTTCTAGAACCTACTGAACTTCATCCTTAATTTGATAGGCATTATGGTAATGGGAGGTGATAGGGATACATTGGAACTAACCTCCTAATCTAAAGTTTAAGGCATAAATAAATTATGGAAGAAGTTATGTTGTGGTTGGATTACTAAATTCATGTTGAGGATAACTGAGCATGACACAGGCATAGCGAGAGATTTTATTCTTGGTTGAATAAGAGCATCATGGAGATGATAGGAGTCAAAATCTCAATCATGAAAGAGTTTATTGGAGAAGATACAGGTATTCCATGTGATGGATAAAATTCATATAAAGACCAATCAAAAAAGTAGGAGCTACTTTAGAGGTTCTTACACACTAATGAGTTTGTCAAGATAGACAAGAAGGGATTCCCTTACATCGACCTCCCATGCCAATGGCCCAAATTATGCTTACAATTTATGAAATACTTGACACTTGAAGGTAAGCATGAATTAATTTTCTATCATCACTTTTTTATATTAAATCACTTTTAGGGGTATAAAATTAGCATCCCCTTTTATCTCCTCAAGTCTTTGGATAGCACCACTCTTATCCATGAGATTAATGATGTTAACCCTATCCTACACCAAGGCCTCATCCTATTTATGGTAAATCATGTCCAAATCCTATGGTGTAGGGAGGTTCCTATGGTGGGGCCCTCTACTAAGGAGGACTCCCCTAAGGAATACCCTACCTCAGGGTCTTACCATTTATTATCTAGTACCCCCCAAGTTATCCCTTTATCCAATACTTCTACTGAAGCCCCCCCTCTAAAATTGATTATCCCTAAACCCAAACTAATCCTACTAGATGAGGGTACCTCCATGGAGGTGGCTAGGAAAGTAAAAATTCCTCTGATAGAGGAGATCAAATATAATAAATAGTAGTAAAATTTTAACAATAAGTTGCATTAGGCTGAGATGAATCTAACAGGACTTATTCAAGAATGGAATGCCTTGAATAGATAAGTAGATAAAATAGTCCAATCCTTCACCCATTATAATAAGGTGGATAGGATCCCCATTAAGTAACACATGATGGCGATGAAGATACCCCTCCTAAGATCCCCATCACTACTCCCATCAAGAGGACCCTAATGCATGAATAAGTGCAGAGAGACCATGAATGATCTTACCCAAAAATGACACTAAAGGCCTTGGAAAAAGAACAAGGCATAAAGTTTCAAAGATCAAGTAGAGTGTACCTGAGAAGAAAATTGAAGATGATAGGGAACCATTGAAGGGCCCCCCCTCTTAAACTAGTTTTTTGTTTTCTATCTATTATTTTGCCTTCTATGGGGATAGTTAGTTGGTTGTTGTTTCAACCCTTTGGGATTGCTACTATATTTTATAATTTTTAACTATGGTTCCTGGTCCCTATAAAACCAAGTCTTTTACCCTATCAAATAAAAAAATATTTGAAGGCCATATCATCCAAGAGATAAATACATTGTATATCCTTATTATCTCCCCAGGTTAAGGTAGACACTTGCCCCCAAGTGAATCACATGGTTTGGTTTTTGGAAGGTGGTTTAATAAATGGGGCTAACATGAAAGGGATAATTAGTAAAAATAGTGGGAAGTAGGACAATCAACTAGAATCATGAGGGATTTTTAGGTAGAGCTGACAAGAAGTGGGATGACTAGGCATGAGGTTAATTAAACAGGGCATATGAAGTGGATAGGATAAATGACATGTTTAAAACAATACTTGTTAATGATTACAATAAGTAATATATGATAGCACATAAAATAAAATAATAACTATGCATTCCCATTGAAAATGGAAAAAATGTGGTTATCCTAAATAAATAATATAATTACCTAACTTAATATAAAGGTTTACTAATAAAACTTGATGCTATAAAAAAATTTGGTAGCCAATCAATTGGAGTAGTAGTATATAATCTCTCAAGAAATGGAATCAAGTGATGTACTCAATAATCAAGTATCCTGAGTGATGAGTGACCATGTAGAATGGATGAAAACTAAATAGAGGCTTGTCAAAATCTATGAAATCAAAAACTTGTGGTATTATGAAAAAATCCTTATGATTTAGTTGGGGATGTGTATTTGAATGAACATGAATAAAAAAATACAAATGGCATGACAACCATCTATTGATAACTATGAAAATAAAATAGCCTTTCTAGATGTCTTAAAACTTGACAAAGATAAAACATTGATACACAAGATCAACATGTCAAGGTAACAAGAGTTTGTTGTAAACTGGTGGTATTGGATATAGAATAAAAATGAAATAGTGGCTACAAAATTATAAAAATGTAGGAGTGGATGTAGGTTCAAACTTGGAACCTATAGCTATTAGACCAAGTGAGTGTAGGATCACATAGGAAAAATGAGAGCATGGAGTTGCACCCTAGAATGGATGGGAACAATCTGTAGTAGGGTAGGTGGGACTATAAAACATGTAAGAACATGGAACCCATAATTCCTAAAAAATAAATGTATTTATCATTTTACAATGATGTAAGTGTTGTTATAGACACATATAAAAATGTAAATCTAGTCCTATATCTTTTATAAAGAATGAGATAAAGTAAATTAGAGGCATGAAAGTGCAATAATTAAATATAACTACAAATGAAGAAGATAGAACAAATTGATTAATTGCTTGATATTTATTTTTTTTATTTTTTCCCCTTGATTAGTAAGTAGGTTAGTTTTCTAATCAAGGCTCTTTATTCAGTACTTAGTCATCTAGAAAGTTGATTTTCTAACCAAGACTATCAATAATGCCTAAGGGTTTTCATTGTTAATTTTTTTATGTAATGTTTTGAGAAATGACAACATAGTGAAAGTTTAGGAATATTTTGTACCATATCCTCTACAACATTCAAAACAATTATAAAGTAATTGGAGGTATTATTTTCTAACTAGGAAGGAAATATTGATAGAATCATTAACACATAGTTTCCTTACCCTATTGTCCAATATTTACTCAACTTTAAACCATCTCATTCTAAGTTTAACTTGGTGGTCTTTGTGTGTGAAAGTAAGAATCACTATCTAGTCCTCTAGTGAAAATATATTTTTGAAGTGAACCCATTAAGCCACAAGATGTGTGGAGTGACCTCTAGGTGATGATACTTTTCTCTATTATGACCAACATGTCCCTTTCTATAGAATAAAAGAGGACCTCTAAAAAATGTAAATTTTGAAAATTGTCAACCATTTATCAATCTTAGCCTAATCCTCATCCATTTCAAAATATCAAATGCATGTTTGATTCTTGGTCTTTAAATAGATTTCCTACAACTGCTAATAGCATGTTCATTTATATTTAAAAATAATTTTTAGTTGTTTGTGTCAAAAAATATTAGTCTCATTACACTTTTGAATTATTTTTCATACTTAGTTTTTTTGGGGTCACTAATTGTTCCTTTTATAAAATCCTTACGTAGGAAATTCCTAGAGTCTTATCTATCACTCTCCAAAATCATTTTGGTGTCAAATTTATCAAAGCCCCAAGAGGCCATATCCAATGGGAGACAACCATGTGTACCAAATACACCTAGAAGTGTCCAAGTTGTTAGAGCCCTGAGAGACCCAATAGAATTGGATAAAAAATGTGTAATAAGTAAAATTAGAGGTGTTATCACTATCAAATCCCCCAAAGGCCCAATCTAATGGGATATTTCCACATGTACCAATTACACCTAGAGGTGTTAGAGTTGTTAAAGCCTCAAGAGGCCTAATCTAATGGGAGAGTGCCATGTGTACCAAATACACCCAAAGGTGTAAAATTTATCAAATCCTTGGGAGGAATGAATGAGTAAGAAAGTGTTAGTAGAGGTTCCCCGATGCAATAGAACATGCTAAGGATGATGATAGCTAAGTTTTGTTATATTGCACAGGATGTTATAGAGAATTCATAATTAGCAGAGACATAATAGAGATAAATTAGAGTATGATAGATAGAACTAAGATTAAACCAAAGTTTTATTAAGGTATGTAAAGCATTCAAATTAATTTTAGATAAGATTAAACCAAATATTAACCATGATAATGTAAGCAAGAAATAACATAAAAAATAGATAGGTAACCATAACTAAAAAGTCTATATTGATCTCAACAAAAGGGTCATCATCTTATTCATAAAAATATACATATTAATAGTCATTATAGTTCTTGAATATTCATATAATTTTCATGCATTAACACCAAATAAAGGAGACTGTTCATCTTTTATTCCTTTCCAACTCATGGAGGATAAGACAAAATACATATAGCCGATAATTTCATACATAACGCATGAATATTCAAAGATTATCTTGCACAGCTTTACTTATCTATTTTATTCTCCAAACACTTTTATAGACTTAAAATTTTATATTGTCCCAAAAAACATCATAGGTTCATTTGATTGTATGCTAAGAGAAAAATCTAAGAAATTGGGTAGATTAGTAAGAGTCACAGTAATCCCTCAAGGTATTGTTTTTGGTTTTTACCTCTTGCACATTACTTAGCTACCCTTTTGGATTTTCAACTAAGTAGTGTACCAACCTACCACCCTTTTTATTTTTTAATAGGTTGAAATAACCAGGTGGCCACCTTTTACAAGATTTCAACCATCTTGGCTCCACTTATCTCACTAATCATCCCCAAAAAAACTTGCTCAAAATTTTACAAAACTTTTCAAAAATTGTGCATTGCACAATATTCAACTGGAATGAGGTGTCATTATTGAGAATAAGGCTAGACAATAGGATCCTTTACCCTATACTGAGCAACCATGTACTTTGTGATTTCTTTCTAAAGCTCTAAAGGTAGTTTGTATAGAGGGACTTTGAGGATCAGATTTACCTCACTACAAAATGGAACCAAGTCAGATTTGAATGCATCCCAATCGACCATCACTTTATGAACCATGTAAATCAAGATGCACATTGGTGTGTAATACCCAATGAGTTGTTTTAGGTCTAAGTCCTTGGTGGCATTCATTTATACCTTTGTATTATTGACCTTAAATTGAATTTTGATGTTGAATTGCTCCAACTTTTCTACATGTTATTATACTTAAAGACCTATAAATGTATTGTGCCTTAGGTCTTGCTACCAGATGAGGAGTTGGTCATGCACATTATCCCTAGCATTAAAATATTACTAGAGATAAATGCTAGTTTCATCAACTAAGGTAGTCTACTTGCACATTTTTTTGCTAGTCATGGTAGCTACAACAAAGTCTACACTAGAGTTGGAAAGTGTATTATCAAGCTATTATTTCTAGTTCAGTAGGTTGCATGCAAGTTATGGGCTTGGAAGGTTTTGATGTCAATCATGGCATTAATCTTCAAGTTGTGACCCAATATGTCAATTTAGAGAAGTTGTGTTATGCACCAATCCTTTGTAAGCTCTAAGACCAAAGTCTTGAGTTTGTTATAATCTGACATCACTTAGTCCCTGATTACTCAAGAGGCCATTTTTTGGAAAGTATCTTTGATCATCTTCACCACTTCTTGAAGATGACCCTAGGCTCCACATTCTCTTCCCTTGTTTGATCACACTCTTCTTCTAGAAAGGCAACCTTTTGTGTGATGGATTCTTGGAAAGTTGTGGCACCCTCTAACTAATTCTTCAAAGGTATCCAATAGACATTAAGTGAGGCCTCCTACTTGACTGAGATCACTAATAATGTGCTTACTAAGGCTATAGGGTTAGGATGTGGCATAGTAACTAGAGGAAGTGAAAAGTTAGTGCACTAAGTAGTGACTAGAGGGACATCCCAAAGCCAAACACTTACTAGTGGCATCTAAGATGTTTCCTGAGTTATGGATGGTGTTTACTACTACATTATAACCTTTGTTTTCATCTTATCTTATTGCATAGTGTCTTCAACCATCTTCCATTTGACTTCTTCTTCTTACTTCTTCTTATCTTCTTCTTCCTTGTTTAACTCCTATTTTTATTACTTCTTCTTTTCTTCTTCCTCTCTTTTCTTGTCCTTTTTATCTTTCTTGCTTTTCTCTTCCTCTTCTTTCTTATTTTTCTCTTCTACTTCCTCTTTCTCTTTCTCTTTCTTCTTTCTCTCATCTTCTTCTTTTTCTTTCTTCTTTCTCTCATCTTCTTCTTTCTCTTTCTTCTTTTTCTCTTGTTCTTATTTATTCCTCTATTCTTCTTCTCTCTTACTCTATTATTATTCTTGTGCATCTTGGGCCTATTCTTAGGCTTTTTCTTTTGCACAAGCTTGTTGTTGTCACAGGGCTTCATCATGTTCCTCCTTTTTCTTCTTGGTAGTTTCCTCTACCTACCACCATGCCCAATAGACTACATCTAATTTTTATTTTTATGGTTATTATTTTCCATTTTCTCTTTCTCCTCTTGCATTTTTTAGACTACAATAGCTTCACCTAGCCATCTCCTAGGCCTTTTATATGTCTATCTCTTCATCCTTAGCCTTTTTTAAGGCCTCAACTTCTTCATCTTGATGTGTTTCTTGTTATTATTTTGATTTTTATTTATTTTTCTTCTTTTCTTCCTTACTAAAATGACATTATAATGCACATGTATATTCCTCTTTGGTGGCTTTTTATTCCTCCTCTATTGATTGCTCCTATGTAATTTCCTCAAACTCCTATGCCTACAGTGATGGTGTGGAGTCCTCTAGTTTCACCTATGAACTTGGAACCTTTTGATTATTTCTACCAATTATGACTAGTATATGTCATGTTGGTGGTGCAAAAGATTCAAGAGTAGGTTTCACCTTTTGTGGATGAGCTGATTAACCAAATGTATGTTCCTCCAAGGTAGGAGAGGCTCTTTCCTCCTATCACATTTTGGGCTTGTACACAAGTTGTTCTGATGGAATATCTAGTAGAGGCATAAAAATGATGTCAAGTGTGATGTTAGAGCATTCAAATACTGGAAGAAGTCCATTCTATGTTGAAGTTTCTATGCCTCTTCTTAGACTACATCAACAATTATAGAAGGTGGGTAAGCTAGGATTTCTACCCACAACGTAGGTGGAACCTACTTCCATATTTGCACTATGTGCACTAATTTCTATAATAATAACTCTTTCTCCTCCTCCTTCTCATATTAGTCTCTAGCCATGTATGCCATCATGACTTGGTAGACATTTGATACATCGGTACCCATCTCCAAGAGGTTACAAGAGCTGGCTATCTGTGGCACCTTTGGATCATCCTTCTAGGTTACCATGCTATGTGTTATTTTCTTTGGTAGAGGGGACACTAAATTCATATTTAATATACATTTACCCTTCTAATACTATAATCTTGATGCCAACTCTAGTTACTATGTGGCAGGAATGTCTACACCTGGTGGTATAGATTATAAATGGGTTACTTATCTAGTTTTGTGCTCTTTTTGTTAGGCCAATTTAGCCTAAACCATATCCATCATGATGAAAAAAGGGATAAATTTGAATGGTGAGCATGGTAGCCCATGAATTTTGATGAATACTCACTCGGGAAGTAGAGTGATTATGGCATGCTGACCTAGGTACTATAGGACATCAGGTGGTACTCTAGGGTGTGTGGCAATGAGATTCAGGCACTCCTCCCACCAAGCTTTGAAATTCCCCTCATGTGTGAGGGATACACATTCTTACATCCATATTATGTTACAAAACTATTGTGTTGCCCAGTAATCCATATCTAGTTGTACTTATCCCTCAAGTGATTTACACTATGTGAAGTAAAGTAGAAAGATCAAAAACTGATATTAGAATGTTTGCCTCAGAGTAATGCGGTATTTTTCAATTTTTGTGATTAATTCCTGGATTAATCACTCAAGCTAATTACATTATTTTTTCTAGTGGATCATCCTATGAGAGATGTCCATAACTCCCTTAGGTATCTGCTTGGTAGACTTGGTCATCTACCAAAATCTTCTTGTGATGCACTAGACGAGAATATGCATTGATTCATTAGGGATTTCATTAATGGGAATCCCCTAATTTTTTCACATAAATAGGTCTTAAACTTCTTGTAAGATGGGAGGCATTTTGGTCTTGTAGTATAATAGGGAATCTCCACATGCAGCCATGCCCAAGGCTTAGGCCATGACTTGTGTATTAATTAACACATTCTCATCTAGGCCTAAATAGATTATGCCCTCATTATATCACCTAAGAAATATTTGTACTATCCTCCTAGGTTTTCAAATGTCAGCATCTGTAGTAGGAGATCAACATCTATATTTTGAAATTAGTGGGGAGCTATGAGGGTAAGTGGTTACACAGTGTTAATAGGATCAGACTGAAAGAGATTTTGTTTGGATTTTCAAAGGTACTAAAATGGCTCTTGATAACTGTATTTAGTTTTTCAAAGTGCCATGTTGACACCCGTGGCTTCTTTTTTTGCTATAGATAGGGGTTGGATTAGCTACATGGTATCCATGGCTACATGAGAGGAAATTTGAATGCTCTATATACTCTATGCAAATAAAATGGTTTGGATCTTGATAGTTGTGTCTCATGAAAATATGCTAAGGATGAAATGTGACTTGGTGTTCAAATTTAACCTTTATAGATTTGGTATCTCTTGGCTTTCACATCTAGGCCATGCTTAGTTCTTTAGTCATCTTGAATGCAATGATGGATGTGGAAAATCTACATCTAATTTTGGTCATTAAATAAATTAGTCATTGGCACATGTGTGGATTTACATTTTTATGTTCTTTGGTGTTCATACAAGGGGTACGGGTAATTGATGTTGACTATCCATTGATTGGTTGAAGATTACATTAATTGACCCTTGGCTCTTACATTTAATTCTAGTGGATGACCATTATCTGATGGGATATTTTAGCATCTTTCCTAAACTTAATATTTTCTAGTCACTCCTCTTTGAATTTTCTATTGGTACACATGGATTCTCTTGTATACACCTGGTGCATGTAATGCTTGGTCTTTGTACTTCACAAATTTTATTGATGAGATCATCTACAAAAAAACAAAATAAAAAATAAAAACACACATAAAAACTTTAAAAATAAATAAATCCTAATCTATATGGTGTTACTCAACACCCACTCAACTTGTAGAATGAGATCAATAAACTTATTGATAGTACGGCTTAAGCCTACAATCATTTACCCACCTTGGTAACACAATTCCTTGAATATCCCTTTAAACCATGATTATTTGCTACATTAGGTCATGTATAATTTAGGACCCTTTCTATCTTATTTGTAGTTTACCTAGGAATGGTATGAACCAACTGTCATGTAATAAAACTGGCTGATCTTTGTGAAATTCTTTTTAATGCTAGTTCCTATCATGTTAGGATTTCTAGATTTGTTTGTGCACTTCTTGTGTCTATGCTTCTCTATGTCTAAACTCATCTATTTGATTTAGTTCTAAGAGCTAATTAGTAAGAGACTCTTGATCTCTAAGTCACATGACCATGGCAATGCATAGGCTAGGTACTAGATATTTCATTGACATGACTACTTCTAGACCATACACCAACTAAAATAAATTCTATAGTTATTTTTTAATGTGTGTGATATTCCCATAATATTATAGGAATGAAATATTCCCAATCATCCCTCTTAAAATCATATATTTTTGTAAGCAATTTCCCTAGTACCTTATTGGAGGCTTCATCTTGGCCATTAGCCTACAAATGATAGGTAATGCTTTTATGATGGAAGATCATAAACTCTTCAATCAAGGCTTTGATGGTGTTATTTAAAAAGTGTGTTCCTTTAATGATGACTAGTTTTATAGGGCATCTAAACTTGGTAATGATATTTTCATATAAGAACTTTATTATGTCTTTTACACCACAACTAGGTGTGGCATCAGCTTCAACCTACTTAGGAAACTAATCTATCATAGTAATGATGTACCTTATTTTGTTTCACTTGATTGGTGGGTTGATTGGTGTAATAAAATCAATCCTAAATTATTTTAAAGGCTACTCTACTAATAGGGGCCACAATGGCATCTCATCTTTTTGGAGTAGTTTACCCATGTGTTGGCAAACATCATAGTGTTGCACAACTTTGTGTGTATCCTAGAATAAATTTGGCCACCATAGTCCACTCTATAAAATCTTTATAGATGTAGCCTCTCATACAAAATGTCCTCTTGTAACTCCTTGATGAGCTTCCTCCAAGAGATGAGGTCATTTGTGTTCAAGGATAACCCTACGTAGGACTTCATCCTTTCCCAAGTGATATATAAGTCCATTAATGATGGTGTATGGAAGTGCTCTAGTCACAAACTAATTTTTATCTCACACCTAAAAGTGTGCAAGGAAGATTCTTTGCTCGAGGAAGTTGGAAATCACTTCAAATTTTTCAAGAATCATAGAGACTCAAAAAATATGGGCATCAAGAGAGTCTTCTTATAATTCTTCTAGCTCTTCCCCATTTGGGATACAACTGAGATGGTCTAGTCCTACATTATCCCTTCCTAGCTTGACATTTATTCAGAATTGAAATTCTTGAAACAACATCAACCATCAAGAGATTCATCGTCCTAGCATCAGTTTGTTGACTAGATATCATAGGGCTTGATGGTTAGTGAAGACTTCAAATAGTTTTGAAAGTAGATAATGCTAGAATTTCTAAAGTGTGAACATGATGTCCAGTGCTTCTTGTTCAGTGGTTATATCTCTACATTGGATAGTTTTCAACTAGTAAATTGGATAGGATAGTCAAGCACACCTTGTCTAGGCTACACAAGTGCAACACCAACTATTATACTTGAATCATCTACTTGTACATGGAAAGCTTTGTTCCAATTTAGAAAAACTAGTATGGGCATAGTAACTAGTCATTTTTTCAACTCAATAAAATCTACTTGACATTTTGAGGTCCAGAAAAATTTTCCATTTTTGTGTAGTAAAGTTTCTAATGGAGATGAAATAGCTACATAACATTTTATAAATTTTTATTAGTAGCCTGTATGTTCGAGAAAAGAGTGTACTTTAGTAGAACTAACAAGTGGAGGCATACTTAGTATTACTGTGATTTTTACTTGATCTACTAGTAAACCTTTGTTGCATACATGTTTGAGCAAAAATCTAAATGGTCTAAAAAATAATCATTTTTTCAAATTCAAGGAAATGCATAGTGCTTGACATCACTCCAAAATTAAACACATATTGAGTAAATGCTCTTTAAATAGGGAGAAGATTGCCCAATTGTCAAGGTAAACTTCTAAGAAATCATGAATGAAATCCTTGAATGTTGTAACCACTACACGAGAGAACATTACATGTGCATTATTAAGGCCAAAAGGTTTTATGGAAAATAACCCCATTCTATTGCAAAACTTTTTTTGGATTTATCCTCCTATGTGATCAAAATCTGATGAGATCTGTTGAACCCATCCATGAAAGAATATACTTCATGGCCTGTGATAGACTCCAAAACTTCATCTGTGAAAGGTATTGGAAATGGATTATTTATGCAGGCATTATTTAAAATACGTTAGTCTTCACATACTCATATTTCTCCTATTTTATTGGCTTGAACTACCATGGGGCTTACCTAATCAATTTTTTATATAGTATAGATTATCCTTGCATCCTACATTCTATCCAATTTAACCTTTACTTTTAGCTTCATATTTGGATTAAGCTTATATAGTTGCGTCTTTATTGGTCATGTACATAACTTTAATTCAATGTACATCTCACTAAGAGATGGGTTGATTCCTTGAAATTTTGAGAATTTGGTGGGAAATATGTCTTATTAATCCCTCAAGAGTTGTATAGATTCCAAAAATTTAGTTTCTATCCAGTAATCACCTATGCTTGCCAGTTTTGGAACCTCATTAGTTTCAATGTTAACAATATGCTTCTTCATAGGTTATTGATAAATATTATATTTTTCATCATCCATATATTCTTGTATACTCATTTTCCCTTCCTATTTGGGAATTTAGATGTTGTGCTGCTTATCTTCCTCAGTTAATATTACGCCAGTGTCCTTAAGTGGTCCTACAAGTGACTCAAGCTCAAATAAATCATTCAAGTCCATGTCACCATCAAAATCTGAATCTTCACTATCCTATGCCTTATCTTGTATGTAGTGGCATGGCTATATTAGAGTTTTTTCTTCATTCTTATCCAATTTGTACCTTTATAATGCTTCTTTAAGATTAGAGGCTACATTTTTCTATACAGTAGATTCTATTGTGGTGCTCAAGTCTTTTGTGTACCCATGACACAAAAAATACTTTGAGTTTTTGTAATGTATTATGGACTAGTAGATTTTCATCTTCAAACAAAAAAATTTGTATAAAATGACTCTACACTTGTGCCTAATGCTTGGTTTCCATTTTGTGTTCTTGGTGCATGTACCATGATTTTGGTAGTGAAGCAAGTGTATAGTGGAAGATGTGGACCTAGTATTTTGGTGTGACACATTCTTCATTCTAGACTTTAATACACTTATGTACATGACTTTTGGGTCACTCACCTTTTTAAAATATTGGCCAACTAGTGCTGATGAACTATGGTATCTAAAACTTATTGATCATAAACTCGCAAGCATCATCCCATTCAAGCTAGTCATTGTGATGAGTTGCCCACCATGTTGCAACAACTCCCATTAGAGCATAATTTAAAGTACTAACTCATTGATTGATGGTCAAAATATGGAATTGAAAATATATAATGAAATCATTGATGTCTTCCATTGCATAGTGCAATGCAATTATCACTCATGTATAAATACTGTTTGCATCATCTATATTTCATGAGCACCTCAAGCCCAATTGAGGAGGTGGGTATCTAAATCATCACTAATAGATGAATTTGCTTCCCATGGTCAAGTGCCTTCCTTTGTTGGCTCTATGTAATCCTACATGTGATCATCATCTTGATACAATAAATCAACTTATAATTGAGTATGTGATTTTGCAAACATAGAGGCACATTATTCAATGACAAACTGATCTACCAATAGCTATATAGTTATTGGTTTCACCCTTTGATATTATGATGTCTTGATTTTTTGAGTGAGCAATGATTATAACTATAGTTTGTTATGATGGTATAAGAAGTTACATTCAACTATGCATAGAGCTTTTGTTAAGCATGAGATATACTGAGAGGGGGTGAATCAGTATATCATATATCTTATAAAACTTTTCTTTAATCAAATTCCACTTAATCAGACATTCAAGATATGTAATAAAACTCAAACAATAAACACCACACAAGATAGAGAGAGACACCAGATATAAAGTGGAAACCCAATGTGGGAAAAATCATAGAGAACAATCTCAAGTATATGAATGAGCATCAAGCCAAAAAATATTTGCAAGCCAAGCTTGCAGAAGTGCCAACCCTTTTTCTAAGCACCAACCCAGTAACTATTCGTGATCACCAACCCATAGGAGCACCACACCCCTTTACCGAGCACCAACCTAGCAACTATTCATGAGCACCAACCTACATGAGCACCAACTCCTTTGCCAAGCACCAACCTAGCAACAAGTCATGAGCACCAACCCATAAGAGCACCAACCCCTTTGTCGAGCAACAACCCAGCAACAATTCATGAGCACTAACCCATAGGAGCACCAACCCCTTTTTGTATACTACACACCTATCTCTCAATGTTGTTATCTCAACAAATGATAGTTCAATACAACATCTCTTTCCTTTCTCTCACCTTTGCTCTTCTAAGCTAGATATAACAAATACAAATCATATTCATCTCTCACAATTGCTCTTCTAAGCTAGATATTACAATATCAAATCAACCTCTATATGTCATATTTAAAAATGGCTTCTCAAGCCTTTATTTATATCTTTCCAAATGACCTTTGGCCTTCCCGCTTTGTGACCCTTCAATCCTCATGGAAAATGGTGCTAAACTTGTATGACCCTTCATAATCTTGCCTTTGAAAAGTCATGTGGTAGCTCTTCATGACCAAAAACATCCTTCCCACTTTTGTCCTTATCTTGGTGACTTTTCGTATTCCTCAAAGTGTATTTTCATGAGAAATTGTGCCCTTCCTCTTTTATCTTCACTTGGTGACTCTTGGAATTCCCCAAGATGACTCTTCATGGGAAAATTCATCCCATCCTTCTTTTGTCTTTATCTCATGGCTCTCTGACTTCTCCATGGGCCCTTCTTTTGTCTCAAATAAATATTAACTAATATTAGCCAAGATATATTTATTACAAACAACATTAAATGTAATGGGGCCTTTATCACCAATAATGATAAACCTTTGACATCAATGACAATATTTCCAAAAATCTCCCCCTTTGTCATTGATGGCAACCTCAATCCTAAAACTGCCACATCCTGTCACCTGCACATACTCTCATCTAAAAACATACAATAACTCCCCCTTATTGTAGCAACCTATACATGTTCCCTGTACCTATTTTTTGCACCTGTACCTATACCTATTATTCTCCCCCTTTGACATCAATGGCAAAGGGCCTACCTAGAGCTAACACTTAGCTCCCCCTCAATTGATGTTGAACATCAATGGCAGGAAGTAATAGAAATTACTCCCAACTCCTCTTGCAGATCTTTGAATTTATCCTTTGATCATGCCTTTGAGAAGATATCTAATTAAAACATTGCCTATCCTTTGAGAATCTACAATCAACTCATTTGAATATTTTCTTCTAATCTCACATCCTTTTGCATGAAACTTTGAGGTGTATCCTTGATCACATATTTGACTTACACTCAGTAGATTATGCTTACAAAACATTCTTAGCTTTGGTTCTACTAATATCCAAACTTAAAATACCTTTTCTGGCTATCCTGGTAGTGGTTTTATCTTTGAATTTCACTATGCCACCATTGATCTTCTTTACTCTTATCTCCTATCATATGCCTCAAACATCTACTATCAACGAACCATGGCTGATCTTTATTTCTTACATGCAAAGTTATTTGCACCAACATACAATCTTTAGGTTGTATATTCTGCCATGAACATGTTTGATCCTTCTTCTTGATGAATGGAGTTTTGAAACTCTAATCCTTCTTCATTGAATCTACATGAGTATTCTTTTCCTTCTTTCTAAAACTATTAGCTTTTTTTCAACATTCTAATTTCTTGTGACCATAATCATTTGAAACCCTTTAAAACTTTTTAAACACTACATATGCAAGAATCATTCTAATATCCTCAAACCATAGTACTGATGCAAAATTTTCTTCAAAAATCTATTCCCTCAAAAGACATACAAATTAATCTGCCAACTCACCTTATTGTCATGCAACATAGCCAAGACCCAATAGCATCCACCATGCTTCAATTTTTTTGAAAAGTGTCTCCTTGAAGCCTAGAAGAGACACCCCACAAAAAAGGGTCCTAGAAACAAATCTCAAGAAATTCCCACATCTCCTCTGTTTCTTCCTTAATATTCTTGTGTTTTTCTTTTAGAATCTATTTAAGCATGTCTAACCTTTTTGACCTACTAACCTTATCATTTAAAATGTTTTTCATCTTCTCAACTTTTGCAACTATCTTATCTTGACAAAGCTCATGCTCAAATGTAACAAGAGATTCTGCACAATCCTTCTTATCTGATTCTTTATCTACTATATCAAGTAATTCATTTTCACTCTTAAACTCAACTTGATCAACCTTTACTATTTTAGGTCTCCAAACCTTAATTTGACTCTTATTATATCTTTTAGGGGCTCTATAACCTTTGACATACTTTGAAGATCTCTTTACTTGTTTTGGACATAATTTAGCAATATGGCCAACCTTATGACAACAAAAGCAAACAATATTTCTCTTACCTTTTTCTTGAATGTGACTGAGATCTCCCTTTGACTGATTGCTTCTCCTCATACAGTCTCTTTCCCTATGACCAACATGATGACAAACAAAACAATGGCCATGAAAAGAATTTGAAAACTTGAAAGCATTGGGCTGCCTAATTGGCTTCTTTGATTTGCCTTCAAAACCTACATCCTTCTTTCCTTAGACTAATATTTCATGATCTTTCTCAACCTTGATTATAAGCTTCTCATGATTATCCTTTAAAGAACCTAAATCAACCTTCAACTAATTACACTCTTCTTCTTTTGATGTTAAAATTGAACTTGTAACCTCTAATTGATTCTTAAAATTCTGAATAAATATCTTATTTTATTTTACTTCTATAGCCAACTTAGAATCCAAGATACACACCTATTCCTTAAGAGCCTCAACCACAGATATCAACTCTTGATTCTCCTTCTTTAGCTACTTGACCATCTTATGCTTTTCTTTGATCTACCTTCAAGTTGTTAAACCCTTTCTGAAGGAACTTGCTCTGATACCAATTGTTAAGCACGAGATATACTAAGAGGGGGGTGAATCAGTATATCATATATCTTATAAAACTTTCCTTGAACCAAATTCTACTTAATCAAACATTCAAGATATGCAATAAAACTCAAAAAATAAACACCACACAAGATAGAGAGAGACACCAAATATAACGTGGAAACTCAATGTGGGAAAAACCACAGAGAATAATCTCAAGTATATGAATTAGCATCAACCCAAATGATATTTGCAAGCCAAGCTTGTAGGAGCACCAACCCACAAGAGCACCAACCCACAAGAGCACCAACCCCTTTGTGTATACCACACACCTGTCTCTCAATGTTGTTATCTCAACAAATGATAATTCAATACATCTCTTTCCTCTCTCTCAACTTTGCTCTTCTAAGTTAGATATAACAAATACAAATCATATTCATCTCTCACAATTGCTCTTCTAAGTTAGATATTACAATATCAAATCAACCTCTATATCTCATATTTATAAATGGATTTTCAAGCCTTTATTTATAGCTTTCCAAATGACCTTTGGCCTTCCCCCTTTATGACCCTTTAATACTCATCGAAAATGGCGCTAAACTTGTATGACCCTTCATATTCTTGCCTTTGAAAAGTCATGTGGTGACCCTTCATGACCAAAAACGTCCTTCCTACTTTTGTCCTTATCTTGGTGACTTTTCATATTCCTCAAAGTGTCCCTTCATGAGAAATTGTGCCCTTCCTCTTTATCTTCACTTGGTGACTCTTGGAATTCCCCAAGATGACTCTTCACGGGAAAATGTGTCCCATCCTTCTTTTGTCTTTATCCTGTGGCTCTTTGACTTCTCCATGGGCCCTTATTTTGTCTCATATGCAACCAAAAATATATTCATTAATATTAAATAAATATTAACTCATATTAGCCAAGATATATTTATTACAAACAACATTAAATGTAATGGGGCCTTTATCACCAATAATGTTAAACCTTTGACATTAATGACAATATTTCCAATAGCTTTTGGGTTCTCCTTAGTATTAACCTTCATCTAACTAGTTTCTTTTCTAACATAAAGGGAGTCTAGTTCAGCTAGAATTATGTATGAATTGTGTGCTCTATTGAGAGGAATGACAATAATTTTAACCCCTTGATGTGCCTCAAGCTAGTTGTGCACTATATTGATAGTCATTTGTTTATCATACACCCATTTTTTTCCTATCAATGTAGGGTAGTGTGTTACTATAGTCTTCATGTCTATGACCTTAAAGTCACCTCATAGAGACAAGTCTATGACTTTGACTTCGACATCCTCCAATTTTCCAATAGGCTCAACTTTTTGGTACTCAACTAAGCTTAGAGTCACTAGGCTATAGCTAATATTTGGTTGTCCAATAACTTCCCATGTAGATGTAGGAATTATATTAACTATGTTGTTAAAATCAAAGACAACATTAAGGATATCATAACTAGTAACCTCAATATCAATCCATGTGTCAACATCCTAGGGTTTCTTCATCTTGACATACTAGAACAATTTTTCTATCTTTTGTTGACCATGTTGCACACATTCCAAAATATTATGTAGTATATTCATGATGTTTTTTTATATGTCTTCATTATGCAAAGTAATCAAAAGATTTAGAAGATTTGTGAGCATAGTGACAACTCCATCTTATCGTATAATACACATAATTTGACCGTACATTTGGGAATTTATTGTTATAGCATCAACATCAGTAGTTTCCTAATATTGAATGTTCTTCAACAATTACATAGCTTCATGCATAAGATTTCTTTCTTTAGTTAGATTTAGATATTTATCTTGTTTAACTTTTTTGATGCCCTGGTCCTGAGGCATCTCAAGTGGAGGCAACCATTTTTTTTGCAAGTTGTTGTCATGTCACAGTATTCAAAAATTCATTTTCTTTAGGCTCCACACTTACCATATTTACATATCAGATAGATTTATCCTTTCTCTACTTTTCTAAAATAGGACAATCTTTTGTGTCATATTGATTAGAAACTCTACATTACACACAATACAACTGTCATTGTGAGTTCATTAGATAATTAAATTAGAAATGATTGTATTCCCCAAATAGATAGCATTGTAAAGGAGGCCTTGGATAGTCATTGCCTCTACCACCTTGGTATACTCCTTTGTAATCACCTCGACATTTTCCTATATTATACCAATATCCCCCTTAATATCCTCCTTGTTACTATACAAAGTTCTAATGTTGATACTCTTGATTGTTATCTCCCATGTTGAATTGTTAGTGAGTAGCTAGAGGGGTCCAATTCATTTGTTGTTATTGCATTACGGGTGAGTTCTAAGGTAGCACATATTGGCACTAAGGGGATGGAGGTGTCCAACTTGAAGAAGAAGGATTATATCTAGCCAAACCATGAGGCTGATATTATGGTGAACTCAAAATCCATTGTGAACTTGTTTGAGTCACACAACTCTTATCAACTTTTGAGCATGGGCTTGCATGTTTTGTCAAGGATATTTTTTTTACTATGATGGAATATACATTTTTAGAGATGCCTTATTTAAGATAATAAATATATCTATAGTTATTCTCATCATGGTTAGTTGACTTGAAAAATTATAATACAGATTCTAAGAAATTTTGATATATTATTGCAGAAGATGGTATTGTGTCATAGCATGCCCTACTACCCGATAAAGTTCATAAAATTGTATCTTAAATTTAGGGTAATCATTTTGGTGGTCTCCTTATTTTCCACACTCTGTACACCATAGCTTCAATTTAATATTATCCATCTCATGGTATTGATCCATTCTTTTCATGAAAGCCTATAGTGTGTTTTCAATTTTAGAATTAGAAAAAGGGGCTTCTACATAATCTTTAATCTATTCTACACACAATGCAGCATCTTTAGCATCTACTTTTTTCTCATATTGGGATTGCATAGTGGCAAATCAAATCTTGTTTCTTGATACTTTATCTTTATTTATCAAATCAAATTTTACCCTATTTATTACATCAAATAATCTATGATCATAGCCACATACTGATTCTCCAGACTTTTGCCTTATCTCCTTCAGGTCCTATATTATCTGGCTAGTACATTTATTAATCTTAAATTCCATGATGAACCAATCCTAAATGTCTTTTAATATTGCTTATTGAACATATATTTTTTATATGAACTCTAGTGTTCTCCCAATTAGAGCCCCTACTAATTCACACTTTTGTAAATTTTCATCAGTGATGCCCTTAACTTGCCATTTCATTTTTCAAGTTAGTGAGTATTATTGAGGGTCCATGGACCCATCATAGATGGCTAAGTTTAATAATACTCCTAACTGATTCAACTTATTTATTGGTATGAATGGAGTCTTTTGTACAGTTGATATTGGAGGTAGTTATGTTATGAGTGATCCTACTTACGTACTACTCTATGTACTAGAAGAATTATCATGCACACTTTGTTTGACTATGATTATTTCTTGTTTTTCAACTTCAAATAATCATATGGCCTTAAAATCCTTCTTAATTTATTTTTTGTGAATTTTCATACCCCAATAGTTTACTTGCTCTAAAAATGGTCTTTCCCAATTCTTATCCTCTTGCTCACCTAGATGAAAACTTCTAATAGAATATAAAAGATTGGGCTATGGGGATGCATACACTTCTGGTGAATAATTATTTCTAATGGATTCCTCCTCTAATATTCTTGAACCTATAGTTAGCCTATGACTAAGTTCTATTTCTCTACGTAATTCTTCTTCTATTGATAATACCCTTTCTTATAGTTATGCACTACTTCTATCTTCTATTTGTTCTACTCATAAACTACTCTCATCTTCCTCTTCACACACATCATCTTCATCTCATTCTTCATCCTTTCAATCTACTATCATCCATCATCATCTTATTTATTCATCCTTCACTCATCATCTCGCTCATCACATCTATGCACTCATTCATTATTTATTCTACGGTTACTCTTACTTATACTCAGCTACTTGGGTAGTCTTCTATTTATTTCATTTTTTCTATTATCATAGTCTCTAATCCATAAAATGGATTTACCCCCTTAGATAAATCAAATATTTTTTAAATAATCAAATTTTGAAACTCACAATTCCTTGAGTAAAATAGAATTGGTTGCAGAAATCTCAATTTCCAAATTAAATAAAATAGGAAATGGATTAAATATTCAAGAATCAAACGTGAGTGTATAATAACTCCAAATATATGATTTTTTATTCAACTCCCTATTTTCATATTGATATATGAATAGTAATTAGCCTCATACTTATAAATATTGTTTATTTAAAATAGATTTTTAAAAATAAGTCATTTTCCAATTTTTTTAATTAAAAGGAATTGAATTTTCATCAGAATTTAAATTATTTGCAGCTATTCTAATTATGAGTATTATGTAAACTCATATAAATATATTGACCATTTAAAAACATTTCATATAAATTTTATCTCTATAAATAATCTCTTAATTAGTTTCTCGTAATTATTTTCCAAAATATCAATGATTAATTTTACACTTATATAATGGAAAAACCAAAATAAAATAGAGACCAAATATTTTTTATGGGGTTCACTAATTGTCTACATCCCCAAGATTTATAAATAGAAATCTGATCCATTAAAAATCAATTTAAAAATAATAATACAACTCACAATAATGATAAATGAACCCTATCACCTGCAATAGAATTGAAAACTAGATATTGAAGACTCTGAACCTGATCAACAAATGTCCCCTATTCATCTAAAGCTTTGCAAGTGATTTTTTTTCTCCAAAATGGGTAAATAACTCTCTCTATAATTTTTATAGGCTTATAAGACTTTGTAATAGGCAAAAATGGCCTTAATTGGGCTATTACAAAAATCTACTTCTGTACCAAAAATATACAACTTGATAATATTCTTTGCACATTGTTTCTTGTTCTCTACATAATAAAAATGACAATATAATAAATAATATTGTTTATAGCCAATGTTGGCTAACAAACTTAACTCTACCCTGAAGTGTGCTTAAACTTCTATAATAGGCTGCATGCAAATTTTACTAGAATAAAATCCCATAGTTAATGGGAGGATCCAACGCCATGTCTTACTTAAATAAAAATATTCCCATAAATAAAATCCATAATATTCCCACCAACCGCTGACCATGCAAAAAGTAAGTGGGTATGATTCCATGTAGGAGGAAAGAGAGAATGACTTGCATGCTTAGGATTTCAATGCCAAACATAAAGGTGAGGATAAAAGTATATAAAAACATATCCATGCAAATTGGTCTAAATAAAGACCATAAACACTTTCGACACTACCACTAAAGTGAAATCACCAACCACTTTAAAATGAATGGTCCACGTGAGAATAAAAATGTGGGTGCATGTAATTTTAGCACCATACATTACATATGAGGATAATTAAAGCATCTCCCATGTAAATTAATGTTCTACATGGAGAATGTGGATTTAAAACATCTACATTAAATATATAAAAACCAAATAACTTTCTGCACCCCCCATGCAAAGTGAAAATGAATTTCACATGGGAAAAGGAAAAGTGGGTATAAAGGTTTTATTTAAATGGAACAAAAGATTAAAATATCCCCATACCAAGTAAAAACCATGAAACCATCCATGTAAGAGTGGTTAATTAAAATTTGGGACTTGGGTTTTAATAAATATCCAATGGAATAATAAAACCATAAAATAAAATATTAGGAAATTTTAATTAAATTTGGATTTAATTAAAAATATATTCCATGGTTAATAAAAAACCATTAATAATATAATATTTTTAAAATGTAAAAATGGAGGAATTATGGTGGGAAAATAATTGGATGATGTGGAATAAATAAATTGGTTGCATTAGTGGAATTATATGGATGACAAAGCTGATAATGGGGTAATGTGGGTAAAGGTCTGTTTGGTCCCACATCTGAAACACAACACCCATTAGCATAAAATTATTCCAATATAAAAATTAATTGTATAAACTCTTTATATTTTTGCCACATGTTGACTTTCCCATTGTGACACTTGTCTTTTCCACATTTTTTTTCGAACCATATGATGATTAAAAATCCTCTATATCAAAATCCAGAGTTTTCTTCTGACTCTTATTTCCTTGCATCTCCATTCTAGATTCAAGTTCAATCTCTACTTACTCATCTATCTACCATTCACCATCATGTCCACACATCCCCATACACCTAAAGTGACTACCCCATATTGGATGGAGTAGGCACCATGGCCTTATCCACAACCAACATCTTCAACAAGAGAGGTAGTCATTGCGAAAAAAAACATTTGATTCCTCAGACAAAATGATCCTATTCAATTTTGAATGATATATATCATTACACTGTGAACCTGATGATATATCTATCTATGGTGGTGGTAACCTAGTATTCTATTACTTATGTCCAATTAGTTTCTAGTTTCAACAAGTGGTATATCTTTTATTCAGTCTAGGTAATAGTTTCTTTTATTCTGGGATTGAAATAGTAGTATTCTAATCTTATCAACCAATTAGTCAGTATTTTAGGTAGCTCACACTAGAAAATTTTATATATTTCTTTATATATATTCTCTTGAATGATTCTACTTATGGTAATATTAGTCCTTTTAGATCTTCTTTTGTGAAGTGCCATACTTTTTGGTCTAACCATGTTTCAATATCTAATTATCATGGTAACCATCTTAGCATAGTTTCCTTTGGAAGGAGTGTCTTCACACTCACTGCACCATTATTATCAGAGGTTACTGATGAAATAAAACATGTTAAAGATGAGGATATTTAATTTTTTTTATATTGTGTAGGATGGTACAAAGAATTCACAATTAGCAGAGACATAGCAGAGATAAATTATAGTGTGATAGATAGAACTAAGATTAAACCAAAGTTTATTAAGGTACATAGAGAATTCAGATTAATTTTAGATAAGATTAAACTAAACATTAACCATGATAATGTAAATAAGATATAACATAAAAAAATATGACAGGTAACCATAACCAAAAAATCTATATTGATCTCAACAAAAGGGTCATCATCTTCTTCATACAAACATACATATTTATATTCATTATAGTTCCTGACTATTCATATTATTCTCTTACATTGGCACCAAATAAATGATATTATTCATCTTATATTCCTTTCCAACTCATAGAAGATAGGACAAGATACATATAGCTGACAATTTCATATATAATACACAAATATTCAAAGAATATCTTGAGCAGCTTTACTTATCCATTTTATTCTCCCAATAGAAAGTTCCACATGTACTTTCATATGCCCAATTTCTAAAATGTCTTGAAACACTCTTGAGTGAGTTAGAAAATAATATGGACCAGGAGCCCCTAATCCAATGATAAAACACTACATGTAATCAATACACTCAAGTGACCAAATTACATAGTTATAGATATCGATATAGAGGGCCTCGTTACACCCAATCATCATAATATGTATTAATCTTGAAATTGTTTAAAGTACACATGGTTAATCTTGTGAACATCCATAGTGCCATAAAGGCTAAAATTAGGGGATTACCTACCATGCTCTAAGTATTTATTAGCTTAATTAGGACTAGACCATGATCTAACACCTATAAGAGTCCCATCATGGTAGTAATGATAAATTTGGGCTATTTTTCAAAAAATAACTTTGATCTAATTATAGAAATGGTTAATTCAAAATTAGACCATCAACTTAAAGTTTAATTCACATGATGCGAACCTCTAAATCCATTAATGTGGGAGATCCTCACAGATCTCTATAAGGTCTCATCAAATTTAAGTTCACCATTATCTATCCTCATGAGATTCAAATTACTCATAACCATCTACCTTGATTTCTCTCCAAATCTTAGAGTACACCCTTACTAAGTCTTGCACATAGAAGAGATAAAAATTTAGTAATGGCCACCTCAACCTCAAATCCTAAGCTAGGATAGGAATTTAGAAATGCCACATTATTACAGGGTATCATTTACTTCAAGAATTATAGCAAGATCTTTAAAACTATTCAAGACATTCAAAAACCTAGTAGTGATGATAAGATAGAGGAGAACAACATCGAGTTGACAAATGACCTAATATTTCTTAGAGCCTTAGGCCTGCATAAAACTATAGCCAATCCTGAAGTATTCACTTGAGATAATATCCTTGATAGTCTAATATGAACATCTAATTACACCAATGATATTATTCATTCACCATATTACATACATCTTTCGGGTTTCAAAAATACTACAATCTCCTAGAGTTTGATATCCCTTATGAAAAATAGGTCATCCACCAATTAGATGAACACCATGATATATACAAGGTCCTTAAGGACTAGGTTTAATATGATAACTAATGGGTGAATAAGGAATAGGTGGATAAGTACAAAATCAATACCTTCCAAGAGGGAGTGGACATGGGTATGTTGTTACTCAACTAATTATATGGTTTGAATGACATTATCCATGTTAGCAAATATTAGGTTCCTATGCTCAATATCATATTTTAGGGGAAGTACATCCTATACCTAGGGGGAATTATCACCTTCAACATCTTGTAATAGTTTAATAGGTTAGTGGGAAATTTTACATAATATCATACTTGGTTGATGCCACCTATGCCGCCCTAGAATTCTAAAGCACAGTCTTCCCTCCAAGGGTGCCAACATGATCTATGATGCATGTAGTCTTTTTTAAGATCTAAATAAAACATATATGGTATATATATATGAAAAATGATACCCAAGTGAACTTTGACATCAATGATAATCTAATTCTTAAGATTTCTAAGGATATGTGGGACTTAGTTCTTACTATCATTGCCTATTGATATTATCAAGACCATACTATGATCAGGGTGGAAGGCATCGAGGGAGATCCTCTTCAATTTCCCTAAATTATCCCATACCACCTCATTAATTAATAAATCACTTATATAGGAAGCACATTTTTTCCTTAGGGTACAATATCATTTTCAACATCTTATAGCAGATTACAAAGTGTGGGCTAGGGGGACTTCCACATGATTTCATACTTGGTTAACACCACCTGTGCCACCCTAAATTTTTGAAGTATAGCATTCCCTCCATGTGTGCCAATATGTTTTGTATTACATTTAGTATTTTTTAAGATATACATTCACCACCACATGCACCATATATCAGATATATACAACCATTTATACCCCCTGGTGTACTTCACCATTAATGAGAATTTGATACCTAAGATTTTTGAAGAGATGTGAGCATCAATTATTCCCATCAATTCCTATTGGTACTATCAAGACCATACTATTATCAAGGTGGATCTATTAGAGTATGTATTTCTCATGTTTTCTAGGCTATAGATAGATATTTCATCTTTTTCCTAGTTTGTCTTATGTGAAGATTTATCCCACATTACTTAGTTAGGCTAGTTTCTTATTTTGCCTTGCCTACTTGTGTAAGGGATTAATATTATACTAGCATGTCTTATTATAAATAATATATGATCTACCTTGTTCTTTCATATTATATCTACATCTTTTATTGTGACGTTATTTGTTGTTAACTCTTTAGATATTAGATTCTTGGAATGTTTTTACCATTCCTAACATGGTATCAGATATTTGAGAGTTTAAACCATCCATTAGCTTTCAAATTTTAAGATAATTTTACTTATACTTCCATTGTCAATTATTATAATTCCATTTCCATATATCCATCCCTTTATTCCTCTTTTGGATCTATGACAACATTTGAGAGAGGTGTTTTCATTAAAGTTTTGAAGAAACTTAATTAAGGGAGGCCTTGGAAATTATTTTTTGATCTTATACATTGGTTTTCTAAAGAGTTATATCATGGTGTTTGGATTAAGGACTACGAAGGAGAATATTATCATGGAGGAGAGAGGAGCCATAAGAATTTTTACTTTCTTTTTTAGATCTATTTTTTCCCTCATCATTTTTAGTTATCATTATTTGAGGCATTGGAAAGAAAAGGCATCATTTCCTATTGGAAGAGTAGGATTTACATAAGGGAATTATAAGGAGAGATAAATAATTTGCATAATTTTATCACTTGTATTTCCACCCTTTGATGAGATCTATTATCTCTACTCATCCAAGTGGCACAATTGAAACACCTCTAGGATGTGGGTAGCCTAGGAATGAGGTGAATCTTTAGATAGGGATAGCTACCTTGATGTACCACTTTTGGATCACTAATACACCTATGATTTCAAGGAAAATGGAGATAAAAATGAAATTAAACAATCCTAAAGGTGGTGATACACCAAATTTATTGATGACTACCAACCAACTACATGTCACATATGAGACCTAAAGAGTAACTAGGCATACACTTCTATAATCTAAATCTTCTCATATCAATATTTCATTATGAGGTTTTGATGAATGTTTATGGTAGGAGGACTAGACAAGAGGCCTATCATGGTACTATTTTAATATGCTAACTCACTTAACCTTGACACTTCACTAAACACTTCACATGACTTGCAAGAAGAAGATTTCAAGCTACAAATAGGTAAGAGAATGAGATAAAAATGCTAAGGAAACAATAGTCATCACTAATCAAGATCAATAATTCAAATGAACACATTATGAATAGTCACATAATATTTAAAAATTAGTATTATTTATTGATCCATGGTATGCAAATGAGTAGGGATTCACCATACTCAGGTGGAGCATCCTTTACAAAGGTGAAAATGGCTAGTTTTTATAGAATTGAAGAGAGAGAAGAGAAGAGAGAACTCAAAATGTCACAAATACACTTGTCATTATAAGAGAAAGAGTTTCATGTTCATGATAATAGGATTTGAAATTGATAATTCAAAGTTAGAAAGCACAAGTGTCAATCCAAAGCATGAAACTCTTGAAAAGTGGCATGAAATTCCCTTTATTGGATCAAAAAAATACCTTCATCATTCACCCCTATTGTAATGTCCCAAAACTAAATAGAGATAGATATCATGATTGGATTGAGAGGGAATGGTTGCATACATGCTTATCCATTTATTTTTTGCATTCCTAATCACCTAGATTCCTCTAAAAGTGAGCCATCACTACCTGAAGTCAAATAAAATCCTCCTTCACACACCTCTCACACTTGGATTCAAAATTGGCTTTAGTTTGTCAAAAAAAACCATATAATTAGGTGGATGACATGTTTCAAGGTCATCCATGGCCTCAGAGGCATCAGGAACACCTTAAAATCAAACTAATATGGAGTTTATGGTAGGAACACTTAGGATATTTTTTTTAGTATTAAATGGTCATAGTGAGTTATAATAAGTCCTAATCTCACTCCCATAGTTTATTTTTCCTCTTTAAATTCCCTAGAACTTACACAATACACAAAATAGTCAAAGGAAGAAGTTTTTTACCTTGTTTTTAAAGGTATGAAACACCTCGAGTGGATTGGAAGGGTAATTGGAGAGTATCTTATATGTTTCAATCATTTTCATGCCCATTCCATCTTATCCATATATCCCTCCAACCTTGTTTTCCTAATCGGGTCCTTAACCAAGGTTTGTGAGGGTCTTTAGTGCTTTAGGATCTTAAGTTTTTTTCATTAATATTGGACATTATAACTACCAAAAAATTCCACTAGAGAAAATTTTAAGACCTCCATCAACCTCCTTAAATTCCTTGAATCTCCATGCATAACCTCAAGGGAGATGTGAGCATTTCAAGTTGATAACTTGAGCTCTCTTCTCTATTCCCTATAGGATTGAATTTGTCTTGAGCCAAAAGGGGCTTTATTTATTCTTCCTCTACAAGTTGAAATCTTGAACATATCTAAAATTACCTCATAAACATGACACAATCCATTATAATGCTCATCTCGTGTTATAATTGGAAGTGACTCTCTGTTTGGCTTTTAGGCCTAAACCCTACCTACTAGGCCTAACTGAAACTCTTGTAGGTTTGGACCACTTGTGTATCTTTAAACCTTTATGAATTTTTTTAATGTTTTTATAGGTTTCCTACATATTCCCACACCTATTTTTAAAGTCTAATCAACTTCTTTCCCACCCTTTCATCTCCAATCCCCAAGACTTTAGGGTTTATACACAAAGGGAGTGCCCTCTGTCTGAGATAAAATATAGGGCACTCCCCTATTTTATAAGATAATGTTGATTATTTTAGGATATTATCCAATCTATTAACATTCTCTATACAATATTTTACTCTTTTATTAGGCTTTTAGACCCCTTAAATGCATTAAATATTGAGATAGACTTGTGGAATAGTTATGAGTCCATTCTATGCATGATTTTCATATGATGAGAGTATATTTAATCCTATATGATCATGATGAATGTATTAACAATCCATTCATCAATATATACTTCCAATTACCTTTCATATAACTTGAACTCATAAGACTATGTGCAAGATTTGACTGTGTTTTGCTCCAATGCATCATACCTGTAGGTGATCATATATGTTTTAAGATTGAAATAATGTATAAAACCTTTATTGAAGATTAAAATATAATATAAAAATTATTTAACCTCATTTTTTCACCTTGATCTTATGCAATAATAACACCTAGATGCCATGTCTCAGTTCACTACCTACCTACAGTCAATTATAGGTGGATATTAGCCTGGAAAATCCTGTGTAGGCCTACTTTAGGCTTGAGACCATTGTCTCTACCTCTCCTATAATGATCATGAGGTATATTTATGTCATCCTAGTCTCATAATTTTCAATACATTCTTTCAAATTTATCCATCTTGAGCTGTTACTCTAAAGCACTCTTTCACTTCCATACAGTTGTAAGTGTTGACTTCATGACTCAGGCTTGAAGTACCTAGTGTGGACTTGAGCACTCATCATATTCTATGATGGAGGTTATTATTTTTTAAAACAAAATTTACCTCAATTAATGCTTACTAAAGTTCATAATACCCTGATTACTTAATAGACTTCTTGATGGGTTGTAGGTGCCTTTGTCAATAGTGTACAGATTGGAAGTGTGTTAGAAGGTCTAAATTTATTCAATAGTTCACTTTGATGTTCACTTAATGACCAACATATGATTATAAATGAAATAAGGTCATATATCTTATTCCTAAACACAAAAAACCACCACATGGATATGAGTAACCACTTGGCTTGGACTATTGTAGATATCACTAAATGATTTCAGAGCATGAAAGTGCATCTTTGAGGTGCTTAATAACCACCTTCCACTGATCTTCTACCCCCAAAATTTTTTATAGATCATATTCTATATATAGGATAAAAAACAAGGTAATAATATGAATCAAAATTATTGACAACCTTGTTATATGACCATGAAAAGAAGGCTTGGGTTCTCTATTTTCCTCTTTTAGGGATTAGATCCCTAAACATTGTCATCATTCAAATACACAACCTTTTAGACATATTTGCCAATATATCATCCAAAATGGATATAATAAATTCATAATAATCTCAATAATGGTTTCCCTACTTGTTTTGACACATGTATATAACATCTTAGATCCCTGTGATACCGCTTGTAGGTGGATTTTGTAGTATGACATAGGCAGTGAGGGTATATTTCAAACAATGCATGATGTATAGCCATTTGATCAAATATATCCCCTTATAACCTTTAAAAATGTATTATTCAAACCTTTTGTGGATAAATTCCATTTAATTACATATTTTACCATATGTCATCTTCCTATAGGGCACCTAGAGGTGCATTTGGAGTTGCATATAAGCAACAAGCATGAAATGTTCCATATACTCAAGAAATTTGCCTTACATGTCAATTTATTTATCTTCATCATGTTGATATGAAACATAAGGATGATTAAAATCTAAAAAAAATATGTTACACCTCATTTTCAACATTGAACCCTTCCTTCATGGCACCTGTAGGTGCATGTTCATGATGACTATGTGTAAATGTTATGCATGACTGCAACAGTCCTTTCTTGCACCATATGTAAGATTAACTCACTAAATTATGTAGATATAAGATATTAAAAGGATTTTAAACCTTAATTATACTTATTTTAATGTTCTCATAGCCTCCACAATTCATGACTGAGAATGAAAAAGAGCTGGGAGTTGACTATGCATGCCAATGGACTATAACCTCAATGATGTTCACCTTGAAGGTTGAAAATTTTTAAACAAGGATATTACCATGACCATTTAAATGATTAAAACACCATGTTACATCATCTCAAATACCTTGTGGATAAAGAGGCTTTCTAAAAATGGTGGAATTTGAATGTAAATTCAATCTCAATGCCCCCCTACAAAGTGAGATTTTTGAGCTATCAAATCCTTTCCAAATGGGAAACAAAACATGGAAAACATGAGAGGATATATTACACATAATTTTTAATCAATTTTAGTATCTTTATTGTACATACTTCTCCAAACCAAATCAAAACCTATAGGTACATAGATTAACAAGCAAATTAGATAGTCTAACTTATTAGGAATGGTTCATAAATCATAGGCTAAAATTTTTATCAAACCAAACATAAAATATAATATAAATGAGTGTAGAAGACATCCCCAAGATCATTTTTCTTGAAACCTCTCCTGCTGAGCATATCATCTAAAAACTTGAGGGCCATTTTTGCTTGCAAAGATTAGTAGAAGAAGAGAGAAGTAGTTTTCTTAGTTATTTTGAATTTTATAATAAAAATAATCATTTTAATAAAAAAATTTAAGACCAAGGGACACTCTTTAAGTGTCATCAGCTATAGGAGGTTGTACAAGTCTTTATACCTCAAGAAAACTCCCTTTTTCTAAGAAAAATGCTCTTTATTTTGAAGAACCTACCACTTTTTATTTATAAATAATTAAGATTAATTAGGACAAATTTCATGTGACATCACCTTTTTTAAACTTCAATTTACCTAAGGAGGTTTTATAACTCATTTAATGATCTATATTGACCCCCAAAATGGCTCTAAAAGACATAAGGATTAAAAAGACTAATTACTAAGGCTAATATGACATGAAATGAAATAAAAATACTTATAATACACCCTATGACATAATATTATACCCCTTGAAACATCTAAGGTTCAATTTTTTACTTATAGGGGTCCCAATTTGACCTACATGGTCAAATTTAAATAACAAATTGGTGATTGATAAGGGTAATATGCCTGTTATACTAAAGTTAAATAGCCTTATCCTATCCATGGGCTTAGGGAGTAATCTTAAGTTTGAAACAAAATAAGAATACCTAAGACTTGAAAATAAGGCCTTGAATAAGACAATACAACTAATTATCTCAACCACACAAAACAAAGGACATACACAAAGCAAAGCAAACACACTAACAAGACACGCATGTGCTCAAATCACTTAAGAAAAATAGAAAATAAACAACTATGCATAACTATAAAATTAGAATACTTCCTTTATAAGATCAAAATAAAATTTTATTTAATCTCCTTCATGAGATGAATCATAGTTCCAAGCATGTTACTCTTTGGATTTGATACTTGATAGATTAGACCTATTTATTGGCACTTCACTTTCTATGCTCTCAAGTAGACTATCTTCAAATAGGTATCCAATGTAAATGTATTCCTCTTGGCCTTGTACACATACCTCATACTACTTCCCACTCTTCATCTCATTATTAACTCGCATCTTCTTTGTAGGGATGATTTCAAGAGTAGTTTCTTGTTCCTTGGAAGATTGAGGCCAATATAAGCCTATTTTGACCTTCAAAGGCTGAGGTGAAATTTTGTTTGTCTTGTCTATGAAATTTTGAATAATTTTATCTTACTTACTATCACTTTCAATTATCTCTAAGGATGTTATATACCCCTTGAGAGACTCAAAGTCATTTCAAATGCTTATAAACTACTACACAAGTCATTATCTTCTCTTTGATCAGCATCATGAAGGGGAACAACAAGAAAAGCTCTTTCAACCTCTTCTTGATGTTGTGATGCAATTTGAGGATTAGATGAAGTGTTCAAGAAACTTTGGATCTCTTTAGGCTTGGATTCTCCACCTTATCTCTAACTTGGAATTTCATATCTAAAGGTCTCTTATTGAGGTGGGGATGTAATGGGAGAGAGAAATGAGGGCTTAGATTCCACTTCCTTTTCTGATGAGATGGATTGATGCATCTACTTATGGGATAAATTAATTTTCCTATCAAGGTTTCCTTCAAAAACCAAGTTTGTCTTTCCAACTCTCTCTTTTAATTGATTGAGAAAAAGATGACTTAATTAATCTTGATTGGGCTCATGAGTAGGGGTCAAGTAGAAATTATAGGAATCTTGGGGAGGTAGATATGAGGGATGATAGACTTGGTGATGCTATTCCTCATGAATTCTTAGCTTATCTTCCAAGGATGTAACCAAGCCATTCACATCTAGCATCTCACTTATGATCTTTTGCTTATTTTCTCTCTCAATAGGTGCCCACTCTCTTTAAACTAGATATAATGCATCTCTCACATTATGAATGAGATGAATAGGAACATCTAGACCATGTCCCCTTTATGTGTCAAGATCTATTATGTACCTCTCATATCCCAAAAGAGTTTGCTTTAAATTTGAAATGGAGTAATTTAAGAAGTGACTAGATTGACTAAAAGGAGCAAGGTATTGAGAAGGTTGGTTATAGGGCTGATACAACTCATGACAAGGTTGATAAGGGTTATATTGGAGCTGGTAAGGATCATACAAAGGTTGATATGGAATTCCATAAGCTTTAAATACTTCACCAACTTGTGTCAAACAATAATCAACACCAAAAATATCCATAAAACTTCATTAGGAAGTAAGAACATAAAGAAACATTACCAACAATCTTTAAAAGAAAAACCTAGGCTACTTGACTAGTTGATGTAACTTTGGAGTTGCCATTGATGCTTGGATAGATGCCTCCAAAGGATGATGTGTTGAAATAAAACACTAAAAATATTTTAACTTTTTGGATAATAATTCTTATTTGGCATTCCAAAAACTATTTTCACTTGAATTTTCACCCTTTGAGGAGATATCTCAGCTCTCCTCATCTAAGTGGCACAATTGAAACACCTCTAGGTTATGGATAGCCTAAGAATGAGGTGAATATTTAGATAGGGATAGATCCCTTGATGTACCAATTTTGGATCACTAATACACTTATGATTATAAGAAAAAGGGAGAGAAAACTAAAATTAAACTATCTTAAAGTTGGTGATACACCAAATTGATTGAAGACTACCAACCAGTCGCATGTCATACATGAGACTAAGAGACTAACTAGGTATACACTTCTCTAATCTGAATCTTCTCACATCAACATTTCATTATGAGGTTGTGATGAATGTTTAGGATATGAGGACTAGAAAAGAGGCCTATCATGGCCTTATTTGAATAAACTAACTCATTTAACCTTGACACTTCACTGAATACTTCACATGACCTATAAGAAGAAGCTTTCAAGTTACAAATAGGTGAGAGAATGAGATAAAAATGCTAAGGAAACAATAGTAATCACTAATAAAGATAAATAATTCAAGTCAACACACTATGAATAGTCATATAAGAGGTAAAAATTAGTAGTATTTATTTATCCATGGTATGCAAATAAGTAGGGCTTCACCATACTCAAGTGGAGCATCCTTTACAAAGGCTAAAATGGCTAGATCTTATAGAACTTGAGAGAGAGAAGAGAAGAGAGAATTACAAAGGTCACAAAACATTTATCATGCTGAGATAAAGAGTTAAATTTACATGAGAAGAGGATGTGAAACTGATCATGCAAAATTAGAAAGCACAAGTGTCAATCCAAAGCATGAAACTCTTGAAAAGTGGCATGAAATTCCCTTTGTTATCTTAGAAAACTACCTTCATCATTCACCCATATTATAATGTTCCATATTTGAATAGGGATATATCTCATGATTGGAATAAGAGGGAAGGATTGTATACATTATTCTCCATGCATTGATTGCATTCCTAATCACTTAGATTCCTCTGAAAGTGAGCCATCATTGCCTACAGTCAAAAAAACACCTCCTTCACACACCTCTCACACTTGGATTCAAAATTGTCTTTAGTTTCTCATGAAAATACATAAAATTTGGTGTATGACACATTTCAATTCCATCCATGGCCTTATAAGCATCAAGCACACCTTAAATCAACCTACCTTAAATTTCCCACTCTTCTCACTATCATGTTCACTATTCTAGTTTGACTAGCTAAGATGGAGCTCCTGGAAGGAACACTTAGGATATTTTATTTAGTATTAAATTTTGATAGTGAGTTATAATAAGTCCTAATCTCACTCCCATAATTTATTTCTCCTTTTGAAAGTCCTTAGAACCTACACAATTCATAAAATAGTTAAAGGAATTAGTTTTGTACCCTATCCATATAGGTATGAAACACCTCAAGTGGATGGGAAGGGTCATTGGAGAGTCTCTTGTATATTTCAATCATTTCCATGCCCATTCCATCTTATTTGGATATCACTCCAACATTATTTCCCCAATCAAGTCCTTAACTAGGGTTTGTGAGGGTTTTTAGTGTTTTAGGCTCTTAATCTTTGTTCATGAATATTGTACATTTTAAATACCAAAAAATTCCACTAAATAAAATTTAAAGACCTCCATCAACCTCCTTGAAGTCCTTAAATCTCCATGCATGACCTCAAGGGAGATGTGAGCATCTCCATTTGCTTCCTCATGTTCTCTTCTCCATTCCTATAGGATTGAAGTTATCTTGAGACAAAATTGGCCTTCTTTATGCTTCCTCTATAAGGTGAAATCTTGAACATATCTAAGATAACCTCACAAAAATGACACTATCGATTGGATTTCTCATCTCGTTAAAATTGGAAGTGACTCTCCATTTGGATTCTAGGCCTAAACTTTACTTATTAGGCTTGACTACAACTCTTGTAGGTTTGGATCATTTATGTAGCTTCAATCCTTTATTAATGTTTTTATAGGTGTATTAAATCTTCCCACACCTCATTTTAAGTTCCAATCAACTTCTGGCCCACCCTTTCATCTCCAATCCCCAAGACTGTAGGGTTTATGCACAAAAGGAGTGCCCTCTATCTGAGACAAAATAGAGGGAAATCCCCTATTTTCTAAAATAATGGTGATTATTGGAGTATTATAAAATATATTAATATGATCTATACAATATTTTAATCTTTTATTAGGATTTTATACCCCTCAAATTCATTAAATCTTAAGACATACTTGAGGAGTAGTTGATTATCTATAGGGTTTGGGATATAGGTTATATGTTTCTTGTTGTTAGTCCATTCTATGTATGATTTTCATATGATGAGAGTATATTTAGTCCTATATGATCATTATGGATGTATTCACAATCCATTCATCACTCTAGACCTCCAAGTACCCTTATATACAACCTAAACTCACAAGACTATGTGCAATATTTGACTGTGTTTTATTCCAATGCATCATACATATAGGTGATCATGTATGTTTTAATATTGAAATAATGTCTAAAATATTTATTAAATATTAAATTATCATTTAAAAATTATTTTGACTCATTTTTTCACCTTGATCTTATGCAATACTAGCACTTAGATGCCATGTTTCAATTCACTACCTGCCTACAGTCAATTATAGGTGGATATTGGCCTCAAAAATCCTATGTAGGACTACTTTAGTTTTGATACCATTGTCTCTACCTATCCTATAATTATCATTAAGTATATTTATGTCATCCTAATCCCCTAATATTCAATACATGCTTTCAAAGTTATCCCTCTTGAGTTGTTACTACAAAGCACTCTTTCACCTCCATACAGTTGTAGGCATTGACTTCATGACTTAGGCTTGAAGGACCTATTGTGGAATTGATCACTCATCATCTTATATGATTAAGGTTAGGATTTTTTAAAATAAAATAGACCTAAATTAAGGATTCATATACTTCATAATACCCTGATAACTTAACAGACTTCTTGATGGGTTATAGGTGCCATTGTCAATAGTGTATGGACTGGAAGTGTGCTAGAAGGTCCAAATTTATTCAATGGTTCACTTTGATGTTCACTTAATGAAAAACACATATTTATAAATTAAATAATGTCATCTATATTAGTATAAAACACCAAACTCCACCACATGGCTATGAGTAACCACTTAGCTTGGACTGTTATGCATATCACAGAATGATTTTAGAGCATGAAAGTGCATCTTTGAGGTGCTCAATAACCACCTTCCATTGATATTATGCCCCCTAAATTTTTTATATCTCATTTTATATGTAGAGGATACAAGATGATGTCATTAAATTCATAAAAATTATTGAAAACCTTGTTATATGACCTTGGAAAAAAGGTTTAGGAGCTCTATTTTCTTATTTTAGGGATTAAACCCCTAAACAATGTCATCATTCAAAAATGCAACCTTCTAGACATATTTACCAATCTATCATCCAAAATGGATCTACCATGATATAATAAATGCATCAAAACCTCAATAAGGGTTTCACTAATTCTTTTTAAACATCTATATAACATCTCAAATCCTTGTGGTACCACTTGTAGGTGGATTTTGTAGTATGACATAGGCAGTGAGGGTATATTTCAAACAATGCATGATGTATATCCATTTAATCAAATATATCCCCTTATAAAAGTTTAAAATTTATGATTTAAACCTTGTGGGGATAAATACCATTCAATTACATCCTTTCCCATATGTCATCTTCTTAAAGATCAACTGTAGGTGCATTTGGAGTTGCATATAGGTAGCAACCAAGAAATGTTCCATATACTCAAGAAATTTGCCTTCAATATCAATTTATTTCTCCTCATGGTGTTGATATTAAACATCAAGATGATTAAAATCTCAAAAAAATCTACCACACCTCCTTTTCAACATTGAACTCTTCCTTCATGGCACTTATAGGTGTATGTTCATGGTGACTGTGTGTAAATGTTACACATGACTACAACAATCCTTCTTTATTACACCATATAAAATCTTAAATAACTATATTATGTGGTTATAAGATATTAAAGACATTTTACTAATTAATTATACATATATGAATGTTCTCATAGACTCCATAAGTCATGGTTGAGAGTGAGAAAGAGCTAGGAGTTAATTGTGCATGTCAATGGACTGCAACCTCAATGATGTTCATCTTGGAGGTTAAAATTTTTGAAATAATTATGTTACCATGACCATTTAAATGATTTAAACACCATGTTACATCATATCAAATCCCTTTTAGAGAAAGAAACTTTCTACAAATGGTGGAATTTGAATGCAAGTTTAATCTCAAAACCCTCCTACAAAGTGAGTTGTTTGAGCTATCAAATCCTTTCTAAATGTGAAAAAAAATATGGATAACATGAGAGGATATATTCCACATCATCTATAATAAATCTTATTAGTTTTATTGTATGAACTTCTCCAAACCAAATAAAATTCTATAGGTTGTATAAATTAGCAAGCAAATTAGATAGTCTAACTTCTTAGAAATGGTTCATAAAGAATAACCCACAATTTTTATTAAAAAAACATAAAATATAAGATAATTAAGTGTATAAGACACCCCTAAGATCATTTTTCATGAAACCTCTCTTGTTGACTGTATCATCTGAAAACTTGAGGGTGATTCTTACTTGCCAAGCCTAGTAGAAGAAGAGAGAAGTAGTTTTCTTAGTTTTTTAGATCTTCTGATCAAACTAATCACTTAAATAAGTGTTTGGAAGACCAAGGGACACTCTTGAAGTTTCATAAATTGTATGAGGTCGCAGAAGTCTGTACACGTCAAGAAAACTCCGTTTTTCCTAAGAGAACTGCTCTTTCTTCTAAAGAACCTACCACTTTTCAGTTAGAAATAGTTACTTAAGACTTATTAGGACACATGGGATGTGACATCACATTTTTTAAATTTAATTTTACCCAAGGAGGCCATATAACTCATTTAATTCTTTATATTGACCCTCAAAATGACTCTAAAGGACATAAGGATTAAAAATACTAATGACCAAACATAATACTAGACCCCTTAATACATATAAGATTAAATTTTTTACCTATAGGGTCAAATTTGGTTACACATAGGCATCATTTCTTTTACAGAGCCAAACATCCTTGTTGATTTGTGTTGAGGTTTAATAGTATGGTGCATAGCTGTTATAAGAGAGGCGTTGGAGGAGAGAGGAGCCACTAGCTAAATATTTAGGTGTTTATATATAGGATTAAATTCATGGAATTTTAAGAAGACCAGACCTACACTATTACAAGTGTGCCATTATCTTTTCCATGCCTACATTCAAAATTAATATATTACATTATTATTTTTAGCATAGAAGCACTGGAGTTTTTTTCTTCTATAAATGTGCATTGGAATTATTGAAAAAGCATTGAAATGGGTATATAATGTGGAATTTTGATAAATTATGAGCTTAAATAAATTTAAGAGGCATCGCTTCTTTTTTAGAGATCTGAGCTTTCTCAGGTCTACATGGTTGGAGATCTGTAGTGCCATTCTCTTTGGTAAAGACTGCAAAGCAATAGAAGGAAGGCATTTGCTTTATAGACCCTCAAAAATACCTATACCTAGTTTTGGGTTACTTTTAATCACCCTTCTCAATAAAAAAAATTTGTAATCCACCATTTCTCCTCTCAAAATAGTTGAATATTTCAATATTTTCTTTATTAAGCTATAATTTTGCCTCAAAAGTGAAGTCAGTTTTGATTGCAAAAACATAGAGGTCACCTAGCTGATATTTTTTCACTTTGGTTGGATTTTATATTTGGTTTGATTCCAATTACCAAGAGTGGTTGTAATCCTACCTTCAATTCCATTTTGGTCACTAAAATCAGTTTTTAGTGTAATTTTTATTGTTTTTGACCCATTTGCAAGAATTTATAAAGCCTATACCTTTTGAACTGTAACTCAAAATTGAGTTTCATTTTTTTTAAAGTGTATGGTTTTAAATTATATATCCATTGGTGTCATTACTTTGTAATAACACCTTACTTTTATAAAGTACCAAAATTTAGGGGTTCCTTAATGCAATCTTTTGGGGGTTGTCTTGATGTTAATTTATGCACCCTTTTGCATTCTTTTTGCTCTTTGGTGATTCACTAACATGGCTTATACTTCTTGTATTGATCATTTTGAGCCTTTCACTACATGTAATTACCATGCATGGAGACATAAAATGGAAAAAATCATTAAATGCAAAGGATTATGGTCTCTAATGTATGAAACTCAACCACAGTTCATAAGAGAGTATGAAAAATTTTAGCACCAAAATTTTGATGAATGTATGGTTTAATAAGGACTTATGTGAGTGATAGTTTGTTTTTTAATTTAAATGGGTGTGATAATTCATTCAACATGTGAACTAAGTTAAAGTTTTTATTTATTAAAGTAGATCACATGAGAGCCATGTAGCTTGAAGTGGAACTTACTTCACTCAATCTTGATGACTTTACTTATATTTTAGACTACCTCACTAAGTTTAAGCATTTATTGGCACAGTTGAATGGGAGTGGATGACATAAGAAAGATGAATATTGTGTGTAATTTATTTTTTCTAATTTTAGTGGTATATTCCAAATATTTTCCTCTACCTTTTCTCTAACATGGATGCCTTAGGTGCGACATTCAAAATTCTTGATTTAGAGTTGTTTTGTGAGAGACTTAATAGGGAGTAATCCAAACTATCTCACCTTGAGTCTTCCACCTCTCAAAAATCATAAGTATCATCACATCTTAAGAGCAAGGGGAAAATAAAGAGTAAGAATAAGAATACTCCTCCATCTCAAAATGCACCTAAGCCTAATACCAACACATCTAAACCCAAATCATCTTCCAAATCCAAGAATAAGTCTAACCTATCATGATCTAATATGGGGAGACTGGTCATGAAGAGTATAGGTGTAAATATAATAAAAGTCCTAGAGGATTTCATTAGGAAACATAGTATTTTTATCTCTACTCCTCCATTTCATGATCATAGGAAATCACTTAATGTTTTAGGAGATCACAATCACCTATTTCAAATAGTTGGGTTCTATATTCTAGTGATTCACACCACATGACTTCTTCTAAGGAGTCATTTGCACCTCTTGGCTTGAGTTCTAATTTCAACATTAAGTTTGGATATTCTTCCTTTATTTTTTTAAGGTAAAGGGTGACATAAAACTATATGGTGGCCACATCAATGATTCATTATATGTTCCATACATCACCACCAATCTACTTTCAATTTATCAGATTTTCCATTTTGTTTAGGTTAAGATAGTGACTTTCACACCATAAGGTGTTAAATTTCAAACTTTTTTAGAGCCTCACACTCTTATTTCATAGGGTTTTATTGATCATAGTTCTCAACTCCATTACTTTGAGGGTTTTTATGATACTCCTCTAGGAACGTGTTTGGTTTCTCATGCAGATTTTGAGAGTAGGATTTGGCATGAGAGATTCAAACATCTCAATTACATATATTTTAGGGAGTTGAGCACTCATAGTATGGTATAGGTTCTTCCTATAGTTTCATGTCTTGATGGAGTTTACCTTGGTTATGCATTAGGTAAACAACACCAAGATATATTTCTTAAGGGTGTGTCCATGAGATCTTCTTCACCATTTGAGTTTGTGCATAGTGATTTGATGGTCTTTCCTACTCCTTCTTTCAACAGAGCTAAGTATGCACTTAATTTAATTGATAATTTCTCAAGGTGTACTTGGGTTTATTTTATCATGTACAAGAGTGATGACTTTTCTCACTTCAAATTATTTAAGGCTTTGGCCAAGAAATAATCTTCTAGTTGCATCAAGAAGCTTCACATAGATAATGGGGGGAGTACTTCAGTCAAAAGTTATCTTATTTTTTGGTAGCTCATGGTATTTTTCACCACTATTTTATTACAGATACTCCATAGTAGAATGGCTTAGTATAATAGAAGAACTAAACTTTAAAAGAGATGGCTAATTGCATGATGAATTCATGAGATTTACTTCCTATCTATTGGGTAGAGGTAGTTAATTATGTGAATTACATTTAGAATCACATAAAACATAGAGAACTTGAGCATTTGACTCCAAAGGAGGCTTGGTCTAGAACCAAGACTGATGTCTCATTTTTTAGAGTCTTTACGAGCCATGCATAGGCATTTTTACCAAATAATAAAATGAAATCATTGGATAAGAAGATCAAACCTCTAATTTTTGTAGGGTATTATGAGGACATGAGAGTTTATAATCTTTTAGATCTTGATACTCATGATGTTCATTTTTAAACACATATACAGTTTGATCATAACTTCACATATCATGATTCCTCATCTTCTTCATTGCCTTCTTCTTCTTCTTTTGATGATTCATCACCTCCTCTTGAGGATTCATTATTTGAGTAAAAATTTTATGAGGTTCTTAAGGAGGTTATATAGGTTGAGGATCCTACTCACTCTAATGTTTCCACTATGTCTAAGTGGGCACACACTAAAATTTTTGAGGAAGCACCTTTCATATAGGATCTTCCACCTACTTGATATTGGCATACACATTATATAAGTATTTTGCTTTTGTGTTAGAAATTCTTTGGGGATCCATAGTCATTTTCATAGGCTCATGGGATAAAGGATTGGGATGATGTGATGATAAATGAGTATTTTTCTTTGATAAAGAATTATACTTGGGATTTGGTCACTCTTCCTAAGGGAAGAAAGTTGGTTAGGTGAAAGTGGATATACTACACCAAGTATGTAGTTGATGGGTCCACTGATAAGTATAAGGTACATTTTTTTCAAAAGGGTTCTCATAGTAGAAGTTATTGATTACTCTAAGACTTTTGTACCTATTACCAAGATGGATTATGTTCACCTTGTACTTTCTCTTGATGCATTCTAGTGTATTTTATAGATGTTAAGAGTGCCTTCTTACATGGTGATTTATAGAAGTAAATATATATGGAGTAGCCTACTAGTTTTGTTCCTGATTTTTCTCTTGTTTATCAACTTAAGAGGTATATTTATGGTCTCAAATAGGCCCCTCAAGCTTGGTATGAGAAGATGGATAAATTTCTTCTCTCCATTGGCTTTGTTTACTACCACTTTGATCCCACAATATATATCCAGTGTATTAGGGGGGACATTATTATACTATTCTTGTATGTTGATGACCTACTTCTCATAGGCAACTCCTCTTCTTAGATTTAGGCTATTCAATAGGCACTTTTATCATAGTTTGATAAGATATATCTTGGTCTTTTTCACTTCTTCCTTGGTTTATATATTTCATAATCAAATACAAGGATTTATTTGAGTCAACATAAGTACACCTTAATCTTCTTTAGAATTTTGGCATGGTTGATTGCAAGCCAAGTCCTTCTCCCTTTCAGTTTGGAGTGACTCTCACTACCTCTTTATGATCCTATATTATATAGGCATATGGTTGGAAGTCTTAAGTATTTGACCCATACTCACCTTGACATTTGATTTGTATTTGGGCTCATATCTAGGTTTTCACATATCACTTATGATAGTCATTGGTAGGATGCCAAGAGGATTTTACAATATTTGTGAGGAACTACTCATTTTGGATTACATAACACTAGGGATTTTACTCAATTGATTAGGTACAGTGATTCAGATTGGGTAGGTTCTCTTGATGATAGGCATTTCACTTATGGATACATTTTTTGTCTTAGTTATTCACAAATTACTTTTTTATGCAAGAATCATCAAGATATTACACTTTCATTTGTAGAGGTTGAGTATAATACAACATTTACAATGAGTCATCAGGTTCTTTAGCTTTATCAATTATTGATAGATTTTGGTTTCACATATGATTCACTTATTATACTTTGGTGTGACAACCAGAGTGAAATTAACATATCCCAAAACTCAATTGAGCACCATCAGACTAAGTACATTAAAGTACACATTTACTTCATTAATTTGCACATTCAAGATGGAGTTATTATCTTGGAGTACATTCTGACTTAATATTAGGGTGCAAATATCTTCACAAAGTTGTTTTCATCACCTCATTTCCTTGAGTTACATGGCATGCTTGGCGTTTTAGAATTTGTCCCTAGGGGGTGTTCATGAGACATCTTCCTTATTCATTTTTTAGATACATAGTCTATATGATTACCTTATCAGGCCTATTTTTTGGGACTCATACTATGGATATGCCATTATTTCTTTTTTGGCTATTTTTAACCCGTAGCTTCACTTGAAGGGGGTGTTAGAGTATGTATTTAGCATGTTTTCTAGCTGATATCTAGGTTTTTCATCTTTTTCCTAGTTTTTATTATGTGATTATTTATCTCAAATTACTTATTTAGGCTATTTTATAGTTTGGTCTTACTTATGTAAGAGCTTCTTATTGTACTAGCATGTCTTATTCTGAATAATATATGGTTTGCCTTGTTCTTGCATATCATATCTACAGTGTCTATTGTGATATTATTTGTTGCTAAATCTTCAAATATTAGATTATTATAATTTTTTTACCATTACTAATAGGATCCTCTTCAGCTACCCTACATTATCTTAGACTATCTCACTAAGTAGGAAATCACTTGGTAGCTAGCCACTGGCATTATACATCTTTTCCTTACCAAAATTTAGAAGGTTTACACATTATTCCTCATGGTTATCAAGTGATATGAATACAAGAATTTATATGTACTATAATATATGGCCCTCCACATGTATTCATAAAACCTTCCTAAGGCTAATAATAGGTAATAAAATCCTTAGGGCATAGTGCACACCCATGTAGAGAAGTATCTGGAATGACTCAATAATATGTACCACTATAAGATCCACCTAGATGACGCAACCCACCCCAAAAATACCATTGATGTTAAGGTGATCACAAATATAAAAATAACACATTCCCAAAGAACTTAAGTGCATCCTAGGCCCCTAATAAAAAAAGACTAGATCCCCTCTAGCAAGCTCCTTGATAGCCTATTATTAAAGTCCCATTAATAATGAGGAGGATTCCTAGTTAATATTGTAAGGGGTTAAAAATAATACTACTCCATAATCCCTTATGTCTGCTTTACCTAAAACAACCTCATAGTTAAGTTATCCCTAAGTTATTCATGCTCTTATTTTTTCAAGTAACTCAAAATCACATGAGATCCCACCTTGAGACTAGCCTATTCCTTGGAGATTTCAACCCCTAATTTTGGTATTTCTAAGCATCCCATTTCAACTCCTCATAGATGCTTATCCCAATTGTGTCTTACCCCTATTTTGACTCCTTCTACAATGTCCTTTATAAGTATTCAGGCTCCCCTTGCTCCACTAGCTTTAGTTGTATTTGTTATTCCTAGTTTCTCAAGCCCTCCACTTTACCCTACAACCCTATTTTGGCACACTTTAGCTACATCATCTTGGTCAACTCCATAATTTATTTTTGGGATAGCCCCATTGGCTCACATAATCCTTGATAATACCCTAATTTATGTTACCCCTACCATCATAGTAGTCCCTATGACTTTAGTCCTTCCTAGTGCCACAATTATCGCAGTATAATATGTGATTGTGAGTGTTTGATCTCCTCTTCTCCCATAGTTATTGAAACCTTGAAAATTCCAATAGTGACCACACAATCTATGCATGTTCCATTCATGATATCCCCTTTTACTACAATAGTACCTCAAGCACACATGCAACCTCCATTTACACATGTAAAACATCATGGGCCTCTCTCTCCCTTGCACTGGGATCTTTGGGACTTATCTTTAATCATTTAAATTCATCTTTCATATTAAATACTTAGATCCTAAGTTTAATTGGCCCCAAATTCTTCATGGCCAAGGATCAATTAAGCTCTCAATTATTCCCTTAGGCTTCCCATTTGGTATATCCTATACTTACAACCATGTTATGCCCTCCATCATCCATCACATTCATTCTTCCTCCTCCACCCATTCCTCCACCTCCCACTTCAGTTGTCATAACCCTTTCTATCTCATCTTATACTACCTTAGGAATAATGGAAGGATAAGGATGTATGGGCCTTTTTGAAGCTTTAAGTTCACAAAGGCTAGAAATACTCTACCAAGGGGACCCTGATGTTCAACTATAAATTAATCAGGACTCAGGTAGGATGAAGAGGGTGCTCGCTAAGACCTTCATGCAGGATGGAAACCCTATTATTTAGAGGATGGAACATTACCTCTTCTCTCTTAAAAAATATAGGACTATCACAAGGGAGAAGGATATTTTGGAGGACCTAATATTTATAATCAAGGACACTAATGAGCTCACTAAGAAGTTGATGGAGGACCTTGGGGAGCAAGTCAAGACACTAGAGTCCCATGTGAGAAGCTCATTCCCTTTTATTTTATTTGGTAAAGTAAAATTCACCCTTGCATAATTATTTACAATCCTTGGAGAAGTGGTTATGGCTCTTTCCAAAAGTAATGTGCTTTTCCAAAGAGGAAAATAATATTTATATGGAATTATTAGGGTGGAAAATAAATGCAAGAAGATGATGGTTATTATCAATAAGGGTATGTTCCTAGAGCTCAAAATCATGATTTTCATGGACCTGAAGCTATATCAAACATTAATATGGATCATGAGGACCACACTATAAGATTATCTCAGTGATATCTAGACCACCATCAGGCCCTTGGAGAAAAGTAGGGATCAAATCTTTGCTTACTTTAACAAAGTTAGCATCATGGTGCTCTTTCACCTAGATGGTACCCTGATCAACCTTGAATTTAAGGTACAACTAGTGAAATTCAAGGTAGTAATGAATAATAAGGTGGTGAAGACCAATAGAGATAGATCCCAGACCATTATATATATTTTCACATATTAAACCATAAGCATCAACCACATCAATTAATTAATGGTCTCCCTAGAATCCCCTCTCAAAGCACACAATAAACTATTGACTCAAGCAAAGGTGATTTTTTAAGAGATACTTATCAATATAATGAATCTTCATCATGAATCCAAATTGGTGTAACAAGCATTGTAAACTCATTAATATGCCTCAAAGCAACTAGAAAGTGGTCCCCCAATAAGTTCAAGTTGATTCTCCTTGTGGTCCTAATGGGGGGATGTGTTGTCATGAATTTGGATCCTTTATCTTTTCTTTATTTATTATGGGAGATTAATTATAATCATTGGTTGTAACTATTTTGACCCATTATGGATAAGAGTGAGACTATATTCTCTTTTGAGGTAGACTCCATCTCATCTCTATATATGTTGTTTCACAGTTCATTGTTAAGGTCAGCATTTTTTGTACTAAAACACAAGAAGATTAATTCATGTTTTTTTTTTTCTCATTGTGTTTTATCTTATGATTGTATTCTAATTTCATATGTTAAGTTAAATAATATTAATTTTAAATATTTAATATGTGTCTTTATATAATATATGTGATAATTAGGATGGGTTGCGTGTAATTCTAGTTAGTTTCTTCATTCTTTTTATTTTACTAGGACCACTATGAGCTTGTGTGTGATCAACAATAGTCTTGTATGTGTTTATTTTTAGAAATAACTATTGGAATTAAGAATATTTTATTTATAGTTGATTCACTTCTTTATGTGATTGAAGTTGGAGATCCTGTGAAACTCAACATATAGTGGTAAAACTATGGTTGGGCACATGTTTGGTCTTAAACATTAATGTTATCTTACTTGCCTAGAAGCCTTTATTTTTTAATTTAATCCTCCCTTCATTTTGATGTTTATTTGGTATTTTTAACTTACCCCCTTATTTATAAATTTAAAAGTAATTTATTGGAGTAATAAACCCATTGAATTGAATCAGGTAGTGTAAATAGTTTTGTGATGTGAAAATAAGAATTGAGCCTTCGATGGTATTAATGCATCTCTTAGAGATATATTACAAGTAGGATATATCATTGATCCCAATACATGTAACTCATGCCTTAGATTATCCAAAAAAAATCCTAAAACAAGAGGTCAAATTCTCTTTATTTCCTCCAGGTTTACTCAATACACCTAATTCAATAGATGCATTTTGAGGTCCCAACCAAAAGGTAAAGACTCTTATGCTATAATAAGGTCCCTTTCCCACTCTAAATAAAATATTAATACTATTATTTTACCCAAAAATAACCTAGACTCCTATGCATGGATCACTAGATCTAGACTTGGACATGGTCAATTTTTATTCTCACCCCTATAGTTTCATAGAAGGACTAGTCCAACAAAGGAAGACTAAGACCCTTGATTACCCCATCTAGTTCATATATCCAAATAAACCCATACCTATATATGTATCCATGTTATGGTTATCTATATATACTATCAACATTCCCATAGTTGTTCATGACTTACCTAGAAACCTAGAGACGTACCTCTCATGATTCACACCCAGTAGAGGATACATTGTCAAGAAACATGTAACTTCCTATAAGACAACCCTCATGTTCCTTAATGTTTAACATGAATATGTGGATTTTAATATCTTCTTATTCAATTTGATGGAAATTTCCTATGATTGTTTCATGAACCTACTTGAGAACTCCATCATAGGATGGAAGGAGTTTGGTAATACCTTCCTAGCTTAGTTTGAACAAGTCATTAATCCTAGCATCCTATACCAATAGTTTTTTAGTATTAATAGAGAATTTAATGATCCCATTAAGACATTTAATACCAATTTATATAATATGTATAATAATATCACTTTGTTATATAGACCAGATGCCCAACTAGCTCTAGAAATGTATAAGAATGCCTTGGATACTTAGACTTCAATGTTACTATGCAGAGATCCCCTCATTATGGACTTACCTCTATCATATGTTAAAGCCATTAAATTAGATAAGTAGATAAATCTTCAAGGATAAATAATGTTATCTATCCTTAATATATTTCCAAATTTTCCCATTTTGAACCTTATTTTTAGTACTAATCAAAACATGTTGATGCCACATCTTGTGCTAGTGACCAACTCCCATTAAGACATGTTACACCTAATCAACACTCAGGTTTCCATGTCTCAGTCAATAGTGAATTATCACCATAAGCTCATACCCAATAATTTATCCCTAAAATAAAAAATTTCCAAATCATACCCCAAGAGTCTACTAAAAATGAGTCAAACATTATATAGTGTATAGTGTAGAGGCTTAGTAATAACTTCTTGGACATATAAAGGTAGGTTGGAAACATTGGTGGTGAAAATTCCAATAAAAAATTAACCTATCAAAGATACAATTTCCCCTATAATTATTCCAATAGCTAACTAGAACCATCACCTAATAAGTTGTCAGAGATCAATATATGTGAGTTGGCCCTCTCAAATTGGTGTCATGTGCATAGCATAGTCCAGCATTGGGATCTTGACTGCATTGAGTTATGTATTACTTTTGAAATATTATAATGGTATATGAAAGAACATGAAGTGGTACCAAACCCTCTTAATGACACTAATTAGTCTATTATTCCTAGTAATTTAATATATCCAAACATTGGTATGGTACTATAAACCCTTGAGATTCCTAGCTAAGAGGTTAACAAACTAGAAGAGGCCACCAATGAGGCACATGATTTTTAGTATCACCAGTGAAACAACTTTTCCCTTAGGATTTAAACACAAAAACATCCTCTTATTATGTCCACTCCCCCTAATAATGGTGTAACCCTTCCTAATACTAGAGTAAGGAATGATCCTCCACCTCCAAAAGCTAGTAACCCCAAGGCCCCTGAAGAGGTGCAGTCTATTCCTAGAAATATGGGATACAACATAATAGAATACATGAAGAAGATGAAGGAAAACATCACATTATATGATCTTACCAGATCATTGAGTAAATAAATCTCCTCTTAAAGTCCTTGATAGATAAACCAACCCAACCTAAGGTGAAGATTTCACACACTAATGTCCTCATATATAAGAATGATATTGAGGTTCATCCTTTCCTCCTTATGGTTTGAATGTTTGGAAAGAAATTTCATAACTATCTAGTTGAATTATGATCCTTATAAAATGTCATACCAATTATAATTTATTAAAGGTTAGGGATAACACCTATTATATCAAATAAAATAGTATTTTAGCTACATAAATATGATTTTAAGGTGGTAGATGAGCTCTTGAATGTGCACATGTAATTGGAATCTAAACCTAGAGTTTAATAGTTCATAGATAATCAAATGGTACAATATCAAAATCCTATGGAATGCTTCTTAGTAGGTACCAATCCAAGACCCTAAATGGGTATATGGCCACAAACTTATCTCATATATGGTTTTCCCATATAGGTGTTGCCAATCAAAATCATGTTGATAGATATCATAGGATTAAACATATGATTACATAATACAATGTTGTCATTGAGAAGATAAACATAGTATCTTCTGACATTGGATTTACACCTTGTCTATAAAACAAGCAAAAGGTAAAGTTGATGAGAATTCTAAGTCATCAAGATTATGGTCCCTATACTTCGATGGGGCCCATTCTAAACAATATTATAGATATGGGATTTTGTTAGTTGACCCATAAGGTAAATAACATTTGGTTGTCTATATGTTAAAATTCCCTTATACAAATAACCTTGTAGAATATGAAGCCTTTATCTTAAGTCTACAGCTAAACCTTAAAACATAAATTCAAAGAGCTAAAAGCATTTGGGGATTTTGAATTAGTATTCAATTAGGTTAAGATTAAGTTTTAGTGAAATTTATATTAATTGAGAAAATATAAACATATAGCATGGGACTTGATAGAAACATTTGATGTATTCAATGTCATCCCTATTCCTAGAGAAGAGAACTAGATTATGGATTCTTTATCAGCTTCAATTGAAAATCTAGCTTCTTTAGATGAATCAGGGATATAGAAATTTTTCATAGAGATTATACCCTACCATTTGGTCCCAAACAACATTGATAAATTTAAAGTTTTTGATGATGATCACCACATACTAGACTTTTTAAACAATTATGGGGTCTTTAGTGCTCAAATCATAGATGAGAAGGATAAAGACAAGTGATAGGGCTTAATACCCTGTAGATTGAGATTTAGAGGGCATGATCAAACTTGTATTTTTTTTCCCAATTCCATAGTTTTATTTGAGTTCACCCAATCCTAGAGTTTTTGCTTTATTCTGAATGATTTCCTCATATTATGTATCTATTAAATGGGAAGGGGATGAGGGTCACCTAGATCCCAAGGACATTGATCCAAAGCTTGGTCTATGCACCTAAAAATAGTTTCTAATCCATATCATGATGAAATGTAGTATAAATTAAAATTATATCATCATCACATACATAATATCAATCCATTTATCCATAAAAATGAACATCTCCCATCAGATAGATAATAATATCCCTTAACCTCACCTTTCAATAGAGGAGGTTAATCACTGTATATAGATAGGAGGACATCAAACATATATGGGTTTAATTTTCCTCCCAACCCAATCCCATACCCATATATATATATATATATATATATATATATATATATATATATATATATATATATATATATATATATAAGATTTAAGCGAGTGATCATCTAGGTCCCAACAAGATGCCTAGTGGTAATATTAATGGTAGTGGTGGTGATAGTGGGGGAATGGTTATGGCCAAGATTGATAATATAAGTATAAGTTTATATGGATTGGGACACCCCAATTTATTTTGGTCTAAATTCCATAATTTAATTCTTTCTATCTATGGTGGGCTGAGGTGGTCATTAACCTACCTAATCTAGTCCAGTTTGGGACCTAATCGAGTAATAAACCTATACCTATTTCTATCCTTATATAGTCATATTTACAATCTCCAATTAGTCCCTCCCCTTATTAAAGACTATTAAAAATATGATATTATTAAATTTAGATAAAATTTCATCCCAAATGGTATGATCTCATTAGGAAGAGTGTTCAATCTAGATAAATCAACACATACTAGAAATACCAACTTGTGTTGACTAACAATTACTCACTATCAACCCAGGATTAACTGATCAATCTAAATATGTCCAAATTGGTCCTTATTATACCTCAAATTGAAAATAATATCTTAGGATGTTTCTCATGTGATATAGAGATGTCATCACCTGGACATATAAAGATATAAAGGTTTTTGATCTTAATGTCATAATGCATACCATCTTATTTAAACAAAGACAAAATCCATTCAGGTAGAGAAAATGACCTTTGAAACCAATATTATATATCCTCATTAATATAGAGTTTCACAATATTATCTCAATTAGGATTATTTTCCCAACCTACCATTTACATGAATAGAAAACTTAGTTTTCATTTATAAGAAGAGTAGAGAAATCAGACTGTGTGTCAATTTTAGGAACCTAAATCAGGCCTCAAATAAATACAACTATCCTTTGCCCTATTTAGATGAAGTCATTTAGATGGTGATTGGGTCTCATATGATGTCCTTATTGGATATATTCCCAAGGTATAACCAAGTTTTGGTAAACCCATAAGATATAGTCAATACTACTTCACTATATAATGAGGTACCTTCACTTATAAGAGGATGCCATTCGACCTCATCAATGTTGCGGCCACCTTCCAAAGAACCATGGTCTTTGCATAAAACAACTAATTAGTAATTGTATAATAATAAATATGTATGATCTAACTATATTCTCAAAATGTAGGTCCGATCACATTTACCACTTGCAAATAATATTTGAAAAGTGTAGAAGGTATGGTATCTCCCTTAAACCAAATAAAAGCATCTTTGACATCATGTAAGGTAAGATTGTTGGTCATATCATCACCAGATAATGTATATTTATTGATCTCAAACATGTTAATTCAATTTATAAATTACATCTTCCTAACAGTAAGAAATAATTGAAGACATTATTTGGAAAAAATAACTTTGTACGTAAGTTTATATCTAGTTTTGTTGAGATTGTTAAGCCCTTAAATATTATGTTTAAATAGGAAGATAAAGTGGAGTGGACTCCTCCAACAAAATATGCCTTTCAAGACATAAAAATTCTATCATGTAGGTGTTATATTGACTAGCCTGAACTATACAAAAGACTTCTACCTCTACTCTACCTATGAACATATAATACCTATTGTACTCACTCAGAGAATTGATGAAGAAGATAATACCATAGCTTTCATGATCATAAAATTCAAGGATGAAAAATTAAATTATTTCATATTAAACAAGCACAATTATTCTCTATTCAAATCCATTAATAAGTTTTGATAATGTATCCTCAGTAACAAGGTACATGCCATTGTCTTGAACCCATCCGTAAAGCTTATGTTGGGATAGAATGAATTGGAAGAGCGCAGAGGTTGGTGGATGGCTAAGTTGTAAAAATATGATCTAGAGATTAAATATTCTAGGATGTTTAGAGGTTAATGAATCACTCAGTTGATACTCAATAATTATTGTGGTATAGTTGGATCAATCATAAATAGATAGCCAGGATTGGTATGACCTAATTATCTACTATCTTCTCTAATGGAAACCTCCTCCAAGATTGAACAAAACACAAAAAATAGATCTCAGAATGAAATAAACTCATTATATGCTAAATATTTTACTCTAATGAAATACTAAAAGGGCATATACCTCAAGTGTCTATCAAAAGAGGAGGGAAAATAGGTTATGACCAATTTTCATGAAAATTTGGGCAATGGCCACCCCTTAGAAACAATAATAGCCCATAAAACTCTATGAGCTCGATATTATTAGCCTACCATATTCAATGATGAACATGCACATGTTTTTACCTATAATGAGTGATAAACTTTATACAATAAATAAATCCATGTAGTAATTCCCTTCCAACTTGTAATATAAAAATGCCCTTTCACTCAATGCGGATTTGACTTAATAGGGGCCATCAACCCAAACTCATAAGTTAGCCACAAGTTTATAATCATGACAACTTATTACTATATGAGATAGATGGACACAGTACCCACTAGTAATGACATAACCAAATAAGTGATGGAGTTCCTTAGATATAACATAACTACATGGTTTGGCACACTAATCTCACTAGTTTGTGATAATGGTCCTGCATTCCAATCAACTAAACTCACTAAATTTTCCTATGAGAATAGCATCACCCTAAAGTTATTATAAAAATATTATCCTAAAGGAAATGGGTTGGTTGAGTTGAATAATAAAAAGCTAATGGATGTGATTAATAAGTTTATTGAGAAGTGACCTAGATATTAGCACTCACTACTCAAATATGCACTCTAGGTTGATCGCACCAGATATAAGAAGGACCTAAAAATTTCACCTTTCTCATTGGTATATGGAATGGAGGCAATATTTTTGGTAAACCTAATATTTAACATATACAAATTCATGTAGGAATATATGGAGGAGGATGGGAAAGTGAATTCAATACTAATGGATATTATTCAAATGGAAGATGCATATGAGAAGAAGCCCTGAAAAGTTTTAGTAGACATTAAGACATTGTCAAGAGGTGGTTTAATAAGAATGTGAAATTAAAATCCTTCATTATATTAGATTTGGTCCTATCATGGGATAAATCTCATGAAAATAAGGGTCAACATTGCAAGCTAGATCCACTCTGTATCAACTAGTATTAGATTGCCAATTTGCTAGGGTAAAAGTCTTTCATGTTGAAATACCTCCAAAGAGAGGATATCTCTATCTATGAATTGATAGTTATTGAATCACTACTTCTCAGTTTCACCATCCATAATTGTCTCAAAATATCCTTCTTATATAAATGAATTTTTGTTTATCCTTTATTGCTTTGTTTATTTTCCCTCATCCTTCTTGTGCTTACCCTTATATGTTATCCCTATAATAGTTATTCTTGAACCTCAAAAATGTGACCCTAGACCTAGGAAAATATAGAGGAAATTGTCACTAAGCATTGGTCCCCTTATTCATATTTTGGTCTCCTCAAAGGCTAGTAAATCATTGAAAATATAGTCTAGAAAATAAGAAACAGAAAGTGGTCTCCCAGTATTGAACAATATGATATATAGGTAAAATAATTTTTCAATTCCCAATAAGAAATAATCCATTAAATAAAAACTAAGTAGGTGGATTAATAAAAGTTTTATTTCTGACGAGAGGTCATCACCACACTTAAAGAACATCAAAATATCACCATAGATCAAATAAAGAATCTAATTGATGCAAATAACTCACTAAATCAGCCATTCACCTTGGATGAATTGGTTCTCAACCCTAATGGATCATAAATAAATAAATACATCATAAATAAAGGAATCCTACAATCTCAATAAAATCTCAAAATTTATTCCTAAGAAAGGGTGATTTGGGCAACCTTCATTGTAATATTTTAAGCCTAACTAGCAATGGAGCAAGGCATGGATAAAACCCAAAGGTATCTTTGTCAGGGCTATAGACACCTATATAGTAGTCAAGAAATGCTTGATCCTTCCATTAATCAGCCAATTTTTGCAAAAATAAGTATCTTTCAATATTTTTGAAGACCTATGTCATACTTGAGCTTGATCAAGGAATTTGAAAGGAGATGGAAAGTAATGATCACTCTTCACATAAGATGACCTCTTGAATTAATTCGAGACTATTATATTATGTTCTAAAGTATACTAAAGTGATCCTTTCTCCTCTTATTCTATTGAAATATGTTTCCAACTACTTGTCTACTTGTTTAATAATGGAGGTATACAGTTTGGGTTTTAAACATTGAGAAACATTTTACCCGCATAGTCACCATTTATTGTGACCAACATGTCCCTTTTCATAGAAGAAAATGGGACCCTATAGTATGTAAATTTTGAAAATTATCAGCCGTATATCAATCTCATTCTAATCCTCATCCATTTCAAAATTACATCTTTGATTCCCAGTCTTTAAAAATGTTTCTTGTAACTCATGATAGCCTATTCATTTGTATTTGAAAATCTTTCAAAATTATTTGTGTTAAAAAGTATTAGTCTCATTACTCTTTTGAATTATTTTTCATTTTTAGTTTTTTTGGATGCTAATTATTCCTTGTAAAAAATCATTATGAAAATAATTCTTTGAGTCAGTCCCAGAATTCTAGATGGCACTCTCACAAAAGCCTTTTGGTATCAAAGTTGTAATAACCCTAGGAGACCTAATCTAATGGGAGAGTTCCACATGTACTAGGTACACCCAGAGGTGTTAGAGATATTAAAGCCCTAAGAGCATTGATTCAATAGGAAAGTGCCACATCTACCAAGTATATAAGATGTATTAGAGTTGTTAGAGCCCTAAGAGGCCTGATCCAATATGAGAGTGTTTCATGTACCAATTACACCTGGATATGTTAGAGTTACCAGAGCCCTAGGAGGCTTGATCTGATGAGAGAATTCCATGTGTACCAACTACATCCAAAAGTATCAATGTTGTTATATCTTAGGGTGTCCTGAATGAGTAATAAATTTTCACATGTAATTTCATACACCCAATTGCCAAAATATCCTAGAGCACTTCTAAATGAGTCAAAAAATAGGATAGACTAAAATCACCCATTCCATTAATAAAACACTACATGTAGTCAATACACTCAACTAGCCAATTCACATAATTAGAGATACCAATATGGAGGGCCCCACTACACCTAATCATCATAGTAAATATTGATCTTTCAACTATTTGAATGACATGTGACCAATTTTGAAAACATACATAGTGTCATTAGGGATAAAACTAGGCATGTGCCAACCAAGCTCCCAATAGTTATTAGCTTAATTGGGACTAGATCATGATTCACCACCTAAAATATTCCCATCACCACTAGCTAAGCTAAATTTGGGATCTTTTTGAAAAAAATCATATCTAATTATAGAAATGGCTAATTAAAAATTGGGCCATCAACTCATAGTTTAATTAACATTATGTGAGCCTTTGAAGTTATCATTATAATATATCCTTATATATCCCTATAAGGTCCCATAAAATTTGAGTTTATTGTTATCTATCCTCGTGTAATTCAAATTATCCAGATCCCTCTACCTTGATTTCCCTCTAGAGCCTATAGTATACCCCTGCTAAGTAATACAAATAGAGGAGAGAAAAAATTTCAAATTTTCACTTTAACCTCAAATCCCAAGCCAAAATAAGAATTAAGGGATACCACATTCTTGTAGGGGATCACACATTTTAAGAATTATAACAAGATATTCAAAACTATCAAATACATGTAGAGACCTAGTAGTGATGATGAGCTATAAGAGGATGACATCGAGTTCACAAATGACTTGTTATCTCTTAGAGACTTAAGAATGCACAAATTTGTAGCCAAGATTGAAGTCTTCCATTGTGGTGATCTCTTCACCAATCTATTACATATTTCTAAGTGCACCAATAACATCAATCATTTTAAGAATCAATGACTCCAAATTATAGACATATTTGGGGTTGCTTTAAGTAGTACTATAATCTCTAAGAGTTTGATATCCCTTATGATAAGATGTATCCACCAAATTAATGATCAATCATGATTTTTATGAGATCTTTAAGGATTGGGATAGAGACACCAACTAGGGGGAACTTTTACATGATGTCATACATGGTTCATGCCACATGTGCCACCCTATATTTCTAAAGCATATCCTTCCCTCTATGGGTGCCAATAGGGACTATGGTACATGTAATATTTGTTATGTTCTACATTCACCACTATATGCACATATTAGGGATATTCATGACCATTTTTATAAGTTGGTTTACTTCACCATCAAGGAGAAGTTGATGCCTAGGTTTTTTTAGGAGATGTGGGCTTCAATTCTTCCCATAGGTGCCTATTGGTAATATCAGGACCATATTAAGATTAGGGTGGAATGAATTTAAGGGGTTCCTCTTTAATGTCCCTAAATTTTCCTATACCACCTCAATGAGTAGGAAATTAATTGGTGGCTACTCCATGACATCATAGGTCTTTGCCTTACCAGAAGACAAAATTTTTACCCATAATTCCTTGTGGTTATCAGGTGCCATGAATACAATAATTTTCTTGTGCTACAATTATGGCCCTTTATAAGTACTCATACAAAATCCCTAATCATGACAATAGGCAATAGGATCCTTAAGGCATGGTGCATGCCCATGTGGATAAATATTGAGTGTGGTTCAATACTAAATACCACCATGAAATCCACATAGATAAGATGACCCACCTCAACCCTAAAAATGATGTGGAGGTGATGATGACGATTGAAATAGCATTTCATCAAAGAAATCAAGCATAGTCTAGGCCCACCATAGAAGAAAGACAAGTTCCCCTCAAAATAGATCCCTAATAGCCTACTCTTGAAGTCCTAATAATAATAAGGTTCTACTATTTTATATTACAAGGGGTCATTATTGATACTAATTTATCAGCCTTGACATCTACTTCACCTAAGATAACCTCCCAAGTAATCTATCCCTAGGTTTCCCATGCACTTCATTTTTTAGGTAGCTCAAATTCATATGAGATCCCACCTTAAGACCAACCTCTAGTGTTCCCAAAGGTTTTAAAACCTAATTTGGGTATGTCTAAGCATCCCCTTACATCTCCTCCTAGATTTATTACCCAAGTGTAGCCTACCCCTATTATGAATCCTTCTACAACATCCCTTTTAATTACCCACTCTCCCCTTGCTCCACTAGATTTAGTTATATTTAGTGTTCCTATTTTATCAACCCCTCCACTTTACCCTATGACCCTATTTTATCCCACTTCAAATAAATCATCTTATTTGACTCCATTATTTATTCTTTAGATATCCCCATAGGTTGGACTAGTCCTTAACAATACCCCAATTCATGTTTCCTATGTAGTCACAATAGCTCCTATGACTTTGGTCCCTCCATGTGCCATAATTACCCCAAAAGCATTTGTGACTATGAGTGCAAAGGTCTCATCTCCTCCCATATATCCCAAGTGTAATTAGCCCCCATATCTTCATTATCTTAGACCAATTGAGGTCTCAATTGTTCCCTTTAGATTCCCATTTGGTAGCTCCTCCATTTTTACCCATGTCACCCCCTCAATCATCCATTTTATTTCATCATTTACCTTTATTATTTCCTCCTCCACCCATGTGTCCTCTACCTTAATCTTAAGTTTCCACCACCCCTGCTATCTCATCTTCCATTACTATGGGAACAATGGTGGGATTAGGATGGATGGGTCCCATTAAATTTTTAGGTACACAAAGGTCAAAAATGATCTACCAATGGGACCCTAATATTTAATTTTAATTTGATAAAGACTCAGGTAGTATGAATAGGGTGCTCAATCAAAAATTCACATGGGGTGGGGAACCTATTATTTTGAGGATAGAACATGACCTCTTCTATCTTATAAATAAGAGGACTACCATATGGGAGAGAAGATTGAACAGGGCCCAATCTTTATATCAATGCCACTAATGATCTCACTGAGAAGTTAATGGAGGACCTTAGGGAACATGATGGGACCCTGGAGTCCCAAGTGAGGAGCCCATTCTCATTTGTTTTAGTTGGTAAAGTCAAATCCACCCTTCCATATTTGTGTGCATCCCTTAGAGAGGTAACATGGGTTATTTCCAAGATTAATATGCTTTTCCAAATAGCATGATAATATTTATATAGAATTATCAAGGTGGACCAAAAATATTAACATATGGTGGTGATTATCAATAAGGGGATATTACTAGAACTCAATAGCATGCCTCTCATGGACTTGAATATGTATTAAACATTCACATGGAACATGAAGATTACACTAAAATAATAGTTCAAGGATATTTGGGCCACCATCAAGCCCTTCGAGACAAGTATGGATCAAATCCTCACTTACCTCAGACAATTCATCATTATAGTGCTCTTTCACTCAAATGGCACCATGCTCAGTGTTGATGAATTTAGGGTCCACTTAGAGTACTTCAAGGTAGTAATGAACAATAAAGAGGTGAAGGCCAACAAAGATATATCCTAGGCCATCCTATATCTTACAATGCAATTGACCATAAGCATCAACCAAGTCAATAAAGTAGAGGTCTCCCTAGAAGCCCCTCTCAAGGTATGCACTATATTATTGACTTAGGCAAAGGTGATTTTCTAGGAACCACCTATCAATTTACTAAATCTTGATAGGAAGGCTAACTTGGTGGCGCAAGCATTGGCATCTCATCAAGATGCCCCAAATTATTTAAGAAATGGTCCCCCATCAATTTTAAGTTGATGATCCTTATGGTCTCAATGGGGGGATGTGTTTCCATAAATTTGGGTCCCTTCTCCTTTTCTTTTTCTACTTTGGGAGTCTACTATAATCATTAGTTGTAATTGCTTTGAGTCATTATGGCTAAGAGTGGGATTATATGATATTTGGAATTAGAATCCATCTCATCTCTATGTATGTTGCTCTGCATCTCATTGTTAAGGTCAATATTTTTTTGTAATAAAACACAGTAAGATTAATACATGTTTTATTTTTCCTTATTTTGTTTTATGTTATGAATGGATTTCAATTTTATATGGTAAGGTAAAAGATATTAATGTCAGAAGCTTTAATATGTGTCTTTGTATAATATCTATGATAAATAATATGGGATGGATGTTATTCTATTTATTTTTTCATTCTTTATGTTTTACCAAAACCACCATGAGCCTATGTATGATGAACAACAACCATGTATGTGTTTACTTGTTAAAACAACTATTAGAATTAAGTATATGTTATTTCCCTTTGACTCGCCTACATTTGTGGCTAAATTCCAAACTCGTGTGAAACTCAGCATACAATGGTAAAATTATGGTTTGGCACATGTTTTATCTTAAACTTTAATGTTCTCTTGATTTCCCATAAACCTTTATTTTTTACCTTACTCTTCCCCCCTTTTGATTTTTCTTTTGTATCTTTAACCTAAACCCTCATATATAAATTTCAAAGTAAGTTGTTAGAGTAATGGACTTGTTGAATTGGATCAAGTGGTGTAAAGAGTCTTATTTATGTGAAAATAGGAATTGAGCCTTCGGTGGTAGCAGTGCATCTCTTGGAGATATATTCAAAGAATTATATCTCATGGAGCCTAATACCTACAACTCATGCCCTAGTTTGTCCCAATAACAATCCTAAAATGAAAGGACAAAATTTATTTAGCTCCTACAAGGTTACTCAATACACCTTATTTAATAGGTACATTTTGAGGTCCCAACCAAATGGCCAAAACTATCACACTATAAGGAGATACCATACCCACTCTACATGAAATAATCATACTACTACCTAATGTAAAAATAACCTAGAGTCCCCTATATAGATTACTATATCTAAACCTAGCCCTGGTTAGTTTTTAATCTCGCCCTTATAGTTTCACATAAGGACTAGGTCTGATAGAGGAAGACCAAGACCCCCAGTTACCCTATCTAGTTCATCTACCCATACCAATCCAAACATACCCATACCTATGGCTACACCTATGGCATGGTTAGTTATTTTTGTTATCAATGTTCTCATAATTGTTTATGGCCTACCTAGAAACCCAGAGAGGTGCCTCTCATGATTCACAGTGAGTGAAAGATGCACTATCAAGGATGTAACTTCATATAAGATAAGACTCATGATCATTAACATTAAACATGAATATCTAGCTTGTAGGCTCTTCCCATTCACTTTGATGGATGTTTCCTATAATTGGTTTTTGAGCCTACCTAATAACTCCATCACAGGATGGGAGGAGTTTATCAATGTCATTTTAGATTAATTTATACAAGTCATTTATCCCATCATTCTATACCAATATTTTGATATCATTAAGAGAGAAGCCATTGAGGCCATTATGATATTCAATGTCAAGTTTTAGATGATGTATAATAGGGTCACTTTCTTGTATAGACCATATGCCCAACTAGCTCTGGAAATGTATAAGAATGCCCTAGATCCTTGGAATGCAATGTTATTTTATAGATATCCTATCATTACAGACTTACCTCTAGCATATGTTAAAGACATTAAATTAGATAGGCAGTTGAATCCTCAAGGCTAAATGGTGTTATCTATCTTAAATATATTCCCAAATTTACCCACCTTGAACCCTATCCTCATCACTAATCTAAACATGTTGATGCCACATCCTATTCTAGTGACCAACTAGCTCCCATTAAGACATGTTACACCTAATCATCACTTTTTTTCTTGTACCAATCAATATTGAATTAATGCCTCATAGCCAAGAATTGATCCCTATAGTAAAAAACATCCAAAGCATGCCCTAAGAGTATACTAAAAATGATTTAGATGTTATATAGAGCATGGTGAAAAAGTTAAGTGGTGACTTATTGGGCCTCCAAAGGTAGTGTTATCACTTAGATTTTGTACCCATCTATGTGTGGTAGCATTTGTGTAATATGAGAAAATTGTGGGAAATCTAATGACACAATGGGATCACCTCCAAGCTATGAGACATTCAAAAATTTAAGGTGAACCTCTAGATAAGGCCAATTTCCTTTCACTAAGTTTGATGAAACTAAGATATTACCAATTCATGTTAAAATTCTTATTCTTAGTGATATTGCTTCTAAACTAGGGTTTTACTTGAGAGGAAAAGAGTTTTTGAAATGAATTTGCAAAACTAAAAAATGGTGATTGCACCAAATAATTATAGTGGAAATTAATGTTTACTTGGTGTCAAAACAACAAAATAATAAATATACTAGAGTATATTTGAGCACAAACTTATGAAAATATGAAACTAAAGGTAATATTGGACACCTGTCAAATAAGGAACAAGATTCTTTATTTTAATCAAAGGAATTTTCAAAAGGGTAAAATAATACCACAGATGAAATTTTTTGACTGAAATAAGAATTAAATCATTCACAAACTTGAAAAATATCCTTGCATACATAAATATAACACAGATAAAGAATTCAAAACTTTAATCTATTATCATTCCCCAAGTCACAGCATGTAGATCAATTGTTCAAAGTACAAAATAATTTATCCAACAACAAAAAAGATAAGATGTGCTACTCCATGGTACCCATAATTATACAAAATATTCTTTAGAAAGAGAGGTAGTTATCAAAACCCTATACCCAATTAAAAGCAATAAAATCTAGAAAACCTCATGCAAATGGCATGATCATCAATTTGGAATGGGGTCCTTAGTGAGGTATATAGTTGGAACAAGATCATGCAACTACTGGGCACTTCAATAAGTGTTGGAGGCATGGAGAAATATGTTAAATATTCATGTAAACATCCTCCTTATCTTTAGTTGATGTTATATTTTCCAAGGAATGAGGTACTAAAATGAACTAACACTTAGAAAAGTTGAAAGCTTTTAGGTATTTTAGGTTATAACTTGAAAAACCTAACTTGTATTTTTTAGTTGATACTTTTACAACCTTTTAAAGGATCTAACTTTGACAAAATGGGAATTGCAAATAACAACGTCAGTTTTTTCAAGTTAAACAACTCAACCTTGTCAAATTGAAAAGTGTAATTTATAAGTTTCATATTTACAACTTTTTAAACTATCAAAAAGATACTTGGAAATTACAAGTGGCTTTTTCTCAAAAAAATTTATCAAAATTATAGTTTCAATCTACAACCTGCAACTTTACAATGTATTTTACAATAAATAAATGTAGTATACATAATGTATTTTATTGAAAGAATTAATTTATGACCATAACCTCTAAAGATTCCTTATCCTTCTTTGTCTTTATCTTCTCAATATAAGCATTAAAGATTTTAAATATCTCTAGGAGGTGATCTTTGTTAGGACAAAGTGAATATATGTTACTTATCTCACATTATACCATTATATCATAGAGTTATCTAGATGTAGCCCTGTATACTTGAGTGTCTTTCCCCATCTGATCCAGTGTATTATGATACCTAATGAATCAGTGGATGGAATTCAAGTTGAATGTTGCGTCCCATGTTGACTCTCTCTCAACCATTCCTTTGAACTTATCCTAAACGTATTAAACTAAAAGGATTTGATCTTATTGATTTATTACTTCACATGACAATCTACTGAGCAAATCCTCAATGTCATAGATTGCATCCATGGCTTTATGACATGTATCCTTGGCCTTATTAATACTCTCAGTGAATATTATTATTCTAAAATTGGCTGCCCTATCCAATTCCTCTTGCTCTACATCACTTTTTAATATATTTTCTATAATGAGGGTATCAATTTCAATAGGTTCAAACTTTTATATTCTTCCTCATATTTTATTATTTCTCTTTTCAAAGATGCCCAATCATCCTTCAGAGTTTTGTGGTAGTCCTTTTTTAGCTTAATTACTATGTTTCCTTTGGTGATGATCTCTTCATCCTAGTATTTTATGGCCTACTAATCTCTATCACTACTTCAAGTGTTTCTTTATCACGGAATTGAGCAAGAGACTGAGTACGTTGGGTTACTAGATCTATAAACTTCCTCAAAGTTATTATCAATTTTTCAAATTTATTATTCAATTCATACTTTGTCACCTTGTCACTATCCATATTATAAAAAAGAGAGCTAATGATTGATTGAACATCATGTTTTGATCCCTCTCTTGTAAGATTATTTGGTAATCCCTCACTACTAGATCTTATTTTTGTCTGTCTAGTGGGGGACTATAATTTATACATATTTTTCCTTACTAAATCATATAATATTCTGGATATAGTTTTGGGACCTACCTTTGATATCTTTGATGCCTCTATAAGGCCAAAATATAGTGTTCTAGGAGACACCATTTGTTTCCACTTCTTCCCTACTGATTGTACCATCCAAATTGGAGTGGCATCTTATGAACTTAGCACTATCAACTATGAATTTATAGCTAAAGTTGATGAACTGGTGGTTATTGTTACAAGTGTTATATATATCACTGATATGGCCATTGAATCCTCAAATGATGTTTTGGAAATCTCTTTCCCATCTATGGGTTGAGAAACCATAGTTGTATCAATGATTTCCACTATCTCTACCTCCTTAGTGGGGATTTGGGCTATTGTGGAAATGGAATAAATGGGTGTATTTTAAATAGATTTGCCTACTAGGAGTGTGGGAGATATAATGTCACAAGTGGAGGGGTAAGAATAGGTAGTTGAAAAATGGGAACCTATAAGAGTGGGGAATCTAGGGTAGTGAACAAATCAATCAAGGTGGTGGGAATAATCAGGGTTGATGAAATGGGGAAAGTGATGGGAGATGAAAATTAAGTAATAACTACCCTAGTGGTTAGGATAGATAGTGGGATTGTAGTTAGGATGACTAAATCTATAGCCATGTATTATTGCATGGTGTTAGTGATTAACAGAGTGATGGTAGATATTGGGGATGAAATGGAAGTAACTGTAGAAGAGGGGGGTGAAAGTGAAGCATGAGCATCCAATTGTGTTGATTGGCCTATTGAAAATGGAGTCATTGGGACAAATGAGCTGGTGAAAATGCAGGGAGTATTTATTTGAGGTGATTATGTAGTGGGATAGGAGGAGTAGGTACCATGGTGAAATGATAGAGATAGGAGGAAAAATTATTTATGCTTGAGAAACTATTATGTCTTCAATGGAAGTTGGCATTAGTTATTCCATTTGAGGTGTTACTACTCCTTGGATACTATATTGACCTCCTTTATCCTTTTTTTTTGCTTCCTCTTGTGTGATACCACTAGGGTATCTACCTATTCTACATGGGTTCCACTAATGGAACCCTCTACTATTGTTACCATACCTTTTTCTTTGACTTCTCTCAACTTATCATTGATGCTCAAGGTTTCATTGGTAATATTAACCCCTTTGTTTTTTATCCAATAAATTATCCTATTTATTACACTGGTGGTCCTATCCATCAATGAGAAGGACTCAAGTATGGACCATCTAACTAATGGAATAGGTTGAGAAAAGATCTTGTTATCAGAGTAAACGCTATCAACTAGAGATTCATCATTTATTAAGTCCTCAAGGACTGGTGCCATATTATAAGTTTTGATTTTCTCCATGTTCATCTTATAAAGTCTCTTAGTCTAACTTCCTCTTCATCCTACATGTCTTCCTAGTAATATTTGTAATAGGGAATGTGAGAATATGTTGTGATCCCCAATATACTGGTAGTGTTTGCAGTCACATTATACAGTGGCCTTACATCAAGAGATCTTAGGTTCATTTGAGTCATATTGGCATCTACACATTTGGCCTTTGATAAGGAAGGGCATGTATACCTCCTTATGTTTATGGGGAAGTGGATTCCTGACTAATGTTTGATTGACAAATATTTGTGAGTCTCTAAAAGCTACCTCACAAGTTCCATTAGATCCCTATATCACTTACATACCTTGGAAGGGTGTAAGGACAACCACTAAATCCCCCTACTCTAGTGTATGAATATGTTAGGAATTGAATGAAATATGATCCCCAATTTATTATCTTTGAAGTTACAATCTCAGATAATATCCTCTTTTCTAGATCTTTATCAAACATAATTATGATGTAGTATATTAATGCATCATTAACCCTTCTAAAATGTTGTTTACTTGCCTTAAGAGTGAAGTCAAGGTAATAGTTAAATACCTTATTGACTTGGTTAGGCACTATTTTTAACCATGGGAAATCCCTTCATTTTGATAATATGTAGACTAAATGTGAAGTCATGTAAAACTCTCTATACTCTGGACTTCCACCAATGTTTGTAGATGGAGTTAGAGATCAATTGGGCTCAATGGATATACTATTTATTTTGGTGGCTAACCCAAATGTATTGGTACATCCAATCCTAAAATTTCTTGGCATATAGGTTCCTAGTAACTCTATGCAAGAGTATGATTATGTCACCCACTTCTTCCTTGAATTCTATTCTTGCCAAGGTTTTAGGCAGTCTTGTAGATGTGGGCCTACAGAGTTTTAGCCATTATTTGTTGAGGAACCTTAGACATGTAGTGTTATTATCTTGATATAACTTATTATATGAGTCAAGGGTTATATCAAGATAAATCTCATACTCTGGATTTATGAACATAGTGTCAATGAATTCAAGGTCTAGGTTCAAAATCCTTTCTCCCTTATTGTTCACTACTTCTTTATTTTATGCATCATAGTGCTTTGCCAATATGATTACAAGATTGGGGATCTATGTTAATAATGGTAAGGTTGTTTCATTAGGTAGTCTATAATTTTAAATGATTTTAATCTAATCATTCTTGAATTTAACATTTAACCTTGTCCAAAAATTAGATAGGTCTATGTGACCTAGGTTTGTGTTTATGATTTCATTAGTGTTAGAGTCCAAGCTGAGTGGGACACCAGGTCCCTTAGACTTGAAATTCATTTTTTTCCATACATAGGTTCTAGTAAACTTAATGTTGGAAAACCAACTACAGAGTTGGTGGGTTTTGGAATTATAATTACAGGTAAAAAATCCAATGGGTTTTAGAGTTGCTTTTGCAAGTAAAAAGTCTAGTGGGTTTTGGACTTGCAAGGTATAATGAAAGTCTTGATGGGTTTTAGGCTTGTTTTTTTAGGTAAAATCCTTGATGGTGATTTGGAGTAGCTTTTATAGTGGAGATTCTCATGGGGTTTTGAGTTGCATACTACACTGGGATTCTCCATAGGGTTTAGAGTTATTTATTACACTGGTATTCTCCATGAGGTTTGTGTAGAGAATCTTAATGGAATATTCAAAATTATAATGATTTTATCAAACCCTAGGTTTCTCATAATTTGGGTAAATGTTTGAAAAATACCTTTGATAATAACTTAATAAATGCAGACAACTTTGGAAAAATGTAGGCAAGCAAAAGAAAAATACTAGATTTACTACAAGATAGGGAAAATAGCACAAAATCAAAGTATGCTTATATTTATAAATAAAATGGTATATGGAAAATGTGGGAGGAAAAAATATGAATACCATTTGCATAGGGTGGTGATGGCAATTGTGGCTTGGTGTAGTGTTAGTAAGGCATGGTATTAGCATGGCTTGGTTTCTTTATGTACAGAGGTCAAATTATTATTCGTAATGTTGAAAATGAATTTGGAAAAAAAACTAATTTATTTAATATCACCTTTTAATTAATGATATTTAGGTTGGTGGTTAGGATAAATGGGTAGAGTTTTGGAGCTTTGGAGTCGTGGCATAATTTTGCAATTTTGCAAAATTACATTTTACACTCTGACCTACACTTTCTATCAGGTGGCATGGTGTAATAGAAGTGGGAAAGTAAAACTTGATGTGAAATTTGTAAATTTGAAAGTTTAAAAGTGCAAGGAGTGTTCTAATTTTTTTAGGAAGGGTAGTTGATAGTAAGTGGAGCTTTGATTGTTTTTTACAACTTGCAAAGTTGTAAATTATAGCCAAAGTTCCAGTTTCTATTTGATTTTGGATGAGCAAGAAGTAGAGGTTTGATTGAAATTTTCAATTTTGGAAGTTGAAAATTACATTTGAATCTATGGTTTCCACTGGGAGTATGATTGGTATAAATTGGGATTCTAATTATAATTTGCAACTTACAAAGTTATAAATTATGATCAAAGTTCCAATTTTTGTCAATCATGGGATGAGTGGGAAGTGGACGTTGGGATGCATTTTTCAACTTGAAAAGTTATAAATTGCATCTAAATATCCAATTACCATGAGGTATGTGTAAAGTGGGAAGTGGAGGTTTGATTGTAATTTATAACTTTGGAAGTTAAAAATTGTACCCAAATCTCCAATTTCTACCGAGTTTGAGAAAAGGGTATATTAGGTCGCTTTAAGGCCTTTTCCACAAAAACTTTATGGATCTCCCTTAAGGTTCTAGATATTTTAACATTTTTTATTCAAAAATATCAACATTTTTGGTGACCTCTATGGTGTCATTACCTGTTAATTAGTTTCTTTTCAGTAGCCTTCTATTTCATTGGGTATGATTCATTTTAAGATTAACGTAATTTTAACTAGAGAAGAATAAAACTAGGATTTTTCCTAAATAAGAATGAAATGGGGAAAAATAAAATAGAAACAAAGGAAACAAAAACTCCTAATGAGTTGACATGTGTAAAAGCACTTATTTAGGGAGACCAACTGGACCTAATATATACAATGTTTTTGAAAAGAATTCCAGCCTCAAAAGCAAGCTTTAAGATATATCCCATTAACTAGAATAAGTAGTTCCAATCCATCAATCTTGGATAGCTGGAATGAATTTGCTCCCTTGCTATGGACCACTCCATATTACATCAAAATTTGTATGCTTTCCTGGTTTGGCCATTTCAGCATCCCATTTCAGAACCATATCTCCTTTGTTGAAGCTCCTATCAAATGATTTTTTATCAAAAGTTCTCTTTGTTTGAACTTGATTTGCTCCAAAAAAATTCATTGACTAGTGTTGAGGTCAACATAACCCCATTCTTGAAAATGGGTACCCTTGTGTTAAATTATGCAAATTTGTATCTAAAAATTGAAAATTCACTTGATCAAAGTATCACTAGCATATTTTCATAGTATTTTTATTTGAATATCATCCACACCTAATATGGCTAGCATATTTGTGCATAATTATAGTTTGCCCTTGTCTATAATTGCTAGCATATTCAACTGGTAGAATATGGAGTGTAAAATACCCATGGACCACCAAGTGGCACATACTAGAATAAGAATGAACCTAGAAATGACAAGTGGTAGGCCCAGTAAAGAGTCCTAAGGAGGTATCTTAAAATTGGTGGTCATGCAGATGTCAAAGACATTCACACAAATGTCAAATTATGGTCACACAAACATCAACTTTAAGATCAATAAAGAGTCTCGAGGATGTATTTAACATTCATGATCATTCAGACATCAAAGACATTCACATGGACCTCAAATGACAGTCGTGTAGATGTCAATTTTAAAATATTTGTTTCGATCCAAAGATCTATGGAATACATTAATGTGTATAAATAGATCAGATGGTGTGAGATCAAAGTTGAATTTTCAAAGGCAATGGTCATATTGTTGAACAATGATGAACATGGGTGCCATGGTGATTCCATGAAAGCAAAGCATGATATATATAAGGATCTCTTGGACTTGCATGAACCAAAGGTATTTATAGGAAAATATAAAGGCATTCTAAAGCATGAAGCTTGTAATTTGAGCTCATGGATACCATTGAAGCACTGTTAAAACCTTCAAGAGTGCCTTGACAAGGTAAGATAAACCTAATCAAACTCATTGATCAATCTAATAAGTCATGGCAACTTGAGAGACTATTTTTGAGGGAACATGGAATTTTATTTTGACCTTGAATATAGAGAAGGGGATTAATCTGGGCTAAGAACATCAAAGAACCATGAAGATCTTACAGTAGTGCAAGGGTCCCAAATATTAAGTGACTTAAGAATATTCTTTTTATAGATAAATATTGTCCATTTTAAAATTAGAATATTTGTTTGTAAAGGCATGTATTATTTATAAAACACATTGCTTATAGATCAGTCCATTGGGAAATTCTAGTGTATTTCTAGAACATTTATGGAAAGGATAGTTATTCCTACACCTGTACTTTTTTAATTGGTTAAGACTGACCGACATTCTTCCTTGCATCTTATAAAAGGAGCATTGTCAATTGTAAAATGGGGGGAGATCTTAGATCCAAAATCACTTTGTAAACTTTTGAAGCAACTAATACAAGAAAATAATTCTAAAAATTTTGTCCACATTTATTTGTGTCTTTTTTTATCATGGCTTCTCTCTCTCACCTGTTGGTTCTAACTTCCATATTTGAATATTTCTTATGAATTCTTGGTGTGTACATTTAATTGTAGAGATGTTAAATTGTGATAATGATATATTAACTGAAAGCTTTTAGGTTAATTTCATTTTCTTACTCTTCTGGCATTTGGGCTAATGTTGTTTGCTTGTGAAGTAAGTCTTTAAAGTGAACTAAGTTCTTATTTGCATTATTTATACCTTTATTAGAAGCTTGCCTGATGTGTGATAAGATTTGGGTTTAATATATTTCATGTCATACATTGGTTAAGTGCATACTTAGATGATATTTTAACTTTGTCATGATGTTTGGGATGAAGATCGACAACATCTCTTTTTTGCCCTGCCCTTCCTTTTGCTCCTTTTTTGACTAGATCACTCTAGTTTAACTTTAATTATAAATACCCATCATATATTATTTATTGATCATAATTCACTATCCTTAGCATAATATACTACATTTTTTACATAGATCTACTATTTGGCCATGGTAGCTCCTAACCACCAAATATTGTTAAATAGTCACTTGTTCTACTTTTATTCCATCAAAGATAACAAGATTATCACAACCTGTAACTCATGCATTGAGTTCTTAGGAATTATAAAATGAGAATTATTTCTTAAACACTCTAGGCACTTTTGGAACACATTTAGGCATCAACAAGAGGAGCTTCGCTAGTGCTAGATGGAGGGCCTAAGTTAGATCTTTGTGAATTTGTAGAATCTTTACTCATTTTGGTGAATTATGTTCAAATATTAGTGTATTCTTTGCATATTTGTGTTTATTGTATCATATTTGTGTAAATATCATTGATATTTATGGTTTTAAACCAGTCTTTGGGCTTCCTTTATCTAAAAATCAATATTCTTTGAAGATCCATAGATATTCATGCAAAGGTAGTTCATGCTTTGTTTATTCCCCATGTTTAAGGTTAGTAATAGAAATTTTGTACAAATATTGATGGCTTCTTTGAAAACTTGAGTTTATTCAAGCTTAGAGGTGTAAATATCCCTCTCACTCATCAATCTAGACATATCTTTGAGCTTATTTATTTAAACATAGTCATGATTTACATGTATTTATGAAAAATTAGATTAATGTGCAAATGTAATCATTTTACTTTGACAAGATCAATTTGATGCATCATATTTTAAATAGGTTTCAAGGTTACAATTTGTAATTACCAAAATTGAGACCGAGGTGAGTGTAAACTTTCAATATCTCAACCAACTTCACCAAGTCAGGGTGCTCATGTTCAACGTATGGCTTGGCTAGGTGGTTCCTCAATCAACATGCCAAGTATAGTACATGATCTTCCTCAAAATATTGAAAGGTATTTTCCTTCTTTAAGTCCTAATAACATTTTCACTACTAAAGAACATATTAAATCATTCAAGGCTACTTTGAGATTATTATTCCCATTCACTTTTAGAGATACTGCATATGATTGGTTTCTCAACCTACCTAAGAATTACATTACTAGTTGGAATATATTTAATAATAATTTCATTGATCAATTTGGAAAAATTATCATTCCATGCATCATTTACCAACATTTCACCAAAGTTAAGAAGGATTTCAATGAGACCATAAGAGCCTTTAATGCTAGGTTCCAAAAGATGTTTAGTAAGAACATGGCCCCATATAAACTTGATGTGGTTTTGGTTTTAGATATTTACAAGAATGTCTTAGACCCCATGAATTTTATGTTCTTCAAAAATATCTATAAATTTCATCAATACATTAGCATTGGATTATGTTGAAGTTATGATCATCAATGACCAGATGCAACTTCAAGGTCAAATGGCCTACTTCATCCCTAATGCCAATTAGAATATACCTACTCTGAACCAACCTCTTATTTGGAACCAATTACTATTGAGTCATCCATATCATGGCCAAAACCTAAGGTTCTTGACTAACACTGCTATTGGGATTCATCTAAAAAATCATGAAACTCTAATACCCATAACCAATAGTAATGCTCCAGTTTGTGAGCCTAAGACACCAAAAAATTAAAATGACTTGATATTATAAATGGTCTAAAAATTGAATGTTAACCTTATATAATTTTAAAAATAAGTAGGAAATATAGGGGAGGGCTCTAATAGAAACTATTCTTCTCAAAGGTTTGATAGGCCTCTAAATAGGTTTCATGATAATAATAATAATAATAATGGATCATCTGAAAACATACAAATGAGTTTTTGTGATATAGATTTGGCTGATCATTATAATTTTTTTGAAGCATATCAAGATGAAAGGGATACATTTGAAACTATGCCTAACCAATATAATTTTGGAGGGATGTCCATCTTTGAAAAGACATCTAAATACTTTATGGAATGGGATTTTTATTATATATTCAAAGAGGAAAGTGAACTTGAAGATGCTTTACAAAAATATTAGTCTAAGGATGATAGATGAGTTACCATTATTGAGTGAAGATGATATAAGATACTATTTATCTATGGATGAGTAGCTGTTATAAAGTAGAATAATTTAGGATGAAGATGTTAGGTTTTAAACCCATATCTTTAACCTATGTATTAGATAATGGAAATAGGAAACCAAGTTGCATCACCTAGAAGACACAAGCATGCAAATGTTCCTATCCACAAGAAAAGGCTGCTAAATGGAAATAATCATGCCTCAAGATTCTATGGTAGGATAAATAACTTTCCATTTGATCCTGGAGGTAAGTTCTTTATGTAGTTAGTATAGGACTTAGATTAATTTCTTTCTTATTGCTTCCTTCTTATCCCTTGTTTATACATAGCACATGTACATATTTTTTTGCTTCCTCTTGTTTTGTTCTTTGATTTTAAATAAGTCCTTTGGATAGCCTTTAGCTCAAGCTTCACCTAATTACTCAGGAACTCTACAAGTTTAGGAATGGAGGTATGAAGCTTAAGCTATATGTTATAGTTTAGAGAAATTAGTAAGGAATAGTTGGTAAGTTAACTATTCCATAAGATCTTAAATAATATTTTGATATAAACTTAGATTTAAGAAGAAGTTACACATATGGGATAAAAGTTTAAACTATTAGGACACAGTCATGTTTACACTTAACAAACATTATTACCTAGGATAAAGTTTACAACCATAGGTGATTGTTTGAAGAACAAACATTTGACAAAATCCCTAAACCTAGCCAAATTGGTTCCCAACCTTTGCTAGAAATCCAAAAATGACCTAAAAAAAAAATAAGAGCTTATTTCAAAATTCAAAGAGATTTCTAAGGCAGAGGTAATTCAAGTAATCTCCACTAGGGATATGGATGCCTGGATGGTAATGGATCAAGGCCTTGAGTGGATCCAAAGGCATCTCTATCAGGACTATGGATGCCTAGTTAGCATCATAGCAATGCCCAAGCCTTCATTAATCTAAATAATGGTTCTTAATGAATATGCAAACATGTTGTAAGTCAATGTTAATGGCTAAAGGCATGAGATCTAGAAGTTTTTCCTTAAATCCCATGGAAAATAGTAAGTGGAATCAAAACACACACACAACATGACTAGGTCTTGATGTTTGATCCCAATTCTGCATATGCAAGACCATTTTCAACCATGAATTGATCTAAATAATGATGATTGATCAAGTGGAATAACTAACTTAATTATTAGTCTAAACTAGAGTTTGAATTCTAACATATTGCTTTGTTTCCCTTAGAAGTCATCATTTGTTGAGGTTAACATACCCCCATTCTTGAAAAATGGGGACCCTTATGTTAAATTGTGCAAATTTATATCTAAATTTTGAAAATTCACTTGATCAAAGTGTCTCTAGCATGTTTGCATAGTATTTTTATTTGAATATCATCCACACCTAGTATAATTAGCATATTTTTGCATAATTCTAGTTTACCCTTGTCTATAATTACTAACTTTAGATCTATGTGTTTTCTAACTATAGGTCCAATAAGGTCTACTTAGAATGAACAATGCTTGGGTTTTATGATTTTAATGTTAACTTGATTCTTTACTATCCTTTGTTCTATTGGAAATCAAGTTGAATTGCTAAACCCTTAGTCAAAGTTTAATCTAAGTACTTGATTTGAATCTAGCAGGAACTTTTTACATGGGAACATTCTAAATAATGTTATGGGCTTGGTTTATTTTTATCCTAAGGCTTAGTCATGTTTTTCAATGTGACCAAACCTTAGTCTAACAACCATGTTTAGTCCCTTTTATGTCTTGATACCCCTTCATCCTTTTATTATTTCTATAGCCTAAACTAAATATAGGGTCCTTTTGTTATGTTTCTAACTTTCAGGACTTAAGTTTTCATCATTTCTTTTTCAGACTTATCTTTTTGCAACATTTTCCCTACAATAATTTTATTGAAGCATACCCTTTAGCTTTTTGAAAGTTCCCTTTGATTTTTTGAAAGTTCCCTTAAGATTTTTCAAAGTTCCCTTCAGATTTTTTAAATTTCCCTTCATCTTTTTTAAAGTGACCTTCAAATTTTTGAAAATGTCCTCCAGCTTTTTGAAAGTACCCTTTGGAATTTTTGTTAAAGGCACTTTATCTTCTAGACATACCCTTTAGTATTTTATAAAAGGACACTTAAATATTTTAATCATACCCTTTGGGTTTTCTAAAATGACCCTTCAGACTTTTATCATAAAACATTTTTTTTGATGCAAAAGGCCTGAAACAATTCCCCATAGCAATCTTTCCAATGTAATTTTCTCGAAACAGAGGCCAAAAGGCACATACCCATTGGGTTTTATGTAACTTACCCTTCAAAAGTTTTGTCAAGGATATTTTCTCTATAGAATTTACTTTCAACATTTTTGAAATGGCCCTTTGCCCTCTGAGATTACCCTTTAGGCTTTTTGAAAGTGCCCTTTAGAACTTTTGAAAGTTACCTTCAAATCTTCTGAAAGTACCCTTCAGACATTTTGAAAGTTACCTTTGAGATTTTAGTCATCACTACTTTGGTATAAAAAATAATTTACCTAAGAAAATTTCCCCAAGACATTGATCTCATCATACTCTTTTGTGCCATGGTCATTTTAATATGTCTTTAAACTTTGCCTAAGACTTTGGATTGAAGCCTTTATTTATTAATGTGAATGAGATCATTAGTCTATAACTTTAGCTTAATTTCTTATTATTCCCATGCCCTAACTTTAATATTTTCTATTGTTTTTAGGAACCAATCTTACATGTATTAATAGACATATTTTTAGGATCAATGGCATGCATTTTCTCAAGAAAGTTTGATCTGACAAAGCATAACTAGTCAAAATTTCAATGACACCCCTAAGATGATGAGAAGGTTACAAGTGTCATAGTTACAATCAAAGAACAATTAATATCCAATCTATCTCAACCCCATAGATCATGATTGAATGGAATTCATTCACTTAGATGATGATGATCAGATGATGTGAGACAAGGGTATAATTTTTAATAGAGCTCTGAGAAAATGTGGGACTACCATATGGTGAGAGTGTGTTAACTAGTAGAATATGTAGTGCAAAATCCCTATGGGCTGCTAAGTGGCACATGATATAAGAAGAATAAACCTAGAAATGACAAATGGTAAGCTTATTAAAGAGTCCCAAAAAGGTATATTAAAATTTATGGTCACACATACATTAAATATTTTCATGCAGATGTTGAATGATGGTCACACAAATGTCAATTTTAAGATCAATAAAGAGTTATGAGGATGTGTTTAACATTGAAGGTCACACAAACATCAAAGATGTTCATGTGGATGTCAAATGACATTTTTAAAAACATCAATTTTAAGATAGTTGTTTGGGTCCAAATATCTATGGGTTGCGTTGATTCATACAAACAAATAAAACAATGTGAAATCAAAGTTGAATTTTCAAAAGAAATGATCATATTATTGAATAGTGATGAGCATGGGTGCCATGGAGATGCCATGCAAGAGAATAATGATAGATATAAGGTTCTCATGAACTTACAAGCAGCAAAGGTATAAACAAGAAAATCTAAAGGCATTTTAAAGCATGAAGCTTGTAATTTGAGCTCATGGCCACCATTAAAGCATTGTTAAAACCTTACAAGTGCCCTAGTAAGGCATGAGAAACCTAATAAAAATCAATGAGCAATTTAATAATCCATGGTAGCTCAAGAGAGTGTTTCCTGAGGGAACATGTAATTCTATTTTGACCTCAAATACAAAGAAGGGGATTGCTCCAGTCCAATAACACCAAAGAACCATGAAGATCTTACAATAGCATAGGGGTCCCAAAGAGTAAGTTATTTTAGAATATTCTTCCTATAGATAAATATTATCCATTTTAAAATTGTAATATTTTGTTTGTAAATACATGTGATGTTTTTAAAACACGCAGTTAATAGATTAGTCAATTAGGAAAGTCTAGTGCATTTCTAGAACATTCATGGAAAAGACAATTGTCCCTATACCTATACTTTTTTAATTAGTTAGGACTGACCGACATGCATCCTTACATCTTATAAAAGGATCATTATCAATTCTAAAAGGGGGGCGTTATTAGAGCCAAAATCACTTTGTAAACTTTTTAAGCAACTAATACAAATAAGGAATTTTGAAAATTTTGCCCATATTTATTTGTGTCTTTTGTTATCATGGCTTCTCTCTCCCACGTGTTAGTTCTAACTTCCAGATATGAATAATTTTTGTGAATTCTTGATGTGCATATTTAATTATAGAGATGTTAACTTGTTCAAATGTTATGTTGACTAAAATTTCTTAGGTTCATTTCATTTTATTACTCTTCTTGAATTTTGGCTAATGATGTTTGCTTGCAGGGTAAATCTTTAAAGTGAACAAGGTTCTTATTTGCATTATTTTCACCTTCCTTAGAAGCCTACCTAATGTGTGATAGGATTTGGTCTTAAGTTGTTTCATGTCACACATTGGTTAAGTGCATGATCATATGATATTATAACTTTTTCATGATGTTTGGGATGAAGATCAACAACATCTCTTTTTTGTCCTGCCCTTCCTTTTGCTCCTTTTTTGACCAAATCACTCTAGTTTAACTTTCATTATAAATCCCCATCATAGATTAGTTTGTAGATTATTTATTGATAATAATTCACTATCCTTAGCATAGTATACTCCATATTTTACATAGATATATTATTTTTCGATATCTCCTAACCACCAAATATTATAAATATTATGAAACAGTCACTTGTTTTTCCTCTATTCCATCAAAGATAATAGGATTATCGTAACATAAAAATCATGTGTTGAGTTCTTATGAATTATAAAATGAGATGTGTTTCTTAAACACTCTAGGCACATATTGTACATATTTAGGCATCAATAATTGGTTTGAAACTTATTCTAGCTCTATGAGTTTTGCCAATAGTACTATCATTTCATCATTTTCAATCAAATCCAACTGATGATTGAGTTATAGAGATGGTAACTCAATTGAAAATATAACTATAGCTTCCCTTCCATATACTAACATGAATGGAGAATTGTCAATGGTTCTCTTTGGAGTGATCCTATCAGCCTAAAGTGTTGATTTCAACTTTGTGTGCATGTCCTTTGGTTGTCCTCCATTATCCTTTTGATAATTCTTATGAGATTTTTGTTGGCAGACTCAGCCAATCCATTACCTTTTGGGTAATAATTGGATGAAGTAATCAGGTATACATTATTCCTAATATCTCATTCACTCGCTTGAGTTCCCACAAAATCTTTGGAATTATCTGAGATAATAGTGTAGGGAACACCAAATCTCATGACAATGCCATCCATGAATTCAAGGATAGATGCCTTTATGACATATTTTAGTGAAACTAATTTAGTCTCTCTAGTGAAATAATTAGTTTTTCTAAGGACCCATATGTGGCCTACACTTGACGGTGGATTGATCATGCCAATGAAATTCAATTCCCATTGGGAAATGGTTGGTTGGATTAGATTGGTTTGAGAGGGAGAGTTGCTAATATTTACTTGCCTATAAAGTAAGAACACTTCTCACTATTTCTTACCCATTGATGGGAATCCTTGAATATGTTAGGCCAATAATATCCCCCTTTCATTATTTTGATTGTAGTTATTCTTACAGAGAAATGTCCACCTAATGGACCATCATGAAACTCCTCAAGCACCTTGGGAATTTGATCATGATCGATGTACCTCAACATGACTCCATTCATATCTTTTCTAAATAATAATCCATCTATAAGAACATAAGAATAGATTGGACTCTAAAATACCTTTTCTTAGACTATTGGAAATCATATGGGTACTCTCCAGTCTATAGTAAGATGGCCATGTCATGGATCCAATTGTTGAATATAGGTGAAGTGGCTAGTTGGGATGTATTTTGAACATATATTGCATCATATACTACCTCAATAGTCTTTATATCAGAATCCAACTATTTACATAAGCAATTTCCTCTTACGAGATTTATAATTTTGATGTTCATATCATATTCCATGACTTTTGTGAATCATCTTGCTCTTTTTTCATTTATTTCCTAGCTCAACAAGAACTCTTGATGCTTTGGTGACTAACCATCAGGTGAATTTTATTATTGGAGAGCATATGCCTAAACTTTTTGAGAGATTTTATTACATTATATACTTGCTTCTCCAAAAAATTGTACTTATCCTCATATTCCTTCAAGGATTAACTGAAGAAAGATATTGATTGCTCTAACTATTCTTTATTATGTTGGGTTAGAATAGTTGATATGCTACCTTTCCCTTCAAAATCATAAAAAATGAAAGCATTCTCATAGTTGGGGTTGAGTAGGGTAGGATCTTGAGAAATAGCTTGTTTGATGGCTTTAAAACTATCTTTTCCTTCCTATGTCCAACTGAAACTAATTCCCTTTTTAAGCATAAAATGGACTTGGCTATGGAGGCAAAATTTAGAATGAACCTTCTGATGAAGTTGATATTTCCTAGGAAACTTTGTAACCCCTTTTTATGGCTCAAAATTACTAGTGAAGATATAACACTTACTCTCTTTGGGTTTATTACAAGACCCTCTTTTGAAACAATGTGTCCTATTAATTTCCCTTTATGAACTATGAAAATTTACTTTTTAAGATTGAGGGAAACTCTAAACTCTGTACACCTTTCAAAAAAAAATTTAAAGATTATCTAGGTGTGCATTAGCTTGTTTTAAATAAATAGTGATGTCATCTAGGTATACCAAGATCATCTTATTTATCAAACCTCTAAAATCTATATCCAAGGCTCTTTGTAATGTAGAATAGCATTAGTTCGACCAAAAATCATCTTTTTATAGGCATACATTCCCCATTTTTTAGTGAAATTAGTCATGAACTAGTATGATCCTATACTAAGATTTGGTTATATCCAGAATAATCATCTAGAAGGGAAAACCTTTTAGATCCTGATATAGTTTGAAGAATTTGCTCTATAGGTGGAAGGGGATAATGATCCTTTAGTGATGCTTTGTTTAGGTCCCTAAAATCTATAAAAAGCCTAATTTTGCCATTTTTTCCTTAGAAGAACCAAGTTAGCAACCCAAGATGAGTGTTTGACAGGTAAAATCATATTAGCTTCTATCAGTTTAGATAGCTCACTCTTCATCAAGGGTAATATTTTTGGGTTGATTGGTCTCTATTTCTATCTAATAGGTTTGGTATTTGGGTCAAGCTCTATTATGTGTTGGGATAAGATAGGGTCAAACTCCCTTAGATATTTATAACTCCAAGTAAAGTTATCATCAAATTCTTGACATAACTCAATAAAATCCTACTTTTTAGAAGCATTACATACCTTTCCAATATTCAATGTTTTACCTTCTGAAATGACTACTAGCTTATAGTCTTCTTCATTGACTATGTTATTCTTATTTTCACCTTTCAGCTGATCATCAAAGTTGAAGATACTTTCCAAAGTAACAAGGCCCATGGGTAATTTATTTGTCTTTAATTGAATGATTTGATCTTCATATTGATCTTAGAGTCTTGACTAATTTTTGTTTGATAATTTAGCCTCTTTTTTCATAAAATTCACAATTTACTAATCACTATTGAAAACTTGTCAGTTGGTTTCATTGTCAAGAATGGATGGTCTTACTATCAACTTTACATGTTGGTTTTTGTTTTTTTATTTCTTCAGGTAGGTTATAATGGGAGCCTACTGAGGCCATATGATCAACATCCTTATTCTATGCTATTGGTACCACTTGAATGTTTAAATCGATAAAGTCTTTTAACAAGTCCCAAACCCTATGTTTGTAAGATCTGAACAAGTTATTCTTGATTATGATTTTGGATCTTACTTGGTGAACAATCAATTCACTATCACCAAATACTTAGAGTGACTATGTCCCTCTTTTTTTGGCCAAATGGAGACCTTGAATCAATGTTCCATATTAGGTATATTGTTAGTACAACTGAATTGGAGTCTAAAATGATAAAAATAATTCTCCTTTTGTGGAGAGATTAAAACAATAATTACACTTGCACTATTCTTTATTTTTGAGCCATCGAAGAATAATTTCCACATTCCATGGAGATCCTTAGCTAGTTTTATAAGATTTAGAATGATTGCATATTTTTCATAAATGTAATACATACCCAACCTAATTTATTTTACATAATCATAAAGATAAAATTGGATATTTGATCCCTATTCATCCAGATGAGTGTCTATAATTTCTTCCTAGGGTGTTGTAACCTCGTGGTCAAGCTCCTCTTCCTAATATTGCAATGTGAAATTCATATCCATAAGGATAGGATTGTATGACTTAATATGGTCTTTAAAAATTAGCTCAGCTCTTATTATCACCCTCATTCTATATCTTGTCCTAAGAAACATGTGAGACTAGTCAGTAGATAGATACCCTCCTATTATTGTAGTGAAGTCTCAGGAAAGGCATATAGTAAAATAGGGGGTAAGTCAATAACTAAGATATCTTGAGAAATTAAGAAGCTTGGATATGCATGGATGATAAGGTTTAAACCTTTTATAGTCCCAACTATTTGTACAATAGTCTTATCCAATTGAACCACACCTTTGGTGATGCTTGTATACTTAATACCAAGAGCATCAACTATTTTCTTAGGCATAATAGAATTGTTAGCCTCTAAGTCTACCATGTAGTTATGTAAGAGATGTTTCCTAACTATGAGTGAAAGGTAAAAGGAGGATACTTACCATTTTTGCTTGATTTGGTATTAGTTTTTGGTTGACAAAAATTAACTACAATAGTGGGTCCCTTAGCCAGAACCTTATCTATTATTTGGAAGTTTTTTAAAGCCTCCTGTAGCAAGTCCCTTTGCGTTGGAATAGATAGTGCTTCCCACATGGTGATATTCAAATTAGTTTTCTTCATTTGTTCTAAAATATTTAAATGAATGTTACCAACCTTTGTTGGTTCCTTTGTGAGATCTATATCTTTTTTCAAGATATTTAGGGTCAGTAATTTTGACTTTGACTAGCCCATTGGCACATTGGGTGGCCTATGGACTATGTTGCATTTTTTATATTCTTGTACAACTTTAGAAGTTATAGTTTGTTTAACCTTATGGGGTTGATCACTTTATATTTCCCTCTTCTTAGAGTGTGTATTTACTTCCACTAAAATAAAACCATTGACTAGTGCTTCCTCTTGAATTACACCATAAAAATCCTCCTCTTGCTAGTTCAAAAGAATAGCTTCATTCTAAAAAGGCTCTTATGTGTGTTTCTACTAGGAAGTAGTTTCTTATTATTTTCCTTGAGTGTTTGATATTATTTTCACCATCAAGGCTTGATTGATGACACCATTAGGATAAGCATTTTGATTGTGTGGTTGAGTACAAGGGTAACACCACTCAAATTCTTTATCTAGATTGTTTTGAATAGGTAAAATAGCTTTATAAGTACCTGGTGTAGGTAGAGCATAGATGTTCAGAGGTTTTACTTACATGTTTTGACTTTGTGGCTATGAATTGCCTTGGTATGTCTACCTATTGGGTTGGTATGTTTGGTTAGCTTGATTATAAGGCATGTAGTTTTAGGATCGCTACCTTTTCATCACTACCAACTCATTACCAAATCTTTTAAGCGATGAATTAACCTCATATAAATCCTTCATAGGAGAAATATTTAAATATAGTACCTTTATTTTGGTGATAATTATGGAAACATAAGGTTGCATAGGAGGTACTTCAGGAAATAGAGGCATTAGAGGCTGTGAGGTAATTGTTTAAGCTTGAATTAGGAAATTTTTTGCTCTTATTATGATTTCATAGGCATTGAGGAGTATGGCACCACCCATTGAGTGAATCATGATAGCTATATTACTATTTAAATCTCTCAAATAATATAGAAAATAATTATTTGGGGTTTGCTTGACCAATACTGGAATTCTATTCCATGTCTTTTAAAATTAGAAGTTGAAATCACTCATGAACTCATGAGGTTCCCATTAAATAGCAGTTAGTTGTTCAACGAGGGAGAGGTGGTCACTTTTATCTTTAAATTTTTTACATAGTGTAGTTCTTAAGTCATCCCAAACACGAATGGAATTAGGAAGTAGATATATGTACCATTGTAAGGCTTTACTCTTAAATGAGGAGATAAGAAGTCTGATTGCAACATTTTTTTATATTATAGTATGAACTAAAAAATATTAGCAGTGTCTTGTATACATTACATGGGAGTGGTAGAAGTTTCACAAGTAAAATATGGAAGGATTTTTAGAGCCGAGGTGGGTATATCATCATACTAGGCCAACTGAAGTAGGTTGCCTCCATTGAAGGCTATGAAATTTTGATTTCTTAAGGCCATAATGTGAGGTATGAAATTACTGTGGGTGTTTGTAGGAGATGCAAATATATTTTCAAGATATACTCTAGTGTATGGTATAACTGATATTGATTTATTTTTACATTGAAATGATAATTCTTACAAGTCAGATTTCTTACCTTTAGTAAATGATCTTATTTGTATCTTTGGCATATGTAAACCTAGATTTTTTGAATCCATGAGCCAATGGAGTTGTCATGTGATTTTTTAAATATGTATGAGAATCATACAATTCTTGCTAATAATAACACCAATTTCTTAGTGATGATCTTCATGTCTCACTGGGCATGTCAAAAACTATTATCACTTAGATTTTTCACCCATCTATGTTTTGTAGCATGTTGTCTATTATGGGCAAACTATCGGAAATCTAATGACATAATGGGATCACATCCAAGCTTTGGGACCTAGGAAAATTTTAGGTAAACCTCTAAATAAGGTTTACTTCATTTTACTAAGTTTGATGCAACTAATTTATTACTAGTTCTTGTTAAAATTCTACTTCTTAGTGATCTTGATCCTAGACTAGGATTTGACTTATGAGGAAAAGAGTTTTAGAAATGAATTTGAAAAAATATAAAATGGTGATTAAACCAAATAATTATTATGGAAATTAATGCTTACTTGGTGTGAACATAGTAGAAAAATAAATATATTAAATTATATTTGAGCACAAACTTATGCAAATATGAAACCAAAGATAATATTGGGCACCTATTAAATAAGGAACATTATTCTTTATTTTAATCAAACAACTTTTTTAAATTTCAAAATAATACCGCAAATGAAATTTTATAATTGAAACAAGAATTAAAACATTCATAAACTTGAAAAATAGCCTTACATACACAAATATGAAATAGACAAGGAAGGTAAAAATTCAATCTATTATCAATTCCCATGTTACAACATGTAGACCAATTATTCAAAGTGTAAAATAATATCTCCAATAATAAAAAAGATAAGATGGGATATGCCATGGTATCCATATTTATAAAAAATATATTCTCTTGAAAGAGAGGTAGTTATCAAAACCTTATGCCTAGTTAAAAGTAAGAAAATCTAGAAAACCTCATGCAACTAGTGTGATCTTTAGTCTTTAATGACATCCTTCATGAGGTAAGTAGATATAACAAGAACATGAAACTATTGGGCACATTAATAAGTGTTGGAGGCATAGAGAAATGTATTGAATCTTCATGTAAACATCCTCCTTATCTTTAGTTCAATTGATGTTATCTTTTCTAAGGAATGAGGCATCAAAATGAACTAACACTTAGAAAAGCTAAAATATTTTAGGTATTTTAGTTTATAACTTGTAAAACTTAACTTGGATTTTTTAGTTGAGACTTTTACAACCTTTTAATTCATCCAAATTTGAAAAAATGGGAATTAAAAATTATAATATGAGTTTTTTGCAAGTTAAATAACTCAACCTTGTCGAAAGGAAAAGTGTAATTTACAAGTTTCATTTTTACAACTTTTTAAACTGTCAAAAAGATACTTGGAAATTACAAGTGGCTCTTTCTCAAAAAGATATCTCAAAATGGCAGTTGTAATCTACAACTTGTAACTTTACAATGTCTTTTACAATAAAGAAATGTAATATACAGAATGTATTTTATTTAAAGAATTAATCTACAACCATAACCTCTAAATATTCGTTATCCTTCTTTGCATGTATCTTCTCAATATAAGAATAAAAGATTTTAAATATCTATTGAGATGATATTCATTAGGACCAAGTGAATATAGGTTGCTTATCTCACATTTTGCCATTGTATTAGAGAGTCTCTATATGAAGCCCTATATACTTGAGTGTCTTTCCCCATCTTATCTATTGTATTATGATACCTAATGAATTGGTGGATGGAACTCAAGTTGAATTTTGTGTCCCATGATAACTCTCTCTCAACCACTCCTTTGAAATTTTCTTAAACTTATTGAATTATAAGGACTTTATCTTGTTGATCTATTGCTTCACATGACAATCTACTGAGTAAATCCTCAATGTCATAGATTTCATCTATGTCCTTATCACATGTAGCCTTGGCCTTATTAATACTCTTAGTGAGTATTCTTATTTTGAAGTTGGCTGCCCTATCTAGTTCCTCATACTCTACATCAATTTTCAATATCTTTTTTACAATGAGGGTATCAGTTTCAATCAAGTCAATAGCTTGAAATTTTGGGAAGAATAGGTTCAACCTTTCAATTTTTTCCTCATATTTTATTATTTCTCTTTTCAAATATGCTTGATCATCCTTCAGAGTTTTGTAGTAGTCCATTGTTATCTCATTACTTTATTTCCTTTGGTGATGAGCTCTTCAACCTAGTATTTTATGTCCCTTCCCATACTTCTAATCTTTGTCACTACTTCAAGTGTAGATATTAAGTAGGTTAGGCTATTGGCTCTATAAACTTCCTTAGGCTTGTTGTCAATTATTCAAATTTATTCTTCAATTAATCCTTTGTGACCTTGTCACTATACATCTTCTCAAAAAGAGGGATAATTATTGATTTAACATCATGTTTCAATCCCTCTATTATAGGATGACCTAGGTGCACTTTGGATATTTTGTAATCCCCCACCACTAGATCTTCTTTTTATTTATCTAGTGAGGGGATGGTAATTTTTACATATTTCTCCCTTGCTAAATCATATAATATTTTGGATATAGTTCTAGGGCCTACCTTTGATCCCTTTGATGCCTCCTTAAGGCCAAAATCTAGTGTGCTAGGAGACACCATTTGTTTCTACTTTTTCCCTACTAATTACACTATCCATCTTGGAGTGGCATCTTGTGAACTTAGCATTATCAATTGTGAATCTACAGCTAAATTTGTTACACTGGTGGTTATTATTATAGCTATTATATCTATCACTATTATGGCCCCTGAATCCTTGGCTAATGTTTTGGAAATAACATCCCCATTTTTGGGTTGAGTAGCCACAATCATATCAATGATTCCTTCTATCTTTACATCCTTAGTGGGGATTTGGGCTATTATTGAAATGGAAGAAATGGGTGTAGTGTAAATGTATGTGCCTACCAAGGGTGTGGGAGATAGAAGTGACACAAGTGGAGGGATAGGCATGAGTATTTGAAAAGGGGAAACTATGGGAGTGTGGAATCTAAGGTAGTAAATGAATCAATCAAGGTGGCAGGAACACTCAGGGTTGATGAAATGGGGAAAGTGATGGGAGATAAAAATGAAGTAGAAGTTATCCTAGTGGTTAGGATGTTTAGTGGGATTTTAATTAGGATGAGTGAATATATATCCATGTATAATTGGGTGGTGTTAGTGATTAATATAGTGGTAGTGGATATTAGGGATGAGATGGAAGGAATTATGGAAGAGGAAGGTGAAATTGAATCATGAGTATCCAATTGTGTTGATTGGCCTATTGACAATGGAGTCACTAGCATAGGTGAGTTGGTGGAAATGGAGGGGGAAATTATTTGAGGTGATTGTGGATTCGATACAAGAGGATGAGGTACTACATTTGGTGAAATGATAGAGATAGCATGAGAATTTGTTTGTGTTTGAGTAGAAACTATCTTCGATAGCAATTAGCATTGGTTATTCTATTTGAGGTGATTTTACTCCTTGGTTAATAGATTGACCTATTTTATCCTCTTGTTTATAGTTCTTCTTGTGTGATACCACTTGTGTATCTACCTATTTTACTTGGATTCCACTATTGGAACCCTATGATGTTGTTACCATACCTTTTTATTTGACTTCTCTCAACTTATAATTGATGCTCAAGGTTTCCTTGGTAACCTTGACCCCTTTGATTCTTAGATAGTTAATTATCCTATTTATTATATTTTTTGTCCTATACATTAGTGAAAAGGAATTGGGTATGGACCATCTAACTGATGAAAGAGGTTGAGAAAAGATCTTGTTATCAAATTGAACCCTATCAACTAAAGATTCATCATCTAATAAGTCCTCGAGGACTAGTGCCATATTATAAGTTTTGATTTTCTATAGGGTCATAGTCTCACTTCCTCTTCATCTTGCATGTCTTCCTAGTAATATTCATAATAGGGAATGTGAGAATATGTTATGATCCCTAATATATTGGTAATATTGCCAGTCACATCATAGAATGGACTTACATTGAGAGATATTAGGGTCATTTAAGTCATCTTGGCATCTATACATTTGACCTTTGATAGGGAAGGGCATGTATACCTCCCCATGTTAATGGGTAAGTGGATTCCTAACTTACGTTTGCTTGAAAACAATTTTTGAGTCTCTACAAGCTACTTCAAAATTTCCATTAGAGCCCATCTGTCACTTACATACCTTGGAAGGATGTAAGGACATCCACTAAATCCCCCTACTCTAATGTATGAATATGTTGGAAATTTAATGAAATATGATCCCTAACTTGTGATCTTTAAAGTTATGACCTCAGATAATCTTTTCTTTTCTATCTCTTGTTCAAACAGAATTATGATGTAGTATATGAATGCATCATTAACCCTTCTAAAATGTTGCCTACTAGACTAAAGGGTGAGGTCAAGGTAATAGTTAACTACCTTATTGACTTGGTTAGGAACTATGTTCAACTATGGGAAATCCCTTCCCTTTGCTAATATGTAGACTAAATATGAAGTCATGTAAAACTTCCCTTATTTTGGACTTCCACCAATTATTTTTGGATGGAGTTAGAGATCAACTGAGCCTAGTGGATATACTTTTTATTTTGGTGGATCACTCATATGTATTGGTATTTCCAATCCTAAAATTTCTTATCATCTAGGTTCCCAGTAACTCTATGCAAGAGTATGATAATATCACCCACTTCCTACTTGAAGTCTATTCTTGCTAGGGTATTAGGTAGTCTTATATATGTGGGCCTAGAGACCTTTAGCCATTATTTATTGAGGACCCTTAGACATGTAATGTTATTATATTGATGGAAGTTCTTAAATGAGTTAGGGGTTATATCAAGATAACTCTCATACTCTAGAATCAAGAACATAGTGTTGATGAAGTCAAGGCCCAAGTTCAAAATCATTTTTCCCTTATCTTTCATTACTTCTCTCTTTTCTACATCATATTGCTTTTCCAATGTGAGCATAATCTTAGAGATCTATACTAATAATTTGAAGGCTACTTTCTAGGGAAATCCATAGTCATCATTGAATTCATCAATTACCCTTGTCCAAAAATTAGCTAGGTCTGTGTGACCTAGGTATGTGTCTATGATTCCATTAGTGTTAGAGTCTAAGTTGAGTGGGACACTAGGTCCTTTAGACTTGTACTTCATTTATTTTCTAGATATAGGTTCTAGGAAAATTGATGTGGGAAAACCAATTGAAGATTTTAGGGGTTTTAGAGTTATAATTATAGGTAAAAAGTTTGGTAGGTTTTAGAGTTGCTTTTGTAGGTAAAAAGTTCAATAGGTTTTGGACTTGAAAAATTCACTTACAAGGTTTGATGAAATTTATGGTAGGTTTTAGGCTTGCTTTTGTAGGTAAAATCCCCAATGGGGATTTTGAGTATCTTTTACAGTGTAAATTCCCATGAGGTTTGGAGCTACTTACTACACTAGGATTATCCATAGGGTTTAGTGTTGCTTACTACATTGGATTATCTATGAGGTTTGTGTAGAGTATCTCAATGGAATATTCTAAATTTTAATAATTTTCTCAAACCCTAGGTTTTTCACAAGCTAGGTAAATGTTTTAAAAAGACCTTTGACAAGAACTCAATAAATGTAGATAACTTTGGGAACATGTAGGCAAGCAAAATAAAAATCCTATATTTGCTTCAAGATAGGAAAAATAACATGAAATCAAAGTATACTTAGTTTTATAGAGAAAATGGTAGATAAAAAATTTGGGAGGAAAAAAGAGGAATACCATTTATAGAGGATGGTGATGGTGAGCGTGGCTTGGTATGACATTGACAAGGCATGGTGTTGACATCACTTGGTTTCCTTACATGCAGAGCTTAAATTATAATTTGTAATGAGGATAATGACTTTGGAAAAAACCTAATTTATTTAATATAATCCTATAATTAATGACACTTAGGTTTTTGGTTGGAAGAAATGATGGGAGTTTCAAAGTTTTAGAGTCATGACATAATTTTACAATTTTGGAAAATTACATTTTTCACTTTGACCTCTACTTTTTATCAAGTGGCTTGGTGTAATAGAAGTGAGAAAGTGGAACCTAAGGTGAAATTTTCAATGTTTCAAGTTACAAAGTACAAGGAGGGTTCTAGTTTTTGAGGGAATGATAGTCGATAGAAAGCAAAACTTTGATTGAAAATTACAATTAGAATTTTGATTTTTGTTAGGAGTTGGATGAGGGAGAATCAAAGGTTCAATTGTAATTTTTAAGTTTTTAAGTTGAAAATTCCATTAAAATCTCCAATATCTATTGGAAGTGTGATGGCATAAATCAGGGTTCTACTTGTAATTTACAACTTACAAAGTTGTAAATAATTATCAAAATTTTAGTCTCTATCGATCATGGGGTGAGTGGGAAGCAGAGATTGGGATGTATTTTTCAAATTGTAAAGTTGAAATTTTCATCCAAATATCTAGTTCTTTTTGGGTATGTGCAAAACATAAAGTGGAGGTTTGATTGTAATTTGTAACTTTACAAAATGTAAATTACACCCAAATCTCTGATTTCTACTAGGTTTGAGAAAAGGGTATACTGGGTCACTTTAAGGAATTTTACCAAGAACATTTATGGGTCTCCATTAGGGTACTATATGTTTTGAAATTTTTGGTTCAAAAATATCAATAGGTAGGTTGGAAACATTTTTGGTGAATTTTCCAATTGAAACTTCACCTATTAGAGATATAATCACCCTTGTGATTATTCCAATAACTAACCAAATCCTTCACCTAATAAGTTGTTGGAGATCAATATCTGTGATTTGGACCTACCAAACTGGTGTCATTTGTATAACACATCATTGCATGGGGAGCTTTATTTCATTGAGTTTTGTAGTTCCTTTGACATATTCTAAATGGATATAGAAGAATACAAGGTGGTCCCAAACCCTCTGAATGTAATAAGTAGTATGATGTTCCTATTACTTTGAGATCTCAAAGCACTAATATGGTACTAAAAACCCTTGATTTTCCTATCCAAGAGGATAATGAACTATAAGAGGCCACTAATGAGGTACATGCTTTATATTAGTACTAGTGAAATAACCATGCCTTCATGATTCAGACATAACAACAACCTCTTACTACATCTACTCCCCATAATAATGGTATAACACCTCTTGATCCTAGAGAAAATAATGATCCTCCACCTCCAAAATATAGTAAACCCAAACCCCACGAAGATGGGATACATCATAATAAATGAGATGAATAAGTTTAAGGAAAACATCATGTTGCATGAGCTTGCCTAGATCACTAAGCAAATAGATCTCATCTTAAATTCTTTGATAAGAAAACCAATATATCCCAAACCTAACATTATTAATATTAATATCCTCATACATAAGAATAAGTTTGAGGTCCCTCATTTCCTCTTCATGATCTGATTGTTTGTAAAAAACTTACACAATTATCTAGTTGACTCAAGAACCTAAAAAAAATTCATGCCTACTAGAATTTTTTAGAGGTTAAGGCTAAAAACTATTAAACCAAATAAAATAATAGTCAAAATAGACAAACCTAAGGTTAATTTGGTAGGTGAGATATTGAATGTGCACATATTATTGTAATCTCAACCAAAATTCCAAAATTTCATGGAGGTTCAAGTGGTAGAGATCCTGGAATCTTATGAGATGTTTCTCAGTAAGGACTATTCCAATACCCTAAATGGGTATATGGCCACAAAATTCTCACATATATGGTTTCCCTAGAGAGGCATGGCCAATTAAATTCATGTTGACAAAGAGCCTAGGATGAAGTGTGCAATTATAGAATACAATGTTGTCAATGAGAAGATAAACATAGTATCATATTAAACATGAGAAGATAAAGAAGTAAAAGGAAAAATTGAAGAGAATTATTAGTTTTCAGGTTTATATTCCCTGTATTTCAATGGTGGCCATTCTAAACAAGGTTATGTAACTGGGATTCTATTAGTTGACCCATAAGGAAAATAACATTTGGTTAACTATAGGTTGCATTTCCCTTGAATAAATAACCTTGTAGAATATGAAACATTGATCTTAGGTTTGCAGCTAGCCCTAAAACACAAATTTAAAGAGCTAAAAGTGTTTGTAGATTCTAAATTAGTAGTCAATTAGGCTAATATTAATTTTCATTACAAGTTTTCTTACTTATGGAAATATAAAAAAAGAGTGTGGGACTTGATAGAAATGTTTAATACACTCAATCTCATCCCTATTTCGAGAGAAGAGAACTAGGTTATGAATTCCATAGTAACTTTTGCTATGAATCTATCTCCTTTAGATAACTTAGGGACGTATAAATTTTTGAGAGTGTACCCTTCCCTTCAATCCCAAACAATATTTAGAACTTTTAGGTTTTTGATTATGATCACCACATACTAGACCTTTTAAATAGATTAGGAGTCTTCAATGCTCAAATCATAGATGAGAATGATAGAGACAATCCCCTTAGTAAGGACTATAATGAATATGACATTATGAACTTTAGATAAAATTGCATCATGAAGGGTATGATCTCATTAGAGAAAGTGTTTGATCTAGATAAATCAACACACAAACCAAAAATACCAACTTATGTTGATGAGTAGTCATTCACTATCAACTTGGGATTAGTTTATTAACCCATAAATACCTACATTGGTCCCAATTCCACCCCAACTAAAATAGAATAGATCAAGAGATTTCTCATACGATATAGATACATCATCACCTAGACATACAAAGATCTCAAGGTTTTTGATCCTAGTGTGATAATCCATAACATCTTACTAAAGCAAGTGAAAAAGTCATTCAATTAGATATAATGACTTATGAACTTGATCTTATATCCCTTCATTCATAAAGAGGTTCATGGGACTTAGCTAGAAATATTTTACTAGTTCACCATTTTACATGGGTGTCCAAATTAGTTCCCATCTATAAAGAAAAGTGCAAAAATCAGACTGTGTCAATTTCAAAAACCTAAATCAAGCCTCAAATAAAGATAACTATCCTTTCCCTCTTTAAATGGTGAATGGGTCTCATATAATGTCCTTCTTGGATTAATTCTTAAAATATAACCAAGTCATGGTAAACCTAGAAGATAGACTCAAGATTGTCTTCACTACAAAATGGGATACCTTCACTTAGAATAGGATGTCATTCAACCTCATCAATGTTATGATCACCTTTTATAGATTCATAGACTTCACTTCAAAATACTAATTGTAAAATTATAATAATATATATGGATGATCTAACTATATTCTCAAAACATAGGTTTGATCATGTTCACCACTTTCAAAGAATATTTTAAATGTGTAGAAGGTATGGTATCTCCCTTAACTCAAACAAAATAATTTTTAGCATCACATAAGGTAATCTCCTTGGTCATATCATCACAAAATAAGGTATTTATGTTGATCCTAAATGTGTTAATGCAATTTCTAAAATATCTCTTCCTAACATCAAGAAATAATTGAAGACATTATTTAGCAAAATGAACTTTATACACAAGTTTATATTTATTTTTATGGAGGTTGTTAAGCCCCTAAATGCTATGCTAAAATAGGAAGCTAAAGTGGAGTGTACTCTTCCATCCAAATAGGCCTTATTAGATATCAAAGATGTTATCATATAGGTGCTAGTCTTGACCATCCTACATTATATGAAGGACTTCGACCTCTATTCTTTCACCTTTGAACATATCATAGTTATTGTACTCACTCAAAGAATTGATGAATAAGATCATCCCATAAATTTCATGAGAATAAACTTGAAGGATGCATAATTAAATCATCCCACCCTAGACAAGAATGCTTACACTTTGGTTAAATCCATCAATAATTTTTGACAATATATCCTTAGGAATAAAGTGCATGTCATTGTCTTAGACCCATCCATAAAGCTCATGTTGGGACATAATGAATTGCGATAGCATGGAGATCGGTGGATGGATAATCTACAATAATATGATCTAGATAGAAAAATTGATAGGATTGTGACACGCCTCACTCATTTTATCACTAAAATTGACTTGAGAATTACTATGGTGTAGTTATATCATTAATAAATCTATAACTAGGATTGGTATGACCCAATTATCCATTATCTTCTCTACAAGAAACCTCCTCTGATATCGAACAAAGCACAAAAAATATCTCTCATGCTAAATCGTCTCATTATATGCTAAATAGAGGAGTACTCTATCGAAATAACTATGAGGGCATATACCTTATGTGTTTGTCAAAAAAGGAGGCAAAAGAGTGTTAGTGGAGGTATTTTATCCATTTTATGTTTTTCTTATATATATATATTGATTAGGTGTAATATTAGGTCATTTAGGGTGATTTATGAGGTCATTAAGTTGCACACCCACATGTGTAAATTAGAGTAAACATGATTGGTATGGTTGTACCATTTATTTGGCAACCAATCTTGACATGTTGCACATGGTGTTTACTATTCATTTGGAAACTAATTTGTGTTCACTTTACCAAATGTATGTGGCTTTAGGCCTCACTTGTGACTATAAATGTACCTCTCATGTAAGCTATGTTCAATTCAAATTCAATTTTGAATAGAAGTTGGTGTAATTTTTCCCTTTGTTGATTATATTTCTTGTAACAAAATTCTCTTTGCATCTCATCTTGTATGTTTGATTTCATGTGTTCAATATGCTAGTTATTGATTATAGCTAATTATAACATGGTATCAAAGCTAAGACTAATCAAATCATTTTTTAGTTCATTCCCTCTCATCTCATCTAATTTCCCAAAAATATTCTCTAGGATATCCCATACTTCCTTAGGTGTTTTGGTTGATTCAATGTGAAAGCACAAATTTAGTGACATATAAAGACATAGAAACCAAAAGCTTCATCACACTTGTCAAACCATTTTTTCTTATTTGTATCTGGTTCAATTTTCAAACCCATAGTTATCTTGTAGAGCTTCTTGTTTCGTAAATCAAGTCACATGGAAGCCTTCTATTCATGATAGTTTAAGGGTGTGAGTAAATCAACTGAATTAGGATCCATTGCAGATAATGTAAGTTTTTTTTCAACAAATTGAAGAAATGCAAAAAGAAGGAATCATAATAATTTGTACACCCCCCTAAAATTATGCTTGACCCTCCTAGATTTTGTGCTTTATATTTTAGTGAATTTTACAATGAAAATAGGTCCAATGCTTTGGAAATCAAAAAACATGAACTTTTTCAAAAGATAGTGATTAATTTTGAGCTACCAATCAAAAGATGTTACACAATTAATTCCCTATAAATGAGGCCTATTTAATAAAAACTTGCACTAAAACTTTAAAAAAGCCTTGTGGTGAGAATGGATCTAGACTTCTAACCACTTTTTGGAATCAAAAATAAACTAGTGACCTACTAATCACAATAATGATCATTAATTGAGCCTTCTATCGAATCACATGTTGAAAATGATGTCCCCCCACTTGCTTCTTATTTTGTTTTTTTGGTAAAAGATAAAAAAAAGTTTGAAAAAAAATATAGTCTAGGTGGGAGTTGAACCTTGAACCTCCCACCACACTTTGATCTTACAAAATAATGCCCCAAACTTTAACACTTCCTCTTCTAGTGTTAAATAAAAAAGAGTGGATCAAATGTGGGTATTGCATGGAAAACATAATGAAAGCAAGTGTTTTAAGAAGCAAATTGATCACCTCATGAGTATTCTTGATAAGAAAAACATAGATGTTCTTGAGTCTATAAAACCATCTTCATCAAACCATGAATCTAAGGAAAATGATAATGGAAAACGTAAAGGGAAAGAATTAGGAAAAGTGAAAACAATGATGAGAGATCTATTTGTAGTGGTACCTCCAGATCCTACATGGGTTATTGATTTTGGTGCATCATACCATATGGATTCTTTACATGTGGATTTCACTTCCTTGGAGCCATGTGACATGTCTTCTATTCGACTAGGTGATGGTACTTTTGCATAGGGTTTTTGGTAGAGGGTCTGTTAAAGTGAGTGGTGAAACATTTAACAATGTTCTAAGTATTCCTCATTATCAACTAATCTCCTATCAGTCTATCAGATTACTCACCTTGGTCAGTGCATTCAAGTTTATTTCACTCCAAATTTAGTGTATGTTAGAGAGTTACATAATTTCAGTATCATTGCAATGGGATAAGTGGATCATGAGACTCATCTATAGTCTTTCTCCCACTTTGTCCCTCTTTCATTTTATTAATCATATTCACTTGTAGTTGATGACACTTTAGATATTGAGCACATTTTTTATGTTGATGACTTTTCTTCAACCACATATGATAATAGTAGTGATGGGGACCCACTTCTTCCATCTCCTTATCACCTTCCATGTCTTGAGGAGTTATTTCTTGATCCACCTATTTATAGTCCACCATAGAATTTTTACAGTTCAAGACCTTTGATGCAAGACAAATAAGACATTAAGTAGTCTTCTACATAATTGTATGACATTCCACATTATTTCTTCACCTCTACTTCCAATGCACAATTATTACATGAAGCAGTTGGCCCATCTATTATGCATGACAAGTACAATTCCTTGTATAGTAATGACACCTTGGTTGGACATCCATCAGACACTTAACAAACACAGCCATTATTCTAGGGTGATAAACTCTTCATTCCATCTACTTTTGATACACAAACACTCTAGAGAGCTTCTTTAGAGGATACAGGGTGGATACAAGTAGTTGTAGTTTCTAGTGGGGATTTTTAGCTCTCTCTTCTTCTTTTTTCTATTTTATGGGGGAGTTTTTTCCTATACATTTTCTCCTTTTCTATACTTCATGAGAGTTTCTTTGTAATTTTGTGCCTAAACAATCCTAGTTATTAGGACCTAATTCTACTACCCACCTAAGCTACACTTAATGGGGGGTGTTGGTGTAGGTATTTTATCCATTTTATGATTTTCTTACACATATATATTTATCTTAATTAGGTGTAATATTAGGTCATTTAGGGTGATTTATAATGTCATTAAATTTCACACCCACATGTGTAAATTAGATTCAACATAATTGGTATGGTTGTATTATTCATTTGGAAATAAATGTTAACATGTTGTACATGGTGTTTACTATTCATTTGGTAACTAACCTGTGTTTAAATTGCCAAATGTATGTGGATTTAGGCCTCATTTTTTATTATAAATTTACCTCTCATCTAAGCTATGTTCAATCCAAATTTAATTCTAAATGCAATCTAATATAATTCTTCCCTTTGTTGATTCTATTCTTTGCAACATAATTCTCTTTGCATCTCATCTTACATGTTTGAGTTCATGTGTTCAATATGCTAGTTATCGATTATGTCTAATTATTATGAAGAGGTCATGACCATCTTTCAAGAAAATTTGGGTCATGGCCACCTTTCAAGAATAATAACAGCCCATAAAATTCTACAATCTGGGTATGATTGGCCCACCATCTTCAAGGATGTGCATGCACATGTTCACACCTTCCACAAGTGTTAGACCTGTGCCAAGAAATAATTCCATGCAATGATCCCCTCAAACCTATAACATAAGATGATCCTTTCACTCAATGGGGACTTGAATTAATAAGGATAATTACCCAAACACATCAGTTGGCCACAAGTTTGTAATCGCAATAATTGATTACTACATGAGATGGATGAAGGTAGTAGCCACTGAGAATGCCATAGCCAAATAAGTGATCAAGTTCCTTAAATATAACATAAATAAATTATTTGGAACACTAATATCACTATTTTTTTATAATTTTTATGCATTCTAATTAGTTGAACTCATTGAATGGACCTATGAGAATAATATCACCCTAAAGTTCTTGTCAAATTACTATCCATATGGAAATGGGTTGACTAAAAATAATAATAATAACCTAATGGATTCAATTAATTAGTCTATTTACAAATGACATAGATATTGGCACTTGTTTCTCAAGTATGCACTCTGGGTTGATTGCACTAGATGTAAATAGGCCATTAAAATTTCACCTTTCCTATCGGCATATGGCTTAGAGCCAATATTCCTAATAACCCTCAGATTTCCCAAGTAAAAACTCATTTAGGAATACATGGAGGATGATGGGAAAGTGAATTTAAGAATATTTAATGTTTAGATGGAAGATGCATGAGAATAAACCTGTAAAGTTTTAGCAGACATTGAGACAATATCAAGAGGTGACTTGATAATAATTGAAAGGAAAAACCTTCATATTATCAAATTTTGTCTTGTTATGGGATAAATATCATGGAAATAAGGTCTAGCACTCCAATATATAACCAATTTAGATTGACCCATATTATATTTTTGATTTTCTATGGTAGAATGCTTTCAAGTTGAAAGAACTCCAAGGGAAGGATGTCTATTTCCTTGTGAATGGACAATTATTGAAGCACTAGTTCTTGATTACACCATCCACATTTGTCTTAGAGTAGCCCTCCTATATAAATTAATTGATGTTGTAAATATATTTTAGGAGTAGAGTAGTCATAGATTAGTTTTACCTATGTTATGTGTTTGCTTTATGTTTGTCCCTACTTTGTTGCTTTGTTTATTTTCCCTTATCTTTCTTGTGTTTACCTTTAGATGCCATCCCCATAGAATTTGTTCCTTGAACCCCAAAAGTGTGGTCCTAGGAGAATAAAGAGGAAAATGACACTATAAAGAGTAAACTAGCACCAAGCATTGGTCCCCGTATTCATAATTCAGTCCCTTTGAAGGATAGTAAAGCATTAAAAATATAGTATAGGAAATAATAAAAAAAAAAGTGGGATCCCATTATTAAACAATATGATATATGAGGCAACTAATTTTGTAGTTCCTTGTAAAAAATAAGCCATTGATTCAAAACTAAGTAGGTGGATTGAGAACAATTTTATTTTTGACAAGAGGTCATCATTGTACTTATATAACATCAAAAGGTAACCATAAATTCACTACACAAGAAAAGAGTCCACTTGATGTGAAGAACTCATTGTCAACCATTCACCTTGGTTGCATTGGTTCCCAATCCTTAAGGACTATAAATAAAAAAAGACATTAGAACTAAAGGAAGCCTAAAATCTTAAGAAATTATAAAAGTCTCTTTCTAAGAAAGGGTGATTTGGGTAACCTTCATTACAGGCTTTTGGTCTAGCTGGCAATAGAGCAAGGCTTAGAGTAAAACCAAAGGTATCTATAATAGTAATATAGATACCTAGATGGTAGAAGATCAATTCTTGATCCTTCCTTTCCTTATATAATCTACATAAAAATAAGTACCTTTTAGGATTTCTAAGCACGTAAGTCTCACCTAAGCTTGATCAAGGAATTGGAAAGGAGATAGAAAGCAATGAATCAATATTTACACAAGATGACCTCTTTAAGGAATTAGATCCCAGTACATTATGTATTAAAGTAGACTAAAGTTCTAATTTCTCTTCTTGTTCTATTGAAACAAGTTTTTGATTACCTATCCACTTATTTAATAATGGAGGTCTACAGTCTAAGATTAAACATTGGGTAGAATTTTCCCCACATAGTCACCATTTATTGTGACCAACACATCCCTTTTCACAAAATAAAAGGGGACATCTACAATACATAAATTTTGAAAATTCTTGGCCCTCTATCAAGCTCATTATAATCCTCATCCATTTCAAAATCTCATGCATGTTTGATTCTTGTTCTTTAAAAATATTTCCTATGCCATGGTTATTAGGGACCATGAATATAATAATTTACCTATGATACAAGTTATGACCCTCGCAAGGACTGATATAACCTCCCCAAGGTTGACGACATACAATGGGATCTTTAGGGCATGGTCCACACCCATCTAGAGAAGTATCAAGTATGATTCAATATTATGCACCACTATGAGAGCCACCTAGATGATGTGACCCACCTTAACCCTACCAATTATGTAGATGTGATCATGAAGATCAAAACAACATGTCTTTATATAACTCAAGTTCAACATGGGCCTATGGTAGAATAAATACTAGCTTCCCTCTAGCCAACTCCTCAATAATCTATTATCAAAGTCATGACAATAATAAGGAGGCTTAACCAGTTAATATTGCAGGGGGGTCCCTACTAATACTACTCAATCAACCTCAATGTCTACTTTACTTATGATAACCTCCTAGGTAAACTTTCCTTAAGCTTCTTGTGCACTTAATTTATCAAGTAGTGTGGTGTCACATGAGATCCTACCTCGTGACTAACATGTAGCTTCCTCAGAGGTTTCCACACCTACTTTCAGTATGTCTAAGTATCCCTTTATAACTACTCTTAGATTCCTAGCCAAAGTTTAGCCTACCCCTATTACAATTCCTTTTACAACATCCATTACAAGTACTTGGGCTCCCCTTACTCTAGTATCTTAGGTCGTATTTGGTGTTCTAATTTTTTTATCCCCTTCACTTTACCTTGTGACCCTGTTTTGGCTAACTTTAGCTACATTTGACTTGGTTAGATCCATCATTTATTCTTGGTATATCCCCATAGGCTAGCATAGTCCTTTTAGTACCCCAATTAATGTTTCCACTATAGTCACAGTTTGTCTTATGACTTTAGTCCTTCCCATTGCAATAATTTCCCTAACAACATCTATGATTATGAGTATCCTAGTCTTATATGTTCTCATAACTCATGTCACCTTGATAAGTCTAGTAGTTACACATAGCCTTCATAGGCTCCATCTAATATATCCCCTTCTACTTCATCAACACCTCAAGTGAACCCAAATTATAATCCTACTAAGTGACCAAGGCTAATTATACCTTGACCACCTGCACAAACTATAGTTCTACCCATAGCACCATCATGGGATTCTCTCCTCTTACACTGGGCTCCTTAGGACTTAGATTTAATCAACTAAATTCCTCTTTCAGATTGAATATGTAGCTCCTAGGTGTAATTGTCCCCTAGGTATTCATTACCTAGGACTAATTAAGGTCTCAATTGTTCCCTTAGGCTTCCCATTTGTTAGCTCTTCCCTTTACATCCATGTTTCCTCCTCCATCATCCATTCCATTTTATCCTTCATCTTCATTCTTACCTCATCCACCCATGCCTCTACCTTCCACTTTATCTACCAACACCCATGTTCTCTCATCTTCCACTTGTGAACTAGAAATTTGACTCAAGAGAGGATGGTTAGTATCATGTTAGCTTCAAAATGAAAAACAAAATGAAAGAAACACACTAACTAGCATAACATCTCTAGGCATAGACACTAGGGAGAGATTAGTTAACAAACATGAACAAAACACACAACTAAAATAAAAAAGAAACCTTCTTTTACCTTCCTTGGATTCTCCAAAATGTTTGTTGTAGTGGCTTACTTGGCTTGTGCTCATGAATTCCTTGGCAATGGAAGCTTGGCTACCTCCATCTCTCCTTGGCACCTTTGGCTTGTGGCTTGGATTGACTTGAAATCAATTTGGCATGGTAACACTAATTTCAATGGCTTTTGGAATCATTTGTGTATTATAAATTTGCATTATCAAGACATTTGAAGTTATTTGAGTATAATAACTTTGCACAAAAATAGCTTAGAAATGATGTGGTAAGGCCTCTTAATTATAGATTTTTAAGATTGATCATAATCAACCTGAACCATCCATCTCAAGTTTAAAATGTGTGGTTAAGGATTAATTAAATTTTTGGAATTAAGTTTATAATTATCCTCATCATGACATTGGAATAAGGGGAAATTAATAGGCATGGAGGGAATAAATCCTGATATTTATGGCATTTATAGCCTAGGGATGTCTTCCCAAGAAATGAGGTCACTTGATGATGCAAATATTCAATATTAATTTCTAAAAAATATATTTAACAAGTTTCCATGAAATTATTAATTAGGATCTAACTTGGATTAATTAGCTCTTAAGCATGATTAAGCACTTTGTGCACAAATTACTCAAATTGATCAGAATGCCTTGTTATTGGTCCAAAATTTGACTAGATTAGAATTGGAAGGCGATGTCAGATGCATTGGATCCATTATTTCATTTAGGATGTTATAAATAGTAAATAACAAATTCATGCATCTTGTGTAAAATATTTTGTAGGAAAGAGCAATCCATAGCACCTAGGTGCAAAATTAGCATTTTGACTCGAAATGATTTGATCAAAGTTAGTTGGCCCATAAATTGTATTTCCCCATTTAAGGATACCCTGGCAAAAATTGGTACTTGAATATGTCAATTTCAACTCATTTAATGCATTTTAGTGTTTTTAAGCCAAATTATGCATTTTGGTGGAAATTGGTCTAAATCCTAGTTAGAGGTCATTGGTGGCCAGATTTAGGTGTCTATAGTTTGCCCCTATTTGGGAAGAAGTTATGAACCATAGGCAAAGTAATGTCTTCTCAAATAATGAGAGATGGCCTATATTCCAAAAATAAGATGATGATCGAAGAGTAAAGTTCTAAATGATTTTGGGAAGCCTATGATGATGCTCCCTCAAGGGACTGGTCGTCACATTTGTTAATGGATGGTCCCTTAAAAAGAAAAAAGAAGGAAGGTGGAATTAATCCATGGTTGAGATTAATCTAAATATGAAAATTCTTGCATGCATTGATGTAAAAATGATTTTGATTTGTCCAAAGGTGATTATAATTAGGAATAAAAGTCAAAATAATGATTTTACCATCGGCAGTTATAATCATGAAGATGACTTGGATTGGCTAAAAATGATGGTTATGCCCCAGTTAGGGATAATCAAAAAACATAACTCAAGGATATAACCTAGAATATATATTAAATATGAGCAGATACAAAGTGATGAAATATATGAATAGAATAATAATATTGATCATTGTGAATGATTTAGTTGTACCTACCAATGAGAAGATGCTCATCCTGACTAGCAATGATACAACTACAATGGTTATTGGGTTGATTTGATCAAGGGTGAGATGGAAGGATTTACCAAGGTGCCAAGGAGAAAATTATATGGCTCTATTGATCATAGACCTTCTTGAAGCTGATTTTTACTATAGCATATGATGGTAGGCTTCATGATAGAAAGCATGAAGATTTGGACAAAATATGCATAAAGACTAACTCCTTATGATGAACCTCCTACAATAGATTTAATCATAAATATGTGAAAATAAAATAACTCTTACCAATACCAAAAACACAGAAAGCTTATATTGATCGCAGGCCTCTTCGAGGGGGAAACCTCCTTTGAGCAAGCTCAATACAATGAACTCCTGGATGCCTTTATTCGGCCTCAACACTTACCTATTTACTAACTCTATTCTAACAACTAATACTTCCCTTGTATGTGGGATAATTCGAATAAGCTTTAAGGGATGACTTACAAAGCATATGCGTCCATAGAAATTATTACACTAATACAGGTAAGGCACAGGTTCCTAACATCCCCTCCCTCTTAAAAAAATCTTTGCCCTCAAAGCTTCAAATGTGGGAATTGTTGTTGAATCTGGAAGAGTGGTTCCCATGTTGCATCTTCTGGTTGCATGTCGTGCCATTGGATTAAGACCTCTGTGATGGAGTGGGATCGAAGTTGGTGGGTGCGCATGTCCAAGATTGCTTTTGGCTCGAGAAGGATGGAGCCTTCATTATCAAGTGCTGGTAAAAATTTATGCACTCGAATGTTGGATCCAAGAACTTGTTTCAAATAGGAGACATGAAAGACGGGATGAACTTGGGAGGAAGGTGGAAGCTCTAACTTGTAAGCAACTAACCCAATATTTTGGAGAACCTTATATGGCCCATAAAACTTTGGAGCAATCTTTTGGCACCCTTTTTGTTTTAGTGATGATTGCTTGTATGGCTACAGACGAAGAAATACCATATCACCAGGTTGAAAGGTACGCTCAGAGTGGTGCTGATTGGCCTGCTGCTTCATTCAGTTTTGTGCCATGTGGAGATTGTCATGCAAGGTGCGGAGAATCTAATCCTAGTTTTGGAGAGTAGTGTCAATTGCCTGAACTGGTGAGCTACCAGGATGATATGGAAGAAGTGGTGGTGGTGCTTGGCCATAAATTGCTTCATAGGGAGTCATTTTGGTGGAAGTGTGGTATGAGGTATTGTACCACCATTCAGCTAGGGGAAGCCACTTGGCCCAGTGATGTTGTTCTGAAGCAAATCAATGAAGGAAGGTCTCCAAGCATTTGTTGATGATTTCTGTCTGGCCATCTGTTTGTGGGTGGTATCCCGAGCTCATTCTCAACTGTGTGCCTATGCAATGAAACAGTTCTGTCCAAAAATGGCTAGTGAAAGTGGCATCACGATCTGAGACAATTGAAGAAGGAATGCCATGAAGATGGAAGATCTGATCCAAGAAAACCTGTGCAACTATGGAGGCTATGTATGGGTGGCTGAGTGCACAAAAATGACTATATTTGGAGAGGCGATCGACTACGACTAGGATCACTATCTTTCCCCTAGATTTAGGGAGGCCCTCAATGAAATCCATGGAAATATCTATCCATATCCGAGTAGGAATGGGCAAGGGTGCAAGCAAACCAGGAGTCAATGTGGTTTCACCTTTGTGTCGTTGGTAGGTTTCACATTCAGCCACCATCTATTTAATTTTAGTTTTCATGCCTTTCCAAAAGAAGTGTCGACGTGCCAGCTCATAGGTTTTGAGAAACCCTGAGTGCCCTGCTGAGGGGGAAGCATGGATTTCATAAAAGACAGCCTGATGTAGGTCTAAAATTTGGGGAAGCACCAAATGACCCTTGTATCACAAAGAAGCACCATCCCATGAATAATGCGGTACTGCAGAGGGGTTAGTTGCTAATTGATGAATGAGGTGGCATAAGGAGGGATCATTTGCATACCCTGGTTGGACAGATTCCAACCATTTAGGAATGGGCATGGAGATGGCAAAGAGGGAAGGCTAGTCCTTGAAGGTTCTTGAGAGAGCATCAGCCACAACATTGTCTTTTCCCTTCTTATAGGTGATCTCATAATCATAACCCATGAGTTTGCTGACCCACTTCTGCTGAGCTGGGGAAGAGACCCGCTATTCCAAGAAATATTTCAAACTCTGATGATCAGTTTTGATGCAAAAATGGTTTCCTAGTAAGTAGGGTCTCCATTTTTGTACTGCATGTAAAATTGCCATCATTTCCTTTTCATATGTAGACAAAGCTAAATTGTGGCCAAAAAGGGCTTTACTAGTGAAGGCAATTGGTCAGCCTTCTTAGAGAAGAATAGCACCCAAGCCAATGCCACTAGCATCACTTTCATTGGTGAACATTTTGGCGAAGTTTGGAAATTCCAAAACTGGTGTACTACACATAGCCTATTTGAGTTGGATGAATGCCTGATCAGCGGTTGTACCCCAGGTGAAAGCATCCTTCTTCAATAAGGAAGTCAAAGGAGCCACAATCTTTCCATAATCTTTGAAGAACTTGCGGTAGTATCCTATCAGGCCTAAAAAACCATGAAGGCTCTTGAGGGTGGTTGGTTGAGGCCAATTTTGCATAGCACTGATTTTTTTTGGGTCCGTGTGAACCCCATTGGCTGAAACAATGTGCCCTAGATAGTCAATTTCCTCTTGACCGAATGAACACTTCGATTACTTGGCACATAATTGATTGTTGGCTAACAATTTTAATGCCCTATCAAGATGTTGGAGATGCTTGGCCCATGTGCGGCTGTAGATCAAAATGTCATCAAAGAAAACTAAAATAACTTGACAGAGAAAAGGCCAAAAGATTTTATTCATGAGTGCTTGAAAAGTGGAAGGGGCATTTGTAAGGCCAAATGGCATGACAAGGAACTCATAGTGACCCTCATGTGTATGAAAGGCTATCTTGGGAATGTCATTAGGATGCACTCGAATTTGATGATAGCCAGAACGCAGATCCAACTTGGAAAAGAATTTGGCCCCATGGAGCTCATCAAGAAGCTCATCGATGATAGGAATTGGGAATTTATCCTTGATAATGAGGTGGTTAAGGGCTCGAAAGTCAATGAAAAGGTGCCATGACCCATCTTTTTTGTGGACAAGAAGCACTGGGGAGGAATATGGGCAGGTGCTGGGGTGAATAACTCTAGACTTGAGGAGTTCTAGGACTAAGTTCTCAATTTTAGTCTTTTGCAGATGGGGGTAACGATATGGCCGAATGTTGGGTGGGATGCTTCTTGGAAGGAGAGGAATGCGGTGATCTTTAGGGCGTGAAGGGGGTAACCCTACTAGTTCTAAAAAAATGGTTGCATGCTTGTCGAGTATGGCTTGTAAGTCTGTAGGGTAGTTAGAAGCAGTGGGGGGCTGGAGTTAAATGGAATGCAGCTGTTCAATGACCCCATGTGAGCCTTTATTTAAAAGTTTTTCCATGCGATGAGAACTGATGATGCTAGCAGATCCTGGTAATAACCCTTTTAAGGTGTGCTTCTAACCATTATCTATGAATTGCATCCAAAGCTCAGAGAAGTCCCATAAAATAGGTCCTAATGTGCGAAGCCACTGTGCCCCTAAAACCACATCACACCCTCCTAAGGGTAGGGCAAACATATCAGAGCGACAATTATAATCACCGATTGCAAGATGCACATTTCGACACTTCCCTTTACATGGCAATGTGCCCCCATTAGCAATCATGACTTCAAAGCTAGAACAAGGGTATATAAAGCAGTCTGCCGCCTTAGCAATGCGAGGATTGATAAAATTGTGAGTACTGCCTAAGTCAATGAGGATTATGAGAGGGATCTTTTTTAAGCACCCTTTGACCTTCATGGTTTGGGGAGTGGTGACACCTGCTAGTGCATGTACTGAGATCTCAGGTTGAGTCTCTTGAACCACTAGGTCCTCTTCAGTGCTGGGTTCATCTTGAGCATCTTGAAATTCTGGAATATCAAGCTCGTTATCCTGCTCTGGTGGTGACTCCACATCTAGCAAGTAAAGTTTTTGTTGGACACACCTGTGACCCTTAACCCATTTGTCATCATAGTTTTAACATAATCCTTTCTCTTTGTGAGCCCACATCTCTAACTCAGTCAGGCACTTGAGTGGTGTGGTTATGGTTATCTGCTGATTCACTATGTTCTTAGCTGGTAAAAAGGTGGGAGGTTGATGCTATGTGGAGATTTTATCTTCGGCTAACTTAGCCAAACCCAAGGCATCCATCATATTTTTAGGTCAAAACATTTTTACCTCCGAGTGGATCAGCTCTCTAAGGCCACTAACAAAGCAACTTTTGAAGAAGTCATCTGACAACCCTTCAGTGTGATTAGCGAGTTTTTCAAATTTAATCTGATATTCATGAACAGTTCTTGTTTGACAGAGTTTGGTGAGAGCTCCTATGAAATCCTTGAATGCTGAGGGACCAAACCTGCCCAAAATTAAGGATGCAAAAGTTGACCAATCGGGTTCATCATTTGTCTTGAGATACTAATGGTACCACTGAAGTGCTTCTTGTTCCAGATGAAAGGAAGAAATTGGGACTTTGTTTGCATAATAAGTATTGTGGAGGTTGAAGAATTATTCAGCTCGATATATCCAGCCTGTAGGATCTGTACCATTAAACTGTGGAAAGTCTAGCTTAGGTCCACGGGAGAAGTTGGAAGCAAAGAAGTGATGCTCTGAAGATGACTCCTCCTTTTGCACTGTGTTGAGCAAGATGTTATTTTGTTGATTCAAGCCACGCATCATATCGATTAACTCAGTAACCTGAGATTTCAATGCGGTGATTTCTTCTTCCATGATTTTTGTGCCAGCACGAGTGGTGACCATAACCAATTGTGAATAGCCGAGGACTCTTTTTTTTTTTGTTTTTTGCTGCTATTTTTTTGTTTTTTTTTTGCGTCTTTTTTTTTTTTTTTGTGGCTATTTCAGGGATGGATTGTCTGCAACTGTTTGGTTCAAAATATCATCAACTATGGATATGTTGTTGTTTGCTCTCTGAACCTGATAAGTTGGATATGGACCCTAGGTTTGTTTGGTTGCCTAAAGGATTTTTAAATTCTCTCTGGCCACTAAAGCTGTCTGAGCAAGTACCACTCTCCAAAAATTTCTGGCCGCGGGTTCACCCCTTAACGACAGCTTGTGATTTACCTCACGGGTGGGATCTAGTCAATCAGGATGGGGTCGTTGCCCTTTTCGCTGGCAGGTCCTCTCAATGGGCCAGCTACTTCGGGGTTCCTATGGTACTCCTCACAATGAGTTTTAGGGCTTATTCCCAAGCACTTCCCACAGTTAAGCGGATAGGTATTTACCCAATCTAAAATGATGGAACTTGCAATGAAAAATTTCTTGCCAGAAAATGGCGCAGCTCCTGGAAAGCCCTACTTTGAAAAAAAAAATTTGCTCCAAATCTACCCACAAAGCCAAGAAAGCACTCTGATACCAAATGTGATGAACCTCCTACAACAGATTTAATCATAAATATGCAAAAATAAAATAACTCTTACCAATACCAGAAACATAGAAAGCTTATATTGATCGCAGGCCTCTTCGAGGGGGCAACCTCCTTTAAGCAAGCTCAATACAATGAATTCATGGATGCCTTTATTCAGCCTCAACACTTACCTATATACTAACTCTATTCTAACAACTACTACTTCCCTTGTATGTGTGATAATTTGAATAAGCTTTAAGGGACGACTTACAAAGCATATGCGTCCATAGAAATTATTACACTAATACAGGTAAGGCACGGGTTCCTAACACTCCTGATATCCAATAAACACTCAAAAATAATACACCAATGATAAAAAACATGATGATAATGTTAACATATGAATATGGATAGACTCAAGAATAATGTTTTCAAGGAATCACCCAATGAACACATATAAATTGAGTCAATGCAATAGTGCTAAAAGCAAACAAGCAAAAAAATAAACAAATAAACAAACAAATAACCTAACATAAACAAATAAATAGAAAGCCTAAAAATAAAAATAAAATAAAGCATCCTAAAAATAACCATGCCCTAGTAAGACAGATCAAGGATAACTAACTAGGCTTAGATAGGACAAATGTTTTTAGATTTTGAAATATTATGAATGTTTTGGGCATTTTAAGTTATCTTAACTTGGTCGAGAATGATAAGATACCTGCTCATAAAATGGTGAGAGAATTTGGCTTAGGTTACTTGTAAAATAATGAGATTGTATGGAAAAGGGGACTAAGGTGACCTCAACATGAATTGAGCATAACCCACATAGTCCTAAAATGACCTCAAGTCATAGTAATTCCATCTACATGAAAGGTAGGGAAAAACCAACTAGGTCCCAATAAGTTCTCAAATTTGGCAAATGGCCAGTCAAATGAAAATAGTAATGGCAAGGTGATGTGGCAATGCATGGTAATAAGTGTTAACCCTAGTCTGCCCATAGGTGGTTATAACTAAGATACAACAGTATAGGTTAATGATACTAATTTGCCCATAGGTGGTTATAATTAGTACCAAGACTAGTGAGACACTAATTTTCCCATAGGTGGTTATAATCACGCTCACATAAAAAAACTTGATAGGATGAAAGATATCTTGCCAGATCAAATGTCACACTACTTTGATAGACTATCACTAAAACACGGATTGGATTGATTTTTGAAACTTGATTGTAATCCCCCCACAAATGGTGTAGAAAGAACCAAATGAACCAAGATCAAAATAGGATTGTGTAGGATGACTAAAAATAGGCTTTAGTCTAGATAGGAATGGAATGATAGGATAGCATAGTCTTACTAAGGATAATGATGGTTTTTTGATAGATTGGATAAAATGGTAAGAGGGTTTCCCCCAATTGATGGGGTGAATAGCAATAATATTCAACGATAGCAATGGCATGGTACATGTTTTTAGCCTGGGTGTGGTTTTTGATTTTATTGTTCTTATTGATGGGGATATGCACATCCTAATCAACAAATGATACAAATAGAATACTCGATGATGTTAATTACTAGCCTACACCTTGTCTGAATAGCTGCTCTATCAAGAACTACCTATAGATTTGGGTTATCAAGAATGCTTTTGTGATCTTCATTGGTCATTAATTTGGATTCCTTCAAGTGTCAAGACAAGGTATCTTTGTAGCCTCTACAAAGGAAAGTGTGATCATGGATGGTAAACAAGGACAAATAATGGATGGTAGGTTTGATTGTGAAATGGAATGGTAGATGATAATGGAATGTATAATGGTGGGGAAATAAATTAAGATTGGGAATTTAAGTCACAAGTAATGTTGTTAATGTCATATTTGATATAGTTTTGGTTGTGGTGGGGCTGAAGTCTTGTTCTCTCAATAGGGCCACCAAATTTTTCTATTATTTGATCTTGAGAGTAGCTACCATCTGATTAGGTTGTAGATAAGAAGCTATTTTTATTTTATCTTTAATTTTGTCTTCATCAAGTAGTGAAGAACTTTTGTGCTCAATTGTTGGTGCCTCAAAGAGGTTTTCACCAATGAATTTGTCTTGATTGTCCCATAGCACATCCAAGAAGGTTTCACTAATGAATATTGACTTTTGAATTTGATTGTCTTCTAACACTTCTAAAAATGTTTCACTAGAAGATGTTGAGTTGTGACTTTGATTATCCACAAGCACCTTTGAAAAGGTTTCATTAGGAGAGTGCTCCTCTGCTACATGAATGTGGTCTTGGCCTCCTTTATATTTTTCAACTATTATCTCACCATGGATGTAGTTCAATAAAGTGTGATTCTATTGATCCCAATCGACACTTATGGGAGATGGAATGTCAATAATATGGCTATCTTGGTTGATGGTTATGGCATGTAGAATGGTAATGGAATAAATGTTGGCATCATAATCCTTGTAGAAGATACTAGGATAACTCATGTCGAAGCTAAAGTACTCATCATTAAAAATTATAGAATTATCAAAAATATATTCAAATTTATTTGTGAGGCATGCATAACCAATGTTGTAATAGCCATGAACATAATCTTATTCTGAATCTGATTCTAAATCAAGGGACTGTGAATCAAAGGTTGAGACTAATGTTGATTCTAATTTTGATGCTAAATTTGATGTCAGTTCAAGAATAGAACATGAATATAACTCTAATTCTTTATCTGATGGGTACTCTATTACAATGATGTCTTTTTTAATATTTGGTTTTGGACAAGTAATGGCCTATGATGGCATAATGGGCTCCACAAAAACTATTTTTTTAAAGTGAGACTCCTCTAGGATGGGAAATAGGTCAAGATACAACTCCTTAGAGACTGGCTTATCAATAAGAGGCTCTTGAAAAATAGGCACATGGTTGAGGTAATGATTTTCCCAAAGGTAGTTATAATCATTAAGAAGTGACTCAACAAATACTAGCTTATCAATGTGAGACTCCTCGGCAACTGAGATAGGATCAATAGGTGATTCATCACACCCTAACTTATCATAAGTGGTTGGTTCAACAAAAACATCTTTTATTAGTTTGTTCTCTTGGCCTTGGTTTCCAATGAGTTATAAAATACCAATTTTGAACATAACTTGGTCTTCAAAGGATTTGATTGATTGAGGTTTGGATGGTATTGGTACTAGACAAGGAATGACTTGTGATTGGATAATGGCACGGCCTTAGGAAGCATGATTTCTTACATGAGCCAAAAGACAAATCCCTAAGATGGTAACGATAAGGTGTTGTGGGGCTTGATTCCTTGCACAAACCAAAGGACTAGGTATTGTAATGATGAAGGAGCATTGTGTAGCTTGATTGCTTGCATAAACCAAAGGATGAGGTTCTAATATGGAAATGGTTAGGCATTGTGGAGTTTGGTTGCTCACACAAACCAAAGAATGAGGTCTTGGTATGGGAATGGTGCAACATTGTGATCCTAGAACCGAAATGGTATGATGTGGTGGAGCCTAATTACTTGTATAAGCCAAAACATCCAAGTATTCCTCATAAACCATATCATCCCAATTGTGAGTTGGCTCATAACTTGGTTCTTGACTATGTTCCATGTACTAATTATTGTAAAGAGGGTATGGATCCATATCCTAAAAAACATTATCTATAGTTGGGTCTTCAAAGTCTTCTTCACAAGCCTCTTCATGCCAATCAATGTCTTGAGTTACATCATAAGTTATTTCATGACTTTGTTCCCATGAATGATTAATATGAGGCAGATAGAAATCTATCTCACAAACCATATTAGCATCATTAGGGTCTTGAGTAAAGCCATAAAAGTCATTTTTTATGGCCATTCTATCATAATTTGGATTGTAAGTGACTCCACCATAAGTGTAGCCAAACATATTCATGTAAATGATGAAATCTCTAAAACAAAAAAGCTTAGAGTTCCATAAACTCTAAAAAACTATATCCAAAGGACAAATGGTTCAAGCTTGGTCTAACTTGGTCAAAGGGGTGGAGTTGTATCTCTAATGTGGTCTAAAGGTGGAGTTGTATCTCCAAAATGGTTTTTGCTAAGACTTGGCATAAAATATCCTAACATCTAACATCAAATGTCATACACACAAAAGGTCAAGCATCTAAATAAAAACTAGCATATCAAAGGTCTAGGTCAAAGTGTTCCAAACAAGGTCTAAAATAGGAAATGGAAATGTTGAGTTATTAGGTATTTTCTCCAAACACAAAGTCAAAAGCTAGGCTCAAACAAATAGTTATGATGTGATTTGATTTAATCTAATAATTTTGGAAACAACTTTGACATAGACTTGGCACACAAAATCAAACATAAACATGATTAGTTGGCATAAGGCATAAGATAAAAGTATCTTTGAGAAAGGTTGTGTTCTCCTAAATAAAGGCAAGAACAATGATGAGGATAGATGCTGAACAAATAAACTATCAATAGTTTTCAAATTTGGGTAATTGATTAACCAAAGTTATACAACCCAAAAGATAAATATATGTATATTAGCCCCATGAATTGAGGCCTAAATAGAAATCAATCAATTTTTGAATCCAAATTTGACAAGGTTAATTTAAAAATCAATGTTGAAGACTAGGATCTAACCAAATAGGCTAGACAAGATTGGATAGCATGACAACACAACACAAATGTCCAAATGGTATACATGACATGGTTTAAAACAAACAATTTTTGATACAAGGTGAAACAAGTCTTGAAATAAATTGAGCAGCCTAACAATATAATCATACTCGAATAATGTGGTCAATGTTATGTTTTAAAGACTCAAAAGGCAAAATGGTTTGACATGATTTGGTCAACGTAACGCTACCCTCTATAACTCAAATGACACACACACAAACAAGTTTAGCAAAAATTTCAAGGCATAAGTGTGATGTAAAATGGCCAACATAATGCTTCTTTACACAAAAGAGTGACATATAGACAAATTGGTTTTGACATGTATTATGACTAAATAAACAATTTTTAGTCTCAAAACATACCAAGCAAAAATGAATAAAATACACTAAGTATAATCATCCAAATCCTAACAAGGGTATGTCAATGTGGGGTTGACTAAACTATCAAGATTTGAATGTCTCTAGCGGAATAAATTACACAATGACTTTCACATCAAATGATGTAAAAGAAAAGCACAAAAATTAGGTGACTGTAGCATTGGCTAGTTGTAAAAAGTTCTAGTCCTTTTTACAACCACTACATCTTGTTGTTTTCTCAGTGTAGTGTGATGTCCAAATGCAAATACGTCCCATGTGCAACTCAAAAGGAGTAAGTGAAGTCAATGTTGGGAGATGAAACCTTGGGTCAAAGCTTCCCTAAAGAACTCATGTGAAGTAATGACATCCCCCTTGTAATCCAAGTTTGCATAAAAATAAAAGACTAAGAGAAAGACTTTGGGGTCATTTTCAAGGTCACCCAAACTTTGACAAGTTTTTGGGGAGTGATTTAGATGACTTTATTTCTAAGCCTTGGACTAGGATTTTTACAATAGGAATGGCACTTTTGATTCCAAGAGTTCCCTAAAGGGGACAAGTGGAAGAGCATACATGCAACACCCCTCTTTTTTCCAATCAAAAATTTAACTTAAACAACTAATTAAATAAAACAATCTTGAAAAGGTGAGTTCATTTTTATGCCCAAATAGAAAATGAGGTGGTATTCAATTTGACCCCTTGGTCTTAGTTGTAAACTTTGAAAACATTCACCATAAACATCTAAATTTTTTTTTAAACACCAAAACAAGGTTCCTAATTTATTTTTAAGCACACAAAAGGTGATCTAAAGATGTTTTTAGCAAATGTCAAGCTTAATCCTACAACAAAAACATTAGCATATCCTTTAGCCTTGAAGCTATTTTAGGTTTGAAATAATGAAATTTAAAAAAAGAGCTCTCAGGTTTATGTTTTAAGAAAAACATAGTGACCAATGTCGATTATATAACTGATGACAGTTACATTTTTTAACCAATGACAGTTATCTAACTGACATCGGTTATACCAATGTGACCAATGACAACTATCCAACTGATATCAGTTTTTACTAACTAATGTTGGTTAAGCTATCCAATCGATGTTGGTTTTTAATAACTAATGTTAGTTAAGCTATCCAGTTGATGTTGATCTTACTAATCAACATCAGTTATTGTGTAAACCTATGGCAAAGAAAAATGGCAAAACAAAGTTAGATAATCAATTTACAAAAAAATTAGTGGTCTAAATGAATATTTAAAGCTACAAAATGATCTTCTTCATGTGTGGGATGTGTCTAGTTCCATCAGGTGTTCCATTATGTGAACTATAAATTTGACTCAAGAGAGGATGGTTAGTATCATGTTAGTTCCAAAATGAAAAACAAACTAAAATAAAAACACTAACTAGCATAACATCTCTAGGCCTAGACACTAGGGAGAGATTAGTTAACAAACATGAATAAAACACACAACTAAAATGCAAAAGAAACTTTCTTTTACCTTCCTTGGATGCTCTAAAATTCTTGTTGTAGTGGCTTTCTCCACTTGTGCTCATGAAGTCCTTGGTAATGGAAGCTTGGCTACCTCCATCTCTCCTTAGCACCTTTGGCTTGTGGCTTGGCTTAGCTTGGAATCAATTTGGCATGGTAACACTAATTGCAATGGCTTTTGGAATCATGTGTGCATTATAACTTTGCATTATCAAGACTTTTTAAGATATTTGATCATAATAAATTTTCACAAAAATATCCTAGAAATGATGTGGTAAGGCCTCTTATTTATAGATTTTTACGATTGATCAAAATCAACCTAAACCATCCATCTTAAGATTAAGATGTGTGGTTGAGAATTAATTCAATTTTTAGAATTAAGTTTATAATTATCCTCATCATGACATTGGAAGAAGGGGAAATTAATAGCCATGGAGGGCATCATGAAAGACATTGATGAGGCATGGAGGGCATGAGTCCTAATATTTGTGGCATTTATAGCCTAGGGATGTCTTCCCAAGAAATGAGGTCACCTGATGATGTAGATATTCAATATTCATTTCCAAAACAAATATTTAACAAGTTTTCATGGAATTATTAATTAGGCTCTAACTTGGATTAATTAGCTCTTAAGCATGATTAAGCACTTTGTCCACAAATTACTCAAATTGATCAGAATGCCTTGTTATTGGTCCAAAATTTGACTGAAATGGAATTGGAAAGTGATGTTAGATGCATTGGATCTATTATTTCATTTAGGATGTTATCAATATAAAATAACAAAGGCATGTTTTTTGTGAAAATTATTTTATAGGAAAGAGCAATCCAAAGCACCCAGGTATAAAATTAGCATTTTGACTTAGAATGATCTGATCAAAGTTAGCTAGCCCATAAATTGCATTACCCCATTTAGGGATACCCTAGCCAAAATTGGTAGTTGAATATGTCAATTTCAAATCATTTAATGCATTTTAGTGTTTTTTAGCCAAATTATGCATTTTGGTGGAAATTGGTCAAAAGCCTAGTTGGAGGTCATTGATGGCTAGATTTAGGTGTCTACACCATTACCTTTGTAAAAATCTTAGGACAAGAATGGATGGGCACTATTGAATCTCAAGGTGTATAAAGGCCAAAAATTCTCTACCAAGGGGACCCTATTATTTGGAGGATGGAATAGGGTCTCTTCTCATTTACAAAGAAGAGGACTACCACATGGGAGGAAAATATTATAGAGGACCTAATCTCTATAATCAAGGCCACTAATGAACTCATTAAAGACCTCAAGGAGCAAGTCAAGACCCCAGAGTCCCAAATGAGGAGATAATTTCCTATTGATTTAGTTGGTAAAGTTTAAGTCAGCCTTGAAAAATTATTCACAACCTTTGGAGAGGTGATTGGGTCCCTTTCCAAGATAAATGTGCTCTTCCAAAGAGAAAAATAATATTTAGATGGAATTATTAGGGTGGACAAAAAATTCAAGAAGATGGTGGTGATTATCAATAAGGGGATGTTCTTAGAGCTCAAGCTCATACCTTTCATGGCCCTAAATTTATTTTCAAGTAGAATGAGGATCACACTTGAATATTGGCTCAATGATATTTAGGCCACCATCATTCCCTTAGATAAAATAGGGATCAAATCAGCATCATAGTTCTCTTTCACTTAGATGGTACCCTACTCAACTTTTATAAATTTGGGGTCTACCTAGATCACTTCAAGGTGGTAATGAATAATTTGGTGAAGGCCAATAGAGATATACCCTAGTCTATCCTAAATCTTAACATGTAGTTGACCATAAGTATTATCCAGTTCAATGAAGTAAAGGTCTCCGTAGAATTCACTCTCAAGGCACATGATAGACTATTGACTCAATCAAAGGTGTTTTTTTAGGAGTTACCTTTCAATATACTAAAGCTCGATCGAGAGAACAACTTGGTGTGATGGGTGTTGACAAGTAAAAAAATACATTGAAGTAGTTGGGAATCCATCAAGTTCAAGATGATGCTCCTTGTGGTCTCAATGAGGGATGTATTGTCATTAAGTTGGGCTCCTTCTCCTTTTATTTGTTTGTTTTGGGAGCTTAACTATAATAATTGGTTGAAACTATTTTAATCCATTATGTCTAAGAGTGGGTTTTCATGTTATTTAGAGGTAGACTTTGTCTCATCTCTATATATGCTTTTTTAGCAAAATAGAAAAATATTAATACATGTTCTATTTCTTTCTCTTCATGTTTTATCTTATTAATATCTTCTATTTTTTTAGTAAGGTAAATGATATTAACATTAGAAGCTTTAATATGTGCCTTTTTATAATATATGTAATAATGAGGATGGGTTATATGTTATTCTAGTTAATTTCTTAATTCTTTACATTTTACTAAAACCAATGTGAAACTATGTATGATCAACAAAAATATTGTATGTGTTTAATTTTAGAAATAAATATTATAATCAAGCACGTTATTTTGATTTGACTTTCTTCCTTGTGTGGATGAAGTCTGAGCTCATGTGAAACTTGGCATACAATTTTAAAACTTGGCTTGGCACATGTTGGTCTTAAGTATTAATGTTCTCTTGCTTGCCCAGAAACCTTTCTTTTTTTTCTTACTCTTCCCCTTCTTTTCATGTTTCTTTGGTGTCTTTAACTAACCCTGTTATTTATAAATTTTGAAGTAATTTTTTGGAGTGGAGTGATGTAAAGAGTTTTGTGCATGTTAAAACTTGAATTTAGCCTTTGATGGTAGTAGTGAATCTCTATTAGAGATCTATTTCAAGTAGTTTATCTCATGGAGCCTAATACCTACAACTCATGTCCTAGATTGTCCCAAAAACAATCCTAAAATGAGAGAACAAAATTTCCTTAGTTCCTATAAGGTTACTCAGTGTACCTAATTCAATAGATGCATTTTGAGGTCCCAAATAGATGGTAAACATGTTCGATAGAGTTTATCAAAGTGTGTGGGTTTCCCTATATGCAAACATATATCACTCTAAAAAGTAAAGATTATGCAAAGATAAATATTGATAATACTTAATGCAAATAATTTGTTATAAATCCTAGGATATTTACATAGCAAACATAAAAATATGTTCATTATATACCTATGGACTTAGTTCATGATATGTTAGTTATAAAAAATAATCAACAATTATAGTATAAGATTTAGGCTTATCTAAGATGGTAATATTGAATTATTATGTTAATAAAAACCATATAATTGTTAAACCATTGAGATTTAGTTTATGCACTACATACCAAATGAGTAGATAATTAAAATTCACAAAAACATGGAATCTACTAATGGAAAAATTTTGATTAATATCATATAAAACTACAAGTAATTAATTCATAGTTACCATATAATTGAGATCTATGCCATAATTGATGTCATGTATGGCATAGTTCAATTTATCATATGTTCAATCAAGGATAACCCATGGTGCTTTGTCAACTATATAAGTGAGGATAGGGAAAGGAATTTATCCAACCTAGTCATACAAAGAGAATTTATTTACATAAGAATGCCCTAAAAACCTAAAGAGCTCTTGATAGGCATTATCCAAAACAAATTCAACATTATGTGATAATAGTACAATTATTAGCACTATAATTTTGTTAAGATTTGAAGTGGCCATTCAATAAGATATGCACACTCAAAAAAAATCCTAACATTTATTTTTTATTGAGATATGAATAGTTTCCAATTATATCTACCTCAAGAGAATATACTTAAGGTCTGGTAGATGATGGTTAATGTTACTTTCATTAAGGATCCAAATAAATATTTAATGATAATGGATCATCTAGGAAGTCATAAAATAATATTGGTTAACATAGTAATGGACCACACTTGTGCTTTAAGTATTCCCAAGATGAAATTGATGTGGTAGGTTGATGAAAAGTAATAGCATCCCTAATAGCATTCAAAGATCCTATAGTTGGGATGATATGTCAATAAGGACAATATGTATGTTGGATAAAATTAAAGTTGGAGTGATTTTATGTGTGTATGGCATGTACATAGTTAAATAAGAATGTGTTTATGTTTGATGTTTGATAGGTTAATGGTGGGAAAATGTTAAATATAATATTGGTCATTTCTCATGATTTATAGCCATAAAGATGGTTTTGTCTCTAATGAGGGTTGGTTGAAACATTTAACTAATGACCATTGTTTTTGTCTTGAAATGTCTAAGTTACGCAATCTATGATTCACATATGCATTAGCTATGGCTACTAAATTTTTTATATTTTGACATCACCTCATCTTAATTGTAACAATTTTGAAAAATGGTTTGTAGAAATCTACAACATTTTATACAATCTAACATGTAACAATAAAAAATACACTATAGGATAGCCTACATCAACTTCTACATGTTGACCTACAACATCTAATATAGGGTGGCTGATAACAGATGGTACAGGCTAGCATCTTATGCTTAGCACATTAAATTCCAAATGACCAACAATATAAATCATTCTATAAGCTTTGAATTATAACCATAAACATGTTTAACATATATAATATGTGCTAGCAAGGATACAAAGTTATGGATGAACACAACAATATCATAGTTTCATAAACTCTTATAAAGAGAAAAATAAATTACTTATCTAGATGACACATTGGTGAAAAATAAAGGTCTCAAAAATATTAATGGTTACCTCTTCAATTTGGTGTTAAGCTATAGTATTTTTTAAGCTACAGGTTATTCCCCTAAATCCATTGATGTTAAAATGACTTTATAAACCCCTCAAAGTTTGACAATTGGCTTATCCACCATTTTAGGATAGAATGGTTATGGTAAATACCTTAGAGCTTTTGCTATTCCATTTTTTCATTGGTTATGGTTTCTCTTAAGGATGTGATTGATAGATAGACCAGTTATATGTGTATCCTAAACATGGTTGAATGGTTTAGAGTTCTTTAAATAAACCATGTTTGTAAGTAAAATATCAATAAGTTGTCCAAGTAATTGGATTTTTTGAAAATATTTTGTCTTGTGTCTAGTAATATTCAATCATAGCTCTTGGATTTCCTTTGTATAGGTGGATACATTCTTGAAAACTCTACAATAATGGAATATAGACACTAGCATGTTGGATTTTATGTATAAATTCAAATATTCACTAAGGTTGTTTCCTTACATGACTCAAGCATTTGTGAAAATAGAAATGTAAAAAAAATGGTATAACCATACTTGTGAATAGATTTGGTTCAAATATTGGCTCATTTATTAGTAATTTCAAGTTTATTTTAGTTTTAGAATCCCCTGACAATCCTTGAATGTGGATGCAATTTAGCAAGAGTGTATGTTATCATTTAATTATTACAAATTGGTTAAACCATATTATCATTATGGTTATGTGCAGGTTTGGTATGAAATTGAGGTGATTAATGCAAAGGTTAGGATGGGTTATTATATATTCTAGATATAAACAACAATTATTGTTGTTAGTGTTTGTTGAATCCATATTTTTTTAAGTTGTCAATTTTGAGGTGGTGGTTACAAAGATTGGCCTTGATATTTTTGTAAATGAGTTTGTGGTTGTTGGTTTAGGCTTATCCAATGTTGATATGATCTTATTATTTTATTCATATCATTAGTTGTATACATATTATATGTAGCATAATTAGAATAAATAAATAATAATTGAATAACACAGTGTTACTAGGCATACTAGAATTTCTTTGCATTGGTGGCCAAAGTCCCATTTGAGATATAAATAAGATGTGTTTGCTTTCATAATTATCTTATAAATATTGTACATATTTTATTATCCTATCCTCATTTACCCAAATATCTCAGCATCTACACTTAACCTTGTATTTATAGGAATGAAACCAATAAAAAGTCAAAACATCCTTTTTTCATTATTTTTTAATCATCCACTCTATTTTTGGAGGAACACAAATGTTTTAGCTAAATTATTTAATTATAAAAGTAAAAAAAAATGTCACTTTTAGTTGACATGGTTCTCCCATAATTTTTTATTGGGATGAATCTGAAATCACCCTAGAAAATGTGTTAATTAACTTGTTTTTCATTGACATATGCCACCTAAAACATTTATGAATTCTTCATGTGTGTTAGAAATAACTACATATCATGTTTTCTTATAAGCATATGCATGACCAATTGATGCATGTCTATGTTCTTTATCAATGTGTGCGTGATTTGTTATAACCGTAATCACTGCATGTTGATTCTCACCAATAAGTGTCCCATTTTTTATTGAATTAATTGACATATGTAGTATATATTCATGGATGGATGAAATACCAACTTTTTTAGATCAATATTCCTTAATAATAAGCATAGGAAAAGATGTTACACATCTCTTATCTTTCCCAATATATGGAGAAGCAATTGTTATATGTCAGTCTTTACCAACATATGCACAAGTAATTTCTATAGGTTGGGTTTCACCAACAAGTGCACAAGTAATTATTATAGGTACCAGTGCATATAAAATTTCTATGAGTTGAGTTTCACCAATAAGTGCACAAGTAATTTTTGTAAGCACAAGAACATAGGAAAATACTATAGTTTGGGTTTCACCAATAGGTGTGCATGTAATTATTTTAGGCACATGTACACATGCAATTGTTATAGGTTGGGTTTCACCAACTTGTGCACATACACAAGTGCATTTATTTCCTTATCAACATGCCTTGCATAATATTCTCTTGCTCTATCTAGAGATTTTAACCTAATTTACATTTCCTCTAGCTCTTTAATCATAGCTCTGAGATCTTGTAGATATATATATATATATATATATATATATATATATATATATATATATATATATATCAACCATAATTGCATTCCATGTATCATTACCAATATTTATAACTGAAACTCCCTCAAAATTTTCCTTCTCAATGATTGATTCACCTACACATGGTCACTCCTTTTGGGGTAAACATTTTCTAAATTTTCATAATTAGTGTTATATCAGACAGATACAAACAAAGGTATGAGCTTCCTTTTTTTTTCTTGCAATCAAGGATGGAAATTTATGAAATATAATTTTTACCTATGTAAAAAATAATTTTAATCTAAAAAACAATAAATTTAATAAAGATATAGGAAAATTAATCTATAAAGTAGGAAATCTAACTCAACCTCCTTGGATACTAATGCTTGACATATATCCTTGGAAATGATGATAAAATGATGAGCATAATCAAATCATAAATTAATTTGAGGCAGCCAAGATTACTTATAACCTGATAGAGTCACCTGAAGGGCAGCCATGTGTTTTATTGATACTTAAATTTCACTAATTATCAATCTATGGCATGTATTTTTCAATTTTTAGGCACTATATATGCAACACCTATATCTTTCAAAGGTTGAGGTGCTTAAATATTGCATATAGGGAAACACACTTGGAGAAATTAAATATCATAAAAGCTATATTAGAAAGTAAATGCAGTAATTGAAATGTTAAATTATGTTTAGAAGATTCCCACACATAAATTAAATACTTAAACATAATTGAAATATGTAATCATAATTTAAAGGTACACACATTTCAAAAAATGGAATGTAATTAATTACACACACAACAAAAACTAGCTAATAGATAGGAAACTAGACTACTAAGTTTGTGTGAGTGTGCCCTACCTAGGTTGGATTGGATATTGACTTCCATGCTTACTTAAGACATGATTATATCAAATAAAATATTTATTCATTAAATTTTATCATCAAATGGAATTTATTCAAGTACATTACAATCTAATTAAAAGGTTTAGTTAGATAATAATCTAATCTAACTGAACGTAACATTACTTACTTCCTTACTAACTTACTAAATTTTATAAATTCTTTGTTAAATAGAGAAATCAATGATTTATTTAGATCTACTAGTATATATACGTTATAACCTTAAATATACATTTATTACCATAATACAATAATCTAAATAGCAATACTAATATAGCACAAATAATACAAGATGTTACAACAAACTAAACTAACAATCAAAAATAGTAAAAAATAAGATGTAGGAGGATAACAACTTGTTCCATCATTTAAACACTCTTGGAGGCATGGAACAATGTAAAAAGAGTGATGATAAGGAATTATTAACATGACTAGTGCTTTTCCTTGATTTTAGGAACCACGAAATTCCTAAATCATGGAGTAAATTCACTTTAAACTGTCAACTAGTTGTCACAGTCACCACATGATGTCAACAATAGGTGTTACAGAGTAGCTTCTAATTTCCATGGGTTAACTACATAATGTATATGGGTTAGCTACCAAAATTATATGTGATATATATTTTCTATGTGTTTCACATAGTTTATATGTTTTACACAACAATTGATGTGGGTTTTACAACAACTATTATGAGCTACACAAAAGCTACAATGGGTTACACAATAATTACTACGGGTTAAAAAAAAACTACTATAATTTACATATCAAGTCAAATGGATATTTTCTCCTTCATATATGTGTGTATAAAATACCTAAAAATAAGTGCATTATTCATTCTTCACTTTTCATTAGTAATAACATATACATTCAAGCCATTAAATCATGCTAGTTTATATAAAGATAACTAGTTATAGCCAAAACAATGTGTACATATATTATTTATATAATATATGCATATTTTAACATAGTGTAGGCCAAAGAAGTGTGAATAGAAACATATGAATCTATTTTAGGAAAGACTAATAAGTAAGATGAGGGATAGTAATGGACCATATCAAAAATTCCACTCATAATTTATTAATATGAATAATATTCATACTCTTAACACACTTCATGATGTTTGCTTATTGTTATGCCTTATTCTAATTATTAAATAGAGATATGAGATATTGTAAATAAATGGATTCAAAACATAATACAAGTAGGAAGAACACATAAAACACATAACATAATTAGAAAAACATAATATGAAAAAAATCTAATAGAGTGAGTTGTTTATCCCTTATCTTTCCATCATGTGGTTCTCAAGGACATGTTTAATGCCATCAAGTGGAATTCATTGACAACATTACAATTAAAAACTGACCAAACACCTACACAATGCTTTGAATTTTCTTACAAATCTTCTCAAAAAATTCACAACACTTAACAAATAAAACCAGATTGAGAACGATGGAACACTAACTCATAGACTCAATATTTATAATTGCATTATTGATCCCAACTTCCATTAAATGCCTATACCTAACCTAAAGGTTTGTATTTATACAAAATCTTAGCAATAATAGGTACATAGATAACCTAGGAGATGAACCAAACCAAAAAAAAATCCAAAAACAAGCCACATTTGTAACCATTACTTATTTAAACTCAGGCTATGTGTATTTTTGATAATTTTTAGCCCTATCACAGGTATCCATGAAAAGGCACAATGCCAATATGGGTTTCTCTAATAATCTATGACATCATGTCTATGTAAAAACATAGGGTTGCTCCTAAAGTGTCCAGATCATTATGAGAATTCATATTACTCTCAAAATTCCTTATATTTTTAACAAAGATTCTTACATCAATTGTCTCTTGTAGACACCTAAATCTAGTCACAGGTAGTTGAAAATGTTAATTCTTAACACATCTCAAACCACTTGACTTACATGACTATTATTTTTCATTACTTTAGTCAATTTTTTATATGTGGGCTTGAAACCCTATTCATCATCACTATTATACAGTAATTTTGAATTTAAATGCTCAAAATACCTTATATTTCTCTTCGATTGCTTCCAACTTCAAGATAGTTGATCCTACTTCTTCAAGATAGGTCTATGTTAGGCACATAGGTCCATTTTTGTATACTTGTCCACCTAGTGTGGCCTCATCCACATGCCTTTTAACAACTAACTTCTAAATTAAAAATATTCATTTAGGTTTTCTTGCATGTTTTATAAGGTCAACCATAGGAAATTATTCAAAGTTATCATTGTATAAGCAAATCAAAACCTTATTTTAAAAGGACTTGATTCATATCTTGATACTATCTATTAAGCACTTATACACTACTGAACATTCTAAAAAATTGTTATATTATTCCCAAATTCAAGATCATTCACTATGAGTAGTCACAAGCCAAGTTTGAAACATTTTGAATCAAGTTAAGAGCTAATATTGTCAAGTATAAAATCTAAATATCTAGTTGCATACATATAATCAGAGAGCACAATTTCACAAAATATATTTGGGAGAACTATGTGTGGATTTATTCCCTCTTCAAAGTATCTAGATACATATGCAATAGTCAATCATCAAAGGGGTTGATTTGGGTAAGCTCAATCCATTACACTTCCCCTTTTATTTTATATGTTTCTAGCTCTCACAAGTACCCCTAGGTCTTTCAAGAGAAAGAGAAGAAAAATAATGATCCATGCAGGCCTATAATAAAAGTGATGCATCTTAATTTACTTAGTAGACACTAACATAAAATGAAATAGTTATAGTTGCATCATAGTCAAATTGGAAAATTCCATAGTCAACAGAACTAGCCAACATGTGTTACTATCTAGGGAGCATGTGTTAAAGGAGGTTATTTATCTTAACTCATGTTTCCTAGGTGATTTATTTATTTTAAGAATTGTTTAGGTTTTTTAACTCACTTAGGTATGGATATTAAATATTTGAGTATAGTGGTTTTTTATCTATATTTTATCTCCTATGATGCTAAGGCTATCATTGATATTCTTTGTCTATATATGCAAGGTGCTTTCATTGTACTTACATGAAGTTTTTAGATATATTATATTAAATTGCTACTCTTTGTTATGCATATCAATTTGTTTCATTCAGCTCTTTCATGTGATGTTTTTTACTATTAACACTTGATATTTCTACTACTTGGAACAATCTATTTTTCATTCCTTTCATGGTATTAGAGAAATAGGTATTGCAACCATCCAGTTGTGAGTTTGTTGTAAATTTTTTAATCTAGATGAAAAATAGATAGTGTCATTAAATTCAGAATATCTTAAAACCCTAGGATCAAATGTAAACATGACTTAATTTCATGAAAATCATTTTTTACCTTTATGGAGGGTTTGAAGGCATTTTTGTAGATTTCACACATATATGTACCATCTGGTAATAGAAGAGAAAAATAGTTTTTGGATTTTACTAGGTTTTTCAAAAAACCTAGTGGTTATTTTCTAATTTTGGTGGAATTTATAACAATATTTGCATATCTAAGATTTTTGTGTTCAAGTTTGGTGTATCGGTAGGTTCTATTATTGTTATATGTTGGTTTAGTTATACTAGTTAGTTTGGTTGTAACCATGACCGACTATACCTACTATACAATGAATCGCCTACTACTTTCCAAGCATGAATGTATCCATGAAATGGTAACCTAATTATTGTTTTTTGGGTGTGACCTATTGGTTTATTATACCCAAATGAGTTGTGGGTTTATTTTACCTAGCAGTTCTACTCATCTACTTTGTCTACTCAACTATACCTGCGACTGTACATGCAATTGACCTAAACCTGTACAGAACATGTATAATATGTTGACCTTACTTGGAGTTATTTTATGACTTGTGATATCACATCAAATTCAAATCAATAAGGCATGGCATTATTCATGTGTAATTTAGATTCATTTTTTTGATGATGTCACTTGCACATTAATCAAATCAATCAAGAAAGAGAGCACTCATCCTCACCCTTAGCCCCTTGGTCGCATGGGGGGATTAATTTTTATTTATAATAGTGAGGGGTTAAGTCCCATGGTCATTTTTTTTAAAATATTTCCAAGAATTTAATTTTTTTCCAAGCATTTTAATTTTGTGCATTTTTATTTGACCTATTTATGATGGGAATTTTGTAATAAGTATAACTTTTGATATGGAACTCAAAATTGAGTGCCATTTTTTGAAAAAGTGTATGTTTTTCTATGACTAATCTATTGGTGTAATTTATTTTTTAAAACATAATAAAATATAAAGTGCCAAATTTGGTGGGGGCAGGGGGGGCGGGGCGGCTTAATATAAAGTCTTTTGGGGGGTTGTCTCGGTGTTGATTTGTGCACCCTTTTGCATTATCTTGATCTTTGGTTTTTGTTTACAATGTCTTATTCTTATTAATTAGATTAGTGTAAGCCATTAGCAACACATAATTACCATACATTGAGACCAAGAATGGAAACAATCATTAAATACAAAGGATTATGGGCCTTAATGACTAAAAACAACTAGTGTTCACTAGATAATATGAGAAATTTCAGCAACAATGCAAATTTGATGAGTGTATGAGTTTGATAGGAACTTATGTAAGTCAATATTTTATTTTATTTATAAAGATGTGAATCTCCTTTCAAAATATGGTCAAAATTGAAGGTTTTATTTGGTAAGGTGGATCACATGAGATCCATGTAGCTTGAAGTAGAGGTCACTTCTCTCACTCCTGAAGATTTTCCATCCATTGTAGACTATCTTATTAAGTTCAATCACTTGTTGCATAATTGAAGGGGAGTGGAAGAGATAAGAAATATGAATAGTATGATTACCTAATTTTATCCAAGTTGAAGGGTCTATTCCAAATATTTGCTTCTACATTTTCTCTAGCATGGATGCCTTGGGTGCCACATTCAAAATGCCTTATTTAGAGTTGTTTTGTAAAAGACTTGCTAGGTAAGAATCCAAATTATATAACCTTGAGTCTTCCACCTCTCAAAAGGGATTAGTAGAATATAATCCTAAAGGTGAATTAAAATCAAAAAGTAAACACAAAAACCACTCCTTATCCATCTCAAAGTGCCACTAAACCCAAATAATAACTCTAAACCCAAGGATTCTTATAAATCCATTTATAAATCTAGTCTTCCATGCTCCTTTTGTGGGGGGGATGGTCATGTGGAAACTAAGTGTTGGAAGAGAATGGAAGCCTTAGAAGATGTAGTCAGAAAATACAAGATCTCTATCTCCACTCCACTTCCTTTCAATGAGAATGGAAAAGAACTTAATTTTATTTGTATATCTTAGTCACCTATTACAGATAATTGGGTTATAGATTTTGGTGCTTCTCACCACATGAATTCTTCTAAAGAATATTTCATATCTCTTGGTTTGAGTTCTACTTCTACATTGAGGTTCAAGATTTTTCCTTTATTTTTTTTAAGGAAAAAGGTGACATAAAACTTGATGGTGGTTTCAACAATGATGCACTATATGTTCCTGACATAACTACTATTTTATTTTATGTTTATCATATTTTTCATTCTAATCAGGGTAAGATAGTGACTTTCACACTACAAGGGGATGAAATTCAAACCTTGTTGGAGCCTCATTCACTTGTTGCATAAGGTGTTGTTGATCATAGTTCCCAACTATATAACTTTTAGAGTTTTGATGACACTTATTCTATGGGGACATGTTTGGTTTCTCATTTTGATTCTGAGAGTAAGTTTTGGCATGAGAGATTTGGACATCTTAATTATATATATTTGAAGGAGTTGAGAAATCATGGTACGGTTGATGGTCTTCCTAGAGTTTCTTGTCTTGATGGATTTTGCCTTGGTTGTGCATTAGGGAAACAACACTAAGATCTATTCCCTAAGGGTATGTACAAGAGATCTTATTCACCATTTGAGCTTGTGCACAGTGAATTGGTGGTTTTTTTCACTCCTTTCAATGGAGCTAAAAATGCACTTACATTTATTGATAGTTTCTCAAGGTGTACTTGGTTTATTTTATCAAGTACAAGAGTGAATTTTTTTCTCACTTCAAAGTCTTCAAGGCTTTGGTCAAGAATCAATCTTCTAGTTACATGAATAAGCTTTGAATTAATAAGGGCGGGGGGAGGGGGGGGCTTCAGTAAATAATTTTCTAATTTCTGGGCATCTCATGTCATTATTTTCCAACATTATGTTCCTTATACTCCATAACAAAATAGATTAGTAGAAAGTAAGACCAAACTTTGAAAGATATGTCTAACTGCATGATTCATTCTTGGGATTACCTCCTATATACTAGGTAGAAGTAGATAATTATGCAAACTACATTCAGAATCACACACCACATAGATCACTTGAACATTTGACTCTAGAGGAGGCTTTGTCTGGACCTAATCTTGATGTCTTATTTTTTCAAGCTTTTGGGAGCCATGCTTTGGATTTTGTACCAAATAATAAATGAAAATCCTTGGATAAGAAGAGAAAACCCTTGATCTTTATAGGGTATTATGAGGACATGAGAGCTTATCAACTTTTATATCTTAATATTCATGATGTTCTTTTTTGAACACATGTTTAGTTTGATGAGCGTTTCTCTTCTCATGAGTCTTCATGTTATTTCATGACTTCTTCTTTGATTCTATCCATTTATGATTCTTCTCTTCATCTTAAGGATCCTTTATTTTAGGATCTAGTTTAGGAGGCCACTAAGGAGGATATGTATTTATACTTAGATGTGGATATTGTTCCCAGTATGCTTAAGTGAGCTTGTACTATAGTTTCTAATGCAACACCTTTCATACAATATATTCTACCCACTAGACATCATCATCAAAATTCTACATGTTTTGGTATTTTATGTCAAGCATTTTTTGGGGATCCATAGTCTTTTTCATAGACTCATGGGATACATGAGTGGGATGATGCGATGACAAAAGAGTATTATTCTTTGATGAAGAATCATACTTGGGATTTGGTCTCTCTTCCTAAAAGAAGAAATTTGGTTAGGTATAAGTGGATATACCACACCAAATATGCAATTGATGGGTCCATTAACAAATATAAGGCATGTCTTATAGCAAAGGGTTTCTCACAAGTCAAAGGTATTGACTACTGTAAGACTTTTGCCCATGTTGCCAAGATGGATTTTATGCACCTTGTACTTTCTCTTAATGTATCACATGGTTGGCCAGTGTACTAGATGGATGTAAAGAGTGTCTTATTATATGGGTATTTACAAGAGAAAATATGCATAGATCAACCTTCTAGATTTTTTCATGATTCTTCTCTTGTTTGTAAACTTTGAAGGTCTTTCTACAGTCTCAAATAGGCCCCTCATATTTGGTACGAGAAAATGGATTATTTTACTCTATCTATTGGCTTTGTTTGCTACCACTCAAATCTTAAAGTATATATACAACATGTTGGAGAGTATATTTTCATAATTTTCCTATATCTTGATGATCTACTTCTTACTGGTAGCTATTATTCTCATATTTTGACTATTTAGCAAGCTCTTTCCACATAGTTTGATATGATAAATCTTATTTATTTGCACTTTTTCCTTGGTTTACGGATTCTTTAGTCATATTTAGGGATTTATTTGAGTTAGAAAAAGTACACTCATGATTTTCTTTAGCATTTTGGTATGGTTTATTACAAGACAATTCCTTCTCCTTTCCAATATGGGATCACTCCTACTTCCACCTACACTACTCCTTTTTGTGATCCTACATTGTATAGGCAGTTGGTTATAGGTATCATGTACTTGACCCATACCTAATATTTATTTTTTAGCTGGAATTGTATCTTTTTTGCACATGCTCCTCATGACATTCACTGGAAGGCTGCCAAAAGAATTTTATAATATGTGCAGGGCACTTCCCACTTTGGATTGCACTATACTAGAGGTTATATTTGATTGGTTGGTTATACTAATTCATATTAGGTAGGTTCTATTAATGATAGGAATTCCACTTATGAATACCTTTTTTTCTTCATTTTTCTCTAATTATTTGGGCTTTCAAGAAGTAACAAGCTATTGTACTTTCATCTACAAAGTCAAAGTATAAGTTAAAATTCATAGCGATTCAGGAGGTTTTTTGGCTTTATCAGTTATTGATAGAGTTTAGTTTCATGCAAGAATTAGCTATTATACTTTAGTGTGAAAACCAAATTACAATTCACATTTCTCATAACCTTATTAAGCACCAATGGACTAATCATATTAAGATTCACATGCACTTCATTCATTATCACATTTAAGATGGATTTATTTGTTTGGAGTACATTCTAACTCAATAGCAAGTTGTTGACATCTTTATGAAGCCTTGAGTTTCCTATCATTCTTAAGGTTTCATAATTTTTCCTTGGGGGGTATTCATGAGGACATATTCTTTCTTCATTTTTCATGGATATATTGTACATGAGTTCCTGATCAGACCTTGTTGCCAAGACTCATACTATGGATATGCCACTTTATTTTTAATTATTTTTTAGCCCCTAGCTTCACTTGAGATGGGTGTTAGAGTAGGTTATTTATCTTAGCTCATGTTTCCTAGGTGATTTATTTATTTTAATCATTTTTTAGGTTTTCCCACCCACTTAAGTGTGAATATTAAATATTTGAGTATAGTGGCTTTCTATCCCTAGGTTATCTCCTATGATTCTAAGACTATCATTGATCTTCCTTGCCTATATATGTAAGTCACTGTCATTGTACTTACATGAAGTTTTTGGATATATTATATTATATTGCTACTCTTTGTTCTGCATATCAATTTATTTCATTCAGCTCTTTCATGTGATGTTTTTTAATGTTAACACTTGAGATTTCTATGGCTTGGAATAATCTATTTTTTGTTCCTTTTAGCATGGAATTGCCTAGAAATATTCACATACCTTGTTCCTGATTCTTATTAGACATGAAACTATTTCATCTTGATTTCCACTACCATAAATTAGCTATAGTGAACCAAAAATCATAAATAGCTAAAAATCTTAATATTGGGTGTACTTATTAGTTTTATCTTATGCCACTTGTTAATCTATTTCAGTTAATTCTACTTTATATTCAAATTTATGCTTAAATTTTGTATATTATAATATGAATAGATAAATCATGTTTTACACCCATTAAACATGTTGTTAAATAAAAAATAAGATAAAACATATTGGTAAACTTGATATAGTCACCCCTGTATTGGTGAAAAAATGCATTTTTTTAGCATTATTTTTTCAATTTTTGTTCTAAGATTTTAGCGATATTCATAATTCCCTTGCACTAATGATAAATTTGATTGTCCTTTACTAGATTTGATTGATCACTACTTTATAATTTATATTTAACCTAGGGTTTTGGATTGAACTCCTGATTTCATGCATAAAAATATTTTCTTTTATTGGCTTTCAATTTTTTTATTTTTGCTTTCTATAACTATGTTTTGACAGTTGTAAAACTCATAGGATTTGTAATCCTAGCCAAAATAGTCATCAATTCTACCTGAGTCATGGTGTGAGGGGTACTTATTTAATATTAAATCTATTAAATAACATTATAAATGGACTTTAATTTTTGATGTACCTAATAGTATATCATAAATGCCTAGATTTTTGCTTTTCAACCATAGGAAGCCTTTTGGCTATTTATTTATGTAGTGTAATGGTAATCAGTTAGCCCTCATAAATTACTCTCAATGTACCTCAGATAATGGATAGTGAGGCTATAAGATGGTATAATCCTCTATAATTAGTACCCCTTTAGTCCATGTTCACTATTTATGATTGAGATTGTATATATGAGAGTCTACAAATAAAACACACCATACTAGTTGCATCTATAATACCATTTGCAATTTTAGAGTCTCACAATCAAATAATGGAAATAATGAATGAAATTTAATTATATATTTTGATCCAAGTAGTTATGTTCATCATCACATTATATGTTAATTTTTTATTTGTTATTTGGATACACTATATATGTGCATTGATTAAATTAAAATATCATAAAAAGGATAAAATAAATGATGTAAAATATTAGAGCTTCTTCAACTCATATTGTTGTAATATTATATCATGCCATGATTCTCCTAAAATATAAACACCATTTAGGATTTTTTTAATCAATTATTACTTGGGAGCAAGAATAGTTTTTCATTTTGAATCTTACAAGGAATACTACACATCAAATCGATAAGCTTATCATGATTGTTGTTGATAAAGCTAATAGAGAGCAATTATATGAAATTATTGTTAAAGATTTCACTAAATATCTTAAATATAATCCACATAAGATTGATTCATTATTATACATTTTCAATTTTAAAAAAATGGCTCAAGCCCCTACATCAAAAGAATAATATGATCCCTTCCAAAATCTTAATCAAATTCATAATTCCACTTTAGGGGTTACAATCACTATTATTACTTCTATACCTATATTGATACCTCTAGTTGCATATGTGACATCCTCCCTAGGTATGGGGCATCATAAGGTTTCTAATAAATTAATATTCCTATGGTTACATAGGCATCATACACACCTTCTTTGATTACTACACATGGTCTAGTACCAACCTTGCCTAATGCACACTCTCTTGAGTAGCTTATTACATAGCTACATGGTAAAGTATTACAATTAGAGAAAGGTGTATCTAAAGATAGTCATTCAAAAGATTCTCATACTTTTCTCCATAATCCTTTAGATCTTGAGATAACATCTTAGCTATTACTATCAAGATTTTATCTCCTAAGCTACCACTCTATGAAGGTAAAGGTGATCCCAAACAATATATTTGATCATTTAATATAACATGCTTTCATTATGTATACAATGAAAAATTACTAACCAATTTATTTCCATGAAGCCTCAAAAAAATGCTCTGTGATGGTTTTATGATCTTCCACTCCAATCAATTAAAGCATTCAACCCTTTGGTAGGTCATTTTTTAGTAAACTACACTATTGACATAAGTGAAAAACTATATTACATGCAAATTACTAAACTCATGCAAGGGTCAAATGAGCCAATAAATGAATATATTATTCGATATAAAAATATGATAGCTAAGATGACCAATTATATGGTACATAATGAGTTACAAGATATCTTCACACAAATTTTACTAACACCACTCCATGAGTTTATCACATTCAACAAATTCATGTTTTTTGATGAGTTATGCCATATAATCAAATAAGGAGAAGTCAAGATCATAAACTTAAACAAACTCAAGTATGCATGAAATACTAAAAAAAAATTAAATTCTAATTTTTAAATCAAACCAAACTACAAGCTCAAATCTAATGAAATCATGAATGAATCAAAGTAATAGTCAACATAGTATCATAACTAATGAACAAGCTTTAGTTGACAACACCACCAAGGAGAAAATTTTCAAGTTTACCATCACCTACTCATGTTTTGTTGAAAAAATTACTTGATTAAAATATTGTATCTCTCCCTCTACCATTAGATGTTGATATGACTAAACCTCAACATAATAGATTCAATAATAACACATATTATGACTGTCACAGATGTATTGGACATTCTACAAACAAACATTATTGGATAAGGCATAAGATACAATATATTATTAATTACAATGCCATTAAGCTAACATCACCCATAGAGGAGGTTAGACCACAATAAAATGACAATGCAAAGTTGAAAATCTTTAGTAATCCATTTCTAAACCATAGCACAATTAAAAATATGGATAATTCATAAATACATTATGCATACAATGTGCATCTTAATATTTCAACATATGGAGATCCCATGGATAGTATTATTGGTATATTTACATGTAGATCATTACCATTTCCTATGATCACATTTGATGGTAGTGATATTTTTTATGATGATCTTGAAGGGCATGCACACTTTATTTTATAGCTTATACCAACAAACAACCCATACATAATGTCATGATAGACAATGGGTCAGGGGAAAACGCATGTACATTGACACTTATTCACATTCTTGGGTATAAAAAGTGATATTTATAAGCTACATCAAAATTATTCAAAGCATTTGATGGGCATACAAATAATACTCTTGGGCATATAGTTATAACTCTTAAGGTTGGTTCTGCAACAATGGCTACCCTATTTTTAGTCTTATAAAGAACAAGGGTATTTGACATGTTATAAGGATGACCTTGGATAAAAAAGTTATACATAGTGCCATCCACAATACATCTATGTTTGGGATAGCATATCCATCAACCTCTAAAATTATGACTATGCACTTTTCACCCACATATTTTTCCCCTTTTTGGCCTAAAAACTGATTGAAAATACTATATTTTTCCATAATAGATGAAAACAATGCATTCTTCAGGTGGTGGTTTTGTCTTCATGAATTGTAATTTTATAACTACCATGTTTGTGGTAGTTATGACACCACCATACCTCATGGGACATGGTAGTCATGTAACCACTAAGTCAAATACATAATTACCAATTTGTGTAAACTAACAGTGTCATCCTAATACAATGGTTTTGACTATTGGCCACAACCTATTTAAAAATCCCAAAAAAATTCCAAAATTCACCCAAACAAGTAAAAAATTAACATTTTCCTAACCTAACGACCCTCCAAAAGCCATCCATGCAATAAAATTTGAGATTCAATAGAATTTGTATGCATTTTTTTAAAAAAATAAAATTGGGATAAAAATATAAAAATGTTCATAACCAACATGAACTTTTCCATCCTCTCAATATGGCATCAATTTGGTTGCTTCCTAAATCAAATCCATCACACAAATCTAGCGCTCAAAATCTCTAAAATGAATCTACACAAATGATTTATATTTTAAGTAAGTTTTCAAATATAGTTTTTTAAATTATTCATTGCAATTTAAAAAAAAATCATGTATAGTGGTTTTTATTTCAAACTCATTTTTCATGTGTTATATATCTTATTATTATTGAATTAACATGATTTGTGTCCAATAAAAACAAATTTTAATGATATTTATCCTCTATAGCATGTGTGTATGTAATTTTCATTTTTTTGGAAGTATATATACTAATAGGGGGGTGAATTAGTGCCCTTAAAAAAATAATTTAATTTCACTTATCATTCATGAAGCCTTCATTCAAACACATACATCAGCCAATGCATAAACAAGCATCCACATAATCATATAACATATAGACATGAGAGATATGTGGGAAACCTTCATGGGGTATAAAACCAACTAAAAAATAGTGTGTAATACATTTCTATAAGCAATTAATCAATATTTAGTGAGGCACCAACCCCACAAGGAGCACCAACCCCCTAGATGACTCATCACCAACTCAAACACATTGAAAATTTTATCACCTTTGCACACTTGTTTCTCACTCAAATAATTATTATCACCTTCATTTTCTCTTCACACTCTTTTATCTCTCTCAAACAACCTTCTAGGCTCTCTCACTCAATATGTCTCTTACTAAGCTTATTAGGTCAACTGACCTTGACATCCACTTATAAAAACTCTATTATATGTTCATCATATTCTCTCTACTCTATTATAATGGTCTTCAAGTCCTCCTTATCATTCACAATCTACCCTTTTATTCACTCATTGGTGTACACACTTCAAATTAGGCTAATTAGGCCTTGTATAAATATAAATCACTAGATCACTTACACTCTTGGTCAACCAAGACATTAATCCATTAGGTAAAATCACAAAACATGTCTTATAACATGTTAAAATTAGGAATAAATCAAAATAATATCACCATTAGGTTGGCCAAACACATTCAGACCTTATTCTTCTTACAGGCCTAATAGAGACCTAATGCATTACGTCTATCCTCTTCACGGGACAACTTGAACTTCTATGGCCCATATGGCCCTCAAAAATGACTCAAAATTTTCAAAAAATTATCATGAAAATTCAAATATAATTCTCCATGCTTAATAAGTCACAAATCCTTCGCTCACACCTTGAAAGCATCATTAGGCCATAAAGACCTATTAGGCCTATTTACCCCAAAAACACTATCTTCAAAGATGAAGCCTAAACAACCTACAAAAACACATTCTAGTAACAATAATCATATGTATGGAAAATTCATGAACTAAGGATCATCATAAAACTCATTATACTCCATCACTTAGGCTCTAAAGACTCATAAACACCTCTACAAAAAGCTCACTCTGAACTGCTAGAAAGCTCCAAAACCCAGTCAAGAACCTTTGACTCTCCATACTTGCATAAGGACTTATCATGATGAAAAATATATTCATACAAACCTATGATACCTATATATAACTCTAAAATACAAAAACATCATAGTCTTATTTCAATAATTCAACTTGAAAATCCATTACAAATCCTTACTACACACAGTCTTAACTCACTCAGATAGGCCATTTTGGTTTAAAGGATTTCAACATTTTTCATAAACACAAAACACTCTAAAAATAATTTATATGACATAAAAGTATCAAAAAACTTCTCCATTCACTTATAATATTTACTCCATGATAATCTGGCATAAACCTTCAACTCATCTTCGCCTAGATTTGTACTAAACTGCTTCACTAGGCTTGCTAACGATTGACCATCTTGTAACATAAAATTTTCACACCTGATGCACTATAAAAACTCAAAAAATTAAATTGATATAAAATACTATAGACACCTAAAATTGGCCACCAATGACCTCCAACCAAGCTTTTGACCAATTTCTATCAAAATGCATAATTTGGCCTAAAAAAACTAAAACACATCAAATGAGTTGAAATTATTATATACAAGTACCAATTTTGGCTAGAGTATCATTAAATGGGACAATTTAATTTATAAATTATCTAAATTTGATCAAATCATTTCAATTCAAAATGACATTTTTGCACTTAGGTGCTCTAGATTTCTCATTTCTACCAAATTTCTTACACGAGACATGTGCCTTTGTTATTTTGCATTGGAAACATCATAAATGGGAATATATTTCCAACACATCTAACATCAACTCCCAATTCCAATCTAATCAAATTTTGAGCCAATAACAAGACATTTTGACCAATTTGATTAATTTGTGCACACAAATTGCCAAGGTTTTGCATCAAAGTTGACTAATCATGTTTAAGGCTAATTAAACCAAATAAAAAGCTCAAGTTAATTTTACATGGAGATTTTTGAATATTTATTTTTATAAATTGATATTGAATAATTTCATCATCAAGTGACATCATTTCTTGGAAAGACATCCCTAGGCCATAAATGCATAAAATATCTCATCAAGCCACCCCTGCCTCATTAAGAGCATCCATGCCTCTTTATTGCCTATCTATCCCAAATATTTATGAAATCATTTATTAAATTTTGCCTCAAAAAATTTAATGGATTCTTAGCCATGCATCTTCATCTTGAGATGGATAGTTCAGGTTCATTCTGACTATTTTTTAAAATATATAAGTAGGAAGCCTTGCCTATTGAATTTAAAATATATCTTGGTGCAAATTTATAATGATAAATTGATTCTAAAAAACATTGAAATTAGTGTTATAATTCCAAATTGTTGATCCAAGCCAAAGCCAAAGGTGTCAAGTGAAGATGAAGGTAGGCACACTCCATTGAAGAAGATCTCTTGAAGCACAAGCCAAGCAATCCAACGAAGGATCCTTTTGGATCAATCAAGGATTTGGTAAGAAATTTATGTTTTATGTTCATATTTATCATTTCTAGTTGTGTTTTCAAATGGTTTTTCCTCACTAAGCTCCCCTTACTGAATAGGCCTAGAGATGTTATGCTAGTTAGTGTGTTTCTTCATTTTGTTTTCATTTTGGAACTAAAACAATACTAACCATCCTCTCTTGAGTCAAATTCCTAGTCCACAAATACAAGTCTCACACATCATCCTCTAATCATTTTCATGCTTTGACCTGGTTAACCATGTATGTTACATTAAAAATCTAAGAAATAAGGGATTTTTTGTAGCTTCCACTCACTCTTCTAAACATTCAATCCTACTTTTAGAACCCTAAGAGATTCTTATACAACATATAAACATCACATAAGCCAAAACCATCCATCTTGAGTATTCAAAAACAAAATCTTCACCATCAAGTCATTATGAGGGTTTTAGGAGGGTTTAGACTGCCTTCCATTCTTAACAATTATTCATAAAGTATAGCCCTCAAACTCCAAAACCAATGCCAAGAAAATAAACTTAGAACACTTCTAACTTCCATGAATTTCTCAGGACCCCATGTAAAGGTTTCACATGCCAAAGAGCACAAGAAAAACCTTCTCAGGTCTGTAAAACCTCATTCTAGCACTTGAGAGACACTAACTTCACTTTTTATGCTTTTTCCTTTAATAAAAGACCTAAAACTTCATGATCACTCTTGAAAAAACATATTAAACATATATCAATGCTTATTTGGCCATTATTTCCTTAAAACTTGAACCTCATACCCCATTTAGTCATATTTTATCTCTTTTCACTATAGGCTCTTAAGATGCAGATCATATTGGGCCTAGTAATAGACACTCTAGCTATTGTTCCTTCACTCTCCACCTTATTCACATTTTCAAACAACTTATCACATTTTCTACCAATGTTTTTCATCTTTCATAAGTTCTTTTAACACCTTATCACCCCTAATTAGATCAAACAAAGTCTAAGACTAGTTTATTTACATATTAGACCTATAGGTGTTACCTCTATAGGCACACTTTGAATCTTCCCTGAGTGATTCCATGCTTCATATGCATGTTAAAATTTTCTCATACATCTTCTTATGCCTAATTTCATTCATCCCATAGAGCCACCATGATCTTTCTTACACCAGTATAGACATCCCATGCATAAGCCTTCTCAAGAACCTTACACTCAAGAACAAGTACACAAACATGCATACCATGTGTTTATACTTGACATAAACCATATAAAAATCATTATGTTTCCTTAAAATTATCTCTCATGTCACTTTTTAACTTGATTTCTTTGTCACATACCACTTCACCATGTCTCTACAAGCCATAACCATGCTTAAAAACTAGTCCATCAAATAGAGATACTAGGCACCATACCACTTTGAGACCTTCAAGACTCCTTATATAGCTCAAAATTCATCTCTAAACATCTGAGATAGGATCCACATATCTTCTCACAATATTTAATCTACTCACTTCACCAAGATTTACTAACCATACCTTAACCAAGACAAGACTAGTTTTCTCAAAACATCTTTTCCACATAGACTTTCTCTTATAAATTTGGTCAACAATGAACTTATCACAATAATCACTTCAACACAATCAAAACTCTCTTTTTGATGATCTCTCATAGCAATACAAGGAAACATAGCTCATAATATTATCACATCACAACATTATGCTAAGACCTTATGTAAAACTCAAGGACCTACTAGACCATGCTTAAGCCATCATGATCACTTACCATGCATCTTTACAAGATCAAATCTGAGACATCAATAACACTCAGTTAACTTTGACATCAATGAAAATATGAATGAATCAACATAACATTAGGAACATACCTTAACAATCTGCCCCTTTGTCATTAATGGTAAACATTCTAACAAATCAAATCATTCGCATCTCCTCAAGCTATATCTCCCTTAAATTGGTCTTTCTCCCAATATTATCTTTCTCCCCTTTGACATTAATTACAAAGTGTCATCTCTAATAATACTACCATCTAATCCTTATAATTGAAACATGTTTTCTCCTCAAACAAGATCAATCTTCCTTTACTCAACCAAATAGGAACTCAACTCATAGAAGTACTCAACCATGCTCCCCTTAAGCTTATGCATACCTCAAATAAATTAAAATAAATATCCTTAATTTATATATGGAAACAACTAAATAAGTAACTCCCCCTTCGACAAAGCATCTTCTTAGTAATGACAACCATATTCAATTAGATATCATAAAGACCTAAACACATTAGGCCTATTTTTAATCAATAGCAGTGTTCTAAAGAAACAATCTTAGTTGTTTATACTCAAACATATTCAATGTCCATATGTCATATTAAAATATTATTCATGCATCAATATATCCCCTTTATTTTTCACAAGGCATCATGGCTTAGACTAGCTCATAACAACTTCTATGTAGCAAACTGCAAGTTAGGTCTATGATACCTCATTCTCTATGGCAGACCTTTGTTAAACATTCTTCATGAAAAAGACCATTAAGAACCTCTACATGCAACATTCATCAAACTCTATCAAGATTTATATGGCATATCAAACCTCTAAGTAAGATTAATTTCATTATTCTTGTACTTCACATACTTTGTCAAGGACCTTATACATTATTACATAATCCTAATGTTATCTTGACATTAACTAAGATCACTCAACTCCATATAGTAATGACTCAAAATAACCAACTCTATAGTCACTTTATACTTACTATATTTTCATGGTTTTAGTATGATTTTCAAGATTAGACCTTTGTGATATTCCTTAAGGCATATATAATATGTTAACCTACTCTTTAATGATCCTTACAATACCTTTGTTCTCATAGACAACTTTTCTCTAATGTTCACATTGGTTTTGCAGACCAATATATGTTCCACTTGAATATTAAAACAATAAGAGCACCTAGATAACTTCAATTCCTCATGATTCATTTAAATACACTCCATCTAATGTTTATTGAACTCCACAAGTCTTTACAAGTTCATTCACTTCATGAAATATCTTCTAGGTCTTATTGTCCGATGGAGTCTTGAAACCCTCATTACATGCCAGCCATGTCATATGGTTAAACACTTACATCATCACCCAAAATGACTATAAAAATCATATATACTTTTTATTTATGACCTTAAGGTCATCTTTCAAATGCATAAGACAAACACCTTAAATGCTTATGACCAACAAATAGCTCTGTTACTTACCCTTGTCCACCATTAATCATGGCCATAAAGCATAGTCATCTTCTTAGGTATTTTTCACACATAAAAATGAACATTAAAATTTTATTGAAAGCATAATAATGAGCTACAAGGAGTAATGAATACCACCCAATACTTAAACCACCATTTTTAATGACCTAAAGTGGTTTTAATCCCTTTAAACATCATGAATCCATCTCATTTGTTGACATAAGGATAGTATTCATTTTCCCTTCCTTGCTCAAACAATCATGCCCTCAGTCCTATCAATAGCATAAAAAATGTTTTTATGTCTCTTTATACCTTCTTGGCACTATACACCTACTCTAGGAACATAAATGTGATTGGTTTGATCAATTCATCATATAGATAATTTGTAACCCATCTCTTACAATTATACCTCCAACAGACTATTGTTTGAACCTTGGCCCTAGATATCAACAAAGAAAAAAATATCCCCTATGTTGATACTTTCTCTCAAGAATACTTGATGACCAACCATCTCCAGCAACTTTTTACTTTACATCATAGATATCTTCTTGAGACTTGACTATCAATTTAGGTTTGACCTTAGACTTGGTTCTTACATAATCCTTTTGAGCTGAAAAATAACACTTTTGACATTCTTTCAAATCTAAATTATGTACTAAACATAACTCACCCTAATTTATGAGTTGATCATGACTCATCTTGTCATCCTTATACTTCTTATTAAACTCTACAGGTATCATTATTCTTTGGTAGACCATCATTACAATCATGATAAGTACTATCATCATCATACTTTAAGCTTGTGCTTCTTAGGATCACTTTTAGGTTGTTAGGCCTTTCTAAAAGGACCAGATCTAATACCAAATATTGAAATCATAGCTATTTATATGGGTTGAATCAGTTCCCTTAAAACAATCTTTCAATTTCACTTATCATTCATGAATCCTTCATTCAAACACATACATCAACCAATGCATAAACAAGCATCCACATAAGCATAAAACATATGAACACAAGAGATATGTGGGAACCCCTCATGGTGGATAAACCCACTAAAACATAACTTGGAATATATTACTATAAGCAATTGATCAATATGTAGTGAGGCACCAACCCCTCACTAGTCAAGCACCAACACAACTAGGCCTTTAATAAGCACAAATTTGAAAGGAAGCACTAACCCCCTAGGTGACTTAGCCACCTAGAACCTTTGATCACCTTTGGATAGTTTTTTCTCACTCAAATTATGATTATCACCTTTATTTCTCTTCACACTCTTCTATCTCTCTCTAACAGCGTTATGGTCTCCCTTACTCAATATGCCTCTTACTAGGATTATTAGGTCAACTGACTTTGACATCCACACATAGAAAATATTTTATATATCCATCATAGTATATCTCCTCTCTTATTATAGTCTTTAATTCCTCATACTCCTTCACAATCTTCCCTTTTATTCACTCATTGGTGTCCTCTCTACACACTTCAAATTAGACTAATTAGGCCTTGTATAAATACAAATCACTAGATCACTTACACTCTTGGTCAGCCAAGACATTAATCCATCAGGTTTAAAAAAAAAACATGTCTTATGACATGTTACACATAGGAATCAATCAAAATAATATCACCATTAGGTCATCCAAACACATTCAGACCTCATTCTTCTTCTAGGCCTAATAAAGACCTAATGCATTAGGTCTATCCTTTTCATGGAACAACTTGAACTTTTATGGCCCATATGGCCCTCACCAATGAAATAAAACATTTAAAACACTTATTTTAAACCTCAAATAACATTATACATGCTCAATAAGTCACAAATCCTTCACTCACACCTTGAAATCACCATTAGGCCTTAAAGACCTATTAGGCCTAATTACCCCAAAAACACTATCTTCAAATACAAAGCTTAAACAACATGTAGAAACACATTATAGTAACAATTCACATATGTATGGAAACATCATGACCTAAAGGTCATCATAAAACTCAATATACTCCATCACTCAAGCTCCAAAGACTTAGAAACACCTCTATAAAAAGCTCACTTTGAACTACCAAAAAGCTCCAAAACCCAGTCAAGAACCTTTGACTCTCCACACATGTATAGGGACTTATCATGATGAAAAATATATTAATATGAACCTATGAGACCTATATATCACTCTCATATACAAAAACATCATGATATTATTTCAATAATTCAACATGCATATCCATTACAAAGCCTTACTACACATAGTCTTAACTCACTCAAATAGGCCATTTTGGCTTAAAGGATTTCAACATTTTTCAAAAAAAAAACACTATAAAAATCATGTATAATGAATAAAATTCCAAAAAAACTTATCCATGTACTTATAATCATTACTCCTTAATGAGAATCTGACAGAAACCTTCAACTCATTTTTGCCTAGATTTGTACTAAACTGCTTCACTATGCTTGCTAATGACTAGCCATCTTGTAACATAAAATTTAAATTAATAAATCACTATAACAAATAAAAAACTTACATTTACATAAAATATAATTCTCACACATCATCCTTTAATCATTTTCATGCTTTGACCTGGTCAACCTTACCTACTACATTAAAAATCTAGGAAACAAGGGATTTTCTATAGCTTCCACTCACTCTTCTAAACATTTAATCCTACCTAAATACCATGATATATTCATATACAACATCCAAACATAACACAATCCATAACCATTCATCTTGAGTACTCAAAAATAAAATCTTCACTATCGGGTAACTATAAGGGTTTTAGGAGGGATTAGACTGCCTTCCATTCTTAATAATCATTCAAAAAGGATTTACCTTAAAATATAAAACTAATTATATTAAAATACACATAAAACTCTTACCCAACTTATAATAACTTCTCAATATCCCATGCATAGGTTTCATGTGCCAATGAGCACAAGAAAATCATTTTCGAGTCTGCAACACCTCATTCTAGCACTCGAGAGATCATAACTTCACTTTTTATTCTTTTTCCTTCAATACAAAACTTTAAAATTCATAATAAATCTTAAAAATAACCTATTACACCTATATTAATTCTCATTTTACCATTCTTTCCTTATATCCTAAACCTCATACCCCATTTGTTCACATTTTATCTCTTTGCACTTTAGGCTCTTAAGCTGCAATCATATTAGGCCTAGTAATAGACCCTCTAGCTATTGTTCCTACACTCTCTAACTTATTCACATGTTCAAATAACTTCTCACATTATCTACCACTTCTTTTCATCTTTCATAGGTCTTGTTAACACCTTATGACCCTAGCTATATCAGACAGAGCCTAAGACTAGTTTATTTGCATATTAGACCTATAGGTCTTAACTCTATAGGCACACTTGGAAGCTTCCCTGATTGATTCCATGCTTCATATTCATATTAAAATTTTTTCATACATCCTATTATACCTCTGTGCATTCATCTCATAGAGCCACCATGTTCCTTCTTGCACTAGACTAGGCATCCCATGCATAAGCCTTCTCAAGAACCTTGCACTCAAGAACAAGGACACAAACATGCATACCATGTGCTGAGCATTGACATTAACCATAAAATAATTATAAATTTAACTTCAAATTCTCTCTCATGTCACTTTTTCACTTGGTTTCCTTGTTACATACCACTTCACCATGTCTTTATAAGACATAACCATGCTTAATAACTAGTCCATCAAATAGAACTACTATGTTCCATACAACTTTTAGACCTTCAAGACTCCTTTTATATCTCATAAATCATCTGCAAACATCTAATATAAGATCCACATATCTTCTCACAATCCTTAGTGTACTCAATTCACAAAGATTCACTAATCATGCCTTAACTAAGATAAGACTAGGCTTCTTAAAACATCTTGTCCACACAAACTTTCTCTTATGAATTTGGTCAAAAACTACCTTATCACAACAAGAACAACAAAATCAACACTCTCTTTCTGATGATCTCTCATATAAATTCAATGCATCACTGCTCATAATCTTGTCACATCACAACATTATGTTAAGACCTTATGTAAAAACCAAGGACATACTAGACCATGCTTAAGCCATCATGATCACTTACCATGCATCTTCACAAGAACACCTCTGAGATATCAATGAACTCAATTACCTTTGACATCAATGACAAAATTAATGTCTCAACACAATAATAGGAACATACCTCAACAATTTTTATAGTTATATGACACTCAATGTTATATTTAGTCCCCCCATAATATGGTTCAAGTAGTTTACTCATCCTCATGTACATAGTAAGTACTCTCATCCATGTTTTTATTAATTAGCATTGGTTTCAATTTTTCATTAAATTGTACTTGATTCCCATCTTTTGTTCATTGATTTCATAAAGTATCTATTAGATTCATTATGCCACTTAGGTAAGTAAGGTAAGTGTTCTCACTTGGATTTACACCCTTTGAGGAGATGTTTTAGCTCTCCTTATTCAAGTGTCACAATATAAACACCTCTAGGATTGTAGGTAGCCTAAGGATGAGGTATATCTCTAGATAGGGCTAGTTCCATTGATTTACCACTTTGGATCACTTCTAGACATAAACTTTTTTTTTTGGGGGGGGGGGGGGAAGGGAGAGAGTAAACTAAAAGTAAACTATCTTGATGGTGATACACTAAATAATTTGATGATTTCCAACCATCTACATGTTACACATGAAACCAAGAGAATAACCAAACATACACTTCTCCAATATGCATCTTCTCACATCACTATTACATTATGAGGTTATGGATGAATGTTTAAGCTAGGAGGACTAGACAAGAGGCTTTGAATGGCACTAGTGAATAGACTAACTCACTCAACCTTGACACTTCCTAGAACACTTCACATGCCCTGCAAGAAGAAGCTTCCCAATTGCAAATAGGTGAGATAATGAAATAACAATTCTAAGGAAATAAGTAATCACTTATAAAAATAAATCATCCAAGTATAAAACACTATAAATAGTCATGGAAGAGTTAAAAATTAGTAGTATTATTTATCAAATATTATGCAAATGAGCAGGGATTCACCATACTCAAGTGGAGCATAAGTTACAATGGCCAAAATGGCTAGCTCTTATAGAACTTGAGAGAGAGAGAGAGAGAGAGAGAGAGAGAGAGAGAGAGAGAGAGAGAGAGAGAGAGAGAGAGAGAGAGAGAGAGAGAGAGAGAGAGAGAAGAGAGAGAGAGAGAGAGAAGAGAAGAGATAATTACAATGGTCACAAAGAAACTTTTCAAGAAAATAAAATGAGTTACTTCTGCATGAGAAGAGGATGTGGGATGAACCATACAAGGTCATAATAGATAAGTGGCCATATAAAGCATGAAACTTATGAAAAGTGGCATGAAACTCCTTATGTTAGGTTAGAAAATTGCCTTTATCATTCACACTTATTTGAAAGTTCCAAAAATAACTAGGGATATGTCTAATGATTGGAATGAGAGGGAAGGATTTTATACATGCCTCTCCATTCATTGGTTGTAGTCCTAGTCATATGGAATCTTACCAAAATTAGCTATCATCATCTACAATCTAAAAAACTCCTCCTTCCCACACCTTGCACACTTGGCCTCAAATTTGGATTATGATTCCCATGAAAATATATAAAAAGTAGTGTATGACACTTAGAAAGACCCTCCATGGCCTCAGATTCATCAGGCACACCTTAAAATCAGCTTACTTGAAGTTTTTCACCCTTCTCACTAGCTTGGTCACTATGCTAGTTTTAATTGGTTGAGATGAATCTATTTATTTGAATACTTAAGATTTGTTTTGAATAATTAAATGGACATGATGGGTTATCCCAAGTCATAATTATTCTCCCAAAGTTGGTTTCATCTTTATACTCCTCTTAAAACCTACAAAATACATAATATAGTCAAAAGTACCACATTTTATACCCTATCCATACAATTATATACAACTCATCCTAATGGGAGTAGCCTAAAAGATTAATCTACAACCTCTAATCCTTTTTATATGAAAAATATTCCATTTATATGTATTATCTCATTCATTTTCCACATTGAGTCACTAGTAAGGGTCTTGCAAGGGTTTAGGCATGTTTACCCTTTTAAGCTTTGTTCATAAAGGTTTCAAGTTTAATTTGCAAAAAAATCCACAAGATTAGTGTATAGGACCCCTACCAACTTATCACATATTTTTAGGTCCCCATGAAAACCACCAAGAGAGATATGAGCATTCAAATCTACCTACTCGAGCCCTTTCTTCCATTCGCACAGGCCTAATATTGCCTTTAAGCCAAAATATGAATCCCTTATAATATCTTCTACATCCCAATAGGCTAGAAAAATCAAAATTCATCCTATAAACATTATTAATTTTTTTATAAATCTCACTAGGGGCTGAAAGTAAAGTTAGACCCCCCATTAGGCTCAAGGCCTCAAACAGTCTTATCTTCATACTTAACACTCTAGACCATTTTGTTTGGTTTCATTATTTTGTGTTAGATTTATCATGTTGTCCCAAGTGTGTTCTAGATTCTCACACCTTATTAAAATGTCTAAATAGGTTATCACTATCCTTTTGTCTCCTTTTCCAAAACTACCAGGGTTTATGCATGAGGGGAGTGCCCTCTATCTAAAACAAAATAGAGGGCACTCCCCTATTTTCTCAAATAATATTGAATATTTTAGTGAATTCCCCAATCTATAAACATGTTATGTACCAAGTTTGATCCATTTTTATAATATTTTAACCTCCCAAATGCTTTAATACCCAACATAGACTATTTTCAAGTAGACTATGCATAGTGTTTTTTAGTGTAGACTGTGTTTTTTGCTTATTTATGCCCTACCATGATCGTCCTAGACTAAGGTCAACTTCCTCGCTATGTCTTCTCTTTCCTATAGGTGTATACTACTCATCTAAATTTTCTTACCTCAATACAAGTCCTATTCAAACTTTAATACTACATCATAGTTATTTTAGTTACTTATGTTATGCATTTGCCATGCTAAAGACCTAGGCTAATCACCATTTGGGTCACTGCCAACTATAGTTGGTTGTAGCTACCAATTATTGGGGAAAACAAGAGTATTTTAGGCATGAACCATCTTTAGAATCACTATGAAATGCCTTTTGGATCCAATGTGGGTCTTAAGAACATTCATAATTTGCAAACCTTGGTGTAGTATATATATACTCCCTTCAAGGATGAAACATGGTTTCACAGTGAGTTGTAGGTGGTCTTTTTAGGCAAAAGAAGCCTATAGGTGTACATGGGAAGAAAAATATAGTATATCCTCCTCATTTAATGATATTTATGCCATGAATACTCATTTGAACCATTTGTAATCATTCTCATATGTTGGCATGGTCTATAACCATCAAATTAGAGTGCAAGGTCACTTTTGGATCAATGTCTTGTAGACATCAATGCCTAAGTTAAGTGTCTTTATAGGCACCTTTAGGCCTCTCAACAACTATCTTCCCTTGGTCATTATCCCCTCAAAATTTGTAAATTTATAGACCTTAGATAAGGATAAAGAATGAATATGTCTAGATGCATCAAAATAATTGGCACCCTTGTCACATGACTCTATCAAAATGGCCTTAGGCTTTTGTTTTACATTTTCAGGGAAAAGAGCCCTAAACTCAGTCATCTCATCCTTAGAGGTAGTTTCCAACTTGCATTTACCAACTTAACCCTCAAAAAGGTCAATCATGGTCTATATAACATACTAGGGCTTCAAGTAATTCTATTACTTGCTCCATCCTTCTTCATACAAGTCATCTCAGTTCCCTATTGAACCTCTTATAGGTACATATTTCATACATAGGCAGTGAGTGCAAAATTAAACAATCTATAAGATGTATGCTCTTTGTGATCAATTGTATGCCTTCTCATAGTTTTCTAATACACTCTAGGACTCTAAAATATTTAGATCAACTTTAAAAGCTCTTCTTCCATCATGACATCATCATGAGAGGTTGTAGGTGCATGGTGAGTTGTATACAAGTAGTGAACATGAGACAATCCATGGATTGAAATAATTTGCCTAAAATAATTAATTATTATCCCATAAATGGTGATACAATGAAACTCCAAGATGATTCAAACTCAAAAAAAGCTCCTACACTTCCTTTTCAAGGTTGATAACCCTCCATAAAAGCACCTATAGGTGTATTTTCCTATCATATGACTGTATGGATGAATGTCTAGATTGTCACAGTTACCTTCTAATAAGTATAAAAATTATTTGATTAATTATACCATCATAATATGCCCAATATTTAATTACCTTTAACACAACTCCATATGTGTGTTTGAGAGCTTTGCACACTTCCCCTCGTTGACTGATATGACAATTATGGCTTCAAACTTATTGTATGATAGTTATGGTTGTAGAATAATGTAATGTTGCCTTGGAGGATTAAATTTAAATGTAATGGGATTTATATGGCATTTAAAACATGTTAATGGACTCACCTCCACCCTCTAAAACCATTATCAAAACATGAAACTCTAAAAATGGTGGAAATATGTCTGTCATTTAGAATGGTGTATCAGCTTGCAACATGAGATTCATTACATATCCAAACACCTTGAAACACTAAAAAAATAATAAGGATCATTATATAAGGAATAAAACATCATCTATAATCAACCTTAGCAACTGGTTTGTATGGACTTGTCCAAAAGGGAGCAAAACCTATAGGGTGCACTGATTGGCAAGCAAAAAAACACAGTCAGCTTGTAAAGGATGGTTCATAAATAATGATTTACCAATATTCTAACTATTTTTATTTAAATTTATCTCTTTTATTTTACTACCACCTCCTAAAATTGTTTGAACTGAAATCTCTTCTATTTACCGTACCAAACATGAACCTATTGATCACTTATGCATGACTAGAAGGGTAAGAAAGGAGCAAAATGATTGTGTGCCTTTTTTATCAATTATAAATAATTTAAAGCACTAATATGAGTTTTAGGAAGATTAATAAATGTTACATTACTTTCTCCCATGTGCCACCTTCTCCCATGGGTCGTACAAGTGCCAAATTCCCATTTTTTAGTTAGTTTCTTGAATTTTAGTTAGATAACCTGAAAGATTCTAATTAAACTAAAATTTTTGATAGTTAATCTAACCTTTTGGATTTTTTAAATTAAACTATGTCACCCCAACACCTTGGGAATCATGTCACTTACATTTATGACCCCTAAAAACCCATTAAATGACCAAAAATGACAAATAAACTTATTAGACCTTGACTAAGGCTAAAAGGGAATTAAATAACATCAAATGGATTATAAAATAACCTATTATACATTATTATACCCCTAAAACATCTAAAAATTCAAGTTTTTACCTATAGGGGTCCAAATTTGACCTATGGGATCAAATTTGGTCAATAAATTGGTGACTTATAGGGGTAGTATGTTGGTTATACTAACTAGACCAGTATACTTATTAGTCCATTGGGCTTAGGGAGTCATCTAAAGTCTAATACAAAATAAGAGGAATTTTAATAATATATTTTCTCAAGACAATACTAATTGGCTACCTCAACCACACAAAGTATAGGACACACACAAAATAAAGCAAACAAACTAGCAAGACACACACACACACACACACACACACACACACGTGCTCAAGGCACTTAGGGGAATCAAAAAACAAACTATCTTGCATAACTAGAAACTAAGCATACCTCCTTTCTAGGATCAAAATTTTTTGAATCTTCTTCTTCATGAGATGAGTCATAGTGTCAAGTATGTTTTTCCTTAAATTGGATGATTTATAGATCAAACCTATTCCTTGGCACTCCACTTGATCTTCTCTCAAGTAAATCATCCTTACATAGGTATCCAATGTAGATATATTCCTCTTGAATATGTACACATACCTCATAATGTTGCCTACTCTTCACCTCATAGTCAAATTACATCTTCTTTGTGGGCATGCCTTCAAGAGGATTGGTTTCTTATTCCATAGAAGATTGAGGCCAATAATATCTTGTTCCATCCTTAAAGAGGTGATGTGTTTCTCCCAACTGATTGAGAGTATGATATCCCATCTTGATGATTTCAAACATGTCATCATGAGATGCATATGCCTCTTAGAAGGACAGATTTGAAAAGTTACCTTCTACATCTTTGACTAGATCAAAGCCTCCTTGAAGAGGAGTATAACCTGTTCAAAATATTGAAAAGAAGTCATCCCAAGGTTTATTAGTAAATTTTTATTTCCCATCCATGATATCTTTCATAGTGATGAAAGAACCAATGGTCATTTCTCCCTCTTTGGCAAAGGAAAAGATTCTTCCATATCAACCCAATCTAAAGATTCAACATAAGAGACCACCTCTTCTTTAGTATTTATAAGCTCTTGAGGGCTCTAAATTTGAATCTCAACCTCTACAATAGGATTTTGGTTCTCAAGGTCTTCAATATCTTTAATATCCTTATTTTTGAGTCCAAGATTAGGCAACTTGAAGTCTTTTGACTTAGTCCCATGAGGCTGCCAAGGAGCTAGGATTTCTTCAAGCAAGAGTTTTAATTTTTTATCAAATAATTTATCCTCTTTATGTTCCCATACCTTAGGTCCATCAGGTAAAAGGGTGTTGGGGTGAGGAAAAGCTAAACTAGTTGATGGAGGTGGCACATAGAACACAAAATTAGATTGAGAGTGAAATGTAGGGGATTCTTTTGGAAGATCTTGAGGAAGGGGAGGTAGACCTTGGGCTAAAATATCTTTGTTTTCTTCCTTCCATTTTAAAATCACTTCATTCATATCTTATTTATCTTAAACACTCTCTTGAGGAAGGTTAAATGGGGTGTGTTTAGGTATAGGATCTTCTTTTGGTTGTAAACCTTCCATCATACCTTGACTCAACAATTTCATCCTTGACTCTAACTCTTCAATTTTCTTGGCTAGGTTCTCTTGGAAAAGTATTTCTTGAATTTCATAGGAATCTTCATGAGGATGAGGAGTATAAGAAGGCTGACATGGAATACTATAAGCTTCTTGAGGAAGGGTGGGAGGGACTTGCATAGGATCAAGCTCTTTCTCAACTTCACACTCCTTATCAAGGCTTCTATCCTATTTCTTTCCCCATGACTCCACTATCTTATTCTAGATTAGGATGTTAGGATTACGAGTCTCTTCTTGAGTTATTAATTCATTTTGAGAAGTGGATTAAGTGTTCAAGAAACTTGGGATTTCCTTAGGTTTGGATTCTCTACCTTGTCTCTAACTTTTAATCTCATATCTAGATGTCACTTTTTGAGGTGGGGATGTAATTAGAGAGGGAAATGAGGATTTATATTCCACTTATTTTGTTGATGACTAGACTGATGCATATTCATATTATCCAACTCAATCTACCTATCAATATTTTCTTCAAAAATAGGGTTTCTCTTTTCAGCTTTTTCTTCCAACTGATTGGGAAAAGGATAACTTTGATAAGCTTGATTTGGTTCATGAGTGAGAATCATATAGGACTGATATCAATTTTGGGGAAGTGGATATGAAGGCTTCTAAGTTTAGTGAGGTTTTTTCTCATGAATTTTTAGCCTATCTTCCAAGGATGAAACTAGGCCACTCACATCTAGCATCTCACTTATGAACCTTTGCCAATTAGCTCTCTCAATAAGTGCCCACTCTCTTTTGACTAGCTCTAATGCATCTCTCACTTTATGAATGAAATTAATATTAATCTCTAGACCCATATCCCCTTTATGTGTCAAGATCTAACATGTACTTCTCATAGCCCAAAAGAGTTTGCTTGAAAATGGAAATGGATTGACTTGAGAAGTAACTGGGTTGACTAGGAGCAAGATATGGAGAAGGCTAATTGTAGGATTGATACAACATATAACAAGGCTAGTTATAGGACTGATAAGGATCATGATAGGGTTGAGAATGGTCATAGAAATATTGGTAAGAATCACACCAAGGCTGATAAGGAGTGTCATATGCTTGATATACCTCACAAACTTGTGTAAAATAAAACTCAACACCAATTTAGCCATAAAACTTCATTAAAAGAAATAAAATACATAAATATATTACCAACATTCTTCAAAAGGAAACATGGGTTTCTTGACCAACTGATATAACTTCAGAGTCATAATTGATGCTTGGATAGATGCCTCTAAAGGATGATTGTTGAAAGACAACACCAAAAAAAATTCAACCTCTTGGACTAAGAGTCCCATCAAGCATGCCAAAAAATATTTTCACTTGGATTTTTACCCTTTGAGGAGATGTCTTATCTCTCCTCATCCAAGTGACACAATTGAAACACCTCTAGGCTTTTGGGTGGCCTATAGATGAGGTGGATCTCTAGATAGGGCTAGCTCCCTTGATGTACCACTTTGGATCACTTCTATACCTAAAATTTTTGGGGGGAAAGGAGAGAGAAAACTAAAATCAAACTATTCTAAAGGAGGTGATGTACCAAATAAGTTGATGACTTCTAACCAGCTACATGTTACACATGAAACCAAGAGACTAACTAAACATACACTTCTCTAATCTGCATCTTCTCACAACAATATTACATTATGAGGTTATGGATGAATGTTTAGGATAGGAGGACTATAAAAAAGGCCTTGAATGACACTAGGGAATAGACTAACTCACTCAACCTTAACACTTCCTATAACACTTCATATGTGTTGTTCCCAAAATTTATCAATTGTTTTTGTGGACAACATGCTGACCATTTTGGTCCTGTAGGCCAAAATGCTCTCTTTCTTTATCAAAAAAATGTTCTGAGTAGTTAAGTTTTTCAAATAACTAAAGCCTTTTTAGCTAAATAAATCATAGGTTCAACAGGTGGCCTTTCTCAAGGGGAAGTTTAAAATATTTAAGGCATTTCTTAAGTGTTTTGAGGATGGTTCAATGCCAAGGTTCAATCAAAAGACTTAATGGTGGGGTTCAAAGAATTGGAATGAACCATTGAACCATTGAACCATTGAACCCTACCTCCAAAAGGTTCAAATGTTTAATGAGTTCAAAGTTTTAACGAGTTCAAATCTTTAATGGATTCAAAGAGCTAAAATGAATCGTTGAACCATTGAACTTTGAAAGGTTCAAAGTTTCAAAGTTTCAATGTTCAACAAGTTTGAAGGGTTAAAAGTTCAAAGTTTGAGTAGAAGCTTCAAGTGAATGGATGAAGTGGAAAATTCCAAAAAAAGGTTCAAAAAAATGGTTCAAAGAATTGGTCCAATGATGCCTTGAGCACACAAACTAAAACTAAGTGAATGTGGCCCTTTACAAAACATTGAATCACCAAACCATTGAACTTTGAACCATTGAACCAAAAGAGTTCAAGGTTCAAGGTTCAAAGTGGCTCAAGAGACTAGTGATGTCCTTATATATGTCAAATTTAGGGTGATTGAATAACTGTTGATTTTCAAAAAAGAGCACAGACCTGAGAACAAAATCAGTGACTAGCCAAGAAAGGAGCCGAAGGTGCCAACAAAAAGTGAGAAGATAGCCCTGAGAGCTCAGATCACTAGGAAGAGGAAAAATGTAGCAAATAAAGAGGGAACGACTACAGAATATCCAAAAATATATATAGAATAGTTATTCTAGTAGGTGGAACAGTCCACCAGGTGGACCTCAAAGAACACAAACATTCAATGGTGCGGCCTATTTTTCTTCATTAAGTAAAGGTGAATGAACAGTTGTGTAAGCATCATAAATAAGACCAAGTAACCCATGCTTAGGAAAAGACATTTGAGATGATTTAGAATGCTAAAGCTAAGGCCAATAACCTACATGGCCCTTTCATAGAATATTCAATGCATTCAAGGTAGTATGGGCCATTTCATGAAAACAAGTGCCCAAGTCTTTATTTGGATGCTAAATATTGTAATCTCTCATTTTGTAGAGAAGGGGATCTCTATATTATTAAGAAGCAAATCTCTACCCAAATTAAAAGGCATTCTTGAGACTTTGAGCTTAGATTGTTAATCAAATTTTGTTAAGTGAATGAGAAAGCAAGTGACCTTTTAGACTTTGTGTTGAAATAGTTTGTGTTATCTAGGAAATTTTTCTTATGTCTTTTTCCTAAATACAGTCTTGTCCATTTAATCAAATAAGCAGAATAAGTGGAAATAAGTTGGAAGATGTCCTGAAGCCGACTGTGGGAGACTTTGTGTTACCATAATTGTCTTTAATCTGTGTTTTGTGTAAAGGATACTGGAGAGACTTTGATCTCCCCTTATCCTTCGTAATCTTTTACTCTGTTGTATTTTTAGGTGGAGACTTTGGGCTACACTTCATTCTATGATTTTCTTGTCCTAAATCAATGGGAGAAGCAATGAAAGACTTTGTGCTTTCATGGGTTTCTTGTGGTTATAGTTACTACCCAAGAAGAATTCCTACTGGTTGTTGAATATCATTTCTAAAAGAAGAGAAGTGCCTTTAGTAATTATACCAAAATTCTCCTCTATTTTTTTAACATCATCTCTAAAAAAAGAGAGATGAATGGTATGATTTCACCCCTGTGTCTATTTTTAACTTACATTAGTATTATATAGTTATAGGGAACCTCCCCTTACTGAGGGGAGAGATTTGTCTCATTCTAGTTGTGGTCACCACATCCATTTTACCATATAAATCTCCTTATGATGTGGTTGATATAACCATTTTTGCGTCAACCAGTTGATGACAAAATATTCACCCAATAGTTTTTAGCAACTCCACTAGGGAAGAACAAGTAGTTTTAAGCCTCAAGCTTCAAATTGTAGTTCTAGTTCTTTTCCATTTCCATTTCACACTCTGGCTGATCCACCATATACACGAAGCCAGAGAGCTTGAGGTATTATTGACCCTATATTTGATTTGGTACAGCTGAGTAATTTTGATCTTTTTCCTCCACCATCTCACCTTCAGTGAACCAAGATTTTTCCTCCTACCAACCTCAGGTCCCCAATACTACATAAAGCTTCTCTTTCATTTGCTAGTAGATATTTGTCTATACATATCCCACAGAGATTTGTTATCCCTCATTTCAATAGTCATATCATGGCAGCTCAAGGCCCCTGGGGTAATAATTTTGGTCCTCTGAATCTAACCCCACCTTTACATGAACTACCCCGTAGTTCAAGAAAAAAATTTCCCAAGTTCTATGGTGATGGGAAAGTTTATCCTAATGAACATATTTTAGCCTTATTATATCCTATGGTGTGATAGGTGTTAAATATGAAGACATAGCAGTCAGACTATTTGTAGAAACATTGCAAGGCACTACCACAGACAAGTTTTATCATCTACAAGCATAAACAGTGACTGACTGGAACACTCTCAAGGCTAAGTTTGAGGCTAGATTCAAACCTATAGAAGATGTACATGCCCTGTTAGCTTAGCTTACATAAATTAAAAAGGAGCCTCATGAACCCATGTGATACTTCATTGCTAAATTTGACAAACTGAGGAACAGGATTCCTATCATTACTCAGTCGACACTTGAAAATCTTAAATTCTTCTTCATCAATTCTCAGCTTCCTGAAGTGAGTTTCTTGTTGAAGTAGGTTGGCCACATAGATCTTGCTACAGCTCATATTTTGGCCATTAAAGTTGAAGGTGATCTTATCTTGGCAAGAAAGATAAGAAGAAATCCTAACAAAAATAAATCTTCTTCATCTTCTAAAAATTTCTCTACAGGCACCACTGATCCTATGGTGCAAAAGCTAGAAAATGAATTGCTAGCCCTAAAGAAAATGGTCTAGGGGATGTCTACTCCTCCTTCTTATCAACATATACTAAGGAGGACATTTTTCAACTGGTCATATCAAGGTAATGCTACCAAAAATCAGGGCCAACCAAATCGTCTTCCTCCCCCACTAGGGAAGCTTATTATTGAAGCAGCACCATCTAACTCAGTAGTTGGTTATCTTGAAGCTGAATGTGATTTCTCTTTCCAACCTAAGTTGAACCAAGGAGATGACATTAATATCTTTGTAAAAGAAAAAGAAGAATTAGTTGGTGACTCTAACATTGGTTTCTTAAATTACCAATATGAAGCTAGAAGTAAGGGGGAAGTGTTTGATGGATCATACATTGTATTTACCAGGTCCCAGGACTAGTCAACTTAACAAGCTAATAAGGGAAAAATAGGGGAAGAATCTCAACCAATAATTTCAATTTCTAAATGAGGGAATTCTCTACCTTTCCAATCAAATGACCTGGTGAGCAATAAAAAAGTAAGTACCTCAAGCAATCCTTCACCTTTTGCTTCAATCTCTCAAACCAGTCCCACACCCAATAAAACCCAAAATGATGGACTTCCTCTATTCCTAATTATTTTCAATCATTTGATATAATTTACCATACTAAGAAGACCAAGATCCATATGTCTAAGTTTGAATACTTACAATCCAACCCTGAGTAGTTGGATAGGTTAGTTGAATGTATCAAGAACAAAACCATCCCTGCAGGACAAATTGTTTTGAAAGTAACTCATGATCCCCCAAAGAACACATCTACCTAAAAACATATTGTCATTACTCATATTTCCCTTTCTATGTTTCTCTATTGATAAATGGTCATAAGCTAAGCAATTTCATAATAGACTCTGGTGCCTCTAACAATGTGATGCTTGCCAAGGTGGCAGACTCTTTCAGTCTCACTCTGACTAAAACTTTTGGGAGATGTTTCTTCATGGAAAAAAAATAAGTGACACTTTTGGGATATATCAAAGATGCCCAATTTTCATTTGTGGCCTTCCTAGATAAGAGGATTAAAATGACAGTCCCGGTGGTCGACATTCTAGCTTCCTATTCTGCTTGGCCAAAAAATTTGCAAGGATGGTGGTGGAGAGTTAAGCATGGACTTGTCTGAGGTGAGGATCCCTATCAAGGGCATCATGCAAAGGCTACTTCCTAAGGAGTCAAAATACATTATCACCCAAACATTATCCCTTAAAGCTCAAATTTTATTTGAATCTTTAGGCATGGGCAATTACTTTTTTTCTACTGAAGATGTTTCTATTTCAACAGACAAAATTTTACTAGGTAACAATCCAAAAAATTTAGATAAGACATCAAAAGAATTGGTAGGGTGTAATACAGATGAAAAAGGATCTTCCCTCTCTAATAAATAAAAATCTGATAGAAGATCATATTCTAATGATGTATGGATTCTTAAATTTGATGGCAGTAATTCTTCTATTGGTTCTGGAGCTAGAGTTGTTTTGATATCTCCTCAAGGAGATATTTTTCCCTACTCATACAAGTTATAGTTTTTCAATACCAAAAACACCACTGAGTATGAATCTTTGTTGCTTGGATTAAAGGTTGCTCAAGCTAAAGGCATCAAAATTCTTCACGCCCAAGGAGATGTTGAGCTGGTGGTTTGTCAGGTGAGAGATCTGTATCAAACCAAGAATGAAAGATTGTGACATTATCACAATTTAGTGTGGTACTGTCTTAAAAGTTTTGATACTTTTAGTATTTCTACGATGCCTAGATAATTCATTAATTGAGTAGATTCCTTGGCCGTCTCTATAACTCTCATGGTTCCTTACCAAGATTTCAAAGAGCACAAGTACACTATTAAACTGGTCTTTTGACCAAGTGTACCAGATAATGCCAACCATTGGTAGGTACTTAATGGTGAAAACCAAATCATTAGTTTTTTAGAACAAATGAATAGCTTTGAGAAGCTTCATTTTGAAGGCAATAAATCTCCACCATGGGAATCAGCTCCCAAAACAAGTTTAAAAACTAGCAAAAAGTTCCTTCAGCTCAAAGGGAATAAAATTCCAAAAGGATTAGTTTCTCTTGAGAATATATTCGATAAGCATGATATTTGTATCAAGAAGCCACAAATGGACTCAAAATCCTCCAAGGATTTTGATCAAATAAATTTGAGTACAAAATATAATCCCAAAATGGTCAACATCGAGAATTGTTGCACTCTTGATGAAAAACTCAAATTCATTACCCTACTTCACCATTACATTGATGTTTTGGCATACTCTTATGATGATCTAAAATCTCTTAAGCCTAAATAAATTTAGCATAAAATTTCTCTCAAGATTGGGTCGATGCCTCACAATCAAAAACAAAGGTAGTACAACCCTAGGATATTAGGCACTATTCTTTTTGAGATATAGAAAATGTTGAATGCAAGAATTATTTTCCCAATCCACAATTCTACCTAGATTATGAACATAGTCCCTGTGAGAAATAAGAATGGATAAATTCACTTGTGTGTTGATTTTATAAATCTAAATCAGTCATCTTTGAAAGACAACTATCCCCTACCCATCATGGATTAGTTGTTGCAAACAATGACTGGCATAGAGATGTTACCAATTTTAGATGGTTTTTCAAGATATAATCAAGTGAAAGTTGTGAAGAAAACCAACATAAGACCACTTTCACTACACCTTGGGGCACCTTTGCATATCATAGAATGCCTTTTGTCTTGATCAATGCTAGCGCCACCTTCTAGAGAGTGATGGATCTTAACTTCAGAAATGAAATGGGGAAGTTCATTGTGGTATACCTTGATGACTTAATATTTTTTTCTAAACATCATCCTGATCATGTGCATCATCTACAACAAGTGTTAGAGCGATGTCGGCAAAATGGTATTTCTCTTAATCCCAAGAAGTCAATTTTTGGAGTTACAGAAGGTAAACTTCTCGGTCACACTATATCTTGAGAAGGTAAAAAGATCGACCTAGAAAGATTCAAATCCATCCAAGAGCTTACTCTTCCTACCAGTAAGACTTCGGTCCATTCTTTCTTTGGAAAGGTGAATTTTCTATGAAGGTTCATTCCTAAATTCATAGAAAATACTCGCCACATTGTCAACATGATGAAGGGTAAAGCTACTTTCAATTGGACTGAAGAAGGCAAGTCAACATTTCAAGACATCAAAGAATCTATCACCAATGCCCTAATCCTGGTTTGTCTTGATTACACCAAATACTTCATGATATATAGTTATGCTTCTGAACACATGATTTCAGCCATTTTGGTTCAGCAGAATAAAGAAAATGTGTAGTCCCCCATATCTTTCATGAGTTGTCCTCTCAAATCTCATGAGATAAAATATTTAAATATGGATAAGCATGCTTATGCTATGGTTAAGGTGGTAAAACACTTCCATTTTTACATCCTAAACTCACACACTGTTGCTCTAGTTCTTGATACAACAATAAAGTTCATTCTAACTCAATAGGTGTTTGGAACTAAAAGGGGTAATTAGATTACTAAAATCTAGGAGTTTGATCTTGTTATTAAACCTATGAAGCTTATGTGGGGAAGAGGTCTATGCCAATGAATTTTTGATAACATACTAGAAGAAGCAGGGCATGAAGAAATAGAGGTTGAAGACATGCCTACAGTTCTCTTTGTCACCACTACGAATGAGTGGTATTCTAATATTGCTCATTTCCTTACCTATCGTGAATGTTCTACTCACCTATCTTGTAAATAAAAAAGGACTCTTAAGTTGAAAGCTGTTAAATTTGTCTTGTGGGACAATGGTTTGTACAAGAAGAGCCTTGATGGGGTGTTTCTTTGTTGTGTGGATAAAGTGCAACAGAGTAAACTTTTGGAGTCTTTCCATAATTTAGCTTGTGGAGGACATTTTTATATACCTGTGACTACCCATAATATTCTATGAGCTAGGTAATATTGGCCTACTCTATTTTGAGATTCATACACTTGGGTGCGTAGATGCAAGCTGTGTCAATAGTTCATTGGGAAACCCAAGTTGGCCACGCTACCTCTCAAGCCTGTGGTAATTGAAGAGCCTTTCCAGCAATGGTGAATTGGTTTCATTGGTGTTGTAAACCCATCCTTGAGTGTTGTACATGACTTTGTTCTCACAGCCATAGACTATTTTACCAAGTGGGTGGAAGTCATTCCAGTCAAGCATGCTACTTCAAAAGTGCTATGTAGTTTCCTCAAGGAAAATATTATTTCTCGATTTAGAGTCCCAACCAAGATTGTAATAGACAATGTAGCCTATTTCTCTTCTCATGAAGTTACCCAATTCTACTACTATTATGGGATTATCCTCTCCCACTCTTATGACTATTACCCGCAAGGAAATGGTCAAATAGAATTAAGCAACAAGAACCTAGTGACCATTATCAGGAAGCTGGTAGATAATAATCAAAGAACTTGGCATAAAGCATTGCTTGATGCTTTATGGGTAGATAATATTACACCAAAAAGGGTGATAGGTATGTCACCATTTCAAATTTTGTATAGTTTAAATGTCAAGATACCAATCACCTTAGAATTACCAGCATTAAAGTTGGCAAAGGCAGTAGAAGATTCAACTTTTGAAAGTTTCATCGACAAGAGGATCATGTGCTTGACTAAATTAAATGAGCAATGAACTATGGTGGTGGATCATATTGCTACACATCAAATTTTGGTAAATAAAATCTTTGACCAGAAAGTAAGGATTCATTATTTTCAAATTGGAGATCAAGTCTTGTTATAGGACAAGAGGAGAGAACCAAAAGGAATGCATGGAAAATTAGATTCCTTATAGAGAGGTTCATTTTCCATTCATCAATTAAATGGTTAAAATCATTTCTTGCTAAAATATCAAGATGGAATGCCATTTGTGCTACCTCATAGTGGGCAGCATCTGAAGCACTTGAATCCTTGAAGTATCAGATAAGTCCAATTGTACATATGTATAGTCTTTCTTTATTTTGTGTTATTCATTTGTTTTTGGCACCTTTTTTTTTGGGTAAGCATGACTCCATATCCCAATGGCATAGATGAAGGTACTTAGAGTCTGGATTCTACTCCCTTTGATTACTTCAAATCTCAATCGATGGAAGTTTTCCAATTGAAGCTAGCTGTTGTTCCCAAAATTCATCACTTGTTTTTGTGGACAACATGCCAACCATTTTGGTCCTGCAAGCCAAAATTCTCTCTTTCTTTATCAAAAAAATGTTTTGAGCAGTTAAGTTTTTCAAATAACTCAAGCCTTTTTATTTAAGGAAATCATAGGTTAACAAGCGGGCTTTCTCAAAAGGAAGTTTAAAATACTTAAGGCATTTCCTAAGTGTTTTGAGGATGGTTCAACGTCGAGGTTCAATCAAAAGACTTAACGGCAAGGTTCAAAGAATTGGAATGAACCATTGAACCCCACCTCCAAAAGTTTTAAAGGTTCAATGATTTCAAAGGTTCAACGAATTCAAAGATTCAATAGATTCAAAGAGTTAGAATGAACCATTGAACCATTAAACTTTGAAAGGTTCAAAGGTTTAAAGGTTCAACGGGTTCAATGAGTTCAAAGGGTTCAAAGTTTAAAGTCTGAGTGGAAGCTTTGAGTGAATGGATGAAGTAGAAGATTCCAGAAAAAGGTTCAACCAAATGGTTTAACTAAATGGTTCAAAGAATTGGTTGAATGATGCCTTGAGCGCATAAAAGAAAACTAAGTGAATGTGGCCCTTTACAAAACATTGAATCACCCAACCATTGAACTTTGAACCATTGAACCAAAAGAGTTCAAGGTTCAAAGTGGTTCAAATGACTGGTGACATCCCTGTGGACATCAAATTCAGGGTGATGGAATAACTGTTGATTTTCAAAAAAGAGTGTAGACCTGAGAACAAACTTAGTGACTAGCCAAGAAAGGAGCTGAAGGTGCCAGATGAAAGTGAGAAGATAGCCCTAAGAGCTCAGATCACCAGGAAGAGACAAAATGTAGTAAGGCAAGAGGGAACGACTACAAAAAGTCTAGAAATATCTATAGAAGAGTTATTCCAGTAGGTGGAACAGTCCACCAGGTGGACCTTAGAGAACACAAGCATTCAATGGTGCAGCCTATTTTTCTTCATTAAGTAAAGGTGAATGGACAGCCGTGTAAGCATCATAAAGAAGACCAAGAAACTCATGCTTAGGAAAAAACATTTGAGATTATTTAAAACACTAAATTTAAGGCTAATAACCTATTCCATCATGGCCCTTTCATATAATATTCAATGCAACATGGGCCATTTCATGAAAACAAGTAACCAAGTCTTTCTTTGGATGTTATATATTGTAATTTCTCATTAGAAGGGGATCTCTCTATTATTAAGAAATGAAACTCTGCTCAAATTGAAAGGCATTCTTGAGACTTTGAGCTTAGACTATTAATCATATTTTGTTAAGTGAATGAGAAAGCAAGTGACCTTTCAAACTTCGTGTTGAAATAGCTTGTGTTATCTAGGAAATTATTCTTATGTCTTTTTCCTAAATACAGTCTTGTCCATTTAATCAAATAAGTAGAACAAGTGGAAATAAGCTAGAAGATGTCCTGAAGCTGACTATGGGAGACTTTGTGCTGCCATAATTGTCTTTAGTCTGTGTTTTGTGTAAAGGATACTAGAGAGACTTTGATCTCCCCTTATCCTTTGTAATCTTTTGCTCTATTGTAGTTTTAGGTGGAGACTTTGGGCTTCACTTCATTCTATGGTTTCCTTGTCCTAAATCAGTGGGAGAAGCAATGAAAGACTTTTTGCTTTCATGGGTTTCTTGTGGTTACAGTTACTACCCAAGAAAAATTCTTTTTGTTTGTTGAATATCATTTTTGAAAGAAGAGAAGTGCCTTCAGTAATTACACTAGAATTCTCCTCTATTTCGTGAACATCATCTCTGAAAAAAGAGAGATGGATGGTATGATTTTACCCCTATGTCTATTTTTATCTTATATTAGTATTCTATAGTTATAGGGAACCTCCCCTTGCTGAGAAGAGAGATTTGTCTCATTCTGGCTGTGGTCACCACATCTATTTTGTTGTATAAATCTCCTTATGTTTTGGTTGATATAACTATTTTTTTGTCAGCCAGTTGATGACAAAATATTCACCCAATAATATGCACTGCAAGAATAAGTTTTCTAACTACAAATAGGTGAGAGAATGAAATAACAATGCTAAGGAAACAACAAGTCATCACCAAGTAAAATCAATCATCCAAGTAAAACACACTATCAATAGTCATGGAAGAGGTAAAAATATGTATTATTATTGATCAAATGGTATTCAAATGAGCAGGGCTTCACCATAATCAAGTGAAGCATAAGTTATAATGGCCAAAATGGATAGATCTTATAGAACTTGAGAGAAAGAGGAGAAGAGAGAAGTCTAAGGGTCATGAGGAAACTTTTCAAGATGAGAAAATGAGTTAATTATTCCTAATAAGAGGATGTGGGATGAACCATGAAATATTAAAAGAGACAAGTGGCAATACAAGGCATGAAACTCCTTATGTAGGCTTAAAAAATTTCCTTCATCATCCACATCTATTTAAACATCCAAAAACTATCTAGGTATAGGTCTAATTATTGTAATTATAGGGAAGTATTTCATACTTGCCTCTCCATTCATTATTTTTAGTCCTGGTCATTTGAAATCTTTCCAAAAAGAGCTATCACCATCTGTAGTCTAAAAAAATCTTCCTTCCCACACCTTTCACACTTGGCCTCAAATTTGGATTCAATTTCCCATTAAAATACATAAAATGTAGTGTATGACACTTGTAAATACCCTCCATAGCCTTAGAGGCACACACATTAAAATCAGCTTACTTAAAGTTTTCCACCCTTCTCACTAGCTTGGTCACTATGTCAATTTTGACTAGTTGAGATGAAGCTATTTTTTTGAATACGTAGGAGTTTTTATGAATAATTAAATGGACTTGAGGTGTTATACCAAGTCCTAATCCTTCTCCCAAATTTGGGTTCATCTTCATACTCCTAGAACTTGAAAAACACATAAAATAGTCAAAAGTAGCATGTATATACAATTACGTACAGCTCATCTTAATGGGAATTATCTTGAGAGATTCCTCTACAACCTCCAATACTTTTTCTAGGAAAACTATTCCATTTTGATGCATTACCTCCTTAATTTTCCACATCAAGACACTAGCAAGGGTTTAGGCCTATTTACCCTCTTAAGCTTTGTTCATAAAGGTTTTATGTTTAATTTTCAAATGATTAGTGTAAAGTAGCCCTCTCAAATTCTCCAATCTTCTTAGGTCCCCATGTAAATCACCAAGAGAGATACAAGCACTCAAAGCTACTTATTCAAGCCCTTTCTTCCATTTACACAGGCCTAATATTACCTTTGAGCCAAAATATGACTCCCTTCTTGTCTCTTATGAATCCTAATAGCCTAAACACATCAAAATTCATACTATAAACATGATCTAATGGGGTAAAAGTCTCACTATTGGTTGGAAGTGAAGTTGGACCCCCCATTGGGCTCTAGGCCTCAAACAGTCATATCTACATACTTGACACTCCAGACCATTCTATTTGGTTTCATCCTTCTATGTTATATTTATCATGTTATCCTAGATGTGTTCCATCTTTTCACACCTTATAAAAAATTCTAAATAGGTCCTAACTCATCCTTTTTTCTCTTTCTCCAAAACTGCCAAGGTTTATGCATATGAGGAGTGCCCTCTATCTGAGATAAAATAGAGGGCACTTCCCTATTTCTTGAGATAATATTTAATTTTTTATGGGCTTCCAAAACCCATAAAAATTTTATTTACCATTTTTTATCCCATTTTATGAGGTTTTTACCTCCCAAATGCTTTAAGACCTAAGACAGACTATTTACAAGCAGACTATGCATAGTGCTTTTTAGTGTAGATTGTGTTTTTTGCTTTTTTGAGCCCTTTATCTATTCAATATCCACTATGATAGATCCATGGGACATTATTAACTGACTTTGGATCACTTTTTTATTATTTAAACCTTCAGACTCTTTCCAAACCCTACTTTGTTCATGCCCTACCATGATCATCCTAGATTGGGTCAACTTCCTGACTGTGTCTTCTCTTTCATGTAGGTATGTACTACTCATATGAAGTTACTTAAATTCTTACAATTTCCTATTCAACCTTTAATACTACCTCATATTTCTTTTACTTACTTAATTTATGCATTTTCCATGCTAAATTCCTAGGATAATCACCATTTGGGTCACTGCCAGCTACAATTGGTGGTAGATACCAATTATTGGAGAAAACAAGAGTATTGTAGGCGTGAACCATCTTTATAATCACAATTAAATGAATTTTATATCCAATATGGGACTTAGTAACAATCATCCTTTGAAAACCTTGGTGTCTCTATATATAAACTCCCTTCAAAGATGAAAAATGGTTTCATAGTCAGCTTAGGTGGTCTTTTTAGGCAAGAGAAGCCTGTAGGTGTACATGGGAAGAAAAATATAGTATATCATCCTAATTTAATGATATTTATGCCATTAATTCTCATTTTAACCATTTTTAATCATTCACATATGTTGGCATGCTCTAGAACTATCAACTTGGAGTGTAAGGTCATTTTTAGATCAAAGTCCTGTAGACATCAATGTATGAGTTTAGTGTCTTTATAGGCAACTTTAGGCCTCTCAGAAATTGAATTTCCCTAGTCATTATCCCATAAAACTTTGTGAATTCATAGACATAATATATGGATATATAATAAATATATCCAGATGCATCAAAATAATTGGTAACCTTGTCATATTATTCTATCAAAATGGCCTTAGGCCTATGTTTCACATTTTTAGGGAAAATAGCCCTAGACTCAGTCATCTCATCATCAGAGATAGTTTCCAACTTGAATTTACCAGCTTAAACCTCAAATAAGTCTATCATATTCTATAAATCATACTAGGTCTTCAAGTGATTCTATCACTTGCTTCATCCTTCTTCATACAAGTAATCTCAGTTCCCTGTTGAACCACTTGTAGGTACATATTTCATACATAGGTAATGATTACACACTTAAACAATCTAAAATATGTGTGTTCTTTATTATAAATTTTAGGCCTTCTCATATTTTTATAATGTACTCTAGGACTCCAAAATATTTGGATCAACTTTCAAATCTCTTCTTCCATAATGGCATCATCATGAGAGGTTGTAGGTGCATGGTGAGCTATATACAGCTAGTGAGCATGAGGTAGTCCATGTATTAAAATAATCTACCTAAAACATTCAATTAATATCCCATAAATGGTGTTTAAATGAAACTACAGGATGCTTAAAACTCAAAACAAGCTCTTACACTTCCTTTTCAACATTGAGAACCCTCCATAAAAGCACCTGCAGGTGTATTTTCCTGTCATATGACTATATGGGTGAATGTATGGACTAACACAGTCATCTTCTAACAAGTGTAAATATTCATTTATTAATAATACCATTATAATGTGTTCAAATTTTAATGACCTCTAACACAACTCCATAGATGTGTCTCAGACCTTTGCACGCTTCCCCTGGTTGATTGATATGACAGTTATGGCTGCAAACTGACTTTATGATAGTTATGGTTGAAAACTCAAGGAATGTTGCCTCAGAGGATGAAATTTTAATGTGAGGGTATTTATATGACGTTTAAAACATGTCAATTGAATCATCTCCACCCTTTAAAACCATTATCAAAGCATGAAACTCTGAAAATGGTGGAAACATGTATGTCATTCAGAATGGTGTATCATCCTCTTGCAACATGAGATGATTTACATATTCAAACACATTGAAACACTAAACCAAGCATATTAATAATTATATAAGAAATCAAACATCATCTAAAATCAACCTTATCAACTAGTTCATATGGACTTGTCCAAAATGGAGCAAAACCTATAGGGTGCATAGATTGGCAACCCGAAAAGAACAACCAGCTTGTAAAGGATGGTTCATAAAGCATGTTTGACTAATATTATAAATCTTATTATTTAAATTTATCTCTATTATTCTACTACCACCTCCCAAAATCATTTAACCTAGAACGACTTCTACTAACCATACCAAGCATGAACCTATTGATCACTTCTGCATGTCTAGAAGGGTAAGAAAGGAGCATAATAGTTTTGGGCCTTTTTTATCATTTATAAATTGTGTCAAGAATTGAGATGAGTTTTAGGATGATTAAAATATGTTTCATGACCTTCTCCCAAATGTTACCTTATCCCATGGGTCGTATAAGTGCCAAACTCCCCTTTTTTAGTTAGTTTCTTGAATTTAAGTTAAATAACCTATAATATTTTTATTAAACTAGTATTATTGATAATTAATCTGACCTATTATATGTTTCAAAGGAAAATAAGACACCTAGACACCTTGGTAACCATGCCACTTGCATTTATGACCCCTAAAAGCCCATTAAATGACCCAAAATGACAAATAAACTTATTGGACCATGACTAAGCCTAAAAAGGAATTAAATAACATAAAATGGATTATAAAATACCCTATGATAAATTATTAGACCCCTAAAACATCTAAAAGGTCAAATTTTTACTTATAGGGGTCTAAATTTGACCTGTGGGATCAAATTTGGTCAACAGTAAGTATTTATAACCTTATTTTTCCCTTCAAAATGCCACTACTTGGGACCACACCCTCATTAATTCATAAAAATCCATCATCCTAAGGGGAAAATATGTATGGACCCAAAAATTACATGGTGTAACATTTCTGAAACAACATTGATGATGATGCAATGATCTCCAAAAATATACTCAGACCTGATTCTCTCTAACATTATTGCACCTGATTATATTCTTGTCCTCCCTTCTAACCTTTAAATTTCCATTTTAATTATTTTTTCCTTAAGTCTTGAATTCATTTTATTTAGGATAAAATTGTCACTTCTCATGACAAAACCACCTCCCTTGGTGATAGAATTGTCACTTATGTGGCATTTACATTGTGGTGGTTTCATAAACTACCACAACATTTTTGTCATATATTTAGTGGTTTATCCAACCAACATGGAAATCTCATCATAGGATTGATTTCATCACCAGAAGTGATGATTTCATCTTTGTCACTTTCAAGTAGCAGCAATTTTGTCCTGATTTGCCCATCTTCCAATTTTAGCATCTAGGACCTAAATCTCCACATCTTTTGCAAGTATTATTCATATTTCTTCCCTAATTTTTTGTGTCCACACTCATGACAACATAGCTCATTACCACTCTTTTTTTATCACTCCCCATCCTTTCTAAGGTTAACTTTCTATTAATCAACAGTTAAACTCACCCTTGCATATTCCTTGATTCTCCTACAAGGATTTTAGTTCTAGATGAATTTTAGATCCAAATTTTGTATCAAATATTGGATTTTTAAATCTTACACATATCTAAAACCTGATTTATTTTGCTTTGGATTTCCATCTTTGGTCATTTTTTTCTATACTACATAGTTTTAGAGAAGGAAAGCCACTAGATTAACAACCTACTCTTTGCTACTAGTGGACTAGCCAGCAACAATCAATTGATTCCTTATTTTAGATTGGCTTCCCCCTTTATTCTATTATTATTTATCCCATTCCTTTTCTACTATCCTTTCTTAGAGAGTTCCAAAGGTCATATTGAGCAGATGAGCTAGATTACTGAGGATGATCTACATCAATAGTCTCTTTACTTCAATATGGTCTCACCTCGATCATATGGGGGGTTTTAGTTTTAGTTTTAATTATTATTTATTATATTATTTTATTTTATATTTTATTTATTATATTTATAATCTTAAAAAAGATAAAAATAAAATAAATCACTCTATCTTTCATCTCTTGAATCAAAAAAATAGTCTAGATCTCTTGCTTTGTCGTTGAATTTTAGTTTTATGTAAATAATATGGTCTTGAATATCATGTAGGGTAAATAAATAAATAAAAATTATAGATAAATACAGCATTATAGTAGTTTATTTTCAGTTTTATAAAACCTTTTATTCATAAACAACTTTCAACCAAACATCCACAAAAACTTAGATGACCTAGATAGTCACAATTTTACTTATTAGATATTAAATTTATCAATATTGTTAGTATAATAAATTTATTATAAGACATTAGATTCAAAAAATAAAACATTATCTTTTCATAATTTCATTAATAAATCATTTCAATTCATGAATAAACATTCAATAGTATCAAAAATTAGTTTTAGTTTGCATAGGAAAGTTAATTTCTAAATTTCTAGTGAGTATAGTTGCTAGGATTTTAGGGTTTTATTTTCATATTTACATGTTAGAAAAGATTAAATTTATTATTATATGATGTATTTTTCACATAAATAAATAAAATCAAGTTTAACTCATTTATATTGCATTGAACAATCATCTCACAAACTAGGCAAAACATAGAAAAATGGCAATCACACCTTTTCTTTCAAACTTTTGTTTTTAGCATTGCATGCATCATAAGATATTATTGAAAAGAAAAAAACAAGTATTTTTCCTTTATTTTCAATTATTCATTTCTTTTTTACTTTCATCACTTCAATTTCATCAATTAGTTTAATTTTTTTCTTTCTACCAAAACATTAAAAACACCAAAAATAATCAAAAAGCCTTGTCTAGATGAGTACAAGCACTTAAACCTTGTTTCCAACTTTCAATACATCAAGAACCACATTTCAACACACCTTAATAAAAATCACTTATGCTTATATAAAATTTATCTTTCCTCTTGGATGACACTCTCTGAGCATCCACTCCTTCACAAAGTAGGTCTTTTCCCCAAGGTCAAATCCCTTGTTCTGAATAACAATTTACAAAGTGACATTAGTGTAGAACTTAAAGTAGAAGTATTACATTTCATACTCCATTATTCATCCCATTGTTAACTCCATCAACACTCTCAATGAGAAAAAGTGTATCCCTAATCCTCCCATAATCATCTTACCCCAAAACTGAGGTCACTAGTACAATATTATCCAAGCCTAGTTGTCTAGCTCTCCTTTTCTTTTTCTCCTTGTGTTATCCTAGTTTTTGAATGAAATTAAAAAAACTAATAATTCTAGGTATTTGGATCATAAATGGTCAATTTGAGTCAAATATGGTCAAATTTATCATCTTTTATTTAAAATATCTTATCTGAAGAATTCATTGTTAGAAGTTAATAATTGACCAAAAAAATTCAAAAGAAAAAGCAAATTTTACTAAGTTCTTAGCCTTGTCAGACTTTGATTACCTGATTAACACATGGTGTATTTTTTACTATTGCCTAGAAGGCTATCAGAATCTATTATATATCCAAACATACCTCATAATCCAATTCTTGTTTGAGCACACATTAGAACCTAATGCTACTACAAGCACACATCCCAAAATCTACCTACTTCTAAGCACTCTCATGGACCCTAATGCTTATTCATGCACCCAAAATTACCCATTATTACTCCACCTAAATTCCTCACACACATATATTTCAAATCCTATAATATATCTCTTCATTACTTCTATTTCATCCATCTTTTGCTCCTCACCTCTTGCATTTTTGGTCTCTCCTTGCTCCAAATTATGAATTTGTCATTTTCAAGATCATTAACATTGCAAGGGTTCATCAATTCAGATTATTTTTAAAAAACAAGGGCTAGGGTTTGTTGTTGATAAATCTAACATAATTGTCCATATAATTTCTTTGTAATTTTATATAATTACTTGAATATTTTCTTTCAAAACTTCTCCAAAAGGTTTTTGTAGAGTTCAAAGTTTTCCATGGTAAATCTTGTTGGGATTTGCTTCTAGTCCAGACATCATCTGAGTTTCAATCTTGTAAAAGGCACATTTGTATATTTAAAATGTTTCTAAATGAGTCAATAATAAATGGTTTAAAAAACCAAGGCACGTGTCAACAAGGCTTCCTAAGAATCTTTTTATATTTGAATTCATGAATGAAATCAATGATATGATCACATTATTGCATAGAGTATTCAGGAGCCCAATTGTGAGAAATTCCCAAAAATGGATGTATAGATACATATGAATTATTGTCTAGAATAAATACTACATTAATTTTGGATAATTGATCAGTGACGCTATTCATAAATAGCTAACAAATGTTAATACTACTTCAAAATTCTATATGACCTCTTATATTGTTTATGTTGTTGTCAAGAGAAGATTCTACAGTGGTTTGAAAATAGTAGGTGATATGCAGATTAAAAATATATATGATTCTATTCTCAAATTTCATTGAAGCAAAGTGTACATCTTTTTTGTAGAGTAAATGATGCAATTTTACAATATGTGATTCAAATGTTTGAACCAAAACCATTGAATTTGAGGATATCGATTCAAGTTTTTACAAGATGGAGATCTTGGTTCATAAAGTTCCCAAATTTCACCTACTTGATAATTTATGGCTGTGATATTTCTCTATACATGCTCATGAGGTATGTAGATGATAAACAACCTTAATGGAATTAGTAAGGTAGTTAAATGAAACACACAAGCTCCTGTTTGATAAGCAAAGTCTAGAATAAAATTTCCCATTTCTATTTGTTGATGCACTTTTGCCTCTTTGGCCAAATAAATATTGATTAATGAGGAAATGACTCAATTCATTATCTTGTCATTTGAAAATAGACCTTTTTTTGATGTTAAAGGCTTGATTCATAATATTCTTGGTTATTCATATCAACCTATGCACCACTTTGAATACTATTATATGGATTATGATGATGAGAAAGATGTGAGAATATATGATTACTCACATTTCATTTTTGAATAGGTTATTGTATTTGACATAATTAAGATCAAGAGAAATATAGTTGATGATGAAGATGCATTGGATCCTGTAAATGAATCAAAAGGAATTAAATCAAAACCTCTTCCAAGAGTATATTGCCATAATAAATAATCTACTTCACTCATTGATAGGCTACAGAGTATGCTAAGTAAAACTCTCAAATGTCTAAAAGGGAAAGGTATTCATGTTGATAAAGTAGGAATTTCTCCTCCTATGAAGGAGACTAAATTAATAACTGCTCACCTACAACACCAAGTAGAAATAGGGACATATTTGGTAGCAAGAACTAGCAAAGATTAAGAAGAAATTGAAGCAAAAAAATAAGTTGAAACTATCACATAAGTTGTTCCAATGCAAAATCTACTCAAATCAAAAATAATAAGACTATGTGAAAATTTCCCAAGTACTTCAAGCATTTCTATTTCATAATAATTTCCTATTGATAGTCTTGTTAAGCCACAAGCTCTGGTAACTAATATCACACAATAGTTTCTAGCTTCTAATAGTTCCTTACTTTTTGAGTCTTGTGTTCTTTCTTAGACAAATAATTCAATACCATTTTCTCTTACTCAAAATGTTGAATTACCTACTAAATCTTCTCCTAAAACCCCAAATGATACATTAAAAATAAAATAAGTTGAAATAGTATTGGAAAAGTCTCAAGTCTTGTAAACTCCTCTCCCTTCTTCTAAGATTCAAAAAGAATCTAGTATTGCTCTTTTGTAATAATATACTAGTGTAGAAGTCCCTGATTGGTTGAATGAAATAGTAAAGAAAAGAAAGAATATTGAATAACCATAAGAAATTGATTTCAGTATTTTGATAATTATTCATCCTCGTGTAACCAAAAAACCTAAATCATTCTCAAGAATAATCACAAATCAAAAAGGATAAAGATATGCAGAAGTTGTAGTTTCTCCCATTGAAAATATAATGACACTATTGAAGCCTTTGATTATAAAATCATGAAGTTTCATTTAGGAAAAGCTACAAGAGAAGAAATGAAGGAAAATAATCAATCTATAATTGGTACATTGTTCAATAAAATGGACCAAGATAAAGTAACTAAAAAATAAATCAAAGAAAAGATTGAACAATTGACATTAGTGGTTCAAAAACTAATAAGACAAATTCAATCTTCTCATCTAGTAGTTTATCAAAATTTTGATATAGAAACATTAAATATTGCAAAATAAATTGGTCATATGGTTAAGGCAAAAAAATAATGGTCTAAACAAAAAATTTAGTAGGTATTACTACCATTCAAATAGTAATGACCATGTGCTCTTAAGATTTAATCATAATATGATCAAGCAACTTATATAAGAATATTGATGTTTTTATATAAGAATTAGATCATGTAGAAAGATCAAAAATAATTATTACATCTAGGGAAACCCACAAAGCTCAACATGTAGCTCAAAATCAATAGATATAATTCATGATCATTTCGGCTATTAAAAATCTTGATCATCAACACAGTTTGAAATGGATAGAAATTGTTTAAGAAGACACTACTTCAAATCTTTGATGACTAGCCTAGATAACAAAACTAGTTAAATTCAATTCAACATTGTCACTACAACAATAAACATAAAATAAGATCATGCTACCATTGTTTGAATAAATGCTAAAATTACTTTAAGATGACAAGCATGAAGACCAATTCATATAACTTCTCAAATATTTTTTGAAATAATATTTTTTTCTAATGACATTTCAAGTAGTTTAAACACCAGTACTTCAATTTAATATTAAACGGTTAAGTCAGACATAAGAATACATTTCATCATAATTAAGAGTATTTATGTGGGAAAATAGAACTAGTTTAGTGTATTTCATAGAGTTATTGAGGTATTATAAGAATAAGATCATATTACTTTAGCAAAATAAACTAAAGCACTAGCTGCATATAGAGTTCAACAAAGAAGATCAGCTTAGAAGATTCTTCAATTTGAGCCAGTGTCTCGTCAATAGTAAAACCTGATAGAAAAATGATTCACCAAAGCTAGTAAATCAAAAGGTAAAATTGATCATTTTTATCACTTATAAGAATCTTATAATTACAAATTTAATCTTGAAAAAAAAGGTAAACTCAAAAGAGAAGTCAATCTTCCCACAACTCCTAAGAAAAGTAAATAGTTATAAGAAGGAAAATTTATCAGTCAAGATATTGTCCTACCAAGTGTTTTTATACCACTACAAATAGTCTTTCCAATCATGGCTCTACCTTGGGGTAACATAATTAGCCCATTTGCTTTGGTAAAATTACATGAACTTCTGAAAGGATCATGAAAGAATTTTACAAAAAAATTACGTGATGGTAAGTAACATCTAAATGAACATATTGTTGCTTTCTCTAAGCATGTGGAATTCTGAGTGTTGAACATAAGAATATCACAGTGAGAATTTTTATTAAAATTATCCAAAATGGAGCAGCAGATTATTTTTATCAACTTCTTCCAAGATCCATTACCAATCAGAATGATATGAAAACTAAGTTTGAAAATAGATTCAAACTAGTAGAAGATACACATTCATTATTGGCTTAACTCACTCAAATGAATAAAGAAGCATATGAACCTATGAGAGATTTCATACCTAAATCTAACAAGTTACTACATAAAATACCAATATATTCCAAGCTAATAAATGAGAATCATAAGTGATTCTTTATCAATTGTTAATTACTAAAAGTGAGTTATCAATTGAGAAGATCTAGAGTAATTGATTTAAATGTAGCTCAGATGTTTGTCGTTGATGTCAAAGATGATATGATAATGGCCAAGAAACTAAAAAATGAATCAAAAGGTAAAATATAAAGTTTAGGCTAGTCTTCCACCAAATAAATTTTACTAAAAATGGCCAATGATATAATAGATTTGAATAAGAAACCACCTCAAAAAACCATCACTTATCCTTATCAAGATATCCTAAGAAGAAACTATGTGCCTTTTTAAGGGAATCATCCTTGATTGTAAGTTCATTAGCAAAAAATTGCACTAGAATCTCCTCCTAAATAAAATACAAATCCATCTATGAATTTTGTTTTGGAAACATAAGAAATATTTGGGTATGAAGAGATTGAAGAAGAAAATGAATTAAAATACCTAGATCCTCAAGAATGTGAAATTGAAGAAACTAATGGTGACTCTGCAAATGCATTCTTGGAATACAACTTGAATGAAGATGATTATGAAGACAATTTTAGATACATGAACAATCAATCATTTTTAGTTTTCACAAGAGTTTAGAATTATAAAAAATAGCCAAATAATGGAAAATAAGAATCTACAAAAGTCATTCTTCCATGTGGGACACTACCTCCTATTCATATGAAAGGAAAACAAGCAATGGTTAAATCAGATGAGTTCTCCCAAACTACTACTATTGGTTATCTAAATAATACTCCTATCAATAGTAATTTTAATGTGTTTCAGTGGGTAGAATGATATTCTTCTACAAGTCTACCTACTTTTTATATAATTAAGCATGTCAACAAAATTAAAACTTAGATGTCACAAGATGAATATTTAAGAGCATATCTAGATCAACTAGATAGGCTAGTAGAATTCATCAAAGGCAAAAATTCCACTCCAAAGAAGGCCAATGTCAAAGGAATATTACCCACCCCAACTTATTCCAATCTAATAAATTTATGGCCATAGTAACTTCTAAATCCAATAAGGTTGATCTTTTTTACATTTTTTTGTTCCTTAAGGGATGTAAAGTCAGTAATTACAATACTGACATAGGAACATCCGATAATGTAATGTATACCAAAATTACTCATGCCCTTGGTCTAAATTATACAAATACTTTCATCTATTTTTATTCAATGGAAGTAAATCAAGTTTCTCTTATTGGACAAATCAAAGATGGTCAAGTTGCTCTTGCATCTTTTTCGCAAAAAAGAATTGATATTAATATTCAAGTAGCTTATATTCCAATTTATTATGGTATTCTCTTAGGGAAAAACTTTTTTAAATAACTTAGTGGTGAGATTTAGTTAGACTTGTCATATTTAATGATCCAAATTAAAGGAGTGAAACAATGCCTTCATCAGAATTGAAAGCAAAGTATATACTACAAAAATTAGATGACCCCAGGGCTGATATCTTATATGAAGATGTAGGTATAGGAAATTATTTATGGATGTCATAAAAAGATATGGATATGTCATAAATCATTGAAATTAATTCCAATGAAGTCTTAACATTAGAATTCAATAGTAGTTTCTCTTCAACAAGATCTGGTGTAGTAATTATTCTGATATCTCCAAACAAGAAAATATGTGTTTTCTCTTAAAAATTATAGTTTGAGTGTACTAAAAATATTTCAAAGTATGAATAACTATTACTTGGACTACAAGTTGCATAAGATATGGGAATTAAAACCCTGAAAGTATTAGGCGATGTAGAACTAGTTGTAAAATAGATCAAAGGTCAGTATTATGTGAAAAATGACCACATGAGGCACTATAAGAGTAAAGTATAGGATAATATTTTGATGCATTATCTATTCACGCTATCCTCAAAGAAAATAATTCTAAAGTATACATTATTTTAGTGTTAGATTCATTATTGATTCCACATTCAAAAGTTGGTAAGGACAAATATACAATTGAACTCATGTATTAACCCAATGTACCAAATAATTCAAAGAACTGGTAGGTATTTAATAATGATTGATAAATCATTTCCTTTTTTTAAAAATCTAATATTTTTATAAATATATATTTTGAAGGTAATGATTCATCATACAGAGAATCTTCTTCTCAAACTTAGAAAGAAGGCATTACTGAAGAATGATATGAAGAAAGGGTAATCAAACTAAAATGGAATAAGATTCCCAAAGGCTTGGTCTTGTTGGAATAATTTTTTGACAAACATGATAGGTGTCGATCATAAATCCAAGAGAGATTAGTCAATTATTAGTGAATAAATCAAAAATAAATTAAATGCATAACTTCTCAATTCTAATCCCTAGGTTAAGTTGCATGATAATCAAATAATAAATGCAATATTAGAAGATAAAAATAATAATATTACCTCCCTTGAAGACACGCTTGAAAATCAGTTTAAAGAGGTTGAACTTGGCTTGTGAACTAGAAGTCTTTGGCAATGCTAGTTCCTTGTGGGAAGCATCTCTCCCTATCTACACTTGATTTGGCTTGGCATGAGAATGTAGAAGATTAAGAAATTGAAGCTTCTAGAATAATTCCTGCATAATAAGTATAGAATATAGAAGCTTGTCTAAATTGAAGAAAAACCTCTAATTTATAGACTTTTGGACTGAATGTGAAGCATCCATCTTGAGATGAAAATCAAGAGATGAGAATAAAATATAATTTTTAATTCAAAATGGGAATCTTGAATTAAAAATTGGAGTGGAGAACATGTGGGACTAACAAAAGATTATAAAATTTATTTTAGAAGAAGATATAATATAAATTTAGTAAGTGGAATTGAGTGGAATATGAGGTAGATTATTAAATTAGAAAGATGAGGAAGATAATATTATAAAATTTTAATGATGGGGGACAGGCAGGGGCCTATGGCATCTGTGAAATTTAGAAAGGGAAATGGAGTAAAACATGACCTCATGAGGTGAGGATAATTAGATTTATGGATTTATGAAAATTGTAAATATTTAAAATCCATGGAATTTATGATTAAGGAAGGATTAGTTAGTTAATTTGGATTAATTAACTTAATAAATATGTGAATAATAAATCATGAATAGTGATGATGAATTAGAATTAGAAAAAAATAAGGATGATTAATCATTAGTGAAAAGAAGGTTAAAATCAACATGAAGTGTCTTATTTTAAGTGTCTACAATAGGTTCATCAAAAAAAAGACACAAATATTTTCTTAGTTTAGCAGACTATGAGAAAGTGAACATCAGCTCTGAAGAACAACCCAGGATGGTTAACATTGGAAAATATTCATCATCAAAAGAAAAGAGGAGATTCATCAATTTATTTTGAAAATATATTGACAGTATTGCATATTCATATGAAGATCTCAAGTTTTTTAATCTTAAATAAATGCAATATATAGTCCCTCTCAAACTCGATGACAAACCATTCAAGTAGAAGCAAAGTCAATATAATCTAAAGATTATAAGAGCAATTTTTATATAAATTCATAAAATTTTGAATGCATGGATTATTTTTCCTATTCATTATTCAACTTGGATTGATAATATAGTCCCAATTCACAAAAATAATGGAAAAATTGAAATCTAAGTAGACTTCAAAAATATGAATCAAGCCTCTCTCAAAAACAATTATCCATTACCCATTATGGATCAAGTTCTTCAGGTAGTTATAGGTTCAAAAATGCTCTCAATATTGGATGGTTTCTTAGGTTATAATTATATTGAGGTTGATGAAGAATACCAACACAAGATAATTTTACTAACCCCATGGGGCACTTTTGCATATCGATTAATGCCATTTGACTTTATCAATATGGGAGCTACATTCCAGAGATCCATGGATCTTGCATTCAAAAATATGAAGAAAAATATAATTGTGGTGTAGTTATATGACCTAACTGTGTTTTCAAAAAAGAGATAGGATCATTATGAACACTTTGAAAAAGTATTCAAAAAGTGTCGATCACATGGTATTTCTCTCAACCTTAAAAATCTAGTTTTTTGGTGACTGAAAGGAAACTTCTCAAGTACATTATATCTATAGAAAGAATCAATATTGATACCAAAAGAGTTGAAACAATCCAAAAATTATCTCTACCAACTAGTAAAGTGGGTGTACATTCATTTTTTGGGAAGGTGAATTTCTTAAGGAGATTTATTCTAGTTTTTTTAGAACTCACTGGGTATATTTTTGAAATGATGAAAGAAAAATATTTATTCAAATGGAATAATGATAGAAAAGATGCATTTGAGAAAATAAAAAAATTTATTGCTCGTGTACAAACTCTAGTTTGTCCAAATTTCAAAAAAAGAGTTAATTTATTGTTATACCTTAGAACATACTATTTTAGCCATATTGGTTCAAAAGAATGATGAAAGTATTGAGTCTCTCATTTCATTCATAAGTTATAATATGAAATATTGTGAATTGAAATATTCTCTAGAAGATAATCATGCATATATAGTTGTAAAAACTATTAAGTAGTTCAAGTATTATATTTTGAATTCACATTTCATTGTGATGGTTCCAAGTAAGATAGTCAAGTCTATCTTGACTCAACATGAACCACAGGATCTAAGAGAGGTAACTAGATAACTAAATCTTAAGAATATGATCTTGAAATTAGGCCTAAAAAATTATTTTGAGGAAAATAATTATGTCAACTCATAGTAGAAAAAAAATATTCTTAGATAATCTCTTTAATAGATTCTGATGATAAAAACAAAGATGTTCCTTTTGTCCTTTTTGTAGATTTTACTAATGAAACATTTGTAGATATCACTTTATTTCTGACATATGGAGAATGTCCTTCTCACCTTGATGCTAAATAATTTATAACACTCAAGTTGAAAGCTAGAAAGTACATTATATGGAATGGTACATTATTCAAAAAGAGTATTGATGGATTTTTCTTGAGATGTGTTTACAATGAACAATAGAGGAAGCTCTTACAAGATTTTCATGATCAATCTTGTGTCTTACACTTATCTATTCCATTGACAGCATATAAAATCCTAAGATCCCACTACTATTATCCTAAAATATTCAAAGACTCATATGAAGGTAAAAAAATGTGAAACTTGTCAACAACTTGTCAGGCAACCAAAACTTGTAGTATTTCCTCTCAATCCAATGGTGATAGAAGAGACTTTTCAACAATGGGGATTAGATTTTTTTGTAATAGTTAATCTTCATTTGATTACAATACATACACATGTTCTCACATCTAAATATTACTTCACCAAATGGGTAGAAGCCATTCTAGTTAAATATACCACTTCAAAATTTGTTTGTAATTCCATCGAAGAAAACATTCTAATGAGATATGGTGTTCCAAAAAATATCATAATAGACAATGCCTCAATTTTTTCTTCTTCAAAGTTGATTGGATTCTGTTATGGCTATGTAATTTCATTGTCCCATTATTAGTACTATTATACCCATAAGGAAATGGTCAAGCTGAGTTAAGCAATAAGAATTTAGTTAATATCATTAATAAGTTGGTTGATGAGAATCAGAGTAATTAGCACAAGAAATTATATGATGCACTATGGGAAGATCATATAACACTGAATAAATCCATAAGCATGTCTCCATTTTAGTTACTCTATAGGATTAATGTGGTAATTCCAAAAACACTTGAATTGCCTACACTTCATTTGTCTAAGGCCATTGAGAATTAGAAATTTGAAAGTCCCTTAGATAAAATAATTATTTATTTAAATAAATTTAAAGATGATATATGTTACATCCTAATTCCTCACTAGACAAACTTGTTATATTATCCATAGATAACCACAATTAAAAAACTTAGATTTGGTTATATTTCTGAATAAGCTTGAGATTTATGTTATTTCAAGATGATATAAGGTTGCTTAATTAAGATTGCTTATTATGAATTGGTTTATATATGCATTTACATTTTTAGCATATTAATGTATTGGCTCAGTTATATATTATTTCTTATATAACTAAATCAATACTTTAGGAATAGATCAACTTGAAGGAACCATAATGAGTTTTACAGGTAATTTCATAATTATTTACTTAGTTTGAAATTATATATCATATTTTTGAGAAATTTTTTGATTGAGAACTTATCTTTGAATAAGAATCATCAAGGATGATGACTAGCTTTAGGGGGAAGGATGTTACATCCTGATTCCTCACCAGAAAAAACTTGCTAGATTATCCATGGATAATTACAAATAATAAATTTATATTCGATTATAGGACTAACTAATATTTAGATTTGTACTATTTAGAGATAATAGAATGTTGCTTAGTTAGATGATAGTACATGATTGTTTATATTGAACTAATTTATGTATGTATTTACATTTTTAAGCATATTAATGTATTGATTCAGTTATATATTGCTACTTATGATTAGTGTATGGTGCACATTAGGGAGTGAAAGTGATAATATATTAGGGATTATACCTATAGTTCATTTGATGATTTGAATAATTCATTAAGTTACATAGGAATTAGGAACTATAACCCTTAGAACAATCTCTTAAAATCAAAAAATGCATTAGAATAAAAGTTGTAACAGGTTTATGAATTAGTTGACTCTCAATTAATAATATAAAATATTGTTAAACATATGTATTAAGTGTGGAATACTCATGTGCTTTACATACTATGAGTGTATTATTACATATTACACTTAGTGCATAATAGTGCATAAAAATTCATGTTTCTTTATTGTATGCTTGTATGTAGTATACCTGGGTGGTACAATTATTTATAGATTGATTTTTATTATCTACATAGATCGGTTGAGTTCAAAATGTTTTAATTACTTTCTATATTGAGTTGTCTTTCTCTCATGATATTGGGAATTCATATTTTATGTTGTCATATGAGTTGATTTCATGTTGGCACATGTATACTATTATTATCTCTATTATACTCTCAAGATGTAGTCTACTTTTGCATATGTGTTTAGTTTTTTTTTTTTTAAATATGTATTTCTAGCTAGATCCCAGTAGGGATGTTACATCAACTATGATAAATCTAGAGATAATCTAAATTACTCTATTACTAAGATAAGGGACTACTTTATTGACCACATGTTTGTCTCCTCTTCATATGTATTATTCTGAAGGTATATTAAAACTAGTTTCCATGAAATTACTTGTTATAACTAACATATTTTTGGCTAGCTTAGATCATCTAGCCTCAAGACCAGCAATTAACTTGAAGGAACCCCAATGAGTTTTACAGGTAATTTCCTAATTATTTGATTATTCTCCTATAAAGCTGAAATAATGGTGTGATTCTTAGCCTATGTATGTTATGTTAAATATAACATTATATCCTCCTAATCATGAGTATAGTATAATAAGTTAAGCTATGAAATATGATACTAACTAGTAGTAAATGTAACATAAAATTTGAGCTTAATAGATTAAATTATGTAATTCAACCAACTCAAATATCAAACTATATAATAAGAAGGATTTATAAAACAATTTAGAATGATATAAAAGCTTACCAAATTCCTTGTTTCATATTACCTCCTTCCATAATTTACAAATGATCAAGTGATTGCATATAGACTTAGATTGACATGGATGCTTGATCAAAGATGATGGATGATGAATGCTTGATTGAGGATTGATTTTGGCATAATGGTGTTATATAAATTCTAGTTGATTTCTAAATTGGCATAGATTTTCTATGAGGATTCAAGTTGAAGGATTATATTGGCATAATGATGTTATGAAAATTTTAGTTAGTTTGCCATTTCCTAAGCATGGTATTTTATAGAAAAAATGGAGGGAATTTTAGAGAATTTAAAATTATTTAAAAATATCCAGTTTAGAGACTTTTAGAGACTTGGAGGAGTTTCTCTAGTTCTAAAGGTTTCTCCATTAGTTTAGGGATAATAGAGGATTAGAGGGGATTTAATGAGGATTAGGATTCCTTGGGATGTAGGAATGCCTAGAGAGTAGGTTAGTAAGTGGTTAGGTGGGATTATGGGAATTTTAAATTCCCATATAATGGATAACTAGGATTAGAATAGAATAATAAGGATTATGATAGAATTAATGAAGGGATGGGATTATACTAAGGAAAATGAATGGGTGATTAATTAGAGAGATGAATTAGAATAGATGGGATTAATGGAATTAGCATCGATTGATAAGAATATTATCAATGGTAATGAAGCAAGAGATTTTAGGTGCATACATTTTGCCCCTCTTTGAAAGGGCATTGTGAGTGGAGAGAACTAGAAGGAGTAATGGTCTTTCAAATAAAAATCATGTCATGGATGAATGTTAGTAAATGATGTTAGTGGATATGATGCCCCCTTGAGGGGACATATTAGGAAGAATAAGATAGATGGCCATTGAAAATAAGAAGTGAGGGTTGGGATGAGATGACTAGATGAGGGGATGGGATGCTAGATGTGAGATATATGAGAGATAGATGATGAATAAAATGGAGGTCAACTTGATCAATGAGCTACAAATCGATGATGCCCCTATTAAGGACACATGCATAGGGAGGAAATATGATGGGTGTCATGGTTGTAGACACATCTTAAGGTGGAATCAACTATAATATGGTGATGATAGGATAAAAGGCCACAAGATTTAGATGTATCCTAAGCAAGGACACATTCAAGGGAGAGTTATATTCTAAGATAAGATGATGATTTGATAAGATTAAGGATGGTTGTAGCTCAAATCTAAATCAATCAAGATGATGTAGGTGATGAGAGAGAATAATTGATATGATCAAGTGACTAAATGATTTGATTGATGTAGGATTGAGGGATGATGATGGATGATAGAGATAATGGATAAGCTATCCTTGGGAATTAAAATATGACCAAGTGTTACCTACATAGTCTGAAAAGACCTCAAGCTGATGTAGTTTTGACTAGTGGATAGAAGATGATGATGATGATGATTAGGGATTAAAGGATGATATTAGTGATGATAGGATATGACTTAATGATAAGATGAGGATAAAAATATTGTATTATAGTTATATGGGTTATGATGTAGAGAAGGATGATGAGATAAATGATGAGATCAATCTATCACAAATGTCATAAGGTTCATCATAGTCTAAGCATTCTGATAAACATATCACTTGACAATATGCCCTATGAGATAAGGATGACCAAGAGGACATTATGCCAAAGTGCATGGATAAATGGTGAATTCTACATCCTTGAGGGCACTTTTGGTGTCCTTATATCATCTTTATTCATTTCCCAATAAATAAAAATACATGATGCAAATAAAACATAAGATAAATAAGATATATACATGATGCAAAACAAAAAGTAAGAAAATGATAGACAAGAATATACATGTAATGTCACAATGGCTTGTCTAATGATGGGATGAATGACTAGGTGATGGGTTGGATTAGGATAATCATGGTGTTATGGGGATTGAGGATAAACTTGGCTTTAGATAGGATGATGATGATTAGGATGAAGATGAGGTGTTACCCCTAGTTGATGATGGAAGGATGAATGACATGATGGGGTGTGATAAGGTCTTTGAATATTGATTTAATATCAAAATCAAATCAAAAAATTGGTCAAATATGGTGATTTATAAAAATTATGGCCAATGATTACCAACAAACACAACTCTACAAGAATATAATTTAGCAAGGAGACTAGCATATGATGGGATCAAATACCTTTCACACTAGCAAAGAGTAATTAGATGGATTCTAGGTATGAGAAAGAAATGATAAGGATAATTATGGTATCAAACACCTTACATACTATCAAAGATTGATGTGATGGGTGATAGATATGAAAAGGTCTTGATAGGAAAGTGATGGGTGCCAAATTAAATTCTTTAACAAGGTGATGTATGTTGATAAGACCTAGCCAAGGATGAGAAAGAGATAAAAAGATGGGTGACCACTCTAATTTGGTTCCAAGATGGAATGTGGTATCCAAATATGAGGGATAAGAAAACATAAATGTCATGGAGATGGATGCGATGAGGGGATTAGGAAAAAGATAAGACATAATGGACTATTTTTTGTCTTTTTCAAATTTTTAGGGTTTTTAACATATTTCACTTTTTAGGGATTTTTTGGATATGTATATACACTATATAAATGGGGTTACTAGCAAAGGTAATACCAAGCCTAGTAACTAGGAGAAGGATGGAGGGATGATGGATGAGATAATAAAGAATGATGATGATGGGGACTAAGGCCAAATAGATTAGGGATAACCAATTACCACATCATTAAAGAACCAGATGTTTAGTTGTTTGAGTGTTCATTAGAAGATATGCCAATATGGTTTTGGGAACATGGCTCAAGATACCTTCCACTTCCTTACAAAGGATCAAGATAAGAAGGAATGGTAGGCAAGATGGAAGATATGATGGTGGATGAATGGACCAAGAGATAATATGGATGGGTGATATAAACAAGGTTGACAAGGGATGGATGAAATGGATGGATTTTTCCCCTAATTGTTGAGGTATAATGCAAATAATTGATTATTTTACCATGATGCCAAAAACTAGTTTTCATCATGAAACTTGCCTAAGGTGCTAAAATATTAGTTTTCACCATTTCTTATTTTTTATTTATTTTTTCCTTTGACTTTTATTGGGTATCTAAATTTATTAGATGATGAGAAAGATGCAAGGTGTGAACACTATATGGATTATTTATCCAACACTTTTTCTTGGGATGTGTGATGTTAGGATCATATTGTTACTACTGGATGTATTGGGGACCTTATGACCTAGTTTGATTCTTGATTGTGATCCCTCTAGATGTCTAGACCATATATCATCACTTCCCCTAGGAGAGGCAATATTTCCCAAGAGGGTGATGAGAGGTATAGATGTGATTAGGTCTTGATGAGGATGTATGAAACATGAATGGATGATAGGACTTGATGGGATGATGGGTTTATGATAGGATGGTGTGATGTGTGATGGAGGATTAAGACTATCAATCACATACATCATTAGAGGAATTAAACATTCTTAATTTGATTGGTGTCATGCAACAAAAGACTACAAGAGATCCAAGACACTTTGACTTCATGATTCATCTTTGATCAGATTATTTGATAGATGACTGGCCATAGGATTTTGAGCATTTGATTGGATTTGATTTTGACTAGCCCCTGGTGCCTAATTTTGGGCTTTGCTAGAGTAAATTGATTTATGATTTGAAATATTATTTTAACTTTGATATTCCCCTAGTGCCTGATTTTAGAATTCACTAGGAAGAGATTCTTTTGGATTAGGCTGATGATTGATTCTTCTTGACTTTGACTTATGGGATAAAATATGGTTTTATCATGATTAACTTTTGAGATATGGTCTTGGACCTTGATATTAGTAGCACACATTTTATTTCTTGAGGAAGGGTCCAATGATGCATGTTTCTATTGGTCCTTATGGAGGGAAGTGATTATATGGTCATCAATGGAAAGAAAAGGGTCTATGATGGATGAAGGTGGTGGAGATGGCATGATGAGGTCAATGAGTGGTGATGGGGAAACATAATCTTCATAGGGGTTCTTAGGAGACCCAATTTTGACATCAGATAAAATCTCCTCCTTAAGATCAGTAAAAGGATCACTAGGATTATTTGGAAGATACACATGTGAGGTAGAAGTAGATTCACTATGACTATCTTTAAGAGATAAAGCTTCATTTATGACATCATAATCTTGAATGGCATCAAATTATATGTCTAGTAATGGAGTGGAGGTATCTATATTAGAATCATTCTCAAGAATATAGGCACTATTAGTATTAATGAGGGATGACAATTTTTATAAGGAATTTGATTCAAATCTTGGTGTTGAACATGATCTAATTGAAGATAAGATTTTTGATGTAGACTTTGATGCTAACTCCAGTGTACAAGATATAATGTTACTAATGTTTATAATTGACCTCTCAACATGGGGTTTATGATGTGATGGGTGGGAGGGAGATAGAGGATTAATAATGGGTGTATGAAAGATGGAGGGATTAGACTTAGTTTTGATGGAGGACTTGATGGAAGGATCATGGAGGATGGTGTAATGTCTTGACCTTGGTTTGAAAATGGAAGGGCTTAATCATGGTTGGGAAGGGAATCTTGGCATTCTTCTTTGTGTTCACCTAGGTATGTAGACTCATATTGTTCATCCTCTATTATTATGTTACCATGATTGATGAGGTCTTGGACATAGTCTTGGAAACGTCAACATCAACTAATAGTATGCCCCTAGGCTTGATGATATGCACAGTATTTGTCTTTATACAAAGAGGGCTTGGGTTTAGTAGGATCAAGATGTTAGATAGGTGGATAGACTAGCATGTTGGTGGTGAATAATTATTATAAAGGGACCTATAATGATATGGGAAGGGGATTATAAGGGCCTACTTCATTTTATGACTTTGATGTAGAAGCATTGGTATTATGATCAAATGGTGTTTGACATGGCTAGGTGGATGGACTATTAGTGGCCATGATTGGATTCCCTTTACTAGTAAGGGAAGGGATAGACAAAGTCTTATAATGAGTGGATGGAGGATTGGTACGAGACTCACATGAAGGGGATTGAGCAAGAGGTGAAATGAGTTGAATGGGATCAACACCTTCAGGAAGTGGTACACCCATCATAAGGAACTTCAATAGGATCTCATCCTTATGGGTATCCATATATTGGTCTATGAATGTAGGGTCTAGCTCTATGGTGATGTTTGATATATGATGGATGATGGAGGTATACTAAGGATTAGGGATGAGTTATTAAACCAAAATAGATTGAAATGACTGAGCTAGGATAATATATGATAATGGGGATGAGGGAGATTAATTGATTAGATTCTATGATCAAATTTTAGACCAATAGTACAATAGGTGCTAATGACCTATCAACGATGCCTAGTTGTCAACCTAGTAAAAGAATTGAGGGATTTTGATGGGTGCCTAAATTCAAACTAGTAAGAGGATAATAGGATGGGTGTTAGTTATGAATAAGGCAAGATGATTGGACTAAGAATGATTGATAGTTGATGGTTTTACTAGATTGAGACCAACAAAGTGATAATATGCTAGTAGGATGTTGATTATAATATTAGATTTGACCAAGTGGATTAGGATGATAGGATGGTGATAAGATGATAGGATTAGCTCAATACTTTAAACTAATTTTGCTCCAGATGGTATGGCAGGTGATTATGTGATGATTGTGATTAAGATAATGGGATAAGGATAAATATGATGATAGATGATGTGGAAATGATTGAGGAGGGATAAGATGAGTGAAATGGGGATGGTTTAGACTCGTATGTGACCTAAAGATCCAATTAGGATAATATTAGATAAGGATAAACTATATGGGTGATGAAGACAATGATAAGGATAAGATGGACTTGATGCAGATGATATGTGATTAGGATATCAGTAGGGGTATGTCCAATGATGAGTGAGGATAGTATAGGTTATGTCTAGGATGTAAAAGAGAATAAAAATATGTACAAGAGGGTAATACTAGGATATATAATATGTGATTACGATTGGGTGTACATGACTAGGGATGAAAACAAGATGGTGATAAATTAATATGGGGGTGATGGGGGGTAAGACAAACAATAAGTGGATATGGTTAGACTAGGATGGGATGAAGATAAAATAGGATGGGATGTGTAAAAGGATGTATGATTAAGAATGGGTGAATATGGTTAAGACAAAATGGGATAAAATATAAAAGGATGATATGTATAAGGTGATAGTGAGATAAAGATGTACAAAATGATGATTAAGATGGATGAATGATGGGTAGGGAATCAATGATGGAATAGGATATGACAAATGATAGGTGGGAGTAGGATGAGATAGGACTAATAGGATGTACAAGAGAAAAAATTATATACAAGTGATCAGATAAGGATATATAAGATGATGATATTGATATGTGAGTGGATGAGGTGATGGGTAGATATGATTAGGAAATATGAGGTATGGGATAAGAATACAAGATGACAATGATGTGCAAGATAAGATGTGAGTGACAAGTGGATATGATCGAGACAAAGGATATACAAAGAGACTATGTATAATGGGGATATATAGTAACTTCATACAATTACAGATTGATTATTTTATTTATTTTGTATGTATGAGGATACATCTAGAATCATTTATCATATAGCTTTGTTTTCAATGATCTGATAGCATAAAATTGTGATTCTTTGAAACATTGTGCACATTTTAAGATCATTAGGTCATGGAGACCTAAGGGAAGAGTGGTGAATTGGGAACATGAGTTCTAAGTGATAATATGGTATCCTACTTAGCCTCATAGTAATTTAGATTGTTGGTACTAGGTTGGATCGATAGACAGACTTGTCAAATCTGGGATTTGATTGGTGAACTTATCAAATTCAATCATATGGCCATGTGCATGTATACTGTGGATAGAGAATCCATATGGACAAGTATTCCAGGATTTTGTATACTTATATTTACCATTCCTATTCATTGTCATACTTTTTAGGAGCTCTATGGAGTACTGATAGTATTGACATGTTATACTTATTCAAAACTATGTGGAGTAGCGATAGTATTAACTATACACATTATTTTTACCATATTCCTTAGATACTTTTCTTTAGAACAAGAAAAACACTCTCTAGGTTATAGAGATGTGTTGAGGGTTGGAATATTTTTTGAAACTCTCCCTGATCATTTAGTTTAGCTTGTAGGATGATTTTATGTGCTCTTAGAAAATTAGTGAAATTTTCACTAAGACATGTGAAACCCTTCAAGGTAATAAAAGTGGTCATTCTTATATTAATAGGCATGTCTTGACAATTCTAGACCTCGTGGTGGTTATGACATAATATGTTTGAGTATATAATACTCACAACTGTGTTTGATTAATTTAGAAATGTCATTGAATAGGATCTTGTGGCACCAATACTTTGGGAATAGATCAACTTCAAGAAACCACGATGAGTTCTATAGGTAATTTCTCAATTATTTTCTTGAGTTTGAAATTGTATATCATGTTATTTCTTTGCTAAGAAATACTTTTTATTGAGAACTTATCTTTGAATAAGATTCATGCAAATGATGACTAGCTTTAGGGGGGAAGGATGTTACATCCTGATTTTTTGCTAGACAAACTTGCTAGATTATCTATGGATACCGGCAATTAAAAAAAATAGATTTGGTTATATTAATGACTAAGCTTGAGAGTTATGTTATTTAGGGTAATAAAATGTTGCTTAGTTAGATGATAATACATGATTGCTTATATTAAATTGGTTTATGTATGCATTTACATTTTTAAGAAAACTAATTTATTGATTTAGTTATATATTGTTGCTTATGATTATCATGTGAAAAGATCTAATTACCTATGTGTTATGAGTTGGACGCAAGAGAATTCTTCCCTCAAGCATACCAGAGGGAGAGCATCATTAGAGACGATGATGTAGATAGAGACATCGATGGTCGATAGAGAGCTATTGAAACCCTACACACACCATAATAGTTTGTCATGGTAGAAAATGCATTTAAAAATGACTATTTTATTATTTGTTTAAATTTTTATTTTCTATGATTGCTTGAGTGGGTAAATTATAGGAATAATTTCCTTGTATGTGTTTACCTTAATGTGTCATTAATGCATGCAGAGGAAATTTAATAAAGAATTTAGTATAGGTTATTATCAAGTTGTTGAAGTTTAATATTAAATTAGTTTAATATGAAATTGAAATTTCATATAAAAGGGAATTGTTTTTTTAAAAATAGAGAGAAAAAGAGAAAAACATTGAAATTTAAAAAAAAATAAAAATAAAAATCTGAAAAAAGACAAAAAAAAAGAATTTAAGGTTTTAAAAATTAGCAAAACAAAAATTTGGAAAATAAATTAGCATCAATTTTTCTATTTAAGAGAAATAATGAAAGAGAATTGAGTAGTATATGCTTTGGAGAAGGAAAACCCAAAGGAAGGATCCAGAGGTGGAATGAGAAAGACAATCCAACAAGGATTCACCGGTCAAAATGAGTTCCTATTGTTAGGTAGGCAACATATTAAATTTCATTATATGATCATGGAATTTTTATCTGATTGAATTTTCTTCTTAATAGGCAAATAGATCATATGGTATATTTTATAAATAGTGATGGGTATATTTTAAAAATATAGCACTAGTATATTGTATAATAGCGGTAGGGATTAGTTTTCTTTACAAAAAAAAGAAACTTTAAATATTATATACCTACAACCTATTTATAATATGCTCTCCTTGACTTAGTAAACTAAATTAGAAAATAATGTATTTATCTCCTTAGACATCACTCAACCTCAACAAATTAAGAGGTCAAAATGCTTGAGGACCAGTATAAGGTGATTTGGAAATTAAAACACATACATCTAGTTTAAGGAAGTCAGTGGTGGGTATGTGTAAAACAAATTACGTATTTCTAGTCATATGATTTCTTTTTTATGTATGAGAATACATCTAGAATAATTTAGCATATAGCTTTGCTTTCAATTATCTGAGCATAAAATTGTGATTCTTTAAAAACATTGTGCATATTTTAAGATTATTAGGTCGTGAAGACCTAAGAAAAGAGTGGTGAATTAGGAACATGAGTTCTAAGAGATAGGATGGTATCCTACTTAGCCTCACATTAACCTGGATTATTGGTACTGAGTTGGATCGATAGATAAACTTAATAAATCTGAGATTTGATAGCAAAACTTATCAAATTCAATCATATGACCATATGCATGTATACGGTGGATACAGATTCCATATGGATGAGAATTCCATTATTTTTTTATACTTGTAGTTACCATTATTATTCATCAGTGTACTTGTTAGGAGATCCATGGAGTAGTGATAGTATTGACATATTATACTTATATGAAGCTATGTGGATTAGTGATAGTATTAACATATACACATTATTCTTGCTAGATCCCCTAATTACTTTTCTCCAGGATGAGAAAAAAACTCTCTAAAATAGAGAGTTGTGTTGAGGGCTAGAAAAAAATTTAAAACTCTCCTTTGTCATTTATTTTGGCTTGCATTATGATCTTATGTGCTCTCAAAAGATCTATGAAAATTTCACTAAGATATATGGGACCCTTCAAGGTAACAAAAGTGGTCAATCTTATAGTATATAGGCTTGTCTTGATGATTCTAGACCCTAGGGTGGTCATGATAGAATCAGTCAAAGTAAATAATATTTTCAACCATGTTTGCTTAACTTGGGAGATGTTATTGAGTAGGGTCTTGTGGGACCAATACTCTAGAAATAGTGCAATTTGGAGGAACTACAATGAGTTCCACAGGTAATTTTTTATTTATTTGCTTAGTTTGATAATATATATTATGTTATTTCTTTACTAAGAAATGTTTTTATTGAGAAATTATCTTTGAATAAGAGTCATCAGGGATGATGACTAGCTTTAGTGGGAAAGAATGTTACATCATGATTCCTTACCAAACAAACTTGCTAGATTATCCATGGATAACTACAACTAACAAATTTAGATTTAGTTATATTTTTGACTAAGTTTGATATTTATGCTATTTCAGGATAATAGAATGTTGCTTAGTTAAGATGAGAATACATGATTGCTTATTATGAATTGGTTTATTATGTATTTACATTTTTAGCATATTAATGTATTGACTTAGTTATATATTATTGCTTATGATTATTTTCTAATATGATCTAATTATATATGTGTTGTGAAGTAGACATAAGAGAATTTATCTCTCAAGCATGTTAGAAGGAGAGCATCATCAAAGAGGGTGATGTAGATGGAGACATCAAAGGTTTATATAGGAATCGACTGGTACCTTTTACACACCACAACAACTAGCATGTGTTAATTGCATAATGAATGGTTAGTGTAGTATATTTAATGTTGGACACATCTATAATTATCTACTTGTGATTAGTTTAGCTAAAGTTTAATTGAAACTCATTTTGTGTGTTTGCATATTGGTCGTATTCAACCATTAGTGTTTTGAAATGTATGCAATAAGAATAAATTGAAATTTATTGATTAATGGGTTATCAATAAATCAGGGACTCTTACTTGTGCACCAAGGAAAGTTAGGAAAAATTAAAATAAAAGAAAGTTAGTTTTTAATAAAGTCTCATGATTTATAAAAAGAGAGATAAAATTGAGATAATAATAAAATTATTAAAAGTTATTATTTCAAAATAAAATAGTAAAGAAATTAAAAAAAATGTAAAACTAAAAATAAAAATAAATAAAATAATAATATAAGCTTTAAAACAGAAAGAGAAAAAAAGTAAATATATTTAAATGATCAAAATAAAAAGATAAAGATAAAAATCTTCTAAAAATAAAGATTTGACTCCACTATCGAAAGGGTTATATCCATTGAATCCCACCCAAAGATATTATGTATCTCCACCCTCCCCACCTAACCATCCTCCACTATTGTTAATGGAAAAATAACTATTGTTTTATTTATGCTTTGTCTACCATTGATTGAGATGCAGTAGAGAGAAATGGGTTATAAAATCAGGGTTATGCTTTGAAAAAAAAAGGGAAAAAGGAGGAGGAAAAGGAGGAGGTTAGAGAAGATAGCAAAGGCATAGCCAAAGGAGGACAGATAGTATGTATCAGAGAATTTAAGAATTAAGATATATTTTCAAATATTTAAGGTCCTTATTTTGTCTTAAAAATAGATATCGACTTACTTTACGGTGAGAAAGTTGAGGTCCTTATGTGGCATCGATCCATGAACATATGCCAGCCATTATGTAACAAATCCCTATTTTTGTTTTAAGCTTGTTGTTTAAGACTTTAGGTATTGATTTAAATAACCAAGTTTAAAATTAGATCAGATAAATAATGCTACTACCAAACTATTATTAGAACATGCAAATGATCAAAACATACTAAAATGTGTCTTAAGGAATCATATATTTATAGTTGCATGTTGAGGTTATAAGCATCATCCTATAGAAGAATCAGACCTTTATTTTGGACTATCATTAGGCAATATTAAATCTGATAAAAAAATTCATTGTAAATAGCCATGGCATTATCCCTTTTGAATCATGGTCTAAGCATTTAAATATACAAATATTAATTTAAATTCTTGTCTCTAAAAGGCATCGCTCTATTTGTCTTTACCCACCTAGCTGGGATTTTTGAAACTTTGGCCCTGATTTGATAACTCTTCAAATCACCTTATTTATTTTATCTGTGAAAGTCAAAAAAAATTTATCATAGTAAGTTATATACTTGGTGTCATCTGAATTGGTTGTTTTTTTTTAAATCCAAAAATTTTCCTTGTGAGGCATCGACTTACCTATAGAGATGCCAATTTAAGTGTTTGAGAAAGTCACATAATGGTAGGTAAATTTGATGTTAGAAATAAGGCATCACCTTATTTTATCTTTTCTAGCCATATAACTAGCATTCCAATTAAATTGGTCATTATATTTTACTTGGCATCGCCCTATTTTTCATTCCAACTAACTGAGATATATAAGATATTTATTATGAATTGGGTTGAGATATATATGGTCTTTATTATGAATGCTTTTACATAGATTTATATATTTATGTGTTGTCAAAACAAATGGATTAGCATCCAAGCTTAGGGATATGAGTGGTGTCGTCGTATACCTAGCTATAATAGAAATTCATAAAAGTCTAGTTTTATGATGTCTTTAATAGATATATTACAAGTGTAATGTATAGCGAATCATTATGGGTATAGATCAAACTTGTTTATGTAATAATATGATATGAAAATTAATATATAATATTGTGCACCATATCAAAACATAGATTAAATATAGATAACTAATATATCTTATTATGTGGCAAAGGTAGACAGATATAAAGTTATATATATATATATATATATATATATATATATATATATATATATATATATATATATATATATATATATGTCGACTTAGTTATCAATATCTTGCTATGATATAGCTATAAGAGTTTTTTTGTAATAAATAGTTGCCCTTAATTGAGAGTTATTTTACCTTTGGGATTGGTCATAAACCTGGTACATAACATGGTACACATATTCAGATATATTTCCGTTAATATATATTTATGTATTTTGTTACATTTATTTGGTTATATATATCACTTGGGATATAAAACAATTGTGGAACATTCTAATCCCTAGAAGTTGATTAATTAGATAGTTTTATCAAGTGTAGAGTGGATTAATCATACGAGTTGAATGGTTAAACACAGCTACTCTCTATTGTGATTTAAACCTAGTGGAGCTTTTAGATCTTTTATTATATAGAAAATTGTTACATAAAATTTGACAATATATCAAGTTATGTTTTTATGACTTATAGTGCAGTCAAAACCTGGGGTAGATTCTTTTAATTAATATTTTTAGGTGAAATATTAAATGAGAATTTAAAAGATCAATTAATGTTAGTTTAGCAAAATAATTGCTCATAAATCCCCAATATAAACTGATTGTGAAACTAGATTACTTGTATTTTGGAAAAATGAAGTTCTAGGTTTCTCTAACTATAGTATGCAAAAGTGTATTTTCATGTATTTTATAATTACTTCATTAGTTAACTATCTATGTTTAGTAGTTACGACTATAACACTAAACCATGGTTTAGAGATTGCATAGCATTAAAATACTTACATGTGGTCCACGTTAGGATGTGCAAGTACCGGTATATAGGGATTACACCTAGAATTTATTAGATGATTTAAGTAAGTCATTAAGCTTCATAAGAATTAGGAACTATAACTTTTGGAACAATATCATAGAATCAAATGAGTTAATAGGATAATGGGTTTATCTAACTCATATTAGTAATATGAATGATTGTTATTCATATGTATTCAGTATGAGATATTTATGAGAATTGCATATTATGAGTGTGTTAAATATATAGTAATACTTAGTAAATAATTGTGTATCATGATTCATGTTTTTATGTTGAGATACTCTGGCATGTTTGCATGTAGAATATACCCAGTTGGTATAATAATTTACTATTTGTTTGTTATTATCTACATGGACCAGTTGAGTCTTGAAATTCATAAGTTTGGTTTATATGTTGTTATGTAGTTGGAAGCCTATGATTATATGAGATATTATAGGGTACTACAATATAAAATTAGGTTGTATCTAGATGTTAGTTACTATAGTTATTATATCTAACTCATAGCTACATTTGTTTGTATAATGTATACATACTAGAAATTTTTGTGGATATCATGTGTTATTGCAATGGGTAAACTTGTGTATGCATGCATGCAAACTCTAAGAATTTAGCAAATATTATGTTGGAATGTTATTGTGTTCCATGAGAATGATGACTTATTTTATTATATATAGTTACTAGTATAATGCTTGTGTTTTCATGTATTTGAGACTACTTCATTTTATTGATTGTGAAATATTGGTAGTTAAATCTTAGAACACTGGACTATGGTAATATAGGTTGGCATAGGGTGTAGATAACTAGAAATCAATTACATTATTTTAATCGTATAGTTAAAATTGTATGTTTACCTAGGTGGTACATTTGTAATCATTATTTCACATATGGGATAGAACATAATAAAAGATTCATGCATATGTTTGATGGACTAAATGTAAGATGTTATTACTCCTCTAAATAGTGTGTTGTGTGATACATTTTCTATTAGGATGTAAGTTGATGAATCTTATGGTTGAATTATATTTGACCAATCTGCATTGCTAATACAGAGTAAGGAGTGAGATAGACTTCACTGGCTTACTGAGATTGCAATGTTAAATGAAGGTGATCTTATCAAGTGGTGTGATGAATTTAATTGATCTAGATCATTATATATATATATATATATATATATATATATAATTTTGATCCAAAGTATGTTTAGTGAGATATTATCATCTCTTGAGTATGGTTTACATGTATGTGTGATATCTTACAATAAATCAAATTTTTTATGATACACTACATGTTTAGTTAGTTAGAAATCATACAACACACATGTACTAGCTTATCTATCTAGATTCATGCACTTTCACTATCTACTCATCCATGAAGAGATGGACATATCCTAATGGGATTAGTTTGCGGTATCATTGGTTCATGGTTGGTATGGAAAAGTGCTCAGATGATGCTCTTCCTCCCCACAGCAGTACCACTTACCGAGATAAACACTTGAGATTGCCACAAATACTGGAGAGTCTATAGAACTCATGCTTTGGGGAGCTAGGTATATAAATTATGTACATTGTAATAGATTAAAAATTATTGAGTATTGTCATGAAGAATTATAATTACTTAGTATTATATATTGACAACGGTGATTTTAGAGTTGTATCAGTCATGATTGAGTTGTTTCATTACTTTTTATATCCATTTTATGAAGCATTGTCATGATATTAGAGTTATGTGATATAAAATGTGATGTGTACTTATTTTTATCACTTGAGTATATATGTGATCTCTATTAGACTCTCAGGATGTAGTCTACTTATATATATGTACTTGATTTATTATAAAAAAAATATATTTCTATGTCTAACACAACAGGGTTATTACAATATATCTTGAGTTGTTAACAGAATTTCCAAGCATTAAGCTCGAGTCAAAAAAAATTGACAAAAAATCAAAGAGAAGGATTTTTAGATAAGAGATCTTATTATTTTGTGAGATAATCATATAGAACCAAAGGGAAATCATGAAAAATTTTACTCTATATGGATGGACCCCTTCAAAATTAGGAACTTTTGTAGAGATAACACTTTTTACTTAGCTTATCATGATGGCACACATTTTCCATTGCCCTGCAGTGGGCAATATCTTAAGCATTAATTAGACTAAAAGTAGGCACTCCCTTACATGTAAGTATGTATATAATAATGTTGGTTGTGTTTCCCCTTTTATTATTCATTTTGGATTATTTTATGTTGCATCATTTTTTTTTATTTTTTTACTTGTTAGTCGATTTCCTTACCTATGCAATCTCCTACTTTGTCCTGAGTCAATATTTTTGTCAAAGGTCAAATGAATCTATAATGCACTTGTTTATGAAACCAAATTTTGAAGTTCTTCTCTTGTCCCTTGTAGTTTGAGGTCCTCAGTCAAAGCCAATTGTTATCCCAATTTTTGAATGAAAGTCAAAAAATTAAGAATGTTAAGTCTTTTGACCACAAATGGTCAATCTAAGTCAAAGATGGTCAAATTTATCATCTCTTTGTCAAAATATCCTATCCAAAGAATTTATTGTTAGAAATAAACAATTGAACAAAAAAATTGAAAACAAAATCAAAAAAAGATGCAAAATTAACTAAGTCCTTAGCCTTTTCAAAATTTGAGCACCTGCTTAACACATGACATATTTATAATTATTACCTAGTAGGTTATCAAAATCTAACATGTGTCCAAACATACCTCAGAACCCAATCCTTATTCAAGCACATATCAGAACCCCTTTGTCAGACACACTCTCAAATACCATAATTTGTTCAAACAGTCCTCATACAATGCCTTATGCCTATGTACAACCCAAAATTTTATGCTTGCTTGAACAAGGCTAAATTTGCATCTTTCTTCACAAGGTCAATTTAGGTTCTAAATTTTCTCAAAGGCAGGTAATTTTCATTAGATGTTAAAATTTGAGACCCTATTCAAGAAGACTCCTAATAAAATCACTTTGAAGAAGACCCCTCCCAAAAAGAGTCTCCAATTAGAATTAGACACAAATATGAAGTATTAGTGTCAAAAGGTTGTTGCACCCTAACATATTGATTCAAATGTTGAATAAATAATAGATACTGATCTAGGTCACATCAACATATAATAATTATAGAGTAGAATCAATGGGGTCCATAAGACAGATTATGAACAAAGCATCCATAATAATGGATTGGCTCAAGTAACTATTTTTCTTATTTCAATACAATGTCTAGAATTAGTGTTAAAAATGGTTAAAAACTATGATCCATAAAAGAGAGAAGTCAAGAATTCAAAAGGAGAGTATATATTATACTTAGGTCTAGAGCATATTGATCATCTACTGTAGTTACCTAATAGGCAAGCACTTATTAATTTGACTTTCACATGTGCTCAATAATTTTGTGATTCTAACACTAGTTCTTGTTCTAAATGGTTCAACAAGTAATGGTTGGCAAAACCAAGGCATACATCAAGAAGGATTCCTATGAATCTTTGTAGATTTGAATTAATGAATGAAATTAATGATACAATCACACTCTTGCATAGAGTAGTTGAGAGCCTGGTTGTGAGAAATTTCAAAACATGGATGTACAAATAAATATGGATTACTCACTAGAATAAACAATACTTCAATTTGGGATAATTTATTAGTTACTCTATTCATAAATAGCTAACATAAGTTAAAACTACTTCAAAATTCTATATGACCTCTTATCTTGTTTATGATATTTCTAGGAGAAGATTCTACAGTGGTTTGAATATAGTAGGTGATATGCAAATTATAAAAATATATGATTTGTATCCTCAACTTTCATTTAAGGAAAGTGCACATCATTTATATGGAGTAAATTATGAATTCTTATAATATGTGATTTAATTTTTTGAAGCAGAACTGTACAATTTGGGGATATCAATTCAAGATTCTATATATTTTGCTAGATGAGGAGCTTGGGTCATACAGTTCCCAACATTCACCTACTTGAGAATTTGTGGCTATGAGATTGCTTTATACATGCTCCTAAAGTTTGTAAATGATAAATGGGCCTTCATATAATTAATAAGGCAATTAACTAAAACACACAAGATCTTGTCTAATAAACACAAATCTAGAATAAATTTTCCCATTTCTATTAATCGATACATTTGTGCCTCTTTAGCCAAATCAAAATTGATTGACAAAGAAATGACTCAATTCACTCTTAAGTCATTTGAAATTAGACCTTCATTTGATGCCAAAGGCCTGATTCATAATATTATTGATTCTTCATATCAACATGTGCACCACTTTGAATACTATTGGATGGATTGTGATGATGAGAAAGATGTGAGAATATATGATTATTCACATTTCACTTTGGAATAATTTATTGTATTTGACATAGTAGAGATCAATAAAAATATATTTGATGATAAAGATGTATTAGACCATCTATATAAAGCAGAAGGAATTGAATTAAAACCTCTTTCAAAAGTATATTAGCACTGTAATCATACTTCTTATGACCTTTACTCCTCCTTATGATTACACATCAGCTCACATGTAGACTATCAACCTTGGTTATACCTCTTTGAGACATTTTCCACTCATATAGACCTTTTTCACGTCATATATCCATCTCCTATCCATCCTCATCATCTTACAACCCTTTTGCACACTAACATGCCCTCTAAATGCCTCTTAGGGCCCTTTTAGAGACCTATTGACCACCCAGAGTAGCCCTTTGACCTAGGCCATGGATTAGGGAGGAAACTCATGGCCTAGGTTGCACATTCCCTTCACAAAAGTCATAGCCTAGATTGTAGCCTGGGCAAAACGTGTAAAAAAGGGGCCAGTTTGGTCCCAACAACTAGAAATGACACTTTCTAGCTTTTGACAGATTAGGGATGCCTTGTATGATGCTTAATCATTCATTTTTCTCTCTCTATCCTAAATTTTTGCTCTAATATTCTCTATTGATCATCACTCTCAAATCTTTGGTGCTTTCACAAATCTCACTTGCTTCATTCTTAGCACACTTAGCTTTCATTGTGATAGGGGATGCCCTACTACTCTACAATTCATTTTGGTGATTCACATGGCTCTCTATAGTGTTCCTAAAGCTTGTTTGTTTCTCCTAGATCCTTAAATATCCATTTCACCTATTATTATTCTCTACACATTGGCTCTCTCATAATTGGCAGCTTTTCCTTCACCTCTTCAATTACTTTTGGCTCCTAGTTTGGACTTAGCTCACACACATCCTGATCCTCCTCCTTCATTGCTTCCTAGCTTGGATAATCAGTTGGTAGAAAGTTTTCACAATAATTTTTAGTTTGATATGAAAGAAATTTGATATGCAAAGTGAAATTTCTATTTGTTTTCAGTAGTATAAATGATAGGTTTTGATTGTTTTAGTGATTTAGCTTGTTTAGGGTATTATCTAGGATAGTTTATAAAGTTTTCACATTTGTATGTGGTTAATAACATCCTTCATTACTTGAAATATCTTCCATTACATGTCATTATTTATTTGGAAGCATTTATCATTGCATAATACAATCCTAATTACTCAAAACAGTCTATATATTTGCTTAAATAGTCTCCTCTTTTGCTAAAACAAGAAAGTTGCATCATTAGGAAATAATAGTGTTGAGAATAAGGATTTATCTTGGGCTTAGATTAGGCATGCTCTTGCACCCTTGATTAAAAACATATTTACTTAAACATCTTTCATTTGGCTGAAAATTTCCTCTTCTTTTAAGTTTACGTATTACTTGATAGCCCTCTTTACTCAACATTATCATTTTTATAATTTGTATGCAAGTAGATTTCTAGTCTTAGTTGCTCACTTTACTATGATTATACCCATTAGAGATACCTACATCCTTTGTGTGTTTGATCACACTAGCCCTAACCTAATTCATGAGTCTTCCTATAGCTTGGTTCAAGTTGATAAACTAGATAGCCTCTATAGATCTCTAATAGCCTGTAGAAGCCTTGAGCCTTCTAGTTGTTTATTTAAGTACCTTATGTACCCCCATACAAAACACTAGTGATTCCATTTAGTTTATTAGAGATACATGTTAGGATGCCTAGTGGACCTCACATATGGTCTCATGCTAGTTCTATCCTATTTAGAACTCTCTTGGCCAATTCCCCACTATTAGTTATTAGGATTTGCTTTAAGTTATGTTTCAGTTCTCACCTTGGTTGTTTTATCATGCTTTAGTTTTGTGTTATTATCCTTATTATTTCTATATTTATTTGTCTTTTCTATTATCTCCCATATTTTTCTTGTTGCATTACATCTATGGCCAGCCTCCCATCTTTGGGATGCCGATCCCATCAGATTCAAGGCGTTATCCCTGAGATCACTCATGAGTAGGTTACAGTTGCAATAGAATTCCATAGAAACCATAAGATCTAGGAGGTTCCCTCAAACTATCATGGTGACCTAGATCCTCTCACATTTTGCAGGGAATAAAATTGTTAGATCTATAACCAATAGACTTAATCCCCTTTTCACCAGTATGAGCTTCATTCATCTAAGGATCTTTTCCCTTGGCCTCATGTTGTAATTCATTCACCCATTTGAGGTGATGATGACCCCCTTGCATGACTGAGGTCTAATTATCTACATGTGATCAATGATGATTTTTTTATATGCCTTCAGGTGAATGAAGTGCACCCTTCTCCCCCTAAGAGTAAGTAGTGTGCTTCCTCTAGAGATAGATATCACACCCATTCAGTTTTGAGTGCCTCAACCAATTCTCATGTGATTTCCATACCTCTTTATCGGTAGGATACTTTACAACAAAAACCCTCTCATGTCTACATTATGGGACATAGGTACTCCAACTTAGTGAGGCATCTCCATCATGTGGAGTCCTCCCATCCTCTTAGTCCATCCTTTAGAGTCTCAAGTGAGCGTGTTAATTTCAATCACCACTTAAGGACTAGAGATCCATGGGATGCCTATCTTGAGCATCATCACCTTCAAGTTAACCCTTGTTTGATGGTACATGATCAACATCATGGAGACCTAGGTCACCATGATCACTTCCATGAGTATGACATGTCATCCCATCATCCTTATAGGGAATGGTATCATGTCTAATGGGAATGGGATGATTTATAGCCTAAGCATCTCCCATATTAGGAGCTACATCAGCATCATCCCCTCCATGATCATGGTTATGATGAGGTTTATTAGCATAGACAACATCATAACCACCACAAGCCTCCTCTCAGATCTCATCACCAACTTGTTATCAATTGTGTCTATGAGGATATCCATAGGAATCCTCTAGCCCCTTAGATACATGTTATTCCCCTTCCTACTATCCCTAAACTACCTAAGTTCAATGGGACTTGAGATACTATTCCCACAAAACATATCTTGGCATTTATGGTGGTGTATATGGATTAAGAATATGATGAAGGTATGATGTTAAAGCTCTTCATTCATTTTCTGTGAGCTAAATCTCTTGTCTGGTTTTAGAATCTACCTCTAGATTATTTCTCTATTTTCCAACTCCTTTTTAGATGACTTCCTCTATTACTTTGATATCTCCATACCATTTAACCTCGACATCCAATCGCTTACCTCCATAACATAGGCCAAAGGTGAGTTAAACTTTGATTTTATGTATAGGTGGCATTCAACCATCCATACATGTAGGATAAAGTTCTCAGATGATCAGATTTATGACATATTCATATGATCATTAAGGTAGGAGGTTCACCTTGAGGTTCTCAAGTGTTATCCCACCTCATATGATAAATCTATTAACAAGTGTCTAAAGATTGAAGTCTTTGAGGTATATGCAGGCATGCACCCTGTGCCAACCCAAAAGTCATCATCTTCACATGATCATAACCATAATGTGACCATCAAGGGTATCACTAATTCTCTTCTTAAGAAGAAGGATAAGAAGGATAGCCATGAGGTGAATGATTTGAGAAAGAAGCTAATTAAAAATAAGGTTTTTGAATCAAACATAGCGAAACCATAGATGGTGTTTCCTTATGACCCTACCAAGTTTTAAAATTTTCATCAGATGAAGGGCCATAATGATACCAGTTATGCTACCTAAAAATCTGATGCACAAGCCTCACCTCCATCTCAAATTTCTCCACTTGAAAAATTCAATCACAAATTGAATGTGTTCAAGGAGCCTCTACCTAACCATGACAAGGAGAAGAAGAAGAAATCCAAGGCTAAGGCCCATTGTTCCCCTTCTTGATCTTTTACCTATTTTGAATCCTCTTCCTAAGTTGATCCAAGAGGGAAAGCCAAGCACAATAGTATCAGCACAATAATAGTAAGGTATTTATTGTTATTGACAAAGTCTCTATTAGGTATGAGTGTTTTGTTAACACACACTCAGGTTGGGTGACTGACCTTATCAAAGAGATTAGTGGTGTTTGGCCTCTTGTCTAGCCCATGGGGGCAAGGAACCCCAAATTAAGATTTGAATTTCATCTCCCCAGGCTAGACAACATCCTTACTCCATCATAGAAGAGTTATAAGGCCTTTCAACTGGGATATCCATTTTGGACCTTCTTCACCTTTTCCTCAAGTAAAGGGGTCTCATCTTTAATGAGCTTTGTCTATCTCATGAGGGTCCATTACAAGATGATGTCAAAGTTTTGCTCTAATGTTTTTGACCACCCTTATCCTCCCATGTTATATTTTGACCTTACCTCTTTGCTAGATGTTTCAATTCTTATAAAAAGAGCTCACTTCCCTCTCTATATTGAGACCTTCATTGATGATGTCATGTTAAGAGATGCATCATTGAAAAAGGAGTTATGTTGAATATCATGCCCTTACATATGTTCAACAAGCTTGGGATTAGTTGGAAGAAGTTCTCTGATTCTTGCCACAACTATGTTGGTTTCAACAATGACACAATTGCATCAATGAAAAACATGAAATTTTGGGTCAAGTTTGGCCCCAAGATAGTCAAGATTGAGTTTTATGTGTTAGACTTGGATATTTCATACAATATGAATCTTTGCCATCTCTGGACCACTATCATACAAGCTATTGTGTCAACCACATATTTCATGGTTTAGTTTGTGCATGAAGGTGAGGTTCATCCCATAGAGGTTAACCTAGATCCATAGGCATTGATTTACATAAAGAAAAATCCCTTGTGTGAGGCTTTTGTTGTCTCCTCATGGGGCTTTGTGGAACCCCACATGCCCCTAATTTTGAGTCTCATTTTCTCAAGGATGAATTTTGTGATCTTGTTGAGTATCGATCAGTGTTCACTCCTTTAAAATTTTGCATGCATAAATTGACTCCCTCTATGGCTCCACAATTCTAGGTTGGATCTTCCCTTCTTAGATACCTCTTTCAATATGTTTCCCCAAATTTTGAGCTTCTCCTCACATCGTGCTTCTCCCATCATAGTATAGGCTATCTCAATGCATCTCTTATGAAGACCACTAGAGTAGCTAAGTCTGATCTTGAGTGTTATTTCATTAATGTTACGACACACAACCTATTCAAGGATAGAAAGGAATAAATCAAGCTCATGAGATCTTATCATAAGCATCACTATCCCCTTAACCAATTAGGTTTTGATATTTCTGTCTTTGATGAACCAACCCCTGACATCCCCATAGTACATGTTCTAATGGTTGAGCTCAAAGAGTTAGACCAATCACTCCCTCCTATGCCTTGAGTGTTTTGAGGAAGGTAATGCTATGGATGTTGAAGGATCTATATATATTGACCTTGGTACCTCCATAAAGCCAAAGATGATCAAGATCAGTGCTAACATTGCTCCAGAGGAATGAGATTTCTTGGTCAGCTTTTTGCAAGAATTTTTGGATGTATTCACTTGGGAATGTATTGATATGAAGGGAATGGATCCCAAAGTTGTTGTCCATAACCTCATTATGGATGATGGGGCCCATATTATTTATCAAAATCAATGACTAATGGTGGTTAAAGTCTCCTAGTTATTCAAAGTTGAGATTAAAAATCTCATCTAAGTTGGTTTCATCATGGACATTGACTACCTATGATGGGTTGCCAACATCATTCTTATTCTCAAGAAGAACATAGTCACTTGCATCTGCATCAACTTTCAAGATCTCCATTTGTCTTATCCAAAGGATAATTTTCCCACTCCTTTGATCAACCAAATTATTGTTTCCATAGCTAGTTTTGAGATCATTTCCTCATAGATAGATTCTCAAGGTACAACCAAATCTGGATTACACCCAAAGACCAACATAAGATGACATTCACGACCCTATGGGATACCTTCTATTATGTCATCATGCTTTTTTATTAGAAGAATGCTAGGGCCATGTATTAGCATGCCATGACCCATGTTTTTCATGACCTCATCAACAAAATTATGGATTATTATGCTAACAACCTCCTCAATAAATCCTACAAGCAGGATGAGCATCTGTGAGACCTCAGGATCATCTTTGAGTGTCTTAAGGAGTATCACATCAGCCTTAACCTTGAGAAGTGTATTTTTGGCATCTCTACTGGAAAGATTATTGGCTTCCTTATTTTGCAATGAGGTATCGAGGTGTATCTTAAGAAGATCAAGGTGATCTTTGAGATGCCTCCCTTATGCAATCTCATTTAGTTTTAGCCCTTCCTTGGAAGACTCAACTTCCTTAGATGTTTCCTTGAAGAGTATGCTCATAAATCCATACCCCTCACACATCTCTTATATAAGAATACCCCATTCTTATGGTCTCTTAAAGTCCAAGTGGATTTTGAGGAGTTGAAGTACATGCTTCATAACCTTCCCATCCTAATGGTACCCATCGAAGGTCACAAGTTCATCTTGTACACCTTTATCACTGATCTTTCCATTAGGGGCATGTTGTGTCAAAAGGATGAAACTATTAGAGAGAGTTATTTATTACATCTCTCACATGCTAGTTGTCCTTGAGCTCAACTACTCTATCATCAAGAGGTGATGCCTCTCCCTCATATTTGACATGAATAAGTTGTAACATTACATGTTGGGCCAAACCAAGAACATGATTATCTAATCTAATCCACTCTACTTTTTTCTCAAAAAGACACATCTTGCCAGCTAAACTAAAAGGTGGATCATGCTTATTCAAGAGTTCAACCTCTACATTATTAACCAAAAATATATCAAGGGTTTAGTTGTATCTAAGTAACTCATTGAATACCCATTACCCAATCTTAGTGTGGAATTTGATGATGATGCATTTCCTAATGATATGGTCTACTTAGTCAATTGAATTGAGGTCTCCAAGTGTGATTGGTATTGAGACATTGTTCATTACCTTGAGACCCAATTTTATCCCATCGACACCCCTTCATAGGAACATTATCAAATCTAAAGTCTCACCACTTTCTATGTCATTGTAGGTGGTGTCTTATTCAAGAGAGGTTTAGATGGTATGTTGATGCAATGCCTAGCCCTAGAAGACACCTCTCTCACATTGGAGGAGTCTTGTGGGAGTGTTTATGGTGGTCACCTACGATGGCAAGCCATTGTTCAATGTATTATCAAGATGGGTTATTATTGGTGCACTCTTTTTAAGGATGCTATCCAATATACCAAGAAATGTAAGATGTGTCAAATTGTGATCTAGGAATTTGACTCAAGAGAGAATGGTTAGTATGGTGTTAGTTCCAAAATTAAATAAACACACTAATAGCATAACATATCTAGGCCTAGACACGAGGGAGAGCTTAGTTACTAATAAGCAAATGAAAACACAACTAGAAATCAAGGAATGAAAACATAATAATTCCTTCACCTTCCTTGGTTTCTCTAAATGCCTTTGTAGTAGTGGCTTACTTGGCTTATGCTCATGAAGTCTTCATAAAATGAGGCTTGGTTATCTCCTCTTCTCCTTGGCACCTTTGGCTTGTGTCTTGGCTTGGCTTGGAATCAATTTGGCATGGTAATAATAGTAGCAATGGCTTCTTGAAGATATTTGTGCATTATATCTTTGTACCAAAATAGATTAGAAATGATGTGCATGGCCCCTCTATTTATAGATTTTTGAGAATGTCTAGAATCAACCTAAACCATCCATCTCAAGATTGAGATGTGTGGTTGAGGATTAATTCAATTTTTGGAATTAATTTTATAATTATCCTCATCATGGAATTGGAAGAAGGGGTAATTAAGAGGCATATAAGTGATGAGGCATGGAGGGCATGAATCTTGATATTTGTGGCATTTATGGCCTAGGGATGTCTTCCCAAAAAATGTAGTCATTTGATGATGTAGATATTCAACATTCATTTCCAAAAATAATTATTCAACAAGTTTCCATAGAATTATCAATTATGCCTTGATTTGGGTTAATTAGCTCATAAGCATGATTAAGCACTTTATGCACAAATTACTCAAATTGATTAGAATGCCTTGTTATTGGTCCAAAATTTGACTGGATTGGAATTGGAAGGCAATGTCAGATGCATTGGAATCATATTACCATTTAGGATGTTACCAACAACAAATAACAAAGGTGCATGTCTTGTGAAAAATATTTGATAGGGAACAGCAATCCAGAGCACCTAGGTGCAAATTTGGCATTTTCACTCAGAATGAATTGATCAAAGTTAGCTTGCCCATAAATTGCATTACCCCATTTAGTGATACCCTAGCCAAAATTAGCACTTGAATATGTCAGTTTTTCATCATTTATCATGGTTTAGTGTTTTTAGGCTAAATTGTGGATTTTCAGTGGAAATTGGTCAAAAGCCTAGTTGGAGGTTATCAATGGCCAGTTTTAGGTGTCTACACAAGTTACCAGGGATGCCATCAATACCCATACAGGTCTCTTGCATTATATTTTTACCCCTTGGCCCTTCTCAATTTGGGCTCTCAACTTCATCAATGAGTTCAAACCTACCTCTTCTGATGCCTATCATTGGTTCATCACCGCCACTGACTATTTCATGAAGTAGGTTGAGGAAATTCCTCTTAGCAGCATGTGTGGGAATATCATAGCCAAGTTTGTCATGAACTAGCTCATTTTTAGGTTTAGGTTCCCCACTATGATCATGGTCGATATTGGCTCAGGCTTCCAAAGCCCTGAGATATGTGAGCTCACTAAATGTTTTGGCTTAAACCTTCATTTCTCCTCCACCCATTACCCCCAAAGAAATGGGAAAGTTTAATCTTCAAATAAGACTTTGAAAAATATGTTTCTCCACACTATTACCCAATCCAAGTGTGACTAGTACCTCATGCTTTATCCTTCCCTTTGGGCCTATTAGACTAGCTTCTGGATGGTAATAGGGGAAAACCCATATATGCTTATGTATGGGTCCAAGGTTTTTCTCCATTTAGAGGTCTTAATCCCTTTATTGTGGGTTAAGACATTTGGATCTCTCTTTGATGAGGAAGAACATGTCGCTTACCTCATTGATCTTAAGCAGTTAGATGAGCACTACATTGACACTCTAGATCATAACCATGCTTACCAATGTTGTCAATGCCACTAATTTAAGAAATTGGTAAGCTTGCATTTATTTAAGGTAGGTGATATGGTCCTAATATTTGATAAGGAGTGCCAAAAGAAGGTAAAATTCATGCACAAGTATCTTATCCCCTTCATTATCACTACCTCATTGTAGAATGGGGCTTATCATCTCTCAACTCTCGAAGGTGAACCCTAATGACACCTGATCAATGGATTCTGCCTCAAGATGTTTTATGTCTAGGACCTACATGGCCCTCCCAAAAATTTTCCTATGGTGGAAAGTCAAACCATTTCCCTCTTCTCAAACCACTAACCTCTGGGTCACTTGTATATGTGTATACATGTGGGTTATTTATTAGCAATTCCTACTATCTAATCACATGTATCTAGTAGTCTATATCTAATGAAGCATATGCATCACACAAAAAATCATATACACATATGCTAATAATGAGAAATGATTGTATATATATTATAAAAAATACATGTTTTTTCTCTAGTTACATCACATGGTTTTATCTAAGCCTAGGCTCACAGTCCTCAAAACTACCACATGTGTGGCTACATATACAATACCATCCTAGTCAGCCTATGATTGAGCTCTATCTATGGTATTCCCAATTAAGGTGGAGATATCAATCTCTACCTCTCGACAATCAAGATATAGTCTTCTTCAAGGTATCCATTTGGTCTACCCTCTTTTCAGGTACCTCTGCTCCTCTGGTCTACTCTCAGGCTAGCTTAGCCTATAATTGATCGATCTCAACCTATGCTCTAACTAGTTGTGCCTTAGCTCATGCTACATCTATCTCATGTCATGCTATAGCTACCTCATGTTGTGTTAACTTTTCTTTTAGCCATGGTATATGGTTTTACATTCTTTCCAACTCAATTGATGGTCATGCACCCACCCATCAAAAGTGAGTATGTGGATTTACCCCTGCCAATAGATGTGGTACCCTCTCTATGAGTGGTGTCATTGCCACATCAAGGAATATATCCCTCAATAGTAGGTATATCTGGGGTCCATTCTATCTAAGTTGATATCTTACACACACACACACACACACACACACACACACACACACACACACACACACACACACACACACACACATTAGTCACATATTGGCTCTCGCTAAAAGATAAGTACAAAATACAAGTGTTATCTATAAAATACACTTTTCTTACCTGGTCATGTTAATGCCCTCTATGGCCCTCTAGTACGTCATGCTTCTCCTAGTAGTGGTGGACCTCATCATGGCTACCTCTCTTTACCACTGGATCCCTTGTTTTATTTTGGTTGCCCTTTGTGCTCACCCTTAGTTGGCCTGGTTTGTGCTTATCTCTCCCATGCCACTAGATCTTGTCTCTTTGAATGCTAATATGGCCCATATAGACCTCAAAAATCCTCTTATCCTATATGAATCTCCACTCTAGCATCCTCTAGCCACATGATAGATCCATATAGATCTCAGATGTAGCTATCCACTACATCTTAATCTAAGGTGGTCCGCATAGGCCCAACCCTCTTTGTAAACTATGCAGCCTATATAGTACCCTCCTCTAGTGTGGGGTATGCCTCACTACCCCATAGTATCCTTGATCATGACAATGGGATTCTCTCATAAGCTCAAGATAGAATTAGGTTAGGTTATGTTAATCCTCCTTCCCCTATGTATCGGATGTGATCTGACTATTGGTATAGTCCCCCAAGATATACTAGCCCCATGCATATCTTTTTCCTCCTACACATTGGATAACTCCTATCCAAGATAGTGGTAGTCTCCCCATACTTTGGCTAGCATAGATCCTTCTAGCCATAGTGCCTATTATCATTATCCGTAGTGGCGGAACCCCTAGCAATAGTTGTGTGATCTATACTCCATGGTTTTTTTACTCTTGGTGGGGTCCCACTAGATAGAGCTTGGTTGTGACTATGTCCTACACCTATGGTAGCTCTATTTCCCTCCCTATAGGCTCTACCCTATAGAACTGGTAGACATTCTTAATGCTTAAGATAACATCTAGCTCAGGCCCCAACTAAAATACATATCTCTCAGGTACTCATGTGGTCACTAGCACATTCACCAAATCAATAGATTAATGCAGTGAAGGCACATTTACTAGTCTCTAAATTCCTTCACTCCATAGGTGATCTTAGTCCTCTATAGGTGGAGCATTAGCCTCCTTAGCATCCCATGATGAAACTCTCTCTTGGTTGGTCACCTCATAGGGTCTCTCTCTTTGTTGGTTTCTCATCCACCTATGAAGACTCTCCCTCCATTGGTGCACTCACTCCTTTGTGTGTCTACAAAATTAAAAAATAGGAAAATGGATTAGTTTTGGTATCTATGAAATAGAAAATTTGAGTTAAAAATAAGTTTTTTAAGCCATTTGTCTATTTATTCCTCCTTTTAATCTCTTTTGGCCTATTTTAGGCCTTCTCAAGCTCCTTGGGGCCTGTTATGGGCCCTTTCTAACCTAAGCCATAACTTTCTAGACAAATCCATAGCCTAATAATGGCCCATGCCATGGCCCCCATGGCCTGATAGTGTCCCAAGTTGTGGCTTTGCCTAGCCAAGCTATGGCCTGGGGTGTGGGCCCTTAAGAAGCCCTATGGCTTCCCATTTCTCCTTTTTGGGACCATTATTGGACCTTTCATCAAACCTGATGTGTTTCCCTCAGCCTCCTAGTCATTTTGATTAGTTACTCCACTTGATTCATCCATCAAATTGTTTTTGTTCAATCAAAATGGCCTTTAGGCCTCCCAAACCCCAAAAATGGACAAAATTTTGATTAGAGGACTTATCTGGACCATCCTGTGCACCTATGGGTGTACTTTTAAATCCTCATTTACTCTGCTTGGGATTTGGTGGTTGGTTGTTTGACCTTTCATCAAACCTGATGTGTTTCCCTCGACCTCCTAATCATTTTGATTAGTTAGTCCACTTGATTCATCCATCGAATTGTTTGTGTTCATTCAAAATGGCCTTTAGGCCTCCCAAACCCCAAAAATGGACAAAATTTGACAAAATTTTGATTAGAGGACTTATCTAGACCATCTTGTGCACCTATGGGTGTACTTTCAAATCCTCATTTACTCTGCTTGGGATTTGGTGGTTGGTGGGCTCTCTTTAGGGTCTCTCAAAGTGAAAATAAGTGTGAAAATGATTCACTTTTACTCTTTTTCCTCTTTTTATCCCTTTTTATTGCTTTTTTAGGCCCTTTTTGGGTATTTTACCCTCTGTTGCATTCCAAACCACAAAACCTCTATCTTAGGGATTTTGGCCCATTTTGAGTGCATAGGCAACATCTATTTTTTAATCTAAGGCTTATTTGGGCTTGTTCTAGCCCTAGGACCCCTTTCAAGTCCCCATTGACCTCTTGGGTTGGTGAACCATCTCATGGGCACCTAGGGATAGAAGTTACTTAATGTTCTTCTTTTAGTTAGTTGTTTCTCTAATTTTTTATAGTCAATTCATTCTAACTCCCATTTTCTCTTTTTTTTCATGGTTGTAAGTAGGGTCATTAGCTAGTTATGATAGTTTGGGACTTGCTCTAGTCTTGTTGACTAGTATTCATCTTCTCTAAAATTCCTCCCACTTTACCTTATCACCTCTTATCATAGGTGTTGTTGGTCAACTAATTTATTTATGACTAGGTTTCATTATTCATTTCCCTCATGCAACTTACTTATCTTGTCTCACTTTGAGATCATTTTTTTTGTAGTTGTTAGTCTTGCATCCTTGACATCCATCATGGTGCACCTCTTAGTGGTTATTCACATAGATGTTGGTAGTCAAGGAACCCTAAGACCTGCTTTTATGGCTTGGGTTATCGATGATCCATGGGGCCATTATATTGGTGTAACTAGTTTATTCCTTACTAGTGAGATGAATAACATCATCGAGTATCATGAAATTATTGGTGCCTTGACTAATGCTCATGGGTTAGGTGCATGCTATATAAAAATATTCTTTGACTCACTTTTAGTCGTGTCTCAATTCACCGATGCCTGGGCCATCCTTAACTCTGAGTTGATCCCCCTTTTTGAGGTGGTGTGTAATTTTCTCTCCTTCTTCAAGGTCATCCAGGTCATCTATATCCCTCATAGGGAAACACTAGAGCTAACACCTTAGTGAATGTCATTATAGATTGTATGATTTAATTTGATATCATTTATGTCCCTTCTTTATAGGAGTTGAAGCTAGATTTGGGGTTGGATTTGGATTATGCATCATTTGCACTCTCACCTATAGATCACATTATTGACTTCTTCTAACATTATCCTTATCTAGTAAGTGTAGGTAATGGTTTCTTTTATCTTTTTAGTTCTTACTTTACTTTGTTTTTATGTATATTCTAAGTACTACACAGCACTTCTTGTTCATTTAAACACTAATTGCTTGTACCTCAGGGGTATATGTAATCATACTTCCCATGACCCTACTCCCTATGATTACACATGAGCTCATATGAAAACTATTGACCCTATTTATCATATTTTGAGACATTTACCACTTGCATAGATCTTTCCTACATCATATATCCATCCTCAGCATCTTATTTCCCTTTTGTGCACTAACAGGCCCTCTAAATGCCTCTCAGGGACCTTCTAGAGGCCTATTAACCACCCAGAGTGGCCTTTTAATCTAGGCCATAACTTAGGGAGGAAACCCATAACCTAGAACACATGTTCCCTTCAAAAAATATATATTATAGGTTGTAACCAGGGTAGAATGTGTAAAAAAGGGGCCAGTTTGGTTCTAATGGTTAAAAATAGTCACTTTTTGGCCTTTGGCAGATTAGGGTTGACTTATATGATACTTCATAATTTATTTTGATCTCTCTTTCCTACATTTTTTCTCTAATTTTATCTCTTTATCATCACTCTCAAAGATTTGGTGCCTTCTTGAATCTGACCTGGTTCATTATTAGCAAATTAAGCTTTCATTATGACAAGAGATGCCCTACTACTCTATAGTTCATTTTGGTGATTCACATTGCTCTCTATAGTGTTCCTAAAGCTTGTTGGTTATTCATAACCCCTTCAAGATTCCATTTCACTTGTTCTTGTGCTCTACACATTGTCTCTCTCATAGTTGGCAGCTTCTCCTTCACCTCCTCCATTGCTTTTGGCTCTTAGTTTGGACTTAGCTCACACATAGCCTGATTCTCCTCCTTCATTACTTCCTAGCTTAGATAATTAGTTGGTATAAATTATGCACAATACTTTTGAGTTTGATATAAGGGCACTTTTCTATGTAAATTGAAATTTATATTTGTTTTCAGTAGCATATATGCTAGGTTTTGTTTTTTTAGTGATTTAGCTTGTTAGGGCATTATCTAAGATAGTTTCTAAAGTTTTCACATTTGTATATGGTTAATAATATCCTTAATTTCTTGAAATATATTCCACTACATATCATGCTTATTTTGGAAACATCTCTCATTGCATAATAGAATCTTAATTGCTCAAAATAGTCTATAGATTTGCTTAAATAATCTCCTCTTTTGCTAAAATCAGAAAATTGCATCATTAGGAAATAATAGTGTTGAGAATAAAGAGTTAGCTTAGGCTTAGATTAGGCATGCTCTTGCACCCTTAATTTAAATTGTCTTAACTTTTTAAAACATCTTTCATTTGGCCCAAAAGTGCCTCTTCTTCTAAGTTTATGCATTACTTGATAGGTATCTTTACTCAGCATTGTCATTTATATAATTTATATGCAAGTAGATTTCTAGTCTTAGTTGTTCACTTGACTATGGTTATAGTCATTAGAGATATTTACATCCTTTGAGTTCTTGATCATGATATCCCTAACCTAGTTCAAGAGTCTTTCTATAGCTTGTTGCAAGCCTTCAAATTAGATAGCCTCTACAGATATATAGTAGCCCGTAGAAGCCTTCTAGCCTTATAGTTATTTGTTTAAGTACCTTGTGTACCCATTTGTTAAACACTAGTGGTTATGTTTAGATTCTTGGAGTTATAAGCACAATAAATAATCTAATTGACTCATTGAAAGGATCCAGGGTATGTTAATTAGAACTCTCAAATGGATAAAAGGCAAAGTTATTAATGTTGATAAAGCAGGATTTACTCCTATGAAGGAGACTAAATTAAGAGCTACTCATACATAAAACCAAGTATAAATAAAGACATTTTTAATAGTAGGAACTAGCAAAGATTCATAATAAATTGAAGTAAAAAAAGAAGTTGAGGCTATCATAAAATTTATTCCCATGTAAAAGCCACTCAAATTGAAAATATGAAGACTGGGTGAAAATTTCTCGAGTACTTCAAGCATTTCTATTTCAGAATAAGTTCCTCTTGATAGTCTTGTCCAACCATAAACTCTAGTAACTAATACCACACAATAGTTTCTAGCTTCTAATACTTCTTTACTTTTTGAGTCTTTTGTTCTTTCTCTGCCCGATACTTCAATACCATCACCTCTTACTAAAAATGTTGAATTTTCTACTGAATCTTATCCTAAAACCCCAATTGATACATTAGAAAAAGATAAAGGTGAAATATTCTTGGAAAAGTCTCAATTCTTGCAAACTCCTCTCCCTTCTTCTGAAATTTAAAAAGAATGTAGTATTACTCTTATGCAATAATCTCTTAGTACAAAAGTCCTTAATTGGTTGAATGAAATAGTAAAGAAAATAAAGAATATTGAATATCCATAGGAAATTGATTTTAGTATTTTGAAAATTATTCATCTTTGTGTAGCCAAGAAACCTAAAATAGTTTCAAGAATAATCAAAGATAAAAAAATGAGAAAGATATGCAGAAGTTGTAGTTCCTCTCGTTTAAAAAGATAAAGACATTATTGAAGCCTCTCATTTTAAAATCACGAAGGTCTATTTTGGAAAAGATAAAAGATAAGGTATGAAGGAAAATGTTCAATCTATAGTTGGTATGTTGTTCAAGAAAATGGACCAAGATAAAGTAACTAAAAAATAGCTCAGATAAAAGGTTGAACAATTAACATCAATGGTTAAAAAAATGGTAATACCAATTCAATCTTCTCATCCAGTAGTTCATCAAATTTTTTATATAGAAATATTAAAATTTGTAGAAAAAATTGGTCATATAGATAAGGCAACAAAAACATGGTCAAAAAAAATTTGGAACAAGGTATTATTACCATTCAAACAATAATGACCATGTGCTTTAAGATTCAATAAAAATATGATCAAACAACTAAATATAAAAACAAATATGGTCAAGAATTACATAAATTGAATGAATTGCTTCCCAAGTTGGAATATTTTTCCTATACTTGTCCAAATGATCTTATTCAATAAAAATATATTCAAAAAGAAAAAAATTATGTACTCACTGGTTTTTGGGAATTATCAAATTTAGGTTCCATATTGTCCAAGAAAGTCTTAATAAATTCAATGAATCTAAATCAATGGCATGTGATGATCTCCTTGAAATAATGGGAATAGGAAAATCGAAATGCATACTCGTTGATGATAATGGGAAATTAGTTTCTAAGGAAACCATTATCAATCAATTCAATAATAATAATATGGAGATCTAACTCCTAAGTATGGATTCAATTATGAGTCAATTCAGATGTTGATTAAGTATTAGAATAATTTAGAAAACCTTAATGCAATGCTTAAAAGACTACATGGAACAACATAGAAGATGGCATATTTATATTGTGATGTTGAGATAGCTTACACATATTCAGATGGACTGGATGAGGACAAAGTGATAAAGATCGTGAATAATTTTTATGAATTCAAATAGAATTCATAACCAGAGGAAAAAAAATATTTAGATCATTCTTAGTGAAAATAAACAAGAAAAGCTTGTCATCAGGGTTTGACTTGTTTTTATGTCTTGAGCCTTTTGAGTTATACTTGTAAAATTTTCAAGTTTTGTAATGAGTAATTTGTGCATTATAAGACTTCCCTTACAAATTTCAACTCATGCAAATTTTTTATCATGATTTTGTAAGTTCTAAAAATTTGTTATTGTACTTTTTCAAGTTGTATAAAAACACCAATGCATTTTTGCAAGTTATGCAAATTGTCTAATGTGTTTTTGCAAGTTTTAAGTTGTGCAAATTAGCTACTATGTTTTTATAAGCCCTTGAAAATGAAAAAAATGTGGTTACACATTGTAACCACCCATTTTAGCATATAATATGAGTTAAATGCTCATTTGTAAAGGTTCTTGACAGTTAAAATTTTACAAGACAAAAAAAGGGGAGATTGTATATACAACTCAAAGAGATTTAATATAAGGAGAAATTTTGTAAACTTTATGTTCAAAATATATTTATAAACAACATATGTGTATACATCCATTGATTCTTTTACTTTGAAATGCTACTAAAAATATGATTGATTTGTCAAAAACATAGGGATTATTTTGTATAATTTCTCGTTGAATCTACATTCTTCATTTCTACAAATAATGAAACCTTGGTGAAGTAAAATAGTAATTTTCACTTTTTACAAGGAAATAAAAGATAATTATCATATTTTTTTATCAATTACAGGTAGTTATTTTCATGCATATTATGTGTTATTATGAACACATAATGTATTTCCTATCCATTAAATGAGAGAGGTTTCCTTCTAGAAAAACTACCCACTTTCTTGACATTTTTGGTAAGTCTCTAAGTTTGGCTTACTAAACTAGTTATTTTTATTTTATTCTAAATGTATTTCTCCTTCCAATCAATCTCCTTCATATGTTATTTCTATCACATTTTGGTACTTTATGGTTGAAATTACAACAGTGCTAAAAACCATTTTTTCTATAAATAATTTTCTTTTTAGTATCCTTTTTTGGTTTTCAATAAAGGTAGTTCCACCTGCTAATAAGAGAGAGATCATATCCCACCATTATTAATGGAAAGCATCCATTTGTCTCCTTGACAAATTTTCACACCAACACCTTAGGACTAGCCTCATCATATATCATTAAATTTATGTATGACATTCATAGGGCATATCCAACCTGACAGAGTTGACCATATCCCCAAAGTTATCCAACCCAATCACACCCACTTCATTATCTTTGGCATTGATAAGGATCTTCACCTTCTTGTCATCATCGACATAGAGGGACCTTATATTTTTGTTTCTTCCCAATTATACACCCTCAATGAACACTATGACATGGTATAACTCTTATGGTTTCATCATGAACATCTCATACCACCTATCATTGAAAACCCCATTCCTCGAATCAATCCACCCATTTTATAGATCAACCAATCATCCATCTTTTATGTTAGTTGTCTTGTCTTGACCTTGAGAATTCAAGTGCATAGGTTGATGTGTTGCTTTCCACATGTACACAAATTAGTGAACCTAATGTGAAAGACTTACCCTTTTGTATTTCCCATTTTCTTCTCTTTTTTATCTTTATTTTTCATCTTTCTCTCTCCATCCATTTATTATGTGGGTGTTATTATACCCATTAAATATGTCTAGACATGATATAGAAGCATATCTTGGTCTATAAGGCTATAGGATAATTTAACATGTCCCTGGTGAAGCTTATTTTATCATTTGGAATAATAATGCATCTAATCAAAACATAAAATGCCAATTTCATGACTATCCCAACCCTAACTCATAATTTAGGAGTGAGATCCCAATCCATGAATTGTTGGACATATAAAAACCTTCAGTAACCAGTATGATTCTAACAACATGAATGTTATTGGTGTGAGTGGATCCACTCCTCACATGGCAAGTAAGCCCTCATTTAGTTTTCAAAATCTAGATGCAAGAAGCTTTGTTAGATATGATCAATATTCTGTAAGAATTTGTTATCTAGAGGTAGAATTAAATAGAATACAAACAATTACCCACCCTTCTAATAATAAATAGAATGCTTCCAACCCACTATAATAATAGTTAGCAATTCCTCTTATAGTTTTTACCATAAATCAATCTCTTGAAAATTACCAACCTCTTCCTACTGCACCTCCCACAAAGGAGGTTCCTAGATATAATATTGATTCTTTTCTGAATGAACTCATATCTACCTTGGTGGATCACATTCTTGATTTGGATAAAAACCAAATATCTCTAAATCAAGGATTGAACTCTAATATTCCTAAACAAATTCATTCCTCTTCAATACTCACCACAACAATGGCTTATCAACCACCATAACAACAACTCTCCACATTTTCACCACAATAAAAAACCCACACACATCCTCCCAATTATGTTTCCAACCAACACCTAGAGGATATTCTTGCTCATAGATTCCCCAACACAAATGCTTCCAACATCCCTCCACCCTATCAAGCTCCAAAAACTCCCAATTGGAAGTGTGCTCACATACACTCCTAATAAAATAGTGTCCAATGATATGCCACCCTACATTTATCCAAGTTACATACCACCCACATATACTCACCCTTTGCAAACCAATAATCTAACACCTTAAATTTATCTAAGTTACATTCCACCCATGTACACTCCTCTTCGATAAGGTCTTAACCCTTATCTATCTAACACTCTTCCTACTTACTATCACATGTTCTCCAAGTCCACCCAGCTAAACAGTTATTTTTTGCCTTGTTCTACATTATCTTCTCAAATGCCCTCTTCTCCTCCTAGCAGTCACATGAACAACCCTTATCCAACCTCCCCTCCTTAAATATTACTCCATCATGTCTTGATAGACTTCAATGTTATGGGTACTTACATTAAATATCTAAAGGAACCCATTGATCATAGTATAATAGGAGTTCTTCTACCTCGTCCCCTACTCAACCTTCTAAAATTTAAAGGGGTGGAGATCCCAATGCACATGTCAAAGCATATGATATTACTATTAGGGAAGTCTTTCCTTGGGATAGGTTTGTTGCAAAACTATTTCCTAAAATACTAGAAGGAATTTCCATTGACTAGTACTACTACCTCCTAGAGGCCTCTATCCATTCCTTTATACAACTCATGGTATAATTCATTAAAGACTTTGATATGAACAAGTTTTTAAAAATTGGCATTTAATAATTCCTCCATATTAAATAAGAAAATAATGAATATGTTACTCATTTTGTCATGATGTGGTGATAAGTTATATATTCATCTAATGCACCAAATATGGACTAAAGAGAACTATCTGGTGTGTTTCTTCATTCCCTTAATAAGGAAATAAGGTAAGATGTTTAAAATTTCCCTTATCAATCTTATGAATAAACACTTGAGAGAGATTTATAAATTGACCAAGTGACCATTAATAGTGGTCACCGAACCTATAGATCCAATATGAATATAATTACCCATAACCAAAATAATGAGGGTTTTCTAAGCAAAAAACAAAACAATGTTAATAACAACAAAGGCCCTAAGGTTCTCAATAGAAATTGAATTGCCACCACTGATGGCGTGATCGATAAAATTAATAAACCAAATCCTATAAACAAAAATCAACCATAACTCATGAACAACAATAACACAAATAATAAAAATGGTATGAGGAACCAAAATCCTCTACCTAAAATTCATGTGATTTATTTTAATCATCCTCCACCACATATCATGCAATTCTAAAACCAAAAACAAAATCAATTCCATAATATTGACCATTTCCCATAGCTTCAAAACCAACCATTTTACCAAAAAAACAATCAATAGGGGTTTGGTCAACAAGGATAAAATGAAAGGCCTTAATAATATGACCCAATGTCTGTTTCATCTTTTGATGAATAGCTAGACATGACACTCATTCCTATCGATGGTGTGATAAGTTTATTCAAAGACTCCCAGAAGAATAAAGGTATACTTTCATTGACATGCTCCTAGGGAATACAAATTCAAACCTTCAGGCTCAATTCAATGGTCTATTAACCCCTCAAAATCATAACCTCAAAATCTATCAAAACCCTTTCCAAAACCATCAAGTGTGAGTTACCCAAAAATAAACACAAGGTAACTTGAAAAATAAACCCATTCAACAAAACCAATCTATGTTGGCATGTACCAATGATGTCGAGGCTTATATTCTACTATAGTCAACCTTAATGTAGATCCCTAATTATGGATTCAAGGGAAGTATAAAATGATAAGAGTAGTATATTTAGAAACTAAAAAATAAATGGTTATCATTACTTACACATGAGAATATTAGCCCACAACTCCTCAACCTTCCAATATCTTGGATGATGATGTCACCCTAGAAACTATGGGGAACTATGACCTAGTCACAAACCTTATGAGGACATGATCCCACATATTATTTATTGATTTCATCAATAATTATCCTACCCACTATTTAACATTGCTTTATTCCCTAAGTTTGGGGCATTTATCTAGTGTTAGTCCTTCACCTCAGGCCTAGATTAATCACATTGATCTTGATATGATTCTAGCATGGAAAAAATCAAGGGATGCTAGCTATTTATTTGACCCCAATAGTCTCCCTTTTAACTCTGAGATGGTTAGGAGGGGGGATCCAACCTTATTTATAAAACTCTATAATTATAACAAATATGTAAAATGAGCAATGGTTGATGATGGAGCAATTGTGAACATAGTCTGATTTTCATTCTAACAAAAGCTTGGTTATGGGAAAACTAATTTCTTGACTACATACAAAAAACATTGAGGCTATAATAGCCTCAAGTCCACTTTAATCATAACCAATTTAATTTTAGTTACCCTTAGTCCCAAGACCATATTGACAAAATTCTATGTAATTAATAAAGACACCAATTATAACATGATCTTGGGTAGACCTTAGATTCATAGGATGAAGGCAATCCCTTCTACCTTCTTCCAACATATAAGGTTCTTCCATCTTGAAAAGGTTTTTATTGCCTAAGTTGATCTCAAACCCTTTGATGTTCTTAAATTAACCATGCACTAATAAATGAGGTTACACATTAATTATCATTTACTGACCAATTGTGTGGCAAAACCCTCACATTTGGTAGAAGTCAAAGATACCTTGAAGCCCAAGGTTATTGTTTTAAAAAAAGAGGCAGATCTTCTTGAAGCGATTTTTACGGATAAACCCAAAGAAAATGAAGTTATAATAACAAAAAATGTAAGTGGTAAAGATCTCACAATAGTGATAGCCATCTCAACCAAGTTTATGGATGAGATCATAAGTATCTTACAAAAATGCAAACCTATAAAACTCCCTTTCAACCCTTATAGGGTTGGTACATATAGTAATCACATTCCTCTTGGTCTATAAACTCTCAACATTAGTGTCAAAACCGCCATGTGGGCATGGTGGAACTCTTGGGGCATGAAGATAAGCCCTAAAAAGAGCCTGATGATCCATGTCTTCATCAAAATCAACCAATGTTCTATCAAGCAAGGGTAAGCCATATTTTAAACCATAGTTTATATGTTAGGTTAGATGAGCAACCCATTATCCTTCCTCTTGCCCCTTCAAAGTTTGGGGAAGGACACTTACACTAAAGACTTTGTAGATGTTAACATTGGTTCTAAGGAAAAACCTAAATTCATTAAGCTTGGGTCTTTTCTCTCTTTTGAGGAGGTAGAAGAATATCAACAACTTCTCACAAAATATTCACATATTTTCACTTTTCCTGAACAAGAAATGAATTAAAAGGAAAAACTAATCGTACCTTATCAGAAATATTGTCAACATTATTAAAATGTCCATGAATGTCTTATACAAGTAAGAGACCTCATCTTGAGACTTGACAGTCGAATAGATAAAAATAAAGGATAAGGTTAAAAGTTTAGACCCAACTAGTTTGGTATTTGTTTAGTGACTAAATATTTTAAGGATGGAGCCTATCAACTATCCACCTTGGAGGGAAAGGAGTTTGGTGAGTCTGTGAACTCTTTTCACCTTAAACACTTTTATATTTAGTCATCTACTTTTCACATTACCCTCATTGCATTGAATTTTCCATTGTTTACATGTTGTATTTTCATAAAAGATGTCATGTTTGGTCATTATTTAGTTGTTAGTTTGCACAGCAAAAACTTTCAAAAAATAACTTACCATCCCATTTCATTTTTCAATTACCCAATTGTCATATGAAAAATTTATCAAAATCAACATTACATTGGTTCTTGTCTTAGTTATTATGAGTAGAGTATACCTCTATATACCTACACCTTGAAAAACTTATAAAATGCTAGCCTACAGCCTAATCTAGAATATTGTCCATAGTAGAGTCTCCTCTTACAGTCCCCTCTAAGCAAAAAACATTAACATGCTAAAAATAGGTAACCTTACTCAATTATTTTGGTCTTTGTTTTTAAGCCCTCATATCTTAATAGTTGTGTTGAGGCAAGATTTGGGGGTAAGGGCCTTATAAAAAATGTGTATGATAAATAGAAGGAAAGACACTCATTTAAAAAAATCAAAATCTTATGCACATAAAAGTAAAATTTCACATCTCTCACCCTTCATTAACCTTCAGTGTTGAGCCCTCACAATACTAGTTATGTGTGGTTAGCATTTGGGAGAGATGCCCTTACTCGCCTATATCTAGTCTTTGGTGGTGATCACCTATGTCTTCCTAGTCACATGAGACCAAGTGTAAGGGGTCACAAAGAAAAGTAAAAAGCAAAATTCAAAAGCAGTGTCAAATTAGAAAATGTCCAAAAAGAGTTTTTCAAAAGGCCTATTTACATATCAATTTTTAAAAGGGTAACTTTATCCAATTTATCAATTTTGTTAGGGCTAGTTACCTCTAGGTGAAGCCAATAAAGTTTGTGTTTTATGAGTTTAATAATAATTACAAGCTTTCCCCTTTGCTCTTAAGGATTAGGTCATCTTCCTTTTTGTGCGATATTTTAATTTATAGTTTTCATTTTACCCATCTCATGTATATCTCATTTTCTCCTTTCATTAATTTAATCTAATTTGAAAGTCATATGTCATGTAAATGAAATAACTCACTCATCACCTAAAAAATAATTGTTATCACATTTATAGTTTCATACGTATCCATCATATTCCATTATTTGCATACATTTTATTTTCAATTTTTACACATACAAACATTTCCATAACATTATCAAAAACATGAGAGATACATGTTATATCATCAAATGCTAAGTCATCTAAAGTACATAAATTTAAAATCATACATGAAAATACACCTATAACATTTTGTGGTAAGTCACTAAAATAGACTAGAATATCTCCATATGCAGATCATAATAATTTTAAGTTTGTACTATCATGTCTCTAGTAAAAACCACCTCTCTAGAGGGTAATTTATCTTAAAATATCAAAAAATCAAAATAAAATAATGTATATACATGTACAATAATGGTCTTAAGACCCTGTCTTCCTCTTCCTTAATGCCAAAGAATTTCATGGACTATGGCTCTTGGGCCACCTCCTACTAGTCCTTCCCTGAGAGGTTGTCTCTCCTCCCATCTATCAACTCAAGGAAACCCAACCCCATCTCCCAACTATAACATCAATCAGAGCCCACACTTGAGCCTCTATCATATTCATTCTTGCATCCAAACTATTATTCTCTACCTTTAGACTAGCTAGTGTCACAGAAGCATGGTAAGTCAGGGTAAGAACATGTGTGCCTTCCTATCTCAGTAGGTAGTCCAGGATTGACCAAGAATTGGTCACAATCCATGTTCATCACCATCTAAAATAGATTGATTAAGGTGTCCCTAATCATAGTCCTCTAGCCCATAGATGTATCCAAAATCATAAATGAGAATATAGACATTACATCTAGTCATGAAAACAAAAGTAGTAAATCAATTAAGCAATCATGTTAAAAATAAATACATAAAGAGCTAAAAGGAAAAAATGAATTGTTTTACCTAGATAAACCTTGTGTTAATCAAGGTATGAGTCATCCTCATACTCCTCCTCCTCCTCTTCTCCCTCTTCATCTAGCTTAATGAACTCTAGATCTTCTCCCTCCACTGCCTATTTATGCTATAGGGAATCTTATTGTTGTAAGGGGGGTGATGGTTTTTCAATCTATTGTTAATGACCTACCACTAGGATGTCTATAAGTATCTAACCTCCCCCTCCTCCTATAGTTTTCTATTGTGGCGTTCTTTTTACCCTTTTCATTATGGCCACCCTCACAATAGGAACTCTTAGTGTCAATGGGTGTCAGTTCAATCTCCCAAGTCTCCCAATTCTGGCCTCATTGATGCCTTTATACACCATTAGAGGCACATAGAGGTTACTTATAAAAGTCAACCAAAACTATAGTAGCACTTATTAATACATTTCACCTTGATTTATAGTCATCTATCTATGACCTAAATCACCCTTGTAGCTATGACAAGGTAGACTCGCTCATCTACCCACTAATCGACCATCCCCTGATATGGTAAGGCTATTAGATCAGCCATTATCAAGGTCCCAACTACCTAAGTCAAGGCTCTAAATTTCACCACATATGTCAAGTGTGAGGCTCTGATAGCCTCAACATCCTCAACTGCAACCCCTCTCTAGTATGGAAGCATCCCCTTATATACCTAGCTCATGATGAGTGCGAAGTGGTTAATCAAGAGAGCCCCTAAATGCACAATCCTATATAAGTCCTTATAGGTGTGAGCAAGGACATCTTGATCCCACAAATAATGTATACCTATCTCCTTGATTTGATGATTAATGGGTGACCAACTATATAATAACTTGTTTGTGCCCTTGTCTCCCACCAGTCGATAGGTAAGGATCCCAATAATGGACTTTCAGAGGTTTAGGATAACAAATCCATCAACCCTTGAAAGTCTGACTCTAAACTTCACACCCCACATCTTTTTCCCCTTTTTTGGCCAAAAATTTGACTTAAAAACCTATCTTTTTCCCTCCAAGATGAAACTACCAACTTTTGTAGGTGATAATTTCATATTTGCCTATGGCAGTTTCATAACCACCACATTCATAATGGTTATGAGACCACCCTACCCTATGGGATGTGATGGTCATGTAACTATCATGTCAAAGACATAACTATTGGTCTGTGTAGACTGATAGTTTCATCTTGATGTAATAGTTTATACAATTAATAATGACCTACTTAAACCCCCCTAAAAAACCAAAATCCACCCAAACAAGCAAAAAAATAACATTTTCCTAGCTTAACAACCCTAATAAACCCATCCATGAAAGAAAAATCAAGATTCAATAGGATTTTTATGCATTTTTAATAAAAAATGAAATTAGGGCAAAACATGAAAATGTTCATAACCAACCTGAACCTGACCCATTTCTCCTTTTGTTGTTATATGTGCCATCCTCTTGTTATGTTCATCAATTTGGTTGCTTCCTAGATCAAATCCATCACTTTAAATATAGAGCTCAAAAATATCTAAAATGAATTTGCATAAATGATTTCTATTTTGGGCAAGGTTTCAAATATATATTCTAAACTATCCATTTCAATTTAACAGTTTTTCATTTTTGGCATTTTTTTTGCAAACTCATATTTCATGCATTTTAAATCTTATTATTGTTTAATTGACATGATTTGTGTCCAAAAACAAATTTTAATGCTTTTTCCTCCATAGCATGTTTGTATGTTATTTAAGTTTTGTAGGTATACAACACTCAGCATTGGATTCAGCCCTGTTAGTATAAGAATTTATTTTCTTGGATTTATTTATTTGGGAATATTATTTACTACTCACTTGAAGTTTTCCTACATTTGGGGATATGCTTACTTAGGTGGATTTTGTGTGTCATAAGTTTGACCAGAAGACCAAGATGTAACTCCCTTGACCACCATTTATGAAGGAGTTACACTTCTATTTTGGGCTCCTTCGACCACCATTTGTGAAGGAGAAACACTTCTATTTTTGGCTCCTTCGACCACCTTTTGTGGGGGAGTTACACTTCTATTATAGAGGGTCTTTGACCATCATTTGTGGAGGAGTTAATCAACACTCCTATACATATGATTTACTTGAGAAGCTTTCTTAGATAATGGAACATTATTTTTTATCCTTTGTTTGGTCTCATGCAATACTTGTCTTTTAATTTTATTTTTGCTTCAGCTCTTTATTGGTGTGCACTATAATTAATCTCTTGTGATCATCTGACTTTTACACTCACTTTAACTGGACCTAGATACAACTCCAATATTATATTAGAGCCAAACTAGTAAACATTTGTCTGGTCCTTTTAGTTTTTAGCTTTCATTTTAAAAATATTAAGATATTTTTAGTATTATGAGGCAATTTTAGAGGGTTTTACAAAATAAATATGGGTGTTTCTTTTTTATTTCTCAAAAAACTTGTAGGGGGGCTATTTTTCATAAATCATAGGTATTACTATTTTTAGAGTTAGTATACAAGTTTTTTGCTTCCCATAGGTACCTTTGTATGTAGGAGGACAATCATATTTTAACATTCCATAAATTGGGAAGATTCGAAGACCAATTTTTTGGCCTTCCACGTCCCCTCTCTGCCTGCATAGTAGCTTCGTGAACCCTCCACAGACCTACAAGTGTAATGACCTCAAGGCATGAATATTGGCTCCCACTACAAGTATATTAACCTCATGACCTATGTAGTGGCTCTCATGGACTATGTGTTGGCTTCTCATCCTGTATATTATCTCTCATTGCCCAAGCTTACCAATGGTCTTCCAACAATAATTCTTTTAAATTTTCTCTCTACCAGGGCTGATCTCAGTGTTTTGATCACTTAAATGACCCTTGCACCACTCCTTTTATCTCTCACAAACTTATAATATGATGTAGGGGCATCTTAGGAATGCTCAATATTAGTCTAGAATGTGTTTTGGAGTCATGTTGGTGAGTGTAATTTAAATTAGAATGCAAAATAAGTTTTCCTACCAAAAAGGATTCTCAAAATGTTTTAGGTGGTCTAGTAAAGTGTGAGTGAGTTGTGATGATATGTAAATGATGAATAAAGTTGTAATAGACCTTTAATGTCTCAAGAAAGGTCCTGAGGTGATTATGAGTTAATGAGTCAGTTTAAGGAGTGAGGTACCAGTTAGGGAGACCACCACCGTACATGGGCCTAGATGTTTTTATAAGTTTCTTGAATCAAGAAACCATTATAAATCTTATTTTAAGAGCTTTTTATCATAGGTAGGAATATACACGTGTGTGTATTTTGAAGTAGGAGGCATGAGAATAAAACAGGGTAGATAATATAGTGAAAAATAGTGAAGGATGCCCAGATCATATAGGATTGTGTAAGCCTTTTTCTTGTAATGAACAAAAGCCTCAAATGAATGCAATGGTGATAGATTATTTTATTCTAGTGATTAATTTAATGTATTTACATATTAATAACTTGATTCCCAAATTGAGGATAAGAAAATTTCATATTTTGTGTAAAAGTTGTTGATTGTGTTAACACTTTGTTTTCCTACATATTGTATGTTTTGTGTTTGTGAACTATGAAAAGGCATAAGCTAATGTAAAGGAATTTTTGAGTATAATGAGAAGAATATTGTGTTTTTTAATCAAATTTTTAGATTCCTTAATTTTCCAAATAATTTCCATATTGAGTTCAATTTTTTTGAGTTGCAAACTAAATAAAGAATCCATGTTTTTTGTGTGGATAAATTGCACGCATTTTGTGTTTATGAGTAAGGAAGATTGTATAGACACCAATATGATTTTAAAGTGTAACTATTAAGTTTACTCAATAATTTTACAAGGTGGACTCTATTTTGAAGATGTATCTTTAATGACAATTCTTTGAAACCTGTGTATTTGATGATTGGACTATGTGTAATCCATAGTTGTATGAGACTGTGATGCAAATGTGACTGAGAGGAGATTAATATGTGTATATAATTAAATACAAAATGTGTATGGAAATATTATAGACTAATATTAATATTGAATTAAGTGTGAAAACCCTAAAAGAGTATAAATACTTTTAATTAAGATACTTGTAGATCCTGTGTTTATGATTGTGCATGGATGAAAAGATAAAAACTTGCTTGTAAACATGAACAGAGACATCAGGATAGTGTGCTAATGTTTTTAAAATATGTGGAGGATTGTAACAAGTCTCAAATAAGTGTTACAGACCTATAAAATCTAATTGAATAATTGAAGTAGTAGTCTACATCCTCTTGCGTTTGAAAACCATGTTTGACCCTGCAGTTCGGGTTTCAACCAAGAAGTTGGAGTTTTAAAAGTTATAACCTGTAGAATGTTCCAAAATATTTTCATAATCTAGAGTATAATATATCTCAATATATTTTGGAGTTGTTAAGGTGAGTGGGTATGTGTTTTTACTTATAGAGGGTTATGTGTGCTAACAGAGTTGGAAAAGGACTATTAGGCCTAAATAGGGAGCTAAAAGGGGTTAGTAAAATGGTATAGATAATGAGTCAAGAAATTAAATTTTGTGGAAGGGTTATATAGAATACAGGGTACCAAAAACTTCTATTAATTTCTTAAAGTGATTATGTACCTAATCATATATAGTAATTTTCTACAAGAAAAGGCTATAAGGAATGGTCAAAAGGCAGGGCAGAGTTGTGTAGAATTGAATTAATGTATTGTAGAAGGTTTTGAATGAGATGAGAAGCATAAATATATTATAAGAAGCACATATAATCTGAAATAAACCATGAACCATTGGAAGGAACCTTATAACCACTGTTGCATATGATCCCAAAGGAACATGGGTGAATGAAAGAATCAAGGAAAAGGGCAGAGTTTTAGAGAAAAATATTATAGCTTTGCATCATAATATCTCTATACGACCCCCTGATGTGTCATCTAAGCTGGTAATGCTTCATTAACATGCAAACCACTTTTTAATACATGTAATTAGTTTAATACAAATCATGGTTTTAGAAATTAATTTGTGGTTTTCTATTTTGACTTGGCAATTTTTTATTTTAAAAAAAAAGGTTCTTTTGAGACCGAGACAAACATTAATGGTTAAATTAATGTTTGATTCCTTTTTATAAAGTTATATATATATATATATATATATAAAGAAAATGGAGAGGTCTTTTATATGAGAAAATTATTGTAAGTTGCCATAGTGGAAATTTTGTATTATTTTTCATAAATAATATAGGGGGTATTTAGCTTGTGAAGGGTTCATTTTTAATTATTTTTTGTATAAAAATAATATTGCATCATGAGCATTTAAAGATAGGAAGTTGTTTCACTCTTCATATTTTTGCATGAGGAAGATTTGAGGGTGAGGTTAGATTTGGTATGTGGCCAAATCCCCTTGCATTCAAAACATTATTTTTATCTCTATTGCTCATTATTTGTATTCATTTTATTTGGAGGCATTATCAGAGAATTTGATGTCTTCTTTTATCTATAAATTCCATCTTTTTAATGCTCTCACTGATTGCTCTAGATGCACTTCAGCTGAGTTCAACATATTTTGAGCATGTATTTATAACAATGGGGGGGGGTCTTTCCTATTTATAGTTTAGGGGGTATAATTTTGCTGTGTCTCACTTTCCATTCTATTTTACACATTTATTTATGAAACAAATACAACTTGCACTACTACTACAACTTAACTCAACACTAAAATGGATTCTAGCTCAATCAACCCACTGACTCCCTTTAACTATCATGAATGAAAAATCAAAATGTTAATCATTATAAGAAAGGGTTAGTATAGGATAACCATGGGTGATGAAACTAAAGCTAGCACACATGCAGATAAAGTTAAGTGGTATAACTGTAGTGATGAAGCCTATGGACTATTGTGTCTTTATATACCACCTGATCTCATATTTCACTTAGACCCTTCCAAATCACCCTATGTTGTATAGACCATTCTAAGAAAGCTATTTGGGGAGCAAAATGTGATGAGAGGTCAAGATCTTGAGAATGTACTCATTAGTATAAGTCCTTGTAACTTTGACACCCTTTAATATTTCTTCACTAAGTTCAAGTCCTTAATATTGCATTTGAAAGAATCTGAAATAAGATGACCAACTTGTTCTTTATATACTCTTTAAACTAGGCCCTGACTATTCAATATTTATCTCTACTTTCCATTCCATTAAAAGTGCTTTAGGCACTACATGCTCTCTTTAGATGCTTTCATTACCGACTTAACTAGGGAAAAAGATAAGTTAATCCAAATGGGCATATTGAAGTCCACAAAACCTCAAGCCTTAATTATTGTGAATTGGAAAACAAAGACTTCAAATAAAGAGAATAATAATAATAATAATAATAATAATAATAATAATAATAATAATAATAATAATAATAATAATAATAATAATAATAATAAGGAACAAGAGAATAAGAAAGAATCAACCTCTACTAAAACCAACACTGAAGCCTCCTCTTCCAATGACAAACCTAAGAAAGATAAGGTTAAGTGTGCCTACTTTAATAAAAATGGGCATGATGAACACAAGTGCATGAAGAATAAAATAGATCACATAACTCATCTCCTAGAGAAGAACAACATAGGTGTTCTTGAGGCCATCAAGCAGAATTCATCTACTCAAGTTTCTGTTAAGACAAAGGGAAAAGGGAAAGAGAAATAAAAGGGCAAGGCTCTTGTAGTAGTTGCATCTTCAATATCTTCACAGGTCATTAACTCGAGTGTTTCTCACCACATGGGATGTTCACTAGTTGATTTTTCTTCCTTAGAGCCTTGTAGTATGTCTTCTATCAGTTTGGGTGATGACTCTTATGTACCAATTACAAGGAGGGGTATATTAAAATAGAATGAGGAGCATTCAATAATGTTCTAAGTGTTCCTTCTCTTTCAACCAATCTCATATATGTGTATCAAATCACTCATATCAGCAAAGGCATGAAGGTCAAGCTTTGACCAAATTCAATTGTCATCAAGGAGTTGCATAGTGATTCTACAGTAATAGTGGGTAGGGTAGATCACCAACCCAAGTTATAAAACTTCTCACATTTTTCCCCTGATTATTCTCCAACTACATTATTGACCCATTCAAATGGAGTTAGAAAATTATGGCATGAATAGTCTGGCTAACTTATTACTACTACCTTGAACAACTTAGCAAAAAAGACATGATCATAGGCTTTCTTCAATTCTAATTTTCTAAGAGACTTTGTGATGGTTGGTCTTTTGAAAATCACCCCAAAGAAAAATTTGACAAAGGCAAAGCTTTGAGGGTTTCACAAGCATTAGAGTTAGTTCACATTGATGTATATGGGCCTTTTCCCAATTTATATTTTATAAGGGGTAAGTACATACTCACTTTAATTGATTATTTCTCAAGATATACAGGGGTATCCTTTCTTAAGCAAAAGTTTGAAGTGTTTGAAGATTTTCAAAACTTCAAGGCTCTTGTTGAGAAATAATCTGATAAATCTATCAAGTTTATTCAAACTGACAATGGAGGTGAATATGTCAGTAATAGATTTGAGTAGTTTTACACCATAAAGGGGATTGATTTGTAGTGGATAGTTACTTACAGTCCTTCACAAAATGGAGTTTTAGAATGCAAGAACAAATCCTTGAAAGAGATGGCTAGTTGTATGATTCACTCTAGGTCCTTGGCACCTTAGAATTGGGCTGAAGCCATTAATTGTGTTTATTATATTTATAATAGGGCTCCTCACAAATATTTGAAAGGCATAACTTCCTTTGAAGCTTGACATGGAAAGAAACTTGATGTTGATCACTTTAGGGTTTTTAAATCTCTAGCTAGGGCATGTATATTGAAGAATAAATGCAAATCTATGGAACCCTGGTCCAACCCTTACATCTTTGTAGGTTATCCAAATGTTTTTAACAGGTACTGCCTACTACATCCAACCACACATGAGTTGTTCATAGAGAGAAGTGTTCACTTTCAAGAGAGTCCCAAATACTCAACACTTGAATCTTCTTCTCTTTCATTAGATTCATTTGGACTTGATGATTCTTTATCTGACTTGGATCATCTAGATCAAGTTCCTGAGTCAGGATCTTCTTCTTCCAATTTTGATAGTGAGGATAGTGATGAGGAGTCTTCTAGATCCACCTCTAGTCATGTTTCAAAGGATAAGGAGTTAGCATTTGACTCACCCACATTTAGGATTTTTTGGTTCAAACAAACACTTTAGAGTGTAGGCACTTGGGAAAGGGATCTAATAGATGATAGACATCCTCAGGTAGATTATTAGAGTGGTCCACGTGCCTTTTTTGCTTTAGTTTGAAATCCATAAACATTTTGAGAGGCTTTAGTCATACATGAGTGGGATAATGTTATGCAAGAAGAATATTCTTGATTAAAAATCACACTTGGGATTTGACTTCACTTCTTAAGGTAACAAAGATGGTTCATTATAGGTGGATATATCAGACGAAGTTTACAATAGATGGGTCAGTTGATAAGTATAAGGTATAATTGGTTGATAAGGGTTTTTCATATGTAGCTGACATTAACTACTCAAAGACCTTTGCACCTATTACAAAGATGACTTTGATATAACTCACACTAGCTGTAACTATATCACATAGTTGGGATGTGCATCAAATGGATGTGAAGAGTGTTTTCTTTATGGAGATCTTAAGGAGGAGATCTACATGGAGCAACCACCTAAGTTTATTTAGGATTCATCCTTAGTTTGTAGATTTAGGAAATCCATCTATGGCCTCAAACAAGCCCCTTAGGATTGGTACCCTAAGATGGATTCCTTCCTCCTTACTTTAGGTTTCACCAGTTGTCATTTAGAGCCCAATGTATACTTATTGCCATAGGATGATTCTTTACCCGATATTGGTCATTTATGTTGGTGATCTTTTGATCACTGAGAGTTCCTCATCATCCATTACAATGGTGAAAACAACTCTATAGGACATATTTGACATGATATACTTGGGTCTTCTACATTAATTCTTTAGAATCAAGATTTCACAGTTTGATTTAGGGACTTCACTTGCACAACCTAAGTATGTTCTTGATCTTTTAGCTCAATTTCACATGGTTGATTGTAATCCATCTCCAAATCCCTTTTTATTAAGAATCAAACTCAAGGCTAACTGCTCTACACCTTTGGTTTATGCTACTTGGTATCAACAGCATATTGGCAACCTCATTTATCTAACTCATACCAGGCCCAACATTTCATATATAGTAGGGATTGTTTAGTGATTCATGTAGGATCCCCATGAGCTGCACTAGAAAGCAACCAAGTGGATAATCTACTACATTCAAGGCTCTTATAGATTTGAGATTCATTACATACTTGGCACAGAGGTTGACTTGGTTGGGTTTTTAGATTTATATTGGGCTGGTGATACTTAGAATCATAAGTCCACTTCAGGTTATAGTTTTTCTTTGATTTTTGGTCCTATCAGTTAGTCTAGCAAGAAATAATATGTTATTTTTATATCATCTATAGAGGTAGAGTATAGAGGAGATGTTAACATAGCTACTGAAGCTATTTGACTTTAGGGGATTCTATCCAAATTTGGTATTCCTATTAGGCAGCCCACCATCATCTATTATGACAACCAAATTAATATACAAATATGAAAGAATCTAGTTCAGCACTAGTAGACCAAAGACATTAAAATTCACATGTATTTTATCTAAGAGCTTATTCATGGTCAGGTAATCAACTTGAGATTTTTCCAATATTTAGAGCAGATTGAAGATATCTTTACCAAACCCTTTAATGAGAAAAAGTTCATTCATCTATGAGCTCTTCTTGGGGTGCATTCTACATCACCAGCAATATCATCTTTAGGGGGCCTTTTATCCTCTTTACTTTTTCAATGTCTCTTTTTTGGGGGGGAGTTTTTTCCTAAGGGTTTTCTCCTTTTCTCTGCTTTATGAGAGATTGCTTTGTACATGGGTACCTAATCAAGCCTAGTTTTTGGGGACCCATTTTTATTTCACACTACCTATCTAATTTTTGTTTATGTGGGGGTGTTAGTGTAGGAATTTATTTTCCCAAATCTATTTATTTGGGAATATTATTTCTTACTCGAATTTTTCATACATTTGTTGATATGATTGCTTAGGTGGAGTTTGTGTGTCATAGGTTTGATTGGAATACCATGATGTAACTCCTTTGACCATCTTTTTTGGAGGATTTACACTTTTATTATGGGCTCCTTTGACCATCTTTTGTGGAGGAGTTACACTTATATTATAGGGGGTCTTTGACCACCATTTATGGAAGAGTTACTAAGCACTCTTATATGTATGATTCACTTAAGGAGATTTATTATTTAATGTAATATTGATTTTGATCCTTTATTTGGTCTCATGCAATATTTGTCTTTTTATTTCATTCTTGATTCAACTCTTTGTCGGTGTGCACTAGTATTCATCTCTTATGACCATCTGACCTTTGCACTCACTTTAACCGAACATGGTTATAACTATGATAAGTCCCACAATAAGATATTTAAATGAGTTTACTCATACTCATTTACACAATAAGTACTCTCCACCATGTTTTGATTAGTTAGCATTATTTTCTACTTTTTCATTAACCTCCACTTGATTCCCATCTTTTGTTCACGATTGCATAGAGTATCAACTAGCTTCATTATACCGATATGTAAGTAAGGTAAGTATTTATAGTCTTATTTTTCCATTCAACACACCACTAATTAGGACCACACTCTCGTTAATTCATAATAAGGTGTCATTATAATGGGGCAATATGTATGCACCCAAAAATTTCATTATGTGATATTTTTGAAACAAATCTAACGAATATGCAATGATATCTAAAAATATGCTCAAGCCTAGTTCTCTATAACATTATTGGACCATACTCTCTTATTTTCCTCCCTTTTGTCATTGAAATTTTAATTTTGAGTATTTTTTCCTTAAATCTTGAATTCAATTACTTTATAATAAAACTACCACTTATGACAACAAAATTGCCTCCCTTGGTAAGGGAATTGTCACTTCTGTGGCATTTACACCATGGTAGTTTCATAACTACCACAACATTATCATCATATATGCGATGGTTTATCCAACTTCCATGGTGTTCTCATCACAAGTTTAGGTGGTTTCATCCCCATAAGTGGTAGTTTCATCTTTATCACTTGCAAGTAGTGGTGGTTTCATACCAGTTTACCTATCTTCTAATTTTAACATTCAGGACTTGAGTTCCCACATGTTTTGCATGATTTTTTCACATTTATTCCTTGATTTTATTTATGACCACACTCCTGACAACCCAAATCACTCCCACTCTTATTTTAATTAGTTCCCATCCTTTCTAACTTTAACTTTTAATTAACCAACAATTAGACTCACCCTTGCATCTTCCTTGCTTCTCCTACAAGGATTTTAGTTTTAGATGAATTTTAGATCCAAATTTTATATCTAATTTCGGACTTTTCAATTTTACACATATCCACAACCTACTTTCCTTTGATTTAGAGTTCCATCTTTGGTCATTTTTTTGCTAGACTACACAGTTTTGGAGAAGGAAAACCACTAGATCAATAACCAATTCTTTACTACCAATGGACTAGCCAACCATAGTTAGTTGTTTCCTTAATTTGTATTATGTTACCCCTTTATTATCTTATTATTAATTCCATTAATTTTATACTATCCTCTATTATATATTTCCAAAGGTCATATTGAGTGGAGGAGCTAGATTATTGAGGACAATCTACAACAACAATCTCTTTGCTTCCATTTGTTCTCACTTTGATCATGTTTAGGGTTTTTAGTTTTAGTATTGATTATTATTTAATAAATTATAGTAGTTTAAATTTATTTTTAATTATATTTATATTCCAAAAATATTATAAAATGGAAAATAAAAGAAACCTATATATCTTTCCTCTCTTATATCAAAAATATAGTCTAGATCTCTTGCTTTGCAGTTGCATTATAGTTTTATTTAAAGAACGTAGTCTTAAATATTACATCTAGGTTAAATAAATAAATATGGATAAAAACATAATTACAATAGTTTATTTACAATTTTATAAAACCTTTTAATCACGAACAACTTTTAAACAAACATCCACAAAAACATAGACAAGCTAGATAATCACAACCTTGCACATTAGATCTTGAATTTATCCATTTTTTTTAGTAGAATAACATTGTTAAAATAAATTATATTCATAAAATAATAACATTATTTTTTCATACTTTCATTTATATGTCATTTAAATTCATGAACAAGCATTCAATGGTATCAAAAATTAGTTTTAGCTTGCATAGAAAATTTTATTTCTAAAATTCTAGTGAGTGTACTTGCTAGGGTTTCAGGGTTTGATTTTCATATTTGCATGTTATAAAATATTAATTGTAGTATCACATCATAAATTTTGTGAATAAATAAACAAAATCAAATTTAGCTCATTTATATTTCATTAAACAATCATCTCACAAACTAGGCAAAGCATAGAAAAATCAGCAATCAAACCTCTTTCAAACTTATGTTTTCAGCATTGCATGCATCATAAGATATCACTGAAAAGAAAAAAAATAAGTATCTTTCCTTTATTTTCATTTTTTAATTTATTTTTTACTTTCATAACTTAAATTTCAACAAATATTTTAGTTTATTTCTTTCTATCAAAACATTACAAAAACAAAAAAAAAATAAGAAAAACTTATCTAGACAAGCACAAACACTTAAACCTTGCTTCCAAATTTTAAGATAGAAATTACCACATTTAAACACACCTTATAGATAATATATTATGATTATACATAGAATTATCTTGTTTCATAGATGATACTCCCTAAGCCTCCACTCCTTCATAGAGAAGGTCTTTTCCCCAAGGTCAAATCCCTTATTCCTAATAGTAATTTACAAAGTGACATTAGTGAAAAAACATAGAGTAGAAGTATTCCATTTAACTCCCATCCCTCATATCATTTTTAACTCCTTTAATTATCTTGATGAGTAAGAGTGGATCCCTAATCTTCCCATCATCATCTTACCCCAAAACTGAGGGCATTTGTATAATGTTATCCAAGCCCAATCATCCAACTCCCTTTTTCTTTTTCTCCTTGGTACTAGCCTCTTCATATATCATTCACTTTGTGTATGACATTGATTGGGTATAGCCAACCCAAAATATTTGACCATATCTCTAGATTCATCCAACCCAATCACACCCACTTTGTTGTATCTGGCATTGATCAAGAACTTTTCCTCTTTATCATCACCAACACATAGGGACCTTAGAGTTCTGTCTCTTCCATATTAGTTTCCCTCAACGAACATTATGACATGAAAAATCTATTCTAGTTACATCAATAGTATCCCTTACCACTTATCATCTAAAATCTTAGTCCTTAAATTAATCCACCCATTCCATAGATCAGCCCATCATTCATCCATTACATAAGTTGTCTTGACCCGACCTCGATAAGTTGAGTACACAAATTAGAATTTTTTTCCAAGTGTACATACTACACCCTTCTAGATAGAAAGATTCACATCAAAAAGTGATTCAAAGTTCAAAGATATATGCATCATCTACAATGTGTCTTAAAGTAGTACCTTAGACAATTCAATGTGTTCCAGAACAAACATAGACAGTGAAACCTTCTTTTACTATACAATAGACTCCACCGATTCCTACACTTTCTTGAGTTACACATCTTTCAAAATATATTATGAGTATTGATTAAGATAGTTACACTATAGCTCTTGATTCTTTTTTCAAATTTAGATTCATCTAGATGTAACACTTTTCCTTCATGAAAATTCACCCTCTAATTATATGGTACATGAATACATTATGGTCCTCTCATTGATTGGGTCATAAGCTAGTTTCATGAGAATATTTCAAAAAATACAAAAACAATGTCAAAAATATAAAAAATAATCAAATATGTCAAAAACAAATAACAAATATTTCAAAAACACAAAAAACATTCAAAATATTCTCAAAAATAAAAAATCAGGGCCTGAGCATGACATGAGTTGTTATTTTACTTCTTTACATATGTTATTTATCATTTGGTAGATAGCATATTATTTTTCATACACATAAGCATTTGATGACGTTTATGAGTGATGTAGGACATACATATTTATGTTGTGGAGCTTATTTCCACATTACAATGTATTTCAAATATTGTAAATTAAAATGTATTGTACACTCTTAATGTGGAGCCTTTTTTCAGGAGTATAGGTATGTGGTTTATCTATACTTGTATATGTGTGGTATTATCACCCATGATTAATGGGGAATCATTATGGGTTGACTTGGCCCATGGTTTTAGTACCCGTTATTTTTTAAAACTTCTATGTCGGTTACCTATTGATGTAATTATATATAGACGGACATATAGTAGGTAAAGTATAGAAAGAACTGAGTTTGAGAAGGTGAACAGAGTGTGTGAATTCAAGTGTAAATTCGAGAGAGTTTGTTGAGCGCAACTCCAAACAATATTTATGCATTGTAATTATGAGAAGACTAATCTGAGAGTGGATCGTACTCTTTTTGTCTTGTCATAAGATCTGAGCAAGTGTTTCTCAGTGGATGTAGTCCACATTGGGTGAACCACGTTAAATCTTATCTTCTTATTGTGCATTTTAATTTCTATTCTTTATGTATCTCTATTCATAGCTCTTGTTATTGTGATTCTACGAAATTTTTTTGCATTAATTTCTATTTTCTTCATAACAACATATATATATATATATATTTAGATGTTGGATTCCCTTGTACCTGGTGGCCATGCCTATGTTGGGGGCATCCTATTTTACAGGTTAAATTATCACAAGTTATGACCTTTCAACATATTGAGCTACATATCTTATAAGTATCTTGCTAGTTACTCATATCTTACATTGGGACACATGGATATGCTACTTTTTTATAATATGATAATGATATATATGAATGGTGTATATTAGTTTTCACTTCTTTTATGTTCCTTTGATGTTGTTACTTTCTTACATGATATGTTAGACATAGTTGCTTATTGTGTGCATCCACTTTGGCCCTTTTGTGTGTGACATATATATGCCTCTTTTTTGTGACATTCTTAATGTCCTTTGTGTATGGCCTTTGGCCTCTTTTGTTATAACATGAACTCAAGTCCATTGTATGCATCCATTGGCCTTATGTGTGGCATTGTGTGAGGCTATTGTGTGTTATGATTTTTGAGCTTGATTAGTGGTGCCACGATTCATATCATTCACTTATATTGTGTAATCTTATTCAAACTAAATTATTTTATTGTGTGCCTCATTGTTATATTTATCTAGACATGACACTTTTATGCCTCACATTAAATATGTTACATACATGCTTCAATGATAATTACTATACTATGATGATATATTCTTTAAATGATTAATATAAGGCTACATGATTATATCTTTATCACATGATACAATTAACTCTTCTTTTGAGATTAGTGACTTGTAGGCTATATCCCTCATCTCAAAAAGGGGGCATTATAGTAAGATTATCTTTGAGATCCAAGCCTCCATGAGTAGACAAATCAAACTTTATGATAGAGTTTAGGTTTAAAATAATAAAATTAATTCAAAACTAAGATTTTATGATAGAATACAGGTTTCAAAGATTCAAAGTAAAGTAAAATTAAGATTCCATAATAGAGTATGGGTTTTAAATATTTAAATTAATTCACAAATCATATACATGACAAATATTAGCACATTGATACATATTATGGGGGACTATAACATGTATATGCACTCACTTTGTAGATACTTGAGTACATAATCATACATACTTGGATGCATATACAAAACAATTAGAGGAACAATAATTATAGGTTTCACATATAATCATATTTAAGTATATACATGCATGGCCTTCTATATCATTTGACATAGATTTGAGGGATATTGATTCATGTACATTTATATATTTTTAAAAGTTCAAGAAGCATGATATTGGCTCATGCGCATATGAAATACAATACAACTTTACAAATTCAATGTCAAATGGTTTTTATTTGGATTCAAATATATTGACACCACAACCAAGATGGGGGTATGGATATTATTTATTCTCTTTTGATCATGCAAGTATAATATATATTTATTTATAGTGGTGTGATTTTTTATATTACGAGTAATCTACCTTTGAGTTTAGTGACACTCAATGGCTTTATCATTACTTCTAGTGAACCCATGGTATGGTTCCATCTTCTATTATAGGTAATGTACATTTGAGTCTAGTGACACTGAATGACCTTGGCGTTACTTCTAGTGAACTCATTGTCTGGTTCCACCTTCTATTACAAGTGATATACATTGAGTTTAATGACACTCAATGACCTTAGAATCACTTTTATTGAACCCATTGTGGTTGAACCTTATTTTTTATTAATAAATTAGGTACTTCTCCTATTTTATGAGAATTGGAGTGGATAAGTGCATAGAGTTGATGGATAATTATGTGGACATATTACCATAATGCATAAGTCTTATTTGAATTTAGACTCAAAAAACTCTAAACCATAATGCAAATGTGTTATGTATATTATATATAACAAGTACACTTTATTTATATTGTACATTACATGTATGTGTTATGTATATTACACATAATTTCTATGTGTTATAATTTTTATAAACAAAAAAAATACCTAAACAACCATTCTCATTCTCATGTATTAAATATGCCCTAGACTGCATTCATGTTGTGCTTCGAGGAGGATAAAACACATTACCATCACATGTTGCCTTGATAAATTGATAATGCTACCATAGAGGGGAGGTAATCAAGAAAAAACCAAACCTATTAACACTAGATTTTAACAAAAAAAATTATTTGCATTGTTTTATTGTCAAAACCAAATTTTTTAACAACCCATTCAAGTGCAAGACAATAGCCTAGTAACCCTCCTATCCATCCTAACCCTCCTATAATTCCACAAGACCCCTAGGCAGTCAAGAGGATTTGGCTTCACACATAGTTGAGAACAAAATAGAAATTAAATAAATAATTATGAGAACAAGGGACCCCACTTTAACCAACACCCACCTCACCTATCTGGATAATACCCTCGAGTCAATATTAATCCAAGGTGACTCGATAACAATTCAAATTAATATATGGGAATCATATAAGGATAGATGTAGGGCTTACTAAGATGATAAATTATCAACATGTGAGGTGAAGGACAAATAAATATTAAAAGACCTAATCTATGTCTAATTCATTGATCTAAGAACTAATGCACCTTTTAAACTATCCACAAAATGGTTCTCAATCCATTGATGCCAACAAAATTTGATTAGAGATAATTTTTGGGACTAATGGTGGATGGTGTTTGATTACCCACCTTGTAACAATCATGAGGTTCCATTTTTTTAGGAAACTCTTTTGCGAGTTTTTCCTCAATGAGATTCCCAACTATTTTGACTACTCAAAGTTTCAAAGCCAAGGGAAATGCTCTAATAAAGATAGACCAAGTGCACATTATGAACCTAATTGACCTATAATATTCCCTACCCAAAAGTCACTTTGATGTAAGATCCCCTCTACAATGAAGGAAGTCATATAGATTGACACTTTGCATGCACTTAATGCACTTACTAACACACTCATTCAACATATGAGTAGGATTTTTGAGATTGATATTGGAGAGGTTAGACATGGGGATACTCTACTTAGTGTGCATACTCAACCTCAACATTGTATATGTTGTGATGTTATATGCACTAGACCTTTAGATGATGATGGTTGTGCTTTTGAGGCCTAGATGATGTACTTTTGAGTGATGCATTTTTGGCACATACATTTAGTGTGCACATGTTATCTTATATATTTGACATGTTAAATTTCAATAATATTCCTATGTTAAAGTTAAAAATTAATTTACACTGAAATTCAATAATATATATGTAATTTTTTATATTGCAAGAGTAGACGGTGTCATCATCTTCATGATCCACTACTGTATTTTTTGATCTTAGCTGGTCAATGTTTACATATTCACAACCAATTTGTGGGCCATGTAATACTACATCTATTAATGGTATTGGGCTAATTTTTACATATACAAAAGTAGAATTTCATAAATATTATATTCCATGTACATGTATTTATTTATATAGATCTATGTTCAACTAATAATCATATATTATTTGTTCAGTTGATGACCACATTAGAGACTCCTCCATCTTTACTGGCTGAGACAAACACACATTACAATCATAAATATATATTTGTTTTAATAATTTTAATCTATACTTGGGCAAATATAACTTATGTTAATGTATTATGTATAAAGGGTTGTCCAATGACATCTGATAGTCCCATTTAAATGCTTAGTAGGTCACCTTATCATGTTTTCTCCCCCTTTCACACACTTGTTCATACACATTAACCTGTCATTGACCTTGTTCAATGTTAGATGCAGATTGAGCGACCACCAAATTATGGTAAGTGCATGTTAAAATATTTTTTGTAGTAGTTTAAAAATAATTTTTGAACTTGGTTTTATGTATAGTTTGTATTTTTTCTAATAATATTTTTATATGAAAGTGTTAGATACATGTGACCTAGGAGTGTAAAAGGGCATAAAGACAGATATTGGAGGAATTCAAGACATCTGAGGGATATCCATCTATAAAAAGGGCATATTAGGGAGAGTCTTCTTTGAGGAAGGTAAAGAGAGGGAGACTAATTTATTATTAGGATGTATTAGATTATTTACTTGTTTATATGCCTATATGGAAATGTATGCATTGTTGGCATTGTATGCCTATATGACATTCACCCAACATTCTATTATATTCTTAGATGATGTAATTTTTTGTATGTTTATATGGTATTGTATGTGTTATTATCATTATATGCCTATATGTTCTTATTTTGTATTGCTTTATGGATTTTATGGACACACACGCGTGCACATGCACGCACACACATGCATGTTCACATTTTCTATTGATCATCTTTCTGTGTATAATATGGCTCACATTATTATTAAAAAATTGAACATGATGGTTGTATGGACATATTTATATGTGATTGAATCTTTAATATATCCTTCATTTAATTATCAAAACTAACTTAAAATCCTTTAATATGTGTTGCAATTACAATTATATGGGATAAAATAATATATTTTTGAGAGAGAGTCATATATTAATGTGAAGTGCCTCTCATGATTAGGATACACCATTTGGGCTACACCATTTATCACTATTCTAATGTGGATATTTGATCCATATTCACCCTTGAAGATAAAAATTACTCCTTACCTTCTCATACAAATGGGTTCAATTAATCATGAAGTGATGTCTTGGTATCTCCTTCTTCATAGAGTTGTTTCCCTTCTTTTAGAGACTCTTCTTTGGCCCTTTGAAGTAGTGTAAGATTGTAATTTTCATGTCTCTTGAGGCCTTGGAATATTTTCATGGTTATAGATATTTTGTTTCACTTCCTCAACTTTGTTCTCTCCCACTCCATTGCACTTAGCTTGTCCATTTCTGCTCTTCTCATTATATGCCAACATGAGGATGTTAAAAATGATACACCTCTTTGATGAAATGGGTTGCTCTAACTTATTCTTCTCAAATGGATTGGTTAAATAATCCATATTTACCCTTGAAGAATGAAATTCCTCATTACCTTCTCATGCAAATCGGGTCAATTAATCATGAAGTGATGTTGTGTTATCTCCTTCTTCATAGAGTTGTTGGCCTTCTTTTAGAGACTCTTCTTTGGCCCTTTGAAGTAGTGCATGATTATAATTCTTATGTCTCTTGAAGCCTTAGAATATTTTGGTGGTTATAGATATATTTTTTTGCTTCTTCAACTTTATTCTCTCCCTCTCCAGTACACTCAGATTGGCCATTTCTTCTCTTCTCATCATATATCTGCTCAACATATACATACATACATATGTACACACACTAATTATCAAAGAATCTCAACATGATTTGTTTATAAAAACATTCCTATAATAAGGAAAGATCACAAAAATTCATTGTTATTATAATTTTAGGTTGAGGATGTTGTAAAATAGGGCATCCCTTCTCTATGACATGAAAAATGAGTAAAGCAAACATCTTCATGTATGATTTTGGGGTAATTTATGCCTTTTTAATTGTGACCATTCGATATCTTCACTTTCAATACTTTATGGCTCAAAAGGCACTGCCAACATGTTCAAGATAGCAAATAACATCCACAACTAGGTTATTGGCCTCCAATCATGCTTGATTGAGAGACCCACTACCCATTTTGGCCTCAAGAATGCCCTTCCCAATACAAGAAAATTATAGTTTTTTGGCCTAACTATAGATGCACATAAGATGTAAATTATAAGTCACTAATATAAATTAAAAGAAACCCCATGTGTATATCAAATTTATCTAATTTTATCTTAAAGCACATCGATGTAACCTTCAAGATGAATCTATGGCACATGATGTAGTAATAAGCCTTGAAATACAACCTTTTTGTAGTGAAGAGACAAGTTCTTATCCTCCAACTGACATTTCCACCTCAGGGACCTCTAGGTGAAATTACATTGCTTTAAAAATGTCTAGATAGGTAAATGATATGTGCTCCATGACCATAACCTCAAAATCCATATGGATGCATGTTTTAACTACTATTTAGAAGCATAGAAACACTGATAATAAATGTTGTCAAAGTTGAAGGGGTAGTTTAAGATCTCCAGCTCCAATGATTTATGGCTTAAAACAACACTTCCAACAAATCCATGGTGGTATATAATGTCTAAGACTAAGTTATTGACCTCCCATCATGCCCAGTCGAGAGACCTAGTAATCATTCTGACATCAAGAATGCCCTTCCTAATACAAGAAATTATAACTTTTTGGCCTAACTTCAGACATGCATAAAACATCAATCATAAGTCCTTTGAATAAACCAAAAGAACCCCAACATGCATGTTGAATCCCTATAATTTCACCCCAAATCACATTGATGAAACATTTGAGATGAATATGTGATACACACTATGATAACAGGTTCCAAAATGTAACTTTTTTGTAGTGAAGAGAGGGGTTCTTATCTTCTAACTGGCATTTCTACCTTGGGGACCTCCATGTGTAAATCCATCACTTCAAACATGATTGGATAGGCAAATGACATGTGCTCCCATGACTAAGACCTTCAAATACACCTAGATATATGCTTTTACTATTGTTCAAGAGTGTGGAAATGTTGGCAATAAATGTTGTCAAACTTGAAGGGGCAATTTGACATCTCCACCTCTAGTGCTTTGTGGCTCGAAACTAACAATACCAACACATTCATGGTGGTGAATAACATCCAGGACTAGGTTGTTGGCCTCCCATCATTACCATTCAAAAGACCCACTACCCATTCTATCCTCAAGAACACCCTTCCCAATACAATAAAATTATAGTTTTTGGCCTAACTTCATACACATGTAAAGCATAAACCATAAGTCATTTGGATGAACAAAAATAACCCTCATGTGTGTGTGTGTGTTAAATCCCTCTAATTTCACCTTACAACATATCATCAAAATCTTTGAGATGAATGTATGGTATACATTATAGTAATAGGTCCTAAAATGTAAATGTTTTACAATGAAGAGACAAGTTCTTGTCCTCCAACTAACATTTCCACCTTGGGGACCTCCAGGTGCGAGTCCATTTCTTTAAACATGTATAGATAGGCAAATGACATGTGATCCCATGACCATGATCTCTAAATCCACATAGATGCATGTTTTCACTACTATTTAGGAGTGTGGAAAAATTGAAAATAAATGTTGTCATAGTTGAAGGGGCAATTTGATATCTCTACCTTTAATATTTCATGGCTCAAAACAAGAACTGACAACACATCTAGGATGGTGGATAACATGTAGGATCTGGTTGTTTATCTCTCATCATGCCCAATTAGGAGACCCACTATCCATTCCAGCCTCAAGAATGCCCTTTCTATAATAAACAAGTACTTGTATTAAGATTCTCTTAGCTTCAAGAATATGAAATTCTTTATTAACAGTGCCAACCACATAAAGGTATAAGCTTATTTGACATAATTAACCTACATTAAAATTGTTAGTAAGTAATTAAAAATGAAAATTATATTTACTACCTATAAAATCAATAAAATTTGGTAGAATTAAATACATCTACATTTGAGAACTCAACATACCCTAGAATTTTAATCCAATGAACCATTAGGATTTGATATAATCTTGATAGTAGTAGAAATAGCTTCATGGTTTGACTCATGTACTTTTCATAGATTCTCATTTAATGACCTCCCATGATATTTGACCAATTTAATATTTGTTTCAAAAATAAAATTTGAATAGTGTAGCATCTTTCTATGTTTTTCAAAGTATTCAAACAACCATACATCTAAACTTTTGATAGGATATCGTTGAAGCCGAATTCTAATGACTACCATAGACCCAGTGGGATAGTCAATATTTTCTCCATATATAACTGTGGAAGTTAATTTTTTCATCTACACAGTGACATAAGTAGTAATTTTTGCCTATTCATTGTCCTCTTCAACAATAACTATAAAAACATGCCCTATATCATAAAAATAATTTTTAATGACAATGTCAAGATAGATAATGAGAATAAATAGTACATAATGATTAATCTTTTACCCAGTTACACTAAATCAGATACATGGTCAAAGTCATGTGACGATGTCATATCTGTAAGTTGTAATGTTTGTGGAACCTAATATGTGTTTATTGAAATTAAAGGTATCTAGCTCCATTCATCTACCCACTCTTTTGACTCACACTCATTCCTTTAGATTCCATGCATGTAGAATAAAAGCATGCCAAGTGTCTCATATGAATAGTCCAAGAACATGTATTTGAGCTATGAAATGAGTGGAGCTCACTTGATCCTATTATGGTCATACAATCCTCATACTTTTTCAAGTGTTTTTATTCCATCGACCAAAAATATCAATGAACAATAGAATTTTCTTGAGCACCATGGCCCATTTTCTTGTTACACTATTCAACAATGGTTGTTACATCAATCAAAATAACACCATCTTTAAACTTTAATTCCTCTCTCCCAATGACTATTTTACACATGCTCTATCACCATCATGCTCCCCTTTTCTATGGCTAGCCTAAGTGAAACTCCAAAATGTTCTACACTAGTGGTAACATGCATCCTACTTACTGAGTAAAACATTCATGCATTCTTGATTTGTAATGTGTAATTGTCTAATTAAATGTAATGTTTATTAAAAGTAATGTTCCTCTCAGTCAAATTTTCATAGAACATCTCAAAATAACTGTACACATACTTTGTACAATGTGATCGGTCATCACCAACATAGTAACGACACTCCCTTAATATTTTTTAATCTTGCTACGTATTATCAGGTGCATGCATGCATGAATAAGGAAACCTATACTAAGTTAGAATATTGTGATTGAACTTCTATTTGTGGTTTGAATGTGTAATTCTCAACAAAGTTGACTATTGAAATAATAGATTCAACTAGGAGTGTGTCCTTGATTCATTTAAAATGTTCATCCAATCATTTATGCCTATGTGTGACTTGCATACTCATAACAATTTCCTCATTGAATTTGACCATAAATTTTGAAATAGGTATTTATTTTATAACAAGCTCACACCTTTTATATTCTTTACCATCTTTTATTTGATAAGTCACATATTTGTATTTTCTCAAACCAACTAATTCCTATCCAATTTCACTTATACTCTTCTCATGGATTAATTTTTTTTTAATTTTGGCAATCCACCATAAATACTACAATTTCCATCCAAACATGTTTTGTTGTAAAATAGCTATACATCTAGTCTTTCAAAAAAAAATGGTTGGAATAAATTATCTAATTGATTCTAATGGAAATTCTAAGCCATACTCTTAAAAAATGTTGTCAATGTGCAAAGTACAATGTATATGGTGAAAAACATCATAGCGCATCAAAAATTCAACATGTTACCTACAATAAGTGGTGCGTGTGTGATTTATTTTTACATAGAAAGGTTTGGCCATCTTAAAATATCTTTGAATAATAGAAATTTGTGAATGTTTTTCCAAAAACTTAGTGTACAATTATGTTTGGGTCATATCAAAGAAATATTTTAGATGCAGTTCACAATTGCGAGAACCATTCTAATTTTCACTACATATCTTGTATTGGATGAAACTCTTATATTGTATTTCCAAAATTGTGCAAGTAAATATTTGAGAGCATCAGTTATATCCTTGTCCTTTTGTGGAAGTATACCAAAGAATGCCCAGATCTCATTGGTATTGGCATCATTAAGTCTTTAGGGTATTGCAATTGCTTTCATTAATGTTTTTTTATTTATGTTTAATTCTCGGATAGTTTTTGAAATCAATCATTTTCTCCCTATTTGACCAATTACTACACAAGTTGTAATTATACATTGGGTAGCATTATAATATTTGTTGTGTGATGTCACACCTATAATATGATATGCATCATGTATAATTTCAACAATTTCATTATTTTCACCATCCATGTTAGATGTTCTTAGTCCTATGGTGTAAATTTTAGGTCTCATCTTAATCAATTTCATCAATGAAAAAAACATTTGACATTTTTGACTATCAACATCTAATTATTCAAAGAAATTATCCCAAAATTTTTTAACTAGTATTCTTGAATGGTGTCCAAATATTTTGTTTTGCATTGGTTTAAAATATTTTCATCAAAATCAATTAAGTACTTATATTTTCTACACATAATCCTTATAGGTGTTGCTAATGGTGGAATTTGTTGAGAGGGTATTTTAAAATCATTATGTTTGCTACTAGTTTCTTCATTGTTACTTTCATTGTTTAGTGTTTCCATGGCATTTTCTTCATTATTACTTTCATCATTATGTGTTTCCATGAAATTTTATTCATTTTTAGGGGGTAAATCATCATGCATAGATTAATCATCAATAAAATAAAAAAAAATTTACTCTGAATGTGTACTTTCAACATAATTTAGACTTTTAGGTAAACATTCTTCATCTTTATTCAATTCATCATTATTAATTTCATCATTATCTACAACATTTGGCTCATTAGGGATAGTTTTTGTACCTTATCTTGAGAAAAATGTTTGAATTCATACCTTTTATTTTTCTCTCAATTCTTGTAACTACTCGAGTGTTTTGTGCTTTAACTACTTCCTCTTCCTTGAAAGAGAACCGTCACCCATGACTAGACAAAGAATAATTTGATTCTTTTTTATGATGGGTCCCAAAGAATAATTTGATTCCTTTTATCTTCACCATGTAAAGCATAGAATGATGAAGAGAATGTAAATGGGGTTAGAATTCTCAAAATACCTTAAAAACTAGAAAAAGAGTTTTTATCTATTGTGCCAATAATGTGTACGCATTATAGCACATACACATTATAACTATTATATTTGTACACGTTATAACATGTAGTATTATAATTATTATATCTATATAGTCATATGTCATATTTTTATGATATATGATTATATTATGTGATTCATTCCTATGTTATATGATCGCATGATGCAATCCAGACTATGAAATATTACTATGTCATGCAATCCTATGCAATCTCCATATTTTACTAAGCCATAATTTAGGTTCATATGGCTCAATTTGGCCTAAATCACATCTATAATTACACTAATTGACTAATTTGATCAATTCATGACTAATTTAGCCTCAAATCACATCTCTAATTTCACCAATTGACTAATTAAATCAATTCATGACTAATTTAGCTCTAAATCACATCATGTTATTATCTAATTAGGTTGAAAGGGCTCAGATTGGCCCCAATTTCCTTCATAATTGAATTGGTGGACTATTTACTTTATTTTATTATGATATCAAGGTTGATTGAACCCTAAATTACATCCTGTATATTTAAAACTAGGTTCATAGAGTTTAATTTCATCTAAATTACATCAACTAATTATAACCCTAAAACATAATTTAGGATCATGGGGCATAATATGGCCCAAACCATGTATCTAATTAGATAAATTCATGACATAATCAGAGCTAATTTAGACCCAAATCACGTCATATTCTTGTAGTTAGGTTGAAGGGGCTCCAATCAACCCTTTGTAGTTAGGTTGAAGGGACTCAAATTGGCCCCAATTTCCTTCATGATTGAATAGGTGACTATTTAGTTTAGGGTGTCATGACATTGGGGTTGATTGACCCCCAAATTACATCTTATATAGTCAAAATAAGGTTCTCAAGTTGTATTTCATCCAACTTGCATCATTGATTATAACAATCAACTAATTGGATCGATATGTCAGGAAATATGAGCTAACTTCTATCCCCAAATCACATCATATGGTTCAATGGATTCGTATTGGCCCTAATTACCTCTATATTTACATTTGTGATATAATTAAAGGGTTGATTAAACCACATATTTCATCCTATATAGTTGATTGAACCATAATTTAGGTTTATGGGGCTCATTTTGGCCCAAATCATGTCTCTAATTACATAATTGATTAATTGGATCAATTCATGACTAATTTATCCCCAAATCATGTCCTTCTCTTGTATTTAGGTTTAAGGGGCTCAAATTAGCCCCAATTCCTTCTTGATTTAACTGGTGGACTATTTGATGTATTTTTTTATGATATTGGGGTTGATTAACCCCCAAATTACATCCTATATAATCAAAATTAGGTTAACAAGGTTCAATTTCATCCAACTCGCATCGACTAATTATAACCCTAAATGTTAAACCATAACCCATAATTTAGGTCCACAGGGCCCAATTTGGCCCAAACCATGTCTATAACTACATCAATTGATTGATTGGATCAATTCATGACATAATCAAAGCTAATTTAGCCCCAAATCATGTCTCATTCATGAAATTAGGTTGAAGGGGCTCAAATTAGCTTCAATTGCCTCCTTGATTGAATGAATCAACTATTTGGTTCATTATATGATGACATTAGGGTCAATTTCACTCAAAATCATATCATATACAATTCAAAATACATATGAATGTGGCTCAATTTTTTTAGAATTATGTCATTGATTGCACCATTTGAATAATTAGCTCAATCTATGATGAAATCAAAGTTAATTTAACCTTAAATCACATTTTATAGTCACAATTAGGTTCAAGGGGTTTGCATTGACCTTAATAGCCTCCATAATTGAACCAATCAAATATTTCATTCATTACATGATGACATTTGAGTTTATAGAGACTCAGACCATGTCCTATACATGTCAAACTTGCATCTATCATTGAATAAAATGATTTTTTACTTCATTATTTGATGAAATTGGAGTTGATTAAGGCCCAAATCACATTTTATAGTCATAATTAGGTTGAAGGAGCTGAAATTGCCCTCAATTGCCTTCAAATTGAACCAATGGACTATTTGGTTTATTTGGTTATGATATTGGGATCAAGAACCCCAAATTACATCCTTTATAGTCAAAATTAGGTTCACAAGGCTCAATTTCACTCAAATTGCATCACTAATTACACCAATTCACTCATTCACTACATATGTCAGGAAATCTAAGTTAATTGAGCCCCAAATCAAATCATATAGTCGCAGTTACGTGCAAGGGGCCAAGTTGAGCCTAATTACCTCCACCATTGAAACAATTGACTCTTTCATCTATTTTTTAATGAAATTAGGCATGTTTAACCATAAATCATAGTTTATATAGTTGAAATTATGTTTTCACATGCAAATGCACCAAAATTGCATCACTACATCAATTATGTCCTTTTTATGGTTCTGTACATATTGATAGACTCCACTTTAAAATAAAAATATAAAATTATGAATGTGAATGGATATAAACATAAAAATAAACATGTATAAATAGATCTCATTTGTTTTTATGTGTAATTTCAACAAAAAAATGAACGTGTTATAGTGTGTACATGTTGTGTTATATTTGAATTTAAAAACCAAGTCTTTTGGCTCAAAAATGGCTTGGATACCCAACCCAAAGACTTGTACCTATCAACACACAGCCGAATCTAAGATCTTTGATAGAAATTAAGGAAATTCAACTTCCATCACCAAATACACTATGAATTTCAACAAGCCAATTCATAAAATTATTACCACAATGACGAGCATGGTCTCTTCTTTCCAAATATATGGTTTTTTATTTTTTTGACTATTTTAAGGTTTATAATTATGTTAATTTATAACTATGTATTTTTTAGGCCAATACATGCCACAAATATACATGCTTATATATGTTTAAGTATTTTTTTTTCATTTATCCAAATATGAAAAAATATGTATGGTCACAAACTAGGCTTAATTCTATACACATTCAAAAAAAACTAAATTTTGTTTTTTTTTTGAGGTAGTTATGGAAGTCGAACTACCATCTATCCATTTTTGGGTCAATTTTCAAGATCTATTTAATTATAAAATTAATTAAAAATATATTCCTTAAATTTTTCTAATAAAATATAGGTCACAAACTAGATTATGTTATCTAAATTTCCACAAAATAGTTTTAAAAAATATTAAACTTTACTATAAAAAGGTTGTGTCATACAAAAGACCATCTACTCTATTTTCTTAAAAAACTAGCAATTCCTCTTCAAATTTTATATTTTGACCTACTTACACTTAACCATTTTTTTTTTAAATAATGTTTTGGAAACTAGACTCGAAATACTACAATTCACGTTCTTATAGCATCTTCAAATTTTGAGTGTAGCCATCTCAAATAATCTCTAAAATTTGAGATTTTTCAACTTTTAGGAAAAACATGTGCACATGTAGGTCCCTTTTTATCCACCTATTTAACCCTAAAATCTAGATGTTAGGAATCGAGGGTTAAAGAAATAAAAATAGCTTAGGACACAAGGATATCTTTAAAGCAGGCCAATTATTTACAAAACTAAGATAAAACATATATTAAGGTTATTATGTTGAGATGTTAAACATAGAAAGTAAAGCTATGTTGGATATTACAATGATAATGAAAACAAGAAGTAGGTTGGATCTAAAACTTGGATCAGTTGTCTGATTCTCTGAATTGTATATTTATAGCTATGAACACTTGTGTTGACCTGAGATGGTTACATCTATGTTACTATCTGATTTGGATGCATGTGTCCAATATAGAATACATGTTGAAACTAGATGTGATGACATGGATGCTTCTAGGTTCTATGTGACCTTCACTCTAGAGCATTCAAATCTAGTTCATAAATTGTTGCTCTTTGTCAAATAGTAAAACCTTAGTTCTTCATCTTCATATTGGTTATGAGAAAAAAGGGTTAGTGGGCACATGGTGTCAAGATACCCCAAATACCCCTCTATCAATGAGCACTACCTACATAGCCAATACTTCAAAGAGGACCTAAGAAATATGTAGTTCTCCTCTACATGTTGGATTATATATGAATCATGTAATGTGTTATAAGCAAGTACAATAGTGACCTAGCTTGTAACTTGACAAATGTGGCTCATGGAATGCTCCTTCAGTACTTCAGACTTGTAGATGTGGTATCCCTATGACTGATATAGAAATAAGAAAAAATAAGGAATCTTTTGTTCACTTGAGTGTTTGATAGAATGATTCTGATAAGCTGCCTTTGTCTTTCTAGGTCTTTTATAGGTTCTAAATGAATGAGGGTTGAGCTTATATTTATACCATTTCCCTTGAAAAATATCTCGCATTAAAACACCTAGGTCGACCATAGGAATATGTTTCATTTACAAATTGGATGACTTTAAGGCATTTGAAACTTGTATTAGGGTAGGAAACTTACATTTACGTATGCATATGATTGGGATGCAAGTGTTCGAATAGCTATAAAATAGGTGCAAGTCCAAAACTTGCAAAGATGGAAGATAAGCAGGTTTATAACATTTTGGGTAAGATAGAAGGTTTGATTCATCATCATAACATAGGTTGGGCTAAGAGATAATCAATTAGGTATAGAGAGATAACGTATGTAAGCCTTTCGATAGTGGGAAAGGTCTAGAAGCTAAAGGTACATCTATGATATGTATTTTCTAAGTGTACAAGACTGAGGTGCTATATAATTTAGAAATAATGTATACACCACCATCTTCCTAAACTTACCCAAGTATGCATCTCATTAACTCCAGGGCTTGATTAATTATTCAAAATTGGTACTTGGTCACTCTCAATTCACCAATGGTTCAAACATAAAGAACCATCTCTCCAAGTGCTTCAATAAGGGGGCACATTTATCTAATTCTACATCACGATTTTAAGGTTACAAGGCAAAATGGTTTCATCTCCTTACAAGTTTACTCCTTGCTCTCATTTCAATTTCAATTTCAATTTTCAAAAGTTTAAATTTTTTAAAATTCTAAAATATGAACAAATGACTACTTCATGTGTTATTGTAGGGTTTGTTAAAATGAGTGCCCTGCATAATTTGAGTTTCCTACAAAAAGAAAGAGAGTGTTGTACACACTTAGGTTTATATTTCTCCTTTAATCTAAAAAAATTATTACTAGAATAAATGGGGGAGCAAGGGAATTTAGACACTTACTAAATATGGTCATATACAACATGACAATTTTAATTATTTACACATCTTATACTGCTTGAGTTACACGACTCTTATTCACCATTCCTTTAGTCAGTTATCTATATGCAAGCTTTACACCCTATTTTTTGTCATTACTATACAATAATTTCTAAGTCAAATGCTCAAATTTCCTTATATTACCTTCACATTTCTTCCAATTTTAGGACAATTATCCCTGCTTCTCTAGGATAGGATCATCCTAGGTAGATAAGTTCGATACTGCAGACCTGTCCACCTAGTGTGACCTTGTCCATGCACCTTTTAATGACTAACTTCCAAATTCAAAATAATCATTTGGGTCTTCCCTCATGTTTTTCAAGGTTGACCAAAGGAAATTATTCAAAATGATCACTGTATAAGCAAATCAAAATCTCATTTTAAAGGGACTCGATTCCTAGCTTGACACTATCTATTGAGCACTCGTAGATTATTACACATTGAGAAAATTTATCTTATTCTTCTCAAATTCAAGATAATTTAGTAAGATCAATCATAATCCAAGTTTGAATCATTTCAAATTAAGTAAATATCTTATATTTTCAAGTACCAAAGCCAATTTTATAGCTACATACATATAGTCAAGGGGCACAATTGCATAATTACTCTAGGTGGGAGAACTACGTGTGGTTTGATTCCCTCCTCATAATATCTAGATACATATATAATGGTCAATCATTAAAGGTGATGATTGGGGTTATCTCAACCCATTATACTTCCCCTTCTTTTTTAAGGTTTATATCTCTCACAAATACCCCTAGGATTTTCAAATCAAAGAGAAGGAAAATAGCGATCTCTTGTAATGAACCTAGGGATTTATTATTACGATGCATATTGGTGGTAGAGATGTTGGAATATGGCACACATTCCCTTAATGGGTGCATTATATTGATTAATATGGGTAATTAATGTTATTAATAAAATTTATGGATGCTTATGTTTTATAAGTCATCCCTTGAGCTATTTGAGATAATCTCACATGCATGAAAAGTAGTAGTTGGCTAGAGTAGAGTTAGTATAAATAAGGAGCATAGCTTAGTTTAAATGCATCAATGAAATATAATATAATTTGAGTGTTTAATGTAATAAGGAGGTTTCTCCCTTGAAGAATCCTATGATAGTGGAATTATTCCTTCCCCATAAGTAGTATCGTATGGTGTTGTGTTACCTCAAGGGTTTTTCTAATCTATTCAATTATTATATTTCTTAGTTACAAGGTTCATAACATCTTTGCATGATAATAACATAAGTAAAGCATCTCAACATGCTCATTAGACACAAACATAAAAGGCATATTGGTTGTAACTATGTCACAGTCAAAGCAGAAAAATCCCTAGTCAATGGACACGGCTGGCCTACATTGTTATCTAGGGAGTACACACATGTTCAGGGAGCGTAAACCTATCAATAAATATCCACAAGCCCTATTATTGATTATGATCAACCACAATCCTATTTCATCTTGATTTCCACTGTCAAACGTCAATTATAGTCAATGAGAAATCAAATTGACCTAAGTATCTTATCATTGGTTGTACTTACTATTTCTAGCATATGCCACTTGTCAACCTATTTCAATCAATTATAATTTACATTTAAAGTTATGATTAAATGTCAAATATTATAATCTAATTAGATTTATCAATTTTTATTCTTATTAAACACATTGATTAAACTCATTTCTAAATTAAAAATAGGGCAAAACATCTTCAATAAGTGTCTTATAAGCATTTATTACGTAGACAAGAATAGTGGAAGTAGTTAGCTCTCATGGCTAACATATTAGATCTAAAATTTAGATCATGCTTCCTCAATTAGAGTCTTTTGGTCCCCAAAATTTTTATGAACTCAGTAAATGAATAAATTTCTTCCCCATATATTATTTGGAATATCACTTTCCCTTGTTGGGTAGCTGACCCTGTGATTCAATTTTCCATCTTTCTTGCATTTCTCTCTTCATTATCCTTTAGGTCTTCTAAAACATGATGTCTTTATCTGATTCCTAATAATCATTAAGAGTAATGTCTTTAAAAAAAGGTAGCAATAAATCTTTTTCTTCAACATCTAGCATCTAAGGCTCACAGAGATGTAAGTTATCAACATTGACAACTAAATACATTTTCATATATGGAGGCAAATCTAGTCTGAAATAATTCTAGGTCACTTACTCCAAAATGATAAATGGACCATATGTAAGAGTCTTAAGCTTATTTACTTTACCTTAGAGCCTTTTTATACTCAAGTACATCTATACCTTATCTCCAACAAGGAAAATATGATCAATCTCATGTTGATCATGTCTTGATTTGTACTTGGTATGTGACTACCTCAACATCTCTTACACTTAGAAGTGAATTTGTTGAATCTTCTCAATGAAATTTTTAGTCTTGTGGATATCTGGATCAACTTTCACATTTCCTTTATACATTTTTCCCAAAACAACATCAAATTCATGTGGAGGTAAGTAACCAAAACAAGTTTTAAAAGGAGATCTATTAGTAGAAGAATGCAATGCCTTGCTATAGGAATGTTGAATATATATAAAATTTTCATACCAAGTCTTAAAATGCTTCCTATTGTACCCTCTTAATATTTTCACTGGGATTCTATTAAACATTTTGGTTTACCCATTAGTTTTTTGATGAAAGGTCATATATCACTTCAATTTAGTATCCATATTCTCCCACAATGTGGTCCAAAATTTTCCAACAAATCTTGAATCCTGATTTAAAATGATAGAGCTAGACAACCCAAAGTGTACCCACATATTAAAAAAAAAAAAAAATTGCATCAATTCCTTTAAGGTTATTTTTACAATTAATAATATACACATCCTACTAAACCAATCTATAATTGTAAACAAAAGTCAAGTCCCTTCTTAGACATAGGCAACCCGCCTAAAAAATCCATGGAAATGCCCTCCCATGGCCTAGACAAAATTGGTAATGGCTTATACAAACCCAAATTTAAATTATCAGGCTTATTTATACTACATAATACACATCCTCTTATGAACTTAGAAACATCAACTTGCATCTTTGGGCTATAAACATACCTATGTAGATGTGCTACTTTTTTTGTAACTCTAAAGTGATTTACAACTCTTGAAGGATGTGTTTTTCTCATTAGATGAATTCTTCCTCCTTTAGACACACAAAGCTTACCTATCTTATACAACAACTTATCTTGAAGATAATAATCCTTCTTAGGCTCAAAATCCACACCTTGGGGTCTCTTTGTTTCAATAAATGTTTCTCCAAAATTTACATCATGATCATATCCTTCTACATAAGATTCATGCACAAAAGGTTAAAAAAGGGTTATGGTTCCCATGGGTGAAATAAAATAAGGCATAGAAAACTTTTTTTTTAACTTGTTAGTCACACCTATCATGTATTTTATAACCAAATTAAATTGTTACAAGAAACCCATTCACTTATAATGTCTAGTTTCCTAAAGTTTAGTTTGTGCTCGCAAACATTGGAAAGGATAGTGATATGTATGAACAATGGTTTATTTACCCATTAGGTAGTGATTCCATTTCTTGACCTCTTAAAAAAGAGAATAGAGTTATTTATCACAAAATTGCACCATGAAATATATCTAAATGATAACATATGGGCTTACCTCCTTGCAATAGGAAAATCCCCATAACATAGTTACTAGCATATGTTTCCACCTCAAAAGTCTATTGTAAGTTAGGTAAAGTGACAATAGGAACATTGCTAATATTATGTTTCAACTCAAAAATGCATCTCATTATTTTTTTTCCCAAGTAAAAGATGCACCCCTTGTTTTAATGGCATGCAAAGTTGATGCTATGGAAGAGAAAGTTGGGATGAACTTCCTTAAATATTAAACTGCACCTACAAATCTTTTTGTTTTGATCACATTGGAAGGCATAGGCCACTACATGATGGCCTCTACCTTTGTCTAATCAATTCTCAACTTTACATATCCAAACACATGCCCCAAATAGTCAAGTGATTGTTGTGCAAAATGACAATTCTTTTCATTCAACAATAACTTGTTCTCCTTTAAAATTTGAAAAACTTGATTCAAATGAATGAGATGTTCATAATAAGTTCTACTAAAAAAAATAACATCATCAAAATATACACTAAAAAAACATCTATAAATGGCCTTAATATCTCATTTATCGACTACATGAAAGCAGTCAAGGCATTGCACAACCCAGAAGGTAATACCAACCATCCATAAATCCCTTATCGTATCTTGAATGTTGCCTTCCATATGTTATCTTCCTTAATCCTCCTTGGTGATACCCGGATCTAAAAATGCAATTGATTGAATTATTTCACATGTTGGAGTTGATCTAGAAGATTGCCAATCTGTAGAAGAGGGTACCTAATCTTGATGGTAATTTTATTGAGTGGTCTATAATCAACAGACATTCTCCATGAATCACAATTCTTGGGTACAAAAACAATTGGAAAACCAAGTGGAGAAGTACTAGGATGAATTATGCCTTGATTAATCAAAGACCATAACTGCTATTTTATCTCATTTTCATCCACTAAGGATTGTTGATAGAGACCTATATTTAGAAGAGGGCAATCTAGTAGTATCAAATCTCCTACTCAATAGGCCTTACAAGTGGAAACTCTATGAGCCCTTGGAAAAATTCCTTAAACTATTGTACCAACTCTCCCATATGCTCCTTATATTTATTAGTAAACATGATACAATAAGTTCTATGTGTAACCACTTATTTATCTTGTATACCTCTTAAAAGATAAAACAAATTTATCACTAACATTAATCAACCTTTTGGCTTGAGAGACACTTACCAAGGAGATCCTTGAGTTACCCTTATAGCCATTAATGATGCAGCTTTCACTATTATTCACCAAATGGTATTGATTGGCTCTTCACATAAAAATGTCAACCAAAATATATTTGTAAGAGCTACCAAACACTGCACTACATACATCTACAGGCACAACATCCATTATGACTTCATCAATAACGTGTTTATCAATACCAAACATGGCCTTGAATTCTTTGGTCACCTTTAGCTCTACTCTTTTCTTTAAAAAACCCAAAGCATAAGGATTAGGATGATTGTAAGCTTCTAAGTCCAACTTGTACACTAGATCCTTGCTTATTGAATTTTCTTTAGAGTAAGAATAAAAAAGAATATCCACTTTTGTCTTCTTAATCTAAACTTTAATATGTAATTTTTTGTAAGTTCACCTCGATCATGCACACTATTTATTTACAAACATACCTCCTTGTGAATAGAGGTATAACATAATGCCTCATCCACATAGGATGCACAAAAATTCTTTCCCTTGGAATGAAGTCAAAGCCTTACTTTTCTTTTTGCCTTTGTACATATGCAATTCCATATGTAACTTCTAACAGGTTTACTTTGAATGACTATCAAAATCACAATGCATGATTTTGAGAAAAAATGGTAATATCATTAAACTTACTTTTCCCATTTTTATTATAACCACTATGTTATTTTGGTATGTTTGAATTGGTAGATGGATCCTTCTTTTTGTCTATCTCTAAATATTGAGCTTAAGAACAAGCCCCATTTGTATCCATAGGATTGGTCAAGAGCACATATTCTCAAATGAATATGGAGTCCACCCATGTACTTCATCAAAATTTCATGTTCCACTATATCCTCTCCCATTTAGATTACCTTATTTAAAAACTTTCTTATATACTCCTGCACATGTTGGCCTTGCTTCTGCCTAAGATATTGTCAATACATGAACCTCTCTTCCTCATAAAAAATAGGATAAAACCATTTCTTGATCATCATTTTAAGTTCATCCCATTTATAAATTGGAGGAAAAATCTTAAAAACCAAGGTATAAGCATAACTTTCAAACCATGCTAAAGTATGACTGGTTAATTTTAACCTGCAAACAAAATTTACTAACCTTTGTTAATCTGATGCAAATTGAAATATACCTCGAGTTAAGATACCTAATAGTCTAGCCTCTCCATATTCACCTCTCCTTCATATAATCAAATCTCAATATCTATTGTAGCTTTGAATGGTATCAGAGCTTAGTTGGGGATTTTCTTCCACCTTCTCACATTCAGATTCTTTCATCTCCTCACTTGATTTTGAAACTTCTATAGAAATTCCTAGCTTCACCATGATAATCGTCATAATGGAGTCTAACTTATCATGTTTTCCCATGGATAGAAAGATATTAGGAACATCCTATTATAACTTTCAGAACCATTCTTCATCAAATGGTGGTACTTCTTCATCAAGATGGGCCATTCATCTAATTTCTTTATTCCACTTCCTTGTGGAAATCTCTTGATACAAGGGAACCATGATACCTTCACCACTAGTGCTTTCTACTTTGGTAATGGGCAAAAAATTGGAAAAATAGCTACACAAAAACCATAAATAATGGAACTAAACCAACTTTGATACAAATCTTATCCATAAGTTGGTGGATAATGTACTCACAATTCATCAACATGAATTCTATTTATACTTCTAACACACTTCATTGTGTTTGATTACTATTATGCCTTATTTTACTTGGAAAAAAAATATAAATGATGTTGTAAATAAATGGAATGAAAAAAATACAATTAAAAAGAGCACAAAATACATAACACATCAAGTTAGCCTAGAGAAACTCAAGATGAGAAAACACCAACAAAGTAAGGTGTTTATCCCTCTTCTTTCCACTAAGTAGTTCTCAAGGATATGGTTGTTGCCATCCAATGGCCTTCATGGACACAATTATAATTCACAATTACCTAAACACCTACATAATGATTTGAAACTTCTTACAAGTCTCGTCAAAAATTTCACAACACCCAATAAATAATACCAATTATGAAAAAAATGGAATACTAGCTCATGGATTCAACACTTATAACTGCACGGTTGAACCCAACTTCTATTGAATGGCTCCGCCTAACCCAAATACCTATATTTATACACAAACTCAACAACAAGAGGTACATGATCTCCTAAGAGATGTTATGAATTGATATAAATTTAAAAAAACAAGTCACATTTGCAACCATTACTTGTTTGAACTTGGGTCACACAATTTTCTAAATGGCCCTGTAGTGGATTTTTCTAGAAAGATGTAAGTTTCTTTGATAATCTATGGCATCAGGGTTGTGTTAAAATAAAGGGATACTCCCAAAGTATATGAATCATTTTGAGACTTCTTTTGACTATAAAAATGTTTTATGCACCTTTCTAATTGATATTCTTACGTGAATTGTCTTTTATAAGTGTTTAACTAATTGAACCTTCTAGGGTTTTCCAATGAAAATCCTATGTTTAGATTAAAGGGATGAGATGTCTAATATGCAATAATTAAGTACTAATTTTATGACCTTTAACCTTGTTTGAATTTCTAATAATATAAATAAATAGGGATAAATAGAGACTTATCTAAAAATTAATTGTCATAGATAATCTTGGTTCTAAAAGTTGAGATATGGGTAGTTATTAGTGTTGTCAACAAGATTATAGTGTTTGTTTGCTCACTAGACATTAGTGCCCAGTATGGATAGTAACACCATATGTGTAGTGTCCTCAATATGGCACTAATGTTCCTTTTATGAGACTATTCCTATTTTATGGATGCACCTATGTCTATAGGTCCTATTCCTGCATGACCAAAACCTAGAGCTCTATATTTTGCATACAAAACCTGATTTAATGTGCAAACCCTAATCCTCCTTGCTAGTATGGCATGAGAAATAACTTTTGTGTGTGTTATTAGGATAGACTAGAAATCCCCAACACCTTGTTGTGTAGAGAGTTGCCTACATACCAATACTCTGAAGAAGGATCAAGCACGATGTAGTTCTCTCACCTAGTGTTTGATGCAAGTGCAAGTGAATGTTAGAATAAGAGTGGCTTTGAATGCCTTGAATGTGCTTGAGCTTTTAAATATTTGAAAACTAGGCTTAGGGTTGTTGTAGATGGTAGTATGTATAAATTAGACTAGAATAAAGATCAAATACCTTAATTTTTCTCAACTTTGTCTTTGGTTTGAATAGATTTTGCATATATTTTCCATCTAGTGAATAGAGGTGGATTAGACTTGTATTTATAGGGTTTTGTTACTTATGTGGATAAAAAAATGAGATTATGCCAACCTTAAGAAGGGCACACATTTGAAAAACTATTCGTTGGGAAGAGCTAGGGCTAAGGATAGTAGTACCCAGTTGGGGACAATAGCTCCATGTGGTTGTAGTGTCCCAAATGTGGCGCTAATATCTTTTTAGACTACTAAGTAAGTTAAATTGGGGTCGGAGATGATAGTTCTGGGACTATGTTTTGATTGGCTATAAGTGACTATGGTGTGTTGAATAACTAAAAAAGTAAGTCTAATGCTCAAGGATAGGTTTATGGCTAGCCTAGGGATAAGTTAACTCAAGTGACACTCTTAGCATCCAATTACCACTTTTAGGTGATTGCATTCCCCCCCCCTTATGTTAGTAATGTATCAAAGCAAAATGACTAGTATAAAGGAAAAAGAAGCATACCTAGACTTACCTTAGAATTGATGTCTATGTAGTTGAGTTAAAATATGCAAATTTAGGTTTTCATATGTGAAACATGATCCAAAACAATGTCCTATAATGAAAGATGCAAAAATCAGCCCTTACGTAAGAGATGATCAAAAGCAAAAGACTATGCTAAAATGAAATAACTAAGTAAAGATAAGTAAAGAGAGAGGAAAGGAATGAATAAACCTCATTAGGTACATGAACCAATGCATGAACTTGGTGACAACTTGTGTGTGTGAGTGTGCATAGTGATCATATCATTGAATAACTTGAACTAAGTTGATGATTTGCTCAATCCTCATATGGGTGGCTCAAGAACTCAATATGATTTTGGATCCATCATTTCCCACCCCTAATCAATCAATCTTGCTCTCTATGAATATCTTAGATAAGACTATAAGTGTGTCTAATCCTCTTCTATAGGTGGCTCAAGAACTCAAGTAGGCCATGACTTCATCATTTCCCACCTGTGTGAAGTAAATGCATCTATAACTAAATTGTACAAAGTGTTGAAAGTATCTAACTGAGTAAATCTAACTATGAATTTGGCTTTGTGGCTACTTGGGTATATCAGGTAGCTCTGGGCCACTTGGGAATGCCAACCACTGCAAAGGAGTAAGGTGTAAATCTGGTGACAACCTGGAATGTGATATCAAGTGTATACAACATAGGGAATGACATGGAGTTTCCCATTCCATATGATCAACATGTCTAAAGCTGAGTATATAGAAACTATGTGTTGCGCATATGCCCCAAATATGGTATCTGAGTATACTAAATTTGAATCAAGTATATAATAGTTGAACCTATGTAAGTGATCTAAATGTATGAGTGATCATGTCATGCATGATGCCCCCAAATATGAGTAACTGGTATGAATCTGAGCTAAAATGAATGTGTCTAAGCTAAATCTAAACATAACTACCAGAATGTATGATTGTATCTATGCAAATCTGACTATACCTAGTGTACTAGTCTGAATGATTTAGATTATCCTAAAGTTAGGGCTACTAGACATTAGCATCCTATAGTAGATAGTAGTGCCCTATGGTGCTAGTGTCCCAATCTGGGTGTTAATGACTACTTGGTCTGATTTTTGTGTGATTTGAACTAATTGTTGATTTTATGTTCTATTTTGTGTCTACCCCAAGTCTAATTTCTTAAACTGAACCTTTATGCTAAAAGTTATCTATAAATAACAAAATAAGAGCCTAATCTTTGTGACAAACCCCTATGAATGCCCCCTCTTTTAAGGGTAGTTATGTAACCTATGTAAGCATTGACCTCTAAATCATTAGCTCTGCAAAATGTGTTAGCTGGTGATGTAGACACCATAAAACCACACACAATGATTTTAGATGTCAAAGCACCCCTAGACCACTTCAAGACCCCCTAGGGACCATCCCCAAAACCTTTGACCATAAACCTAAGTCTAGTTAATTGAATAGCTAAACTAGCTCACTAACCCACCTTGACCAAACATAGACTTTGACCCTCGACTATCGATGGTTACCCTAACCATTGATAGTTAGGCCTAACCATCGATGTTCAGGTTTTCACTGCTTGAACACCTAACACCCACTTCAACTACAACTTGCTTTCTTATAATTAGCTTGCCTAATCCACTCATGAATCAATGCATGTCAAAGTTAAAATTAGATAGCAAGTTAAACCTCTTATTGAAACTACACTTCCACCTCCCCCATCCTATCAAAAAAGAGGAATAAGAGGTGAAAAAAGATCTGTAACTATCAAGAGATTCTTGTATTAGAATTTCTTTGGCAGATCATTCTCCTAGTGAACCAACAAACGTGATAGAGATCCAAAGTGTTGCCACTCATTGGCTAATAACCACATATTGTTTCTCTATCAGAATTACTCTAGACCCCATCAACTAGTTCATCAGCTAACTATCTCAACCATTCCTTAGATCAATGACCAAGTAAGCTAAGTATCTATTTTTAGTAATCAGTTACTTTCTTTCTATTTTGCAATTAACCCAACTTGAACCCACCTTAAAAAAGATTAGTATGTAACCCTCACCATTTAGTCTCTCTTAACCAAACCAAAACCCATAGTAACCATCAACAATCACTCTGACTATCGATGATTCACCCCAACCACCGATGGTCACCCTAACTATCGATGATCACACCCAACCACCAACAATCACTGTCAGACAAATAAATAGCAAGTTGTTTTCACCCACCAGACCTCAACCAAATCCAACTTTCAGATCCTTTGCCTAATCACAAAACCCTACCCTATTTTTTGAGCCACACCTAATTCATTTGGCATCAATATCAATCTATTTATTTCAATAATTATTCAAATTCACCTATCTATTTATCAAGCACTTCTTGTATTTCATTTTAGTATCTTCTATGATATATGCAAGTACTTTATCTTTTATAACTTAATTGTTTAAAAGTTTGGATTGACAGCCTCCAAAGAATCTCGTGATTCTTAGATCTAGCTTGCTAGGCAATCCACCCTACTATCTAACTAATAGAAATATTTCTTTGAGTTCTTTCTTATCTGCAAGTCATTCCTCCCAAGCTAAAGAGGAGTATCTACAACTTTATGGATTAATGCATGCATAACATATCAGGTTATACTAACCATACCTTTCTCAAGCTTCTTTTCTCCTTCTTCCAAAGAATATAAATGAAATTACACTCAAACAATCTAGCATTCCTAGTGGGACACTTGAGTCTTTTCTTGAGTTCATAGTTGCATCTAGGTGCTTCTTGTTTTTTGATCATATAATGAAATCAAAATTTCACTTTTGGGCTTAAAATTGATTGCATCCATTGTTTACTTGCTTATTTTAGCTCACATAGCTTAATTAATCAAGTGAATTAATCATAACTTCACTCTTATCACACACACAAGACCAAACCACTTACATCTAATTAAGCATAAAACATTGGCATAAGGTCTGACTAGGATTTCATTACCTATAGGTCACCTTTCTTGGCCATCCTAATTGGATTTCATCACCAAGGGGATAACCAACTCAATGCTCTATTTAAGTATAATCTCTAGTAATCAATATATCTTGGCTAAGCACCTTATACCGTTATCACTGCAGTGTATAAAGTGAGGGGTAGGCCTTAATATCTAGCTATGTATTGATTCTAATACAAATCCCTTTGAGAGCCTAAACACAACCTAAAACCAACCATAGACTTTTTTTCTAGTACCCACTCTACAAGCCAAGTTGAGTCACATAATTCTTTAAGCTTAAGGCATAAGCCATAAGAGAGACTAAAAGGAACATTAGGATTTGACATGTTTTAGTGTGTGTTTCATTTCCTTGACTTTTTTTTGTCTTCTCTTTGTTTGAATTGTGAGATTGCTTGTATCTTCCTCTTTTCCTCATTTGCATGGTTTTAATTAGGCAACAACTAATAAACCAAGCAAACTAGGACCCACCTCCTAATCATCCATTTTCCTCTTCTCCCTCATCTATGGAGTACATCTCAGATGTAGAGAGTTCTCCTCATCCTTCTGAGAATCCTTCCATCCCTCAAATGGTTGCCCAAGGTGATGTAGACTTCACCACCTTTTTGGATAACAACCTCATAGCCCTCTAGCATTACCTTAACACCATATCTCACCATACCCCTGCTTTGGTTTTGCCTATTGACCCACCTTATAACATGCCATCCCACCTTATGGGTGACACCTTTATTTCCACCATCTCCACCCAACCTTTAGTCACTCAGGCATTCTGCTCTACCAATAACCCTACCATTATCACTATCCAAAACCAACCCACGCAACCAAGCAATACCCAAGCACCTTCTTCCCTAACTAATAACCCTCATAGCATAGGAACAACCTAACCTTTGGGCACCAATACTTCTATTACTATAGGATTACCCTCTGCTAGTGCCATCACCATTCCTCCCATTTCCAATGAACCTACCTCCACTCCATCTCAGAGCTTAGTGGTTTCCATACCTTCTACCCTTTCACCCATCAATACCAAAGTCACCACCCACCCTCTATCTACTAACTCATCCATACCTTATGCCCAACCTATATTAATCTTTCAATAGGTGCCCATTGTACCAAACCTGAGCTACATCTCTAACCCACAAGGGTATGTACCTCTACCTTCCACTTAACCACCTACCTCCATGTATTCATATATGGCATCATCTCAACCATCTATGTCCACATACCAATATGTGGTAACATCTCAAGCCCCCACCAACTATACATATGTTACACCTACCTAAACCCAACATAACCTACCTTAAAACTATGGGGGTGTACAACCCCAAACCAACCTTATCAAAATGTTAATGGATAAAATGACTACTTTAGATTCATCAATTTCTGGAGATCATAATATTTTGTCATATGACCAAATCTATAATGAACCAATTCATCTGTTCATCCCCATTGAACCATATTCTCCCCAATGAGAACTTCTAAATTTCTCAAAGTTTTAGAGTAAGGAGGACCCAAAATAGCACCTAAGATCATTTAGATGTTCATGCCATAGATTTGCCTATGATGATGCTCTCCTTCTTCGTAATTTCCCCATGTCTCTATCAATTCTGACACTAGATTGGTACAGTGTTATTACAAAGCATTCCCTCTTTTATTTTGCCCAACTAGCCCAAATTTTCTTAGATCACTTTTCTATAAAAATCTCTAAGAAAGTCTCCATCACTGATCTTTACTCCATTTAAAAATTTGATGACGAATCCAATGCTAACTTTGTGGCCTATTGGAGAAGTCTAATAAACCAACTCTCCTTCTCTTTACCCCAACCTGAGTTGATTGAACTCTTTGTTCGAGCTTGTGCTAAACACATCTCCTCTAATTTATGGGTCCAAAGTTTTATGACCTTTGATGAAGCTCTTACCATGGCATGAAAACTAGATAATAGAGCCATTGATGAGGGGAAGTTGAAATTGATAAACAATAATTCCACCTTCAAATCAACTGAGGCTCCCTCCTCCAAACCCAACAACCAAACCAACACTAACTCCAAAAATAAGGGAACTGCAAATGCAATTGTCCTTAAGACCACCCCTCAACCCACTATTAACCAATCTAACTCTTCCAATTCCTCCAGTCAAAACACTGGGAACCCAAAATGTTATACCCATAAATAATTCATTCTGTTTGGAGAGTCATATGCTTCGATTTTGGAGAAATTATTGAAATCTAATCTAATACAAATCCTTCTGATCAGACCTCTTCAATAATTTAATTTTTCTCATCCTATGCCTAGTTGGTACAAGGAGAAAGAATTATGCATCTTCCACCAAGTCATTAGACATGATGTTAGTAGGTGTAATACCTTCAAGAACATTGCCTAAACTCTAATTGATAACAGGGAACTTGTGTTGGATAACCCCAATGCACCCCCAAACCAATCACTTGACATCTTTCAATAACCATTTCCCAACCATGCTCCTTTTTCCAACAACAAAAATAAAGCAGAATCCTCTCATAATCATGAGGCCCATACTATCAATATGGTTTTTGGTGTACTCATTGTTGAGAAAATCATCAACTAGATCACCTCTTCCCCCACTCCACTTATAAAGGTAGTGGAGACAACAACCTCCTCTTCAAAGATGAGGAAACCATTCCCACTTCATCATTTTCCTCAATCATAAAATAATCCATTCTTGCTTTAGTGATCACTCCTAAGGAAGAAACCACCTTGCCTACACCTCCTACCATGGAGTTACATTCCTAGATATTGGAACCTCTTGATCAAGAAAAGAATGAGGTACTCATCCCTCCCTCTCAACCCCTAGGTTTATCCTTTGAATCCACTACCAGAGGATTTAGACCCATCTATAAACCCTTTTCTAAATAGGATATAAACTTAGAATTCATATCCAACCCTAACTTGGACTAGGCCACCTTTTGGCAACAACTTGGAATCTCATATAAAACCAAGCAAGAGCCTTCACCATCAGAATAACCTACCCTTTTAACTATCAAATCCACTATCATCATAACCCAACCATCGAACACCTCTACCCATCAAACCATAGCAGCAACATTAGAACCAAACTCACCCAAATTCACTAAATTGCCTTCTATTGTTCTAACCAAACCCACCAAGAACTTTGGCATATTTCTTACTCATAAAATTACTCACCGGTTAGTAAAGTTGGATTTAAGCCCACTAAACCTATCAAACAAACCCCAAGCTAAACCAACCAAGAAAGTAAAACCACCTAAAAACCCAAAAACCAAAAATCTACCTCCCCTCTCCACTTTGCCCTCTATTTTAGGACCCCATCCCTCTATCGTAATTGGGAAATCAACCATCCCAATCAAAACCCATCCACCACTTTTGGTTACACCATCACTCCTACTTTCATCCACACCTATTTTCATCGAACCACCCATGAACATACCTCCTATCTCCCAATTGCCTATAAACAAAATGATTACCCCTCAAATGTCTATACCCTAAAACCTTCTAAATTCAAGCTATCAACCCCTCTACCAAAGCTGAAACCATCCATCAAGAACATTCATTTACCCAAAACCTCTACCACTAAACCCACTCTTAAAATAGTTTCTACCCTAACCACCAAAACCAAGACCCCTATGTCTTTGCCACTATTGCTCGAGTCTTACTCAAACATCCTACACATGTTATTGTAAGCATATTGATTAACCTTGCCACCTATTAGAGAATTTGACCCACACAATCCTAAACCATCTTGATACAATGATATACTAATATGCTCATATAATAAAACACCTAGGCATGACACAGAGAACTACAAAGCTCTCCAAGTGATATCCCATTAGCTATACAATGAGGATGACTTATTATCTAATGAACCTCTTATGAAATCGACACCGATCTAAGAACCAATAGCCATCGACCAACACTTACCTACTCCTCTACTCTCACCTCAGAGCGAAGAGGAACTAAAGCAATCGTCTAACTTGACTCCTCCCCCAATCCATACCATCCATGTGGTCACATGATCATAATCTCAACCAAAGGATAAGAGAAAATCAAAAGTGTCCATTCTATGGACATATCCCTCTTCCACCACCCAACCACCTAGCCAACACCAACCACCTTCAACCAAACCAAAGGTGTCCATCTTGGGACCCTTTCAATCCAATCCTTCTAAATTAATCCAATGGGTAGTTCTGAAACAGCTTCACCAAACACTGGTAAAGATGAGTTTGTATGAACTAATCAATGCCTTACCCCATCATCACCAAGTAATGATAGAGGCTTTACAATATATAGAGGTTAGGCCAGAAGACCCACAACCTCTATCGACCTTTGTCAGAGTTCTTCACATTTCCAACCTTGTTACCCTCAAGGATTAGGAAATACCTTTTATCCGTCTAGATGATCTAGACCCTCCTCTTTTCATTACCGCTTATATCAACCAGACCCGTATCAAAAGGGTTATGATTGATGGGGGAGCTAGTATCAACATTATCTCATCCCATGTATATAACCAACTCCAATTAGCTAAGAACATTATGTCAAAAAATTTAGTGGTACTCTAATAGTTCAACGATACCATGGCCATGACCTTAGGCATTATTTTCCTTCACATTCATCTAGGACCCCACACACTTCTTGAGCTCTTCTATATTACATAAGGAGAGTTTTAGTATAATGTTTTTCTAGGATGCCCTTAGATTTGTTCCATGGGTTGTGTGTTATCTACCCTACACTGGTGTGTCAAATTTGAGCATGAAGGTCAAGTTGTTACCGTACAAGTTGAGTAAAGCCCTTTCACATCATGCAACATGATGTACCAACCCAACAACATTCTCCTTCCTCCATCCAACAAGCCTTCATCGATAAAATCTTAAGCTCCATCTTCTTTTACCACCAATTCATCCATTCCTTCCACCCAAATCCTCATAACAGACCCTTTGGAATCAACCTTCCAGTATCTTTCATTAGGGGAGTATCACCTTCTGACCCTTGATGCTTTCCCTATTCCCCAAGAGTATGGGAAACTTGACCACCAACCCAATTATGACCCTAATATTAGAACCATTATACCTTTTAGACCCTTAACTTGTCAAACCAACTTCATCTATGGGGTACTTGATAAACCCCTTGACACTTCTACCACCTCTTTTTCACCTCAACCATTCACCTCCAGCTTCTCCTATCTAGACAAACCAGACTTTTCCAAAACATACCTTTATAGGTGTGCTTAGAAGGGATTTAGTCTAGGTCAGCACAAACATGGGTTGTATGAGTTGTTTTTTATCAAAACCCAAAAACCTCATGAAAAGCATGACCTTGATTTAACACCACCTAAACAACAAACAAACCCACCTCCCATTACCGTCATTGATGAGTAAATCCCATCCTCACCATCCACTCCACCATCAATAGCTGAGGATTCTGAGATCATCCCCCCTAACTTTTTTTTTCCATCAACATGATCAGCCTCAAACCCCCAACTTATCAAAAAAAGGGGGCAACCATAACCATTCATTTGACCCACCCTGAGATGATAGGAGATGACTCTCCTACCATTAATACCATTTAGTGTTGAGATGATGATTCCATTCTCACCTATCTTGGTGTACCAAATTATTCTATCCACATATATCTTCCTCTTAAGACTTCAACCATGTTGAATGAATCCACCACATATATTAACTTGGGCACTCTTGATAACCCATGCATTGTCAAAATTAGCTAATAGCTAAATTTTGAAGAGCTTCGGGACTTCCCCTCCTTCCTGCAAGACCATATCATAGAATTTGATTGGTCTTATAGCAACATGCTAGGAATCAAACCCTCCATCACTACCCACAACATAGTCACCAACCATGATGCCAAACCTATTTGACAAAAACTTTGGTGAATGTACCCTTGCATAGCCCTTCTCATCAAAGAAGAGCTTCAACATCTCCTATCCATCAATTTTATTCAACCCATTGACTATCCCTAATGGGTCTCCAACATTGTACCTATCACCAAATCCACAAGAGGACTTCGTATTTATGTGGACTTTTGTGACCTCAACCTTACTTACCCAAAGGATGACTTTCCTCTACCAAGCATTGACCAACTAGTTGACCTTATATCCAACCATGAGATGTTATCTTTGATGGATGGGTTCTAGGGATACAATCAAATTTTAATTGCCCTTGAATATCAGCATAAAAACGACTTTATCACCCCATGGGGGACTTTCTGCTATAGGGTCATGCCTTATTGACTAAAGAATGCTAGTTCAACCTACCAACTCGCTATGACCTACATCTTCCATGAGCTCATTCACAAAATTGGCAAAGACTATGTTGATGACCTTTTGGAAAAATCCAAATGTCGTAAGGATCATTTAGATGTTCTTAAGATTATCTTTGAGCAACTCATCCATCACCATGTCTACCTTAACCCCAAAAAGTGTATTTTTGGGGTCTTGTTAGGAAAGTCCCTTAGCTTTATTGTTTCCCTTCAAGGAATCAAAGTTGATCCAACCAAAATCAAAGTAATACTCGACATGCCTCCTCTTACCCACCTCAAATAGCTTTGTAGCTTATAAGGGAAGCTCCAATCCATTCATCGTTTTATCTCTTAACTCTTAGAACGATGCCAACCCTTCCACCACCTCCTGAAGAAGGATGTATCTTTTCAGTGAAACAATGACTATCAAAAGGCCTTTGAATCACTTAAAATTTACCTTTTGTCCCCACCTGTCCTCACTCCTCTTAAGGAAGATTAACCTTTTTACCTTTATATCTCTACCATTAGCCATTCCTTAGAGGCAATGCTTGCTCAACGAGATGAACAACATAAAGAGCAATCCATCTACTACATTATCCACATGCTTGTAGAGTACAAGACTTGATACACCCATATTGAGAAATTTTGCCTAGTTTTGGTCTTCATGGCCACCAAACTTTGCCACTACATTCTCAATCACAAAACCAATGTCATAACCAATACCAACCCACTCAAGTATATGCACTCCAAACCATATAAAAATTGATGTATGGCCAAGTGGCTCATGCTTTTGGCTAAGTTTGACCTTGAGTACATTCAGAAAAAGTCAATTAAAGGGTAGTTCATTACCGACCAATTGATCAAAGCACCCTTAACTAAGGACAAACCTCCTCCTCTTGAGTTTCTTGATGAGTCCATCGTGACCCTCTCTCAGGTGGACTTTACCTATCAAGTGACCATGTTTTTTGATGGATCAAAATGTCAACATGGTTGGGGAACTAGCATCATCTTTATTCCCCTTCATGGTGAACCTCTTCCTTTATCCTTCAAATTAGATTTCAAATGTACCAATAATATGGCTGAGTACGAATCCTTAATGATAGGCCTCCAAATCGCATTAGCCTTGAGGGTCAAAATGATCGACATCTTTCGTAACTCCCAACTTGTGGTCAATCAAATCAATGGCTCTTATCAGTACAAAAATGATGTTTTACAATAATATAAACAATAATTTTACATACTCCTAATATCATTTAAACACTACCATATCTGAACCACTTCATGATCTATGAATAAGTTTTCCAATACGATGGCTTCCCTCACTTCTCAGATCCCATCTGTGCCCTCTGACTCTAAGCTATCTATCATTATCCATTAACTTACCCAACCTTCTTATGCCAAATTAGACTCTCCCACCATATTTAATTTGGAGGAGACCCAACCCGACCTATGGTATCGATAAATCTTCAACTATCTCAACCTTGTCATCATTCCTTCTAGCCTTTCTAGAAATGCTTGATGAGCGTTTATCCAAAGTACCTCATTTTATACCATACTATGGGAAATACTTTATAAATGTGGCTTTGATGGTCTCCTCTTATGTTGCCTATGTAGTAATGAAGCCTCTTATGCTATCAGAAAAACACATGATGGGATCTATGGGGACACTTTAGTGGCCTAATCATCTCTAAACATATCCTTTGCCTTGGCTATTGCTGGCCTACCCTTAACCAAGATTGTTGTGATTATGTGAAAAAGTGTGTCAAATGTCAACAACATGGTAATTTACATCATGCACCTAGCCATAGTCTTTGCATATCTACATATTTTTAGCCATTTTCACAATGGGGTTTAGATCTCATTGGTGAAATTAACCCCCATTCTTCATAGCAATACCATTTTATCATACTACAACAGAATATTTTACTAAATGGGTAGAGGTTATTCCTCTTATCTCAACCAAAGCTTAAAATATTGTCAACTTTATCAACCATCACATCATCTATCATTTTGATGTTCCTCAAAAAAATTATCATCGATAATGGCAAATCCTTCAAAAATAAACAAGTCTAAGGTCTTTGTGATGCATTCAGTATCAAGTTAATTTTTCCATTGTCCTATCATCCATAAGTAAATAGATAGATAGAAGCCTCTAACAAAACTCTCAACAACATGCTAACTAAAAAAGTCAATGCATCTAGTTGGGATTGGCATCTGCACATCCCTTTTGCCTTATGGGCATATTATACTAGCATTTGAACCCTTACAGGTGATACCCCTTTCTCTCTTGTGTTTGGAGTGGAGGTTATCTTACCCCTCGAAGTCCAAATTCCTTCTCTTTGCATATCCCTACAAGATATCATCTCTGAAGATGATTACCATCAAGAACGATTAGCCTAGCTTGAGCTACTTAATGAGCATCATTTAGCCCACTCTTACCCATCTCCATGTCTATCAAAAATGAATCAAACATGCTTATAAAAAAACACCTTAAAGTGCAAGAATTCAATATTGAAGACCTCATCTTCAAAGAAAATCAACATGTCACCAATACGAAGAAAAGAAAGCGAGGTAAATTTACTTTCAATTGGCTTGGACCTTATATCATAATGCACAAATATGGACTAGGAGCTTACTAGTTATCCTCACTTGAAGGGAACCCAAAACTTGAGCCCCTAAATGCTTTGCATCTGCATCCTTTCTTTTGTTAAAATAGGATCAAACTCACCTTTTATCCAACTTAAGCTCACCCCTTATTTCCCAACCACATTCATCTTCATATTTTAGAAACAATTGATTAAAAATGAATCATGTAATTATCCATCACAACCATAGCCTAATCATGATCAATGGGTACCATGTCTCTACCCATGGCATTATTCTCATGGTACCTTTTGCCTCTTCATAGGATGGATTACCATTATCATTGTCACCTAAACCTCTTTTACACATAATCAACCTTCTTGTGTTTTTTTTTTGCCTTCATAAAAGGTGACCCATTAAGCCTCTATAAGCAAGTCCATGACATCACAAGAAAACATCAAAAAATAAAATCAAAAGAACCCATCTGGGTCACTCTCTAGCATTCATAGAGTGCTCCCTTGAAGGATAGCTGCATAAACATATCAAAATTTTTCAATATAAGGTAGATTGCTCCCTTGAAGGATAGCTATCGAAAGCCTTAAATAAATCACACACAAATTAAACCACTCCCTTAAAGGATGATTGAGTAAAGAATTTTTCAAAGCATAACAATTTCTTGGAATCTTCTTGCATCGATCAACTTCCCCAACCTTCCCAAACAATAACAAAATAACAAAAGACCCATTATTATACATCAAACAAAAGCAAAATAATTTGAAAGCCATAATCAGATCTCATAAGTAGACTTCCTGTATCGATCAGTCTACACCTTATATGACATGGACTTGTTTGTACAGGAACTTTGGTGACCTATAGAAGAGGTAAGATAGTATCTCAAAAAGGTTCCATTTTCATCTCTCTCCCCTTCATACACTATAAGCAAGGGATTTTTGAGCTCACTTGACATAATGTGATCAAGATACCTTTGTAATCAACTAACGAATGCTAATGTTCCTTAAGCCAATCCAACATCAATTTGTTTTAGTCCTTGCCAAAGAAGAAAAATCATGCCTCCTTATTCTCTCATACTAGTCGATATATTCACTCAGATGTTTGTTTCTTGAGTATATTATCTTTCTCACATCTGGTTTTGTTATTTAACTTACTTTATGTGTTTCACTTTAATTTCAACAAAATGACCATAATCATAACCACATCACATAATATCATCATCAAAATCCATAACAATATCATCATATCAACATCATAACGTGAATCATCCATTATCATAATCACAATAAACCATTTTCACCACATGTCTAAATCTAAATGAGAAAGCATATACTCATTGAATTTCAACATCAAAATCCATAACAATATCATCATGTCAACATCATAGATTAAATCATCCATGAATAATGAGCATCAAGAACCGTAATCATAAATATCATAAAAATGATCATAATCATAAACAACAACACATTATCATCATAATCACATCATAACATCAATCCATATCAATCATTATCATAAACATAAATAAAGAAACATATCATCACATGCCTAGCTAGGTGAGTCCACATCTGCATCATCATGAGCATAACTATAATAAAAATTAATCAACATGAACATCATAAAAATGAACCACAATCTATATATAAATATCATATTTATAAATCATGAGTCTATAATCACATAATCATCATCATGTATACAACAATATACATATCTCTCTCAAAATATACATCTCACTACATCAGCTCATAGGCCAGTATAAAAAACATATACATAATAAGTATAATGTCTCATCCCAACTCTGTGATCCTGGGGTACCACTGCCTCTTAGAGCTTTCCCTCTTGTGCCTACGTATCCACCTGTAAATGCGTCCCACTGACCTAGTGTCACCGTGTTAGCACCACCTATAATCCTGGCCTTGTATTCACCCCATCAAGGTTCATCTGGTAGATGCTTCAAGACCAAGGCTTCATAGTATCACATCTCCTCCATAGTCACTACATATCTATACATCGAGATAGTCCTTACTAGTTCCACCATTGTTGGTACTCCACCTCCTACCTACAAAAGAGAATCTCTCTCCTGCATCACCAAGGCTAGTTGAGATCTAGCATGATCTCTTTCACCTATAATAGTGACCAACTGACCTTATGTTGCTGCCAATGATGTCTGTGTCACTACTTAGGATGCATGTGTTGTGGATAAAGTTTCTCATGCCTAGTCCCTCTCAACCATCACTACCTATATATCTGGGCCACCAACACCCCACACCTAAGCCTATTGACCACCTCTACTAGCTAGGTTAACATCCATAGCCTACTAACCATAGTCATCACCCCCAAAATATGTCATAATATATAATGTATGGTAGCATGTAGGATACCCATCTACAACACCTACATCATCTATCTCTGTCCTCATCAACAGCTCCTCGTAATCCATGAATATCTGAACTGGCCATGGAGTGGGTAGTGGGAACTCTTCATCCTCCCTCCTGTAACTCAAGAACACCCTGGGTATATCCTATATGAGGCTGAATAGCCTTTGTACCTTATCAAATGGTATCAACTCTTTCTCACCCTCTCATCTACTATATATCCATCTTTAGCTCTACAAGGATAGAGTATGTCTACTATAATGAGCTCATCCTATAAACCTGACATATGGTCTCCAAATTACATCTCTAACAACTAAAGCATCTAGTAAGCCTCTAAACCAGTCTATGTCATGTACCCCTCCTCCTGGTCTAGATAGGGTATAATCATTTCTCCACCTCATGAATCTTAATCTGAACTCCATCTACACATAGCCTTCCCATGACAGCCCCATAGGTCTCAGCACTAAGATGTGTTCATAGGCCCAGCAATATAGGACAACGCTGACACTGATCCCATATCTCCTATGGGCATGAAAGCCCCACAACTCTTGATAAATCTAAACTAATAGTACAAGGGCACATGCAAACATTGTGTGACCCAAAAACATCTCCATCAGCACCCCCAATAATAAATAAAGACACCTCTCACTGTTAAAATTAGGTAATGCATAACACATCACTGTTATCATCATCATGGTGAAAAGCCTCTTTGCATCCTTGTCCCTCTAATAGAATGGTGTGTAATGGAAACCTCCAGAGTTCTACCTCATAAAATCCATGTCATCTCCATACAAGAGCTCCATCAAATCATCTCACTCATCCCTCTTAATATGGTAGATTATTTCCCCCCGTATGAGTAACCATACAATCATATGGATGTCCTCCAGTAGGATGGTCATCTCCCCTATATGCAATAAGAAGGTATTAATGGCAGGATCCCATCTCTCAATGAGCGTCACTAACATCATTTCATTCCATGGTATATGTCGGTATTGCACCATACCACCGAGGCCCACATCCTCCATGTGTGCCTAGTCATCAGTAGTCATACCTTGATGAATCTCATTAAAAATTTGGGACACTTTGTCCCTCATCTGAATCCTCTCCCATCCCTGCAAAGTTTGATAGCAAACAAACTTAGTTCTCTATACTATTTTGGCCTATGAACTCAACCTCTTACACTTACCTTTTATGTTAATCTCTTCAAATCATAACATTTTCCTACCATGACCTATACCTATGACTCATATACATCACTACCCTTAACCTATTTAATCTAAACAATCTGCTTTTAACTATTACCTATCAACCTTCAATTATTACCCCAACATTTAAACCATTGACCTCATTTATTCATAACCCTCACCCCTTGACTTTTTACCACTAATTTTTACACTAACCCTTAGCCATTACCTATCAAATCATTCACTATCTACTATTCACAAAAACTTTTACCTATAAACCTCTTACCATTAACCTTAAAACTATCTATTCACACAAACTTTCAAGCATTTCCAACCTCTATTGACCATTGATGATCAAGGTGGCCATTGATAGTTAGGAGAACAATCATCAATGATCCCCACATAATGACTATTGATGATCACTCATCAACTACTGATGATCGATAGTGATCGGTGACAGTCGACAACGACTATTGACAGTCATTATAAAGTGACTGCTAGAGATCAAACTAAACCCTACATACCCAAAACCCTTAAAATTTTATACCAACCCACCTTAACCCATCCTAAACTTGTCATTCCAATCTAAACTCCCATTTCAACTTTAAATTCAAACAAATCTATCAAAACCTTAACCTAGGTAAAACCATACCTAACCCACCCTCAACCAATCACAACGAGCAAATTCAAATCAATACATTTTCAAAATTAACACTAAGTTATCAATTGAATAATAATGCTTACCTCATTCCTCAATCATCATTGAGGAGGAACACTAGGGACCACCACCTGGTCTCATGTTCTCCCTCATCCACTCTGCATCCTTGTCAAGGCAAAGTTCAATCAACTCAATCTACCTCACCCAATCAATCATTCTCACCACAATATAACCATTTTCTCTCACAAAATGCCAAAGAGCTCATCATCAGAAGTCAAAATTCACAATGAGAAAAAAGGACCCACGATGGAATTTTGTCTTTGCCCTTTTAGGGCTGACATGTGACCATTGACAGTCAGGGTAACTATCGATGATCGACCCTAAAGGTTAACCCTGACCATCGATAGTCAACATTTTTAGGTTTTTTTCTCCCCCCACAACTTTCTCAACCACATATTCATCCAAGACACCAAACCAAGTACCCACCATAGGAGATTGCCTTATCTGACAAACATAACTATACCACGACAACCTCACCAATTGTCATTTTGGCCCAAACTTTTGCATGTTTTGTGATGACCTTGCCTTGGTCCTTTTAACCGCACTAACTAAATTGCCAAGTTGAACATTTTAAACTTGTGCTACCTTCACACACCTAACTAATTTGTGTCTTCACGAGAGTACTTCCTACCTCGAATACCCATAAAAACACTGATCATGTCTAAGAGACTTGTGTTTACAAGTGTAGCATAACTATCACATATGGTCATGTGGTCTACTTTTCACTTATCCTCCTAATACTGACCTTAATTTTTAGCAACCATAGCAACCTAATCAATGTGTGATATTGGCTATTGCGCTTAGTCACACTTTGTACGTGTGTTTTTACTTTAATTCCCAACCTACCACCCATTTCATTATTAACTTACCTACTTATCAAACCTGCACCTGAATCTATTTCTCCTCATTAATTCTTGATTTGAGGGGGAACCCATCCTTCCATGCTCATGGTAGCCAAACCTTCAACCCATAATTCATTTTTGTCTTGTAGCTTGTTGTTATAAACTATATAACAAAAAGGGGCAAAATATAGACACTAGAAAACCACACACAATGGTTTTAGATGTTGAAGCACCCCTAGACCACTTCAGAACCCCCTAAGGACCATCTCCCAACACTTTTACCTCAAACCTGAGTCTAGTTAGCTGACTAACTAAATTGGCTCACTAATTCACCTTGACCAAACTTAGCATTTGACCCTCGATCACCAAAGGTCATTCTAATCATCGATGGTTATGCCTGATTGTCGATGGTCAGGTTTCCACTACCTAAACACCTAACACCCACTTTAACTACAACTTGTTTTTTTATAATTAGCTTGCCTAATCCACTCATGGATAAATGCATGTCAAAGTTAAAATTAGACAATAAGTTAAACCTCTTCTTGAACCTACACTTTCACCTCCCCCCTCCTCCTACAAAAAGAGAGGAGTAGGAGGAGAAAAAGGATCTGTAACTATCAAGACCTTATTGTATCATAATTTCTTTGGCAGGTCATTATCCCAGCAAACCAATAAGTGTGACAGAGATCTGAAGTGTTTCCACTCATTAGCCAATAACCACATACCATTACTCTGTCAATATTACTCTAGACCCTATCAACTAATTCATTAGCCAACTATCTCAACCATTCTTTAAATCAATGACCAGGCAAGATAAGTATCTATTTTTAATAATTAGTTACTTCCTTCCATTTTGTAACTAACCCAACCTAAACCCACCTACCAAAATCTAATTATGTAACCTCACCAATCAGTCTCTTTTAACTAGACTAAAACCCACAGTAACCATCAATGGTCACTCTGATCGTTGATGGTCTACCCCAACTAATGATGATCACCTTAACTATTGATGGTCATACCCAGTCATTGATGGTCACTATTAGACAAATAAATAACAAGATATTTTTACCCACCAAACCTCAACCCAATCCAACTTTCAGATCCTCTACCTAATCACAGAACCCTGCCCTATTTTTTGAGCCACACTTGATTCATTTGGCATTAATATCAATTTGTTTATTGCTATAATTAGTCAAATTCACCTATTCATTTATCAAGTACTTCTTATATTTCATTTTAGTATCTTTTGTGATATATGCAAGTACTTTATCTTACAGAACTTGATTGTTTAAAATTGTGAATTGACAGCCTCCAAAAAATCTCATGCTTCTTAAATCTAGCTTGTTAGGCAATCCACCCTATTATCTAACTAATCCAACCATTTATTTAAGTGATTTCTTATCTACAAGTCATTCCTCCCAATATAAAGAGGAGTATTTATGACTATCTAGATCAACACATGCACAACATATCAGGTTCTACTAACCATACCTTTCTTGAGTTTCTTTTCTCCTTCTTCCAAAGAATATAAGCAAAATTTCTCTGAAATAGGTACATGTGCAAGATATTTCAATATAATGTATAAACATAACATCAGAATGTAAATGTATCTAAGCATAAGTAGGTAATGTAACATGCATGTTGTAATCTAGCATTGCACAAAGGTGTCAAGATAGATGTAATAAATGTATATAGTAGTAAAATCAAAGTAACTACCTAGGGGGATGGGGCATGATGTCCATTACAACACCCAAGTAGGAAGGGTAGATGCATGAGGTCCCTCATGACATCAAAAATTGGTGTGTGTGTGTGTGTGTGTGTGTGTGTGTGTGTGTGTGTGTGTGTGTGTGTGTGTGTGTGTGTAACAAGTAAAGATAAGTGTCATGGTGTCGAAGCATATAAGGAAGAAAACATACAAGCACATGAGGCATGCAAAAGGTAGGCCAAGGGGCCACAATACAAGAGATATGGTCACATGTCACTAAATTTGAGCATGAATACATATAAGAACATGTTCATATGTCCACATATGCAAACAATAAGCAATTTGGCATAGAGCCACATAAAGGACATGGGCACATGTCTAAGGCATACAAATAGAAAAGTGGCATAGAATCTAAATAACAATGGCATATTCAAATGCCCTCGAAGATGGAAGAAGCATAGAAACACAATCAAGTCTAATATAGGAATTAGAAATGAAAACATGTATAACTGTGTAATACAAATCTATGTAGATGATATGATGCATATATACTAGTTAGCAAAAAATTTGAGCAATAAGGAGCAATGATCAATATCAAGATAAATCAATGTGTAACTAGAATTTATATTATGTAAAGATAGACTTGGTTATATAAATTGTGTAGGAAATGCCCCCAAGTAGGCGAATGTATCGAATCTATAAACCCCGATCGATTTAAATGCCCCTAATGGGTAGATGATATTTGGTATGAATAAGCGGAGAGGACCGGAGTCCTATCTAGAATCTGCAAGCACTTGACAAGAACAAGTAAAGCATATGTGTATGATAAAAGTGACTATCCTAAGATAGCTAGCAATATGTAATATATGACAAGTAGTAGAAATGTAAACATAACATTGCATACAGTCTATAAATATTTTATGTTTTTGAAATATTTGAATGTTTTTGTATTTTTACATGTTATATTGTCTTTATGTTTTTTGAGTATAAGCTATGTACAAGCAATTAAAAATAAACTATGTATAAGGAGTGAAAGAGAGAAGGAAATATGTACAAGGGTATAAACAATAATAACCAATGAGTTTCATGCGAGAGTCACCATCACCATGACCTATGTCAAATAGGGGAACTATGATCATTAATGTGGTGTGAAAGGGTAACATGAGCACATGATCTGTTGTATTATATAATCTAAGCCTAAAATTGCTTGAGTAGTGATGTTATGGCACTGACTGTGATACCTTGTGAAATATAGGGGTCTTAGGGACCAATCTAGTAGATGTATAAGTTGTAGGTGCCTTATGTTGAGAACCCCTAGATCCCAATATAATTGATCTCAGCATAAACTAAGTAGAGGAAGATCCTCTAAGATTTGTGATGTATCTCTAATGCAATGGTCTCTCTAGTAACGGTCTCTAAGGGAGAGTATGCATGCATGTGGATAATACAAAAGTAGACATGGTCTACTCCAAGGACTCTACTAAACACTATGATGTATTCATATGAGTTGTAATCTCTAATATAACTGATAATTATGCCATATCTGGTAGTATAACTGGGACTGTAATTGGTGTCTATGATGGAAGTATGACTAGAATCTATGCTAAAATTGTTTATGGGATGGGAAGAAGATACTCATATGGGACACCCTCAGTCTTAACCACCTAGTTAGCATGTATATACTTGAGACATCAATGTACTATAGATGGGATGGCTCAGAGTTGTTGTAACCATGGCCTACCCAATAATATATCAAATACATCTACACTAGATATTACTAGGAACCAAGTGCTTGTGTGTTGGTCCAACCTGTAATGGAAGCACAATCTCCCTGATGGAGCTCTGAACAAAGCCACTAAAACAAATAATGACTATATATATAGGGAATATATCACGCTCTGTGTAGCCCAAGTGTTGTAAAAGTGTCATGGTGCACATGCTTGTGATTGACCCATTATCAACCATAACACTATGAATAGGATGGTGGTCTATATATGCTCATATGAAGAGTGGAAGTAAATCTGTGTCATCATCCACAATCTCCTGCTCTGAATATATGGTAAGTGGTTGTTTTACTAAAAATTAGGAAACTAAGGGTTTAATTTCCTAATTAGTAAAGAGATCTGGATTAATCTAAAAAATTTGTGAATACATTATGCCTAGATTAACCTATTGATTTGCTAAATCTAGATTAGATCGATTAATTACTAAAAATAGCAAACAAGGGGATAGAGAGTGAACTTAGCTAATTTTTGGACTGAGACAAAGGATTTTGGAACTACAAATTGCTGAGATGACTGGGCAAACCATTGGAAACAGGACCCGAAAGTCTATTTTCTGCTTGGACAATAGCACTAGAAACTAAACACTTGGAGGTCCAACGCTATAGTCTTATTTTTGGTGATATAGTCCCTCTGATCTACTTCTTTTGATCTTTTTGGGTTTTGTTATGATACTTTGAGAGGCTCTATGTCTAGAATATCAGGTCTCAATCATTTGTGAAGCTTTGCGTACAAATGATTATGTCCTCTAGGGTACTAGTTCCTCCTTAGGCTTGACAAGTGGCCTTGAATCAACTAAAAAAGGCGTTAGTGTGTATTATACACTGAATGCACGATCACACCCCATGTGTGGGCACGCTGCCTACATACTAATACTCTGAGGAGGGATCAAGGCCAATGTCATTCTCCCAAATTGAATGTGTATTATGCAATCTTGTGTATGTAATGCAAGTATTATGTGAATCTGGGCAAGCTTGAGATGACTTGTGACTTATGCAGGAGATTGAGTAGGTTGGAAATAGTAGTGGTTAGCTGTATGCAGAGAATAGGAAGATTTGCTTGAGTGTGCTTAGTGTATTTCTAGCTCGTGCCTTTTGAATGATTGTTAACCCTTCTAAATGACCCTTGAATAGGTTTTTATAGGGAAACTGATGATCCTAAGTTAGATGAATTTGTGTTAGGCTGATAGAGAAAAAGATAAGGATCCAAGGAAATTTGACCTTTTAAGGCTAAGAGTGAATTGGACAACAGTGCTAAAAAGTGGACACCATAGGGTCCAGTATTATAGTACAACTTATGGTGTTATTTTTAAGGCAAATGGACCTTAGGGGATAGGTCTATGCCTGAGAGAGGAGTCTAGGGTAGCTAGGGATGATTTACGAAGGCTTTAAGTGACTGGGAAGCAGTGAAAACATGCTTAGTGGGTTGTGCAAGCAAGCAGGAAAGACCTATGGTTTGGATGTCACAACTCATGTTGAAGTTGTACAAAATGCATTTTTATGTAATTACATTTGCCCCCCCTTTCTTCTAAGTATGCATCTAAGTGAAATACTAGGATAAAGGAAAAAAATATAAGCGTACCTGAACTTACCTATGAGGCTAAGCCCAAGAAGCTGTGTGATGTTAGATTTGTGCGTGGTGAGAGCACATTGTACTATGTGAATCTGCAAACAAGGAAAGTAAAAGTAGATCAGTTGTTACTAGATACACTATATCTAAAATAATAATGTATAAGGATGGGTGAAAAGAGAGAAAGAAATAGAAATGAATGAATGCACCTCATCGAGTACGTGAACTAATACAAAACCTATTATGTTGTTGGGTTGTGTTGAGTGATGCTAGATGAATATTGAACCAAGAGTTATATCAATGGCTGAGCTGAGTGCTCAATCCCCTGGAAGGTGGCTCAAGAATTCAAAGGTAGGCCCTTTGGCTCCATCATCACCAACTATGCAAAGTTAATGAATCATGTGTGTGCTAATCAATGTCTAGATTATGTGTCTAATCCTTCTGAATAGGTGGCTAAAGAATACAAAGGTTAGTTAGATTTTTGGATCCATCATTGACTCATGATGTGAAGCTAAATAGAAAGATATTGGTATAAGCTAAATGTCATATGAGATGGCTCATGAAGCCCATGAACGTGCTATAATCTCATAATGTTAGCATGGATAGATGAATGTAACTGAAAACTAGGCCAATGTTGGCCACTTTGAAAGATGGAGATTGGAACTCATATAAAAATCCCCTCCAAAACTAGAATCAACTTGAGAACTCAAGTACTCAAGAATCAAACTTGTATGAAATTTTACTTGAAAGTGATGCCAACTACCTACATATGGACTAAGGCATGTAACTATTGGGAACATGCAAGAAAATATACTGAACTCGAAAAAGAGAAGGCCCATGCACCACACACATTGCCCCTAATACTGGTGTCTAAAACATAGATTTTGAACCGAAAGTTGTATGAACTGCCATGTCTGAACTATAAGTGGAAGCCCTCGTGTTGCATACACATGATGCCCCTATATCTAGATTTTCTGAGTGAAAAAGTGCTAAAAACCACTAGATTTTAGACTATACTATTATGTAAAAATTGTGATTGAACTCACCGCTCTGCCTGATTCTGAAAAAAACTAAAAAATTTGTTGTCTAGACACTAGCGGTGGAAATTGGACACTTTGGCGTCTAGTGCTATAATCCCATTTTTGGAGCTATTGTCCAAAGCCAAAAATAAAAAATGGATTGTGTTCTCTATTGTCTACCTAATCTATTTTGTTTGTACTAAATTATGGAATCTGGACTGAACTGGTTTGAAACTATTTTTTTAAATCGATAGAAGCTCTTATCTTTGTGAAAAAACCATGTTTGTTGCCTCTTATGAGGGTAGGAATGAAGACCCTACAATGACTACCCTCAGAAGAAGAAGCCTTGCAAGTATGTTAAGCTACGAAAATGTTTGATATAGCATTGATATTCATGATCTCAAGATATAGCAAAAGTTGTAAATAGAGATTGTTAGATCTATAAGGGTATGCCTAGACATACATAACAATGTAATTGTTAAGGTGTGGAGCTAAAAGCTTCACCAAATGAGCGAGTTTGCAAAGTTGCAGGAATTACACAGTCACCGGCGTCGGTCAGGAGCGACCGATGTCAGTCAGGAGTCGACTAGGAGATGCCGGTGTCGGTTATGTTTGGCCGACGTCGGTCAGGTGCAAACAGGCAGGGACCGACGTCGGTCACCTGTGCGTCCAGAATGTTATTTCTGTGGACAGAACAAAATGTTTTCATGTTAGGATTAAGTGATAGTCTTAAGTCCGCATCTCTATTTTAAGTAAGACTGTTTAGAGCCCTTGATTAGGAGGTGCATCTAATGGTTGTAGTTGTATGCTCATGTTTCCTAATTATTATATATAGGATTAGATCTTCATAGCTTATGTGTAATGTTGAATTGGACACAATTGTAGAATTGGTCAAGAACAGTACTGTATTGTATTGTATATGTGTATTATTCCAAGTGTTGGAATTGATTGTAATTGAGAAAGAGCTCTTGAGGGAAATAGATCTAGAAAGAGATCTGTACATCTGAGAGAGGTGTGGAAGAAAAGAAGTTTCTTCAATTGTATTCCTTCTGTAAAGAATTTAATACAAGTTTTCAGGGTGGTTTCTTGTATCTCTTATTCTTTTCTATTTTTTATTCTAGTTACTTATCATTCTGGTTTAATTCCGCATTTTATTGCTTTCATAGTGTAATCAACATTGTTGGTTGATCCCCAACAGTAATAGCATGTATATAAGAGAAAGTTGGAATGTGAGATGTTAGTTGTTAGTTGTTAGTAGCATGGAGGGATGGAACATGATGTCCATCATGGCATCCAAGAAGCAAGGTAAATGCATGATTAGAATCATGGCATTGCACACAAAGAGAAATAATCAAGCAAACAAGCATATAAAGCAAGAAGCAAGAAACACACAAGGGTGGCCAAGGGGCCGAATAAGCATGCAAGGCATATCAGGCATGTTCAAATGTCACATACACACATAAAAGGAAATAACAAAGATTGGCATAGGGGCTACAAGCACATAGAAAGGCACATGTAAGGGACATTGGCAAATGTCCTAAAATGCAAACAAGAAGCAAATAAGAACTAGAAAAATGCAAACACATCTGGCTAATCAAAGTAAAGAGTAAAATCAAGCAAAGTATTGGAAATGTAAACATGCATCTAACTATAAAAAGCAAGAAGCAAGAGTATACAAGATATGTAATACAAGACTAATGTATATGCTATGAAATACAAAAGTTTGGTAAATGCTAATGAATGTCGATGTAGAATCCGTATAAGCAAGTAAGGAACATACTAAAATAAGATGTCTAAAGTGTGTAGTGTAAGAATGACATAACCTAGATGGTGTACTCATGTAGAGTGTGCCCCCAGTGGGTAGATGTATCGATATGTAGCTAGAATGTAGACGTAAGATGCCTCCTCAATGGGTGGAGTAAAGCAATCAAGGATTTGGATGCACTGCACACACTTAAAATAAGATCAAGCGAAGTTTGGTAATATAAATAAACTGACAAACAAGTAGCATAAAATAGCGTAATGTAAGTCTAGCATAGTGTTTTAGTAATGTAAGAACATAGATGATACATATAATTGACATATTTTTGTATTTTTTTTTTTAAGTTTGTATTGTTTTTATATTTTTGGAATAAGCTATGTACAATCATGCAAAAGAGATTATGTATAGGAAATATTGCAAAGGAATGATACTAACCGATGAGTCTCATATGAGACTCCCTATCATGGTGTCCAATATAAAAAAATTGAATCATGTGTGATCATGAGGCACCATGGAAATGTTGAGACTGAGGCTCTAAAAATTAGATATGATGTAAATGCTATGAGATCTATGAAGTAAAAACTGACTATAGGGATCCTCTATAACTTTGACAAGTAGATGCAATTATAGGGTTCTTAAAGACCCATCTATAAGAAGGAGAAGCTCTTTGAACATGCACTCGATGTGTAGATGCCTGAGATCTTAATGAAACTACTCTACGTGTGGAAATTATAGCTAGAATTTGTCTAGAATCCTAGAACTAAAACTAGCTCTAGAATTGAAACTGGCACTAAAACCAAAAGTGTCAACTCATATGGAACTCCAATAACTATAATAACTTGATTAACATGAATGGATTTCATGCATCAATGCACTATAGATGGAATTGCTTGGAGTTTTTGTATCCAAGGTCTACCAATTAACATGTCAAAAACTCCTACACTAGGAACTATAGTGAATGGGGTGGTCATGCATGTAGGACCAACCTGTAATGGAATGAGGATCTCACCCAATCTAGTCTAACTATGTCCACTAAATCCACTAATAACTATGTTTGTCAGAGTGATATCCTACTCTGTATACCCCAAGTGTTGTACTAGTGTCATATTACACATGTTAACACTGGACCCATTGTCAATTAGAACACTGTGAATGAGATGATCATGAATAAAAGCTTTGATGAAGAGTGCACGATAATCTATGTCATCCTCGATAATATCTTGCTTAGAAAAGGAGATAGAAGGTTAAACTAGAAGGATAAAATGAAAGGTGTCAATCATGTGACTCAATGGATGTGAATCGGTTGTTGATGCACTGTATGTAGCTGGTAGAGGATGCGCTTGATATGCATGATGTACACCTAATGTGTCTTGTATCTCTGACTTGCTATGCTATAGAAATATATCTGAAAAGATTTTAAGTGACTTATCCTACGTTGGTTTAGCCTGAGGAGGCTCAACTGAAGTGCCTATATCAATATGGTTGGCATCAATTAAATATTGTATCTTGTACCTAAGACTAATGCATTTATTTGTAGTATGGCTTGGTGCCCTATGAAAATCACAAAATGCATTCTGATCATATCCCCATAGAAGAGGCTTTGCTAGATCAACTCTGATAGGAGATAGAGAAATGATATTACATTCTAGTAGCACTATAGAACTCTGGCTGGAGAAACTGGTAGATTTTTAAAAGGTTGCTGAAGAGGTGCTAATAATGTGACTCTCTACGGGGGATCTAAAGTTGCATTACTGTTTATTGAGTATGTCCTTTGCTGTCATTAAACTTGACCTTATATGAGACTTTGTTGTTACTCTTATTAGTTGTATTTGATACACTTGTGTACTTGAGTTTGCCCATTGATACGAGTTTGATTTCTCATTATTTTGAAAGTGTGACACAATACTGTGAAAGAAGAGAATATTTTGAACATTTTTGTCTCATGCAAAACTGGTATAAGACTCTATTTGAAGAGGTCTTGTAACTCCTTATCTGCCATAGGGCTAGTCATCTTAGCCAATATAGTCTTATATATGAGAACATACTCGGTGAGAGGATCATTTGAATTATGTTTCTATTGTCCAATTTGAGAAAATGACACCTTATCATCGATGTTGATACTGAAGTGTGCTAAGACCATGTTAGTAAGAGGATTGAATGCATTGACCAACTAATTTGGTAGACTGTAAAACCATTATAGTGCATGATCCTTAAGGCTCCTTGGAAATAACTTAGTTAATAGCTAGTCATTTAGTACATAATACAAACATGCTACTTGAAAGGCTCTCAAATGTGTCTTTGGATCACCCATGCCATCGTAAAGAGTGAGCTTAGGTTGTACAAATCTAGGTGGCAAGGGTGTAACAACTATATGTCATACCAAAGGTGTATGCAATAAAGTGACATAATCCAATGCCTGTGTAGATCTAGTGGTACCTTGCTCAATATGTTTCACCTTGGATTGAAGAGATTGAATCTCTTGCACAAGGGCTACAACATCAGGAGATAGGGATGTACTAGCTACAATTGTTGGCATAGAAGAAGGTTGGGCTGCTATAGGGGTTGTTGTGACTTAGTTGCCCTCGTAGTGTCATGTGCAACTGGTGGCTCTATGGTTTGAAAATACTCAACTTGTTTGGCCTTCTTTAGTTCCATGATAGATTTCAAGATGTTAGCATGATCATGGGGCTGTTCCCTGAGTCTTTCTCTAAAATTTTGTAAAATCAAATTTTTATTGAGTACAACTTCATTGTCAATAATGGGTGGAAGTGGATTGATAGTCCAATGTGATAGAACATGAGCATCAACATGTGTCTCATCATTATTATTCTCATATTACTCATTATTAGAATCATGTTCATTGAAATTAATGTAATTTAGATGTGCATGATCTATAACAAGGACTTGAGTTGGTTGCTTATCCTTCAATAATGGGTGGAAGTGGATTGATAGTCCAATGTGATAGAACATGAGCATCAACATGTGTCTCATCATTATTATTCTCATATTACTCATTATTAGAATCATGTTCATTGAAATTAATGTAATTTAGATGTGCATGATCTATAACAGGGACTTGAGTTGGTTGCTTATCCATGTTATAGGAACTAGTTGCAGGAATCTATTTGAATTTAGGAGGGTTGCCACTAAGTCTTACACTCCATCTCAAAGGGAGAGATGCAAGGAGCTTAGAGGGCATAAGGAAAACAATTTAAAAAATAATAGAGTAGATTACATAAAAATAATCTAAATAATGAATTTAAATGTTCATAGAAAAGGATATCGAACTCCAAGTATGTACGGTGATAGCTCAGAATGCAATAGGACCTAGTGTATGAACCTAAGGATTTTTCAGGTATATTATTTGCATAATACTATGAAATTTTAAATTTGAAAATGATTTTTTGATTTTAATATCCAATCAAAATTTGCAGAAAATAAGAGGAATATTCTAGAAAATTATTGGAACTTAAGTGATGTAACTAGGGTTTGAAATGATTTTTTTTCAAAATTAATGCAATAATTTGAAAAATTTACTGAGAATTAGTAGATTTGACTTGGAAAATATTAGGAAAAATATGAAAATATTTCTAAAATTAGCAAAATATTTTTCCTAGGGGTCTGGAAGTGGTTTCATGCAAAAAGGACCTAGTATGTGGAAACTAAGGTTTTAGTGAATTATTGAAAATATTGCACTTAAATTTATAGTTTTTTAATTTTTAAATTCTAGAAAAATCAATAAAATATTGAAAAAAATAAAAATAGTTACCCCTAGGGTTTTTGTGTGAAGATTCGAAGTAAGTCAGGTTCACCAAATGTTTTACTAGAAATTAGGAAACTAAGGGTTTAATTTCTTAATTAGTAAAGAGGTATAGATTAATTTGGAAAATACATTAATACAATATGCCTAAATTAACCTACTAATTTGCTAAATCTAGATTTAATCAATTAATTACTAAAAATAGCAAACAAGGGGATAGAGAGTGAACTTAGCTAATTTCTAGACTGAGACAGAGAATTTTGGAACTACAAATTACCGAGCTGACTAGGTAGACCATCACAAACAAGACCTAAAAGTCTATATTCTGCCTGGACAGTAGCACCAGAAACTAGACACTTGGAGGTCCAACATTATAGTCATATTTTTGGTGCTATAGTCCTTTTGATTTGCTTCTTCTGAGTTTTTTGGGTTTTGTTATGATACTTTGGGAGGTTTTATATCTAGAATCTCAGGTCTCGATCATCCATGAAGCTTTGTGTACAAATGATGATGTCCTCCAGGGTCCTAGTTCCTCCTTAGACTTGACAAGTGGTCTTGAATCAGCTAAAAAAAGGGGTTAGTGTGTATTATGCACTGAATGTATGATCACACCCCATGTGTGGGCACGTTGCCTACATACCAATACTCCGAGGAGCGATCAAGGCCAATGTAGTTCTCCTAAATTAAATGTGTATTATGCAATCCTGTGTATACAATGCAAGTATTATGTGAATCTAGGAAAGCTTGAGATGACTCGTGACTTGTGCAGGAGCTTGAGTAGGCTAAAAATAACAGTGGTTGGTTATATGCAGAGAATAGGAAGATTTGCTTGAGTGTGCTTAGTGTATTTCTATTTTGTGCCTTTTGAATGATTGCCAGCCCTTTTAAATGATCTTTGAATAGGCTTTTATAGGGAAACTGATGATCTTGGGTTAGATGACTTCATGTTAGGTTGACAGGGAAAAAGATAAGGATCCAAAGAAATCTGATCATTTGAGGCTAAGAGTAACTTGGACAATATCACTAGAAAGTGGACACCCTAGGGTCCAACACTATAGTCCAACTTATGGCGCTATTGTATAAGGGGATAGGGACCTTAGGAGACAAGTCTGTGTCTGAGAGAGGAGTTTGAGGTAGCTAAGGTTGATTCAAGAAGGCTTCAAATGACTAGAAAGCAGTGAAAATATGCTTAGTGGGTTGTGCAAGCAAACAGGAAAGACCTATGGTTTGGATGTCACAAGTCATGTTCAAGTTGTACAATTTGCATTTTTATGTGATTATAGTGGTCTAGGTGGCATTGTAGTGTGATAGACACCAATAATGTCATGTAAGGGATGTGTCTCCTTTGTAATTATGTGATAGGAAGCTGGTGGTGGATGAGCCTGGTGCGTATAGTGAACACTTGATATGCCCCTTGCCTCATTAGTTGTATGCTTTGGAAAAGGATATGAAAATATTTTAAGTGCCTTTGCCTCTGTTTGTTGTTTCAATGCCTCTATGGATATGCCCACATCAATAATATTGGCCTCAATGAGATCTTGTATCTTGTGCTTCAAGATAATATATTTGTTTGTTGTGTGGCTTGGTGCCCTATGATACTCATAAAATGCATTTGAATCATAACTATTTGGAAGAGGCTATGTCATATCAACCTCTTTAATGGGAGGGAGAGATATGACATTGCATTCCAATAGTTATTGTAGAGCTCGTGCTGGTGACTTTGGAATATTAGTGAAAACTCTATGCTGAGGAGGGGATAAAACCAATCTAGGAGTAGGCTCAAAAGTTACATTGACTATGGCCTTTTGATCACTTTTATTTTTTGTGGCCCTCACCTCGTATGGAGGTTTGTTTTCACTTTTAATAGTTGAATATGATCCATTTGTGTACTTGAGTTTTCCCATTGCTAAGAGCTTAACCTCTCTTTCCTTAACTATGAGGCACATATCAGTAAATGTGAGAAACTTTTTGAATAAGATTACTTCATGAAGTGATGGTAATACACTTTGTTTAAATATATCTTGAAGCTCTATGTCTACATGGGGCTAGTCAATTTTAATAGTATTGTTTTGTATCGTAAGACATAATTAGTTATGGGCTCATTTGACTTTTGCTTTAACTGTGCCACTTATGCATACAATATTCTATCACTAATGTTGATAGAGAAGTGTGCTAGGAATAAGTCAGCTAAAGGATTGAATATCGTGATATATTAATTTGACAAATCATAGAACCATTGTAGGCCATAATACTTGAGATTGTTTAGAAATAGCTTCATAAGAAGCCAATTATTTGACATATAATCCAAGCATGCTATGAGAAAGGCTACGAGGTGATGCTCTGGGTCATCTTTGCCATGATATAATGTGAGCACGGGTGCTAAGAAACTAGATGGCAACTGAGTTACCATAATGTGATTTGCCAAAGGTGTGTGTAAGAGAATGTTGGAATCTAAGGCATGTGAAGGCTTGGTTACTCCTTGCTCAAGATGTAACACCTTAGACTGCGGATTAAGAACCCCCTACATAAGGGATTGTACATCTGGAATAGAAGAACTAGCCATAAGTGGTGTAGTTGTTACTGATGGTCGAATAACAATCTTGGGTTACGCTATATGAGTTGGTTGAGTGGGCCCCATTGAAGGTGTAACAACATCGTTAAATGGAGGGGTTGAAGATTGACCATTATTTGTCTTTTAGAGTTCCTCTTAAAGAATGTTTATGAAATCATCTTGTATATTTTTATGTTTGGACACAAAGTATTGTAATTGATGCTTATCAATTTCATCGAATATGTTGTTAAATTCTACCATTGTAGGTTGAAGAGTAGGAAAACAAGTTTTGTGTATTTTAAACCTTTTAAGAATAATAATATATGAAAGTTTGTAAAATTTAAATATTGCAGCAAATTGTAATATTTTTAGAATTGAAGTCCGAGTAAATAGAAAAAGACACAAACTCTAAGTGTGTATAGGGTTAGAATTTTTGGAATATATGGTTTCTTTGCACCAAGTTAAATTATATGTAAAATAAATTGAAACCCTAATATGAAATTGATTTTAATTAGCTAGGTTGTCTAAATAAAATCAGAAAATCAAAAGTATTCAACCCTAAATTTATTACACAAAATTTGGATGAATGCAAGCTAGGGTTTGAAGTAGTATTTGAAGTAAGATGGGTTCACCAAATGATTCAATTTTTTAGGGTTTTACAATAAAAATTTTGTGTTTATATTATAGGGTTGAGATGTCTAAATTAGTTAAATAAATATGCAATAATTAAGTATTGATTTGCTATAACATTTGATCTTGTTTGACTTTATAATAATAAACATAAATAGGGATAAATAGAGACTTATATAAAAATTGATTATCGTAGATAATCTAGGTTCTAAAAATTGAGATCTAGGTAGTTATTAGTGTCGTCAATAAAATTCTGGTGTTCGTCTACTCACTAGACAGTAGCGCCTAATATGGATAGTAGCACCATATGTGCGTAGTATCCTCGATGTGGCACTAATGTCCCTTTTGCAAGAATGTTTCTGTTTTATAAGGGCACATGTGCTTATGTCTGTTGGACTTGTTCTTGCATGATCGAAATCTAGAGCTCTATATTGTGTTTGGAAAACTTGATTTAATATACAAACCCTAATCCTCCTTACAAATATGGCATAAACAATAATTTTTGTGTGTTATTAAGATATGAACATCCTCAACACCCCACTGTGTAAAGAGTTGTCTAATACCAACACTCCAAAGAGGGATCAAACTCGATGTAGTTCGCCCACCTAGTGCTTGATGCAAGTGCAAGTAAATGCTAGAATGAGAGTGGCTTTGGATGTTTTGAATGTGCTTGAGCTTTGAAATGTTTGAAAACTGGGCTTATGGTTGCTGAAGATGGTAGTATGCAAAAAGTAGGGCAAAATAAGGATCAAATACCTTGATTTTGCTCAACTTTGTCTTTGGTTTGAATAGCTTTTGGATCTATTTCCCATCTAGTGAATAGAGGTGGATTATATTTTGTTATAGGGTTTTGTTGTTTATGTGGATAAGAAAATGATCTTAGGCCAATCTTAGGAGGGGCACACATTTGAAAACATATCCATTAGGAAGAGTTAGGGCTAAGGAAAAAAGCGTCCAGTTGGGGACACTAGTGCCATGTCGTTGTAGTGTCTTAAATGTGGTGCTAATACCCCTTTTGTAGACTGCTGAGCAAGTTGGATTGGGGGTCTAAGATGACAGTTTAGAGACTATGTTTTGACTGGGTGTAGATGACTATGATCTACTGAATGATTGGAAAAGTAAGTTTAATGCTCAAGGATAGGTCTATGGCTAGCACATGAATAAATTAACTCAAACGACACTCTTAGCATCCAATTATGACTTTTAAGTAATTACACTTATAAACAGTTATTATGTAAATGAAAATAATGGAAATAGTTAACTCACATGATAACATACTAAATTTTAAATTCAGATCACTTTATTTTTTGGACATTTATATTTTTATGTTTTTTAGTCTCTGCTTGAGGGAACTATAAAAATCGATTGAAACAATAGTTCTTATCCAACGAATCAATAAAATGCAAGATTTTTTATGCATTCCAAAGTTTAATATCAAATATTAAAGAATATTTCATACACGTTCTCATAGAATATTCCACTTAGCTATTAATGATTGGATTATATATATATATATATATACTTTTTAAATTGCACTGAAGTTTATTGCCACCACTTATTGTTATTGCTAGTGACAACTCAACTTTATATTTATTACTATTTATTAAAATTTAAAAACTCTCCATCTAAAAATTTAGAAATTCAATTTAAAAAAAAAACTAGTTCATAAAAGTGTCAACATGATTTATTTTTAATAACATGCATAACTAAAAAATTATGAGTTATACATCATTTATAATATTTTAAAAACTAATTATTAATTCCTTACATAACAATCTTTATATTTATTGTAATTTATTAAAATTTAAAAACTTTCCATCCAAAAACTCTAAATTAACTAGAAGAAATTCAACTTTCTAAAATAAACTAGTTAAAAAAAGCATCAACATGATTTATTTTTAAATATTATTATATAATATTTTTTAAAATTTTTAATTATTATTTTAGTTCAACTTTCATGTTATATAATATAATTATTTAAATTTATTTAATAATATTTAAAAATACAATATTACTTTAATTAATATTAAAATTCAAGTTTTTTCATTTACAATTTGAGTTTCAAAATATTATTAGTTTTTGCATATTTATTATATTATACAAATTATTTTAGAAGTAATATTATAATTGGCAATAAAATCGATATACTAAAATAAAAAATGTAAGGATTAGTTGTATAGTTAGATTAAAAGTAACGACTAACCATATCAATAGACAAAAATTAAGGACTAGCCACTAAAACTGAAATGAAGACTCTTTAATTAAACTAAATATAATTGATATTACAATTTTTATCACTATAAACACAATTAAAATAGGAACTAACACTACACAACCTCCTTTTTTTAATAATAATTTTGTAATATAACCCTAAATTTTTATTGAGATTTACACTTTTTATAAACTTTTAAAATTTAATATCTTATTATTCATATTTATTAATTTATTTAATAAATAATTATATTTATTTTTTAATAATAAAAAATATAAATATTAACTTTAAAAAAAATTAAAGATCAATTAAAACTATTAATGGATGAATTTGATAAAATGGATATCAAATAAATATCACTTAATATTTAATACTAAAATGAAAATTTAATAAATTAAATCCAAAAAAACAAAAAAATAAAGATTTAATTTTAAGATACATGGATCCAACAATTTTGTACACGTTTATTTAGAGAAATCTCTTTTTCATTCTCATCGACTGAAAAAACCAGAGATCTTACCCATCTGAGAGTTTTCACATAGCACAAAATGATTCTAAAAGGAGAATTTAAATAGAAAACTTCATCTGGAGTCTGTTTGAGAATCGAGATGGAAGTCAAAGAAACAAGTTTCCAACAAGGAGAAAAAGAAGCATCTCTGCAACAAGAAGAAGAGCTGTGCAAAGCAGCTAGGGAAGGAGAGCACAGCAAAGTAAAGGAGCTTATAGACGGTGGAGCAGACGTAACCTATTTCGATGCAGATGGCTTCACTCCGCTTATGCACGCAGCTAAAAATGGCCATTCTGATGTCGTTGAATGCTTGTTAAAATTCGGCGCACCCTGGAATGCCCTTCATCCTTCCGGCTCCTCCGCCGGCGATTTCGCCATGGAAGCTGCCCATCAGGACGCCTTTGATCTACTCCTCAACGCAGGTTCTTTTTAACGTCTCCAAAGCCCATATTAGACAGAAATAATCATAACCAGAAAAATCAAATTTCAGCACACATTTTTTGAACAATGCGGATGTAAATCTTAAACCCTAAAGCCATCTTAATAAATTTAAGCCCTCAATCCATCTGAACAAAACCTAAGACCCAGATATATCTGAATCATTAACGGACTCGGCAAACTTGGCAGGGCGATTTTGGACCCGGACTCGGAATTGGAATTGAAAAATCAGAAAAAAAAAACCTCTTAAAACTCGAAAACTCCAAATTGAAAATTAAAAAACGCTACCTGCAATTTTATTTTATTTTATTAATTTATATATTTTTAGGTATAAAGGTAGATATAAAGAACAGGTTTCAATATTTTTAATTTTTTTATTAGTCGTTATTCGCCAGGTTTGTTGGTTTCTGCAGACTTGCAAGTTTTAACAGGCAGATTGACTGGGCTGAGTCTATGAGTTGCGTCTGCGGACTCGCAGTAACTGGTTCGGCTCGTGACTCGGTGAGAAATCAGTGATTTATAATAAATAAAATATTTTCAACACTTACTTTCTTAACTTTTTTGAATATAAATCTTGAAGCCTAAACTCTAAAAGTACCTCAATGTTTTTTAAACTCTAAACTTTAAATCCATCTGAGTAAATCCTTAAATCCATCTGAATAAACCTGAAGCCCTAAATATATCTGAATAAAGCTTAAACTCATCTGAATGAGTGATAGTGATACTTTCATAGTCAGAAAAAATGTTTCCAGTACCCCGTTCTGAACAATCTGAATATAAAGTTAAACCTTCTATATCCGAAACATATCTCAATCTATCTTAAGCTCCAAACCTCAAATCCATCTGAATAAACCCTATTTATATCTGAATACAGCTTAAACTCATAGTAAACAATGTTTTCAACACTTTTTTTCCAGAAGAATGTGGATAGAAACCTTAAACCCTAAACCCAAAAGCTATTTCAATGTGTCGTAAACCCTAAACCTGAAAGTTGTATCAGTAAATCTTAAACCCTAAACCTGGAAGCCATTCAATATATCTTAAACCCTAAACCTGAAAACCATCTCAATATATCTTAAACCCTAAACCTGAAAGCCATCTCAATATATCTTAAACCCTAAATCCATCTAGATTCTAAATGTACCTTGAATTTTTAACCCATTTGAATAAAACGTAAGCCCTAAATATATCTGAATAAACCTTAAATTTATATGAATTAGCAATATTTTCACAATATTAAAAAAAAAAAAAAAAAGTTTTCAGCACTCCTTTCTGAACAATGCGACCATAAATATTCTCAACCTGAAAGATATCTCAATATATCTTAAACTCTAAACCCTAAATCCATTTGAATAAAGCCTATTTATATCTGAATAAACCTTAACTCATATGAATAGACCATATTTAAAATAATGTCTAACAACACTCTTTCTGAACAGTGTGAATATAAACATAAACCCTAAACCCAAAATCTATCTGAATACATCGTAAACCCTAACCCAAAATCTATCTCAATATATATTAAACCTAAACTCTAAATCCATTTGAATGAACCCTAAATTCTTAACCCATTTGAATAAACCCTTAGCCCTAAATATATCTAAATGTTTAAACTATTTGCTGTTCAGGGCTAAACCATGTGCAACAAACAACTAAAACGTTGGCACCAGCTAGATCGACGATATAACAAGCAATGAAATTGAAATAGAAGCAAAGATAGATGAAATCTGACATACCTAGCACTGTTTTGAAAATATGGAGTTGGAGGCAAGATCTGGAAGCTGTCTGGACTGTAAATCTGCAATCTGGACCTGCACTATGCAAGGGCACGGATTCAGTAGGTCGCTGATCATGTACCTATGTAACTACTGATACTGTACCCTGCTGCCGAATGTTTACCCTGCTGAATTTCAGGTTTTGCAAATTTATGGGCAGGTGCAGTTAGATGTCGAGTAGGGCTGTATGCTTGCTTCATTGAATTGGTGGCCGAAATGTCAGATTTGTCTCTCCTTTGCCATTAACCTAATTTGCCACAATTGGATGCAAGAGGAATAGAAAAAGTGTAATTAGGTCATCTCAATAAATTTTAAACCCTCAATCCATCTGAACAAACCCTAAGCCTCAGATATATCTGAATCATGGTAATTGACTCGGCAAACTTGGCAGGCCGATTTTGGATCTGGACTCGGAAATGGAATTGAAAAAACAGAAAAAAACAATCTCTTAAAACTCGAGCACTCCAAATTGAAATTTAAAAAACACAACCAGCCAAAGAGAACTAAAAATTAGATATTTTTGGTAAACAAATATAATATAAAGAACTGTTTTCAATATTTTTTTAAATTTTGGTAGTCCATACTCGTCAAGTCTGTCGGTTTCTGCAGACTTGCAAATTCTAACAGGCAGATAGACTGGGCTGAGTCTATGAGTTTGGTCTGCAGATTCGCAGTAACTGGTTCGGCTCATGACATGGTGAGAAATCAGTGAGACTCGTTTTTTTGAGACTCATTTATATGATTTGAATAAACCTTAAACTCATCTGAATGGAAAATATTTTTATAATAAATAAAATATTTTCAACACTTTCTTTTTGAACTGTTTGAATATAAACACCGAAACCTAAACCCTAAAGCTATCTTTATATTTTTTAAACTTTCAACTTTAAATCCATTTGAGTAAACCTGTAAATGCATCTGAATAAACCCGAAGCCCTAAATATATCTGAATAAAGCTTAAACTCATCTGAATAGGTGATACTTTCTTAATCAGAAAAAATGTTTCCACAACCCTGTTTTGAACAATGTGAATATAAACCTTCTATATCCGAAAGATATCTCGATATATCTTAGACTCTAAGCCTTAAATCCATTGGAATAAATCCTATTTATATCTGAATGCAGCTTAAACTCAGCTCAAGAGGTAATAATTTCATAATAAAAAATGTTTTCAACACTATTTCTGAAGAATGTGGATATAAACCTTAAACCCAAAAGCTATTTCAATGTATCGTAAACCCTAATCTGGAAAGCTATTTCAATGTACCGTAAACCCTAAACCTGAAAGCTATCTCAATATATTTTAAACCCTAAACCTGAACGCTATCTCAATATATCTTAAACCTTAAATCCATCTAAATGAACACTAAATTATTAAGTTTAACCCATTTGAACAATACTTAAGCCCTAAATATATATGAATAAACCTTAAACTTATATGAATAGGCAATCTTTTCACAATCGGAAAAATAAAATAAAAAGGTTTTCAGCACTCTTTTCTGAACAATGCGAACATAAACCTTCTCATTTTGAAAGATATCTCGATATATCTTAAGCTCTAAACCCCTACGTTGTTTGGATACGGGTATGGGTACGATTCGGGTACGTGGGTACACCACTTTTCTAAAACCTTGATTTGGATACGGCGTGGGTACGTCTATCTCTCTCTCTCTATTTATATATATAAATGCATATTACTCAATTTTTTTGTAAAACACTTGAAAATAGTAAATACATAGTGTTTGTTCATTCATTGCTTCAAATTTCAAAATGTTCAAAGTATACATTGCAAATACATTCAAATTTTTAAAATGCAAATGTAGAATAAATCATAGATTCATAATTCATCTAGATTGTCCTCATATTCATAATTAATAATTATGAATGTTACTCTTACTAGCTCCGCTTGGACAACTCCCACTAGCTCCACTCTCTACCCCTGGTGTTGAATCCTCTTCATTGTCATTGACATCATCCACACCAAGTAATGAAACTTGGGCAAATGTAGATGTGGAGGCATCCAAGTCTATATTCTCTAGAAGGATATCCCAAAGTTTGTTAGGCCCTCGCATATAGTCCTCAGACTTGTGTGAAAGGAGGCGCAAATTGTAATGTACAAATATCAAATCCTCAGCTTTCTTGGATGCCAACTTGTTTCTTTTAGCAGAAGATAAATCCATATGTACTCCAATTTCGCTTTGCTGAAGAATTACTAGCCACCTATCACAAAAAAAGGTTATTAATTGTTAGAATTTAAAATTTGTAACAATGTAAAAAAAAAATGTCAATAACTTAATAATTTTTTTTATTTAATTCAAATTGAATACCTGTGACAGAATCTTGATTGCAATAGGTCGTAGGTACTTGGCATCATGGCCATGTACATACCACCACTTGATTGGAGACAAGCTAGATTTGTCAAAAAGAGCTTCAATTTCTCCCATGCTGTCCTCTGAAGCTACAAACATGGCCATTTCATTGCGGACCGCACTAGCTATAGATGGATCAGGAAAAAGCCTTCTGAATGCTTGCCTAGTTCCATTTGCAACTTCTACATCATCATATGGTGGTTGCCTATTGGGTAGCCGAAGTATTTCATTGCTATAATACTTCGGATTGAGAGCATAAGCAAGGAGATGTAATGGGGTGGTCATTTTATTCCACCTCTTCATGACCAAAGACTTGATTTCATTATAAAACATTTCTTCTGGGTCTTGCTCTTTCTTTTGTATGATCTCTCTCATACTTTCAAGCATGGAATCAATCCCATCATAAACCTGTCCCATGCAAGCTGCATCTGAATCTGTAAATCGGATCATAGATAGAATAAGCTCTGTAAAACTGAGCACATATTCAATCTTGGTCCACCAATTATCATCAAGGATCAATGCTTTGATTTTATTGGCTTTTTCAATGCCAGTGGTGCTTGCTTGCCTCCACACACCCCAAACATTGCTTATCACCATACTGCTTAGTGCCTCTTTCACCTTCACAAGTCATCTCAAGACGAGCGTGTGAGAGGCAAATTTAGTTTCAACAATTTACAAAAAAAATAAAACCAAGTTTAATTGTGTAAACTGTAAACGTTCATAAACAACTAGAATTAAATTATTAATTATTAAAAAGTTATAACTTTAAAATTAAGAACTTCAAAAGTAAGACTAAGAATTTGTTCTCGAATTTCTTACCTTCAACAACTCCAACTTTGAGAATTTCCTAAAGATGGCTTGAGACATGAGATGATTTGTGACTAATGTTTGAATGTCACTGGCCTCTACATAAACTTGCTCTATCCATTGAATTTTACCAATCTTTTGTAGCACCAAGTTGAGGGAGTGGACAATACAAGGTGTCCAAAATATGTGCTCATATCTGCCTTTTATAATCAACCTAGCTGCTTTGCAATTCTTTGCGTTATCTGTGATGACTTGGACAACATGTTGGGGGCCCACAGACTCAATAACTTTTATCAAAATGTTTGCAATGAACTGAGCATCTTTCACTCCGCCCTCACAATCCACTGCCTTCAGGAACATTGCCCCTTTAGGGCATACTGCAATAACATTGATCAAAGGCCTATTACGAGCATCTTTCCATCCATCTGAGATAATGGACACCCCTGAATCCTTCCACGAATATCTAATTAGCTGCAAAGAAGTGTGAATATGTTCTACTTCTTTGGCCAAGAGTGTGGTGCGAACTTTCTCATAGTTAGGGCCTTTGTAACTTTGTGGAGCTTCATTGACCGCTTTCAACATTTGTTGCTAATAAGGCGATCTCAAAACATTGAAGGGCGGCCCACATGCATAAATGCATCTAGCAATCAACTCATCAGCAATGTCCCTCTGTGTGACATTGAAAGCTTTTTCCAATAGTCCTTTTGGTTTTTTTGTGAAGTGGCATCTGCATCATCATCAGAGCGTATTGCAATTGAATGAGCTCGAGTTTGACTTTCAATGAAAGGATGACTCGCAGCTGCAGGTGTTATGGGTGGTCTCCCTGATCTACCTCTTTGGAGAGGTATTGTTTTAGAATGGTTTTTTGAAAAACTGCTGCAGCTGCTTGTTCTTGCTCTTTCATGAACTCAACTATTTTTGGCTTAGAAATTTTATCACACTTTTTGATACCCGACGGTCCATACCGAGTCAAATGAGTTTTTGACCCAAGTATACGAGGATTTGTATGTGGCATGACAATCATTGCATACCCACACACGAGTCCCACCACCAACAATGATCTCAAGTATCATCACATGTTTCCAAAGAGGGGAGGTAGGGTCATATTTCACTTGAAGCGAGGTTTCAGCCCGATTTGCTTCATCATGCCCTGCCCCTGACATTGAACTGGATGCTATATATATCCTAATTATGAATTATCAAATTAGATTCTAGAACCAAGCAAAAAAATAAAAAGTTAAAATTAATAAGTATAACTAACTCTGTTTCTGATTCTCACGATTGCAATTACGCGTGAGAGAAGAGCATATGCAGAAGTCAGGGTTAGAAACATAAAAAATATACATTTGATTTTTTTAAATATTTAAACTTGAAAAAATAAAAAATAAATGTAATGCAACTAACTCTGTTTCTGATTCTCACGATGGCAATTACGCGCGAGAGAAGCGCATACGCAGAAGTTAGGGTTAAAAACTTAAATTTTTTTATACATTTGATTTTTTTAAATATTTAAATAAACTTAAATATTTAAATAAATCCATTTGTATAAACCCCATTTGTATCTGAATAAACCTTAATGCGTATAGACAATAATTAAAAAAATGTTTTCAACACTCTTTCGGAGCAGTGTGAATATAAACATAAACCCTAAACCCCAAAACTATCTCAATACATTATAAACCCTAAACCCAAAATTTATTTCAATATATATTAAACCCTAAACCCTAAATCGATTTAAACGAGCCCTAAATTCCATTTGAGTAAACCCTTAGCCCTAAATATTTCTGAATGTTTAAGCTATTTGTGGTTTTAGGACTAAATAGTGTTCCTACAAACAACTAAAACATTGGCACAAGCTAGAGAAGCAACGAGAGATGAAATCAGACACACCTAGTCACTGATCTGAAAATATAGAGCTGTAGACAGGATGTGGAAGCTGTCTGGACTGTAACTCTGTAATCTGGACCTGCATTGTGGAAGGGGACAGAATCAGCAGGTCGCCGAATGTGTGCTTGTGTAACTGCTGATTCTGTACCCTGCTGCCAAATGTGGATTCTGCTGATTTTCAAGTTTTGTAAATTTAAGATTTATGGACAGGTGCGCAGTCAGATGCCTAGTAGGACTGTATGCTTGCTTCACTGAATTGGTGGCCGAAATGTGAGAATTTTCGTCTTATTTGTCTTTGACCTAATATGCCACAAATGGGTGCAAGAGGAATTAAAAAAATGTATGGTTAACTAACTTGACAAGTTCATCAAGGAGTTGTAGTTACATATCCCGCTTGCTTGGAATCAGAGTCAATGTAGTTCTCTTGTGTATGTGAGTGGAATTGAGAGAATGCAGCTACATGACATTTTAGTATTTTATTGTCCTCCTTTTCATATAAGAAGCTGCAAACACCTTTTTGCAAGTCCTCAAGAGTAGAAATATATTAGTATGGTGTGTGCCTAGACTTGAATCCTTTTGATGCTTGTTACTGAAATGTCTCTAGGAGGCTTTGTATATATAGACTTCTTAAGTTTGAATTAGGAACTTATTGGCACGCAAACCAACCAAGTAAAAAAGCAAGAACTAACAATCATGGGTCCAAACATTGAAAAGAGGTGAAGGAGGGCCAAAGAGCCCATAAAACAGCAAGGGACACAATCAGCGGGCTGCCAATTGTGTACGAGACACAATTGGAAGACTGCCGAATCCATCCAAGGGGGCGAAGAGGAGTAGCACATGGGAAGCCTTCAAACACAAGCAAAACAAAGAGAAGAGAGAAAACAAAAGAAAGAGACCAAACGAGACCACACAGAGAAGAAGGAAGATGAAAACACACGAAAAAATGCCAGTAAGACCCTAATTCGAACGAATGGTCCATATACACAAAAACAACACTAAAAACAATCTAATAATAAGCCTTGTTTGAAAAATAGCTGTCAACTTAAAATAAACCATAAACTCATATGGATAGGCAATATTTTGACAATCAGAAAAAAATGAAAAATTAAAATGGTTTCAGGACTACCTTTCTGAACATCGTAAATATAAATCTTAGACCCCCGACCCCCATCCCCCCCAAATCTATTTGAATAAACCCTGATCCCTTTAAATATCTGAATAAACCCTTAATTTATCTGAATAAACCTTAATTGCATATGAATAAGCAAAATATTTTCATAATTAGAAAAGAAGTTTTGAGCACCCCCTTTTGGAACAATGTGAATTTAAGCCTCAAACTGGAAATGAGGAAGCTATCTCAATATATCTTAAACCCTAAACCTTAAATCCATCTGAATTAACCTGAGTATAGAATGGTTGATGAATCTTTTCATTTCAAAAAATAGGATGTGTGTATCATTGACTAATTTGGAAGAAAAGACCATAGTATTGAGACTTGGACTCGGCAGGCCCATTTTGGGCTAGGACTTGGTAAAAAAGAATTGAAACAAACATGGCAATGCTCGGTAAATTAAATCAGTTTAAACTCAAGTCAAGTCACCTAAAAGTTGACCAAAATCACCCAAAATTGCCAAATCTCCATCTTGCAAATCATGTTTTTCTTTAATGGGAGCTACAAAAAAGAAATTTTGATTTTAGAATGAGGGAGGTAGGGACAATTTTGCAGCTTTTAGATTTTTTTTCTCCTCTGTGTTTTTAATTGGGTGATGAGTCTCCCAAGTCAAGTCAGCTGGAATCGTTTGGGCTGAAATGGTTTTGGATTCAACAAGTTCCTGAGATGTGCTGAGTCTCATAATTGTGGGAAAAATATAATCTTTACTATTATACATGTATATTTGGGAAAATCTAAGGACACTGTGTATTTTGTGTAAAAACTTGCTGTTTTTTTTTTTCAATTGGCAAATCTTTTTCCGAAAAAATTGTAAAAAATTGGCCACTTAATGAATAATGGTAAATACCTTTACCCTATACCCTAAGCCATCTAAATAAATTCTAAATACAAAATCTGTCTGAATAAACCCTATACCCAGTTGAAAAGGCAATATGATTGAAAAAAGTATGGACTCAAAAATAAATTATCGATTGATTTTGCAGGAGTGCAGGCAGAGTTAGTTTTGGGAAGAATAGAAATTCGTGAAAAGAGTAATTGCAGCACTGGCTATCTGGAGCAACGAGTGCTCTACAGTGAGGACAGGCTGATGGATGAAGATGCCAAAGGGGTCATGATGGCTTGGGAGAACCCCTTAATGGAGGCCCATGCGAGGGCTGTCTGTAATAGGGGTGAAGGTGGGCACATACTCAATGTGGGGTTTGGTATGGGGCTCGTAGACACTGCTATACAGCAGTATAAGCCTGCATCTCACACCATCATTGAGGCCCACCCAGATGTTTATACTCGAATGCAAGCAACAGGTTGGGGAGACAAGTCCAATGTCAAAATCATATTTGGCCGATGGCAAGATGTGCTTCCTCAGCTAGAATCTTATGATGGTATTTTGGATAATGCTTTTCTGAAAATACTTACAAACTGCTTATCTCTTTGATTTTATGTCTATCTGCATCATCTTTGAAAAGGTTTCTCTCATAGAATGTGGTTCCTTGTGACATTCATAAATCAATGCATTTTATTTCTAAAATTCTGAAAACCATGCATCTTGTAGTATGTCAACATGAATAGAAAAATTACATTGAGGTGTTACTTGCCCCCTCCCTATGAGTTGAGTACATAAATGCCCTCTGTTGTGTTAAAATATAAGGGACGAAAACCAGATCTCTTCTCATTCATAACATTTGTAAACTTGACCTTATAAACTATGGATGGGACTATTTAACCCCTTTTGTATTTTTGCTTCTAAAAGAAGACTGAGATAGACTGTTCCCTCGCTCCTTATACTGGATTTTCTCTTCCTAAAGACCATTATAAACATTTGGCATGCGATTGCTTGTAACACTATTTCTTATTATGTTTTTTAAAAATCATACACTATAGTATGTCAACCAGAACAGAAGAGTTACATTGGGGTGAAACCAGAACAGAAGAGTTACATTGGGGTGTCACTTTTTTTCCCCTCTCCCTAGAGGTTAAGTGCATAAATGACCTCCTTTGGATCAAAAAAGGAGTGATAAAACACAGCCCCTCTCACACAACATTTGTATCAAAGACGGATGAGCCTTTTTTACTTCTTTCCTTTTGTGTTATTTTTAAAAGAATAATGCAATAGGCTGCTCTCCCTCTGCCTAGACTGCACTTTCTCTACCTAAATACGCTCTCCCTCTCCCTATTGCACTTTCTCTCCCTCTCCCTAAACTGCAGCTTCTCTCTCTCTCTCTCTCTCTTGCCCCCGAAATTACAGTTCCTCTCCCTAAACACATTTGCCCTCTGCGTCTACCTTAATGTGACTGATTGTGTATATAATACAACAATGCCCACTCCTTCCACCCGGCTGAACCAAATTAAATCCACTCCACTCAATCAATAAGATCTGAACAAGATTGACCATAATAGAAATGGAGAGACCAGCCAATGCCCTTCCTATAGGCAGCACCAATGGGATCCAGCCAAGTGCTCACACTGCAGTGGCTGATTCACAAAAGAAAGAAGTCATCTTTGTCATGTATGCCAGTTTCTTGCAGCTTTTGTGCGGGCTGAGGAGGGAACAGGTTCAATGGGAATGTAAAACCTGACAAAAGTACCTGAGAAGTGCTTGAGCCTACAGAGGAAAGAAGAGCTAGTATATATGCTTTTGCACCATAAAGAGTCAAGCTTGAAAACAATGTGTTCACAAAATCTTCTCATCCCTTGCTGTCCTTAACAGCTCTTTCCATTATTTCCAATCAAAACATACGAAGAATGTTTACATTTAAAAGCAAATCACTATTGCTTCTCTAATATAAGATTCTCGAATAAACACATTGACTGCGACTTCATATCTGTCATTTTTTTGATGCAGCTTTAAACATTTTCCTTATGTTGTGATTCCTCTGGGTCATTGATAATTTGGGAGCCTCGGACTATTAGTTCTGGAGTTTCTTAATCAAGGCTAATAGTCCTTCAGTTTAAAATAGTGTCATGATATCAATTGTGGCATTAAACAACGATTTATGTGCTGCTTCTTGTGGAACTGTCAATTTATAGAGATGTTTCTAAACTAAGGCTTAGATACCTTAATTTTAAATTTAAAATAATGTCATGATATCCGTTATGGCTTCAAGCGACCAATAATATCATGATATCCGTTATGGCTTCAAGCGACCAATAATGTCCTCATTTGCTGGAACTTTTTGAATATAATCTTCAGCTTTTGGCATTGACTATAATTGCATGTCCTGAATTATTTTTTACAGCTCATGCCAAGATCTGCTTTTGCTTTGCAGGATTAGGATATGTACTTCTAAAGTCATGCTAGAATGCTTGAGGACATTCATTGACTGTTTAGTATCTAGGTTAGCATCCCCATCGGTTAGATCATTTCAAGTTCTAATTTTTGTATTGGACTTGCTAGTGTCCATGTCGCCTTGGCTAATTTTTGGATCAATTTGTCTTTTTTAATATACTTAAATCCTTCTTTCTCTCTGAGTATTGGGCATTAAGAACTGCATGATTTTCTGAAGAAGGAATTATACACATTAATTTTTAAATTGTTTGGAAACAGGAGTTCCAAATTTATGGTGCTCTTGGCCACAAACATAGCATCTCATTTAATTATTTTCCGGTTCCTCTCCCTTCTTGATCTTGTCGTTGATGTCATGAAGTAATAGCTTGATCTGTTGATGCCGAGGCTTCAGTCAGTTGTATAAAAAATAGGTTCTTAGTGTGTGCTTCCCTAGCTTACATCATTGTATTTCATTCTATTGTATCGTGTGGGCCAATAAAACAGAAATTGAAGCACCAAGCCCATTTGGGATGATTTTTAGGAGGACAATTAGGATTGTTGTGCTTCACTGATTTATGTTCTTTGCAGCACGCGAGATCGATTCTTTGACTTCATACTGCACTTCTAAAAGTAGATGTATGACATGCATATTTACGTAGGTGGCATTCATCTGATATATGTCCTCAGGAACTGCATTCAATACACCAATTTTGATCTCTGCCCCTCTTCTGGTCTACTTTTGTATTACTAATTCCAATACTTCCGTTTGCAGCTCTACTTTCAATACACAATGCCTTTTTAGTTCTTTATTGAGCTAGAATATGTGGATGTAATTCTTGTACATACCATTTCACAGTATTGTTTATCCTCTATGTCATTGTTGAGATAATTCATGAGCTATTTTAATCTTATACCGCTTGATAGATTCTCCTGGTTTGATTACTTTTCCTCAAATCATAGATCCATTGCTGTTTTATCTTGGGAAAAGTAAGGCGAGAGCATAAAATACAATGGTTGCTGACAAGTATACACACATCCTTTAATGCCTTGGGATTGCCAAGAGCGGTTTTAAACGTGCACGGGATGTAACATTCCAATGCATGGCCTTGCACTGTCAACTCAAAGAAATAGATTCTCATTAGGTCATCATTCATCTTCTGATTGGGCATGGGGTTGCTACAGAAAATCCAATGATTCTAGTGTGCTTCCATCTTAGTTGGTACTTGCAGAGGCAACTTCATTTGTTTTTTTGTAATTCTAGCTGGGTTATAGGCTAGACTTACAGGGGTTTGAACTTTTGAAGATACAACCAAAGAAATTTCTTTGGTGGTATGTTCTCCTTGTTTGATTCCTGGCATCTTCTCACCTTTAAACTCTTTGTACATACTCCTGACTTATTTTTGTCACGATTTACTTCTCCTTGTCTTTGCCTGTCAATTAATTAATCATCTTGATCTTTAATTGTTATCTACATCTTGCTATCTCTTCATTTACGTTCTCTATATCTTTGTCAGAAACAATAAATACAATTAGATATTTTAGATTTGTTATGTTAACTTTTGCCAATCGTTCAAGGGACAAGCATGTTGCAACAAACCCTTGGTTTGCTTTGTGGTGTTAAGACTGTTTAAACTTAGCTATAGTGAGGACTTCTTCCAAGAAACTACACCGTAGAGACAATGCCAATAATTTATTCTTTTGTGCCTCGCTGTTGGCAAGTTGTAATGTATGATTTTACATACAAGCTTTCATTTCACTTTTTGATTCAATTCCAACAAACTTTTCAGTTAAACTTGTTTAGTCTTTGATGTGGATGATTCACCATCTGCTTGTGACATCAACGCATTACCCTTTTCTTGGTTTAGCGACTTATTTTCTTCGACCATTTCTCTTTTCATTCTTAGTTTCTTAGTAATTTCTTGTACAAGTAGACTACTTCCATCATTTTTTTGTGCTTAAAAATTCCTTTCTTTAAGTATTCACATGTCATATCTTAATATGTTGTTTATGTAATAACCATGTTTCTTATACAAGTAGAAAACTTCCATCATTTTTTTGTGCTTACAAATTCCTTTCTTTAGGTATTCGCATGTCATACATCTTAATATGTTGTTTATGAATCCATGTACACACTGTATCTATTATCAAGGCATCCTTACTGTTTTGTACCAACTTATTTTTCCTTCTCTATAACTGGGCACACATTTGCTAGATTTTATGCCTCGTTATTGGAAATGAATCTTTCAGAGCTTTGGAGACTGGTAATCTTAGAGTGAGGTGATGAGAAGACTTCAAGAGACACTTCTAGACTATTGAACCTTTTTAATCTTTGGAGTTAAAACAACATTCTTGATCTTGTTAGCCCTAGAACAATATAATTAAAGCATCAATACCACAATTACTCTACTCCATCATGCATAACATATTCAACAATAACCTGTAAATGAAAGAGATAGGGAAAGGTGAAGGGTAAGGCAATTGTCCAAGTTTTGTTGGTGTCGAGAGAAACTCAAGCAATTTCTTATTTGAGCCAAAGTGATAATAGAAGGAACGAGTCCTATATATACCTTTTAGTCACATGTCACAATTAGTAAAGTGTTCGACCCACAATTTACAAAGGGGCCCTAGTGATTAATCCTCGCTTAGAGAAGGGTGTAAGGGCACATTAACTCTACTTACAAGGTATAAGGGTGATAGTCCCCCACTGATAAGGGTGTTAGTGCACAATGGCCCCCACTAACTAAGGCGCAAGCATTTTCCTATGGTACTGGGTAGAGGCATCATGATGTACCTTGACATACATGATATGCCCACACAATAGACGTATACGTCTTCTAAGGAACTGCCTAGAGGGCCCTTAGGCTTCGAGCAGGATTACACGAGAAAGAGCCTGTGCTCCAACATCCCCTCTTAATCCTGACTTGGAGCAGCATGCACTTTCCTCCCGATCGAGAATATTTAGCAACTTCTTCTGCACTGGTTCAACAAAACACATCTTGTCACTATATTGTTACATCCTTCATTGTAGATTACATCCTTTCACTGAATTATCACATCTTCTCACTGTAGATTACATCCTTTCACTGAAGAAGAATATGGTGTAGAGATTTGAATCTTGGTAGTAGTTGCTCAATCTTGATTATTTCTGGGCTCTCATCTGATATGAAAAATATAATATAGGATCTCGGGAGCTATCCATCAATTTGAAACTTTGGATGAGGGCACTTACCTGATCTATAACCTAAATGAGGGTTGTCATCCAATCTGAAACGTAAATATGAGATATTTCTTGGCCTAAAACTTGAATAAGGGTTGTCACTCAATCAGAAAACTGAATAAGAGCTTTTGCTTACTCTAATAATTTGAATAAGAGCTCTCGCTTAGCCTGATGATCTGAATAAAGAACTGTTGCTCACCATGATTGTTTGAATAAAAGCTCTTGCCCGATCTGAAGAATGAAGGTTGTCATTAAATCATATTTTTTTTGTCAATGCCTCACAACTGAAGGTCTTCTTGTATCTGATGTAGCTATCCTCAATACAAGGTAAAGAGTGTGGATTGCCCAAACTCATTTCCCCCCCACGCCACACATGCTTGGCATGGAGAATCCTGAAGAAGCATAGAAGTAGGCCCATCATGGACACACAAGTTGTAGATTTAGAGCCAAAACAAACCTCAACTAGAGCTCCTCGGCAATCCCAAATTGTCATAGAATCATTGTTGTCATATTCTACAATTTTTTTCTGAGGCTCAATGATGAAAATGCAACCTTGCTTACGGTGAATCAAAAATAGCCTGTTGACAGCCTTAAGAACTATCATGTGTATGCATTGAGTGAAATATGAGCAAAACAGTTGAAGAAACAAACACAAGAACCAAGTCTATTGGCTTAAGAAACTGCATCATTTTAAAGAGTAAGCCTAAGAGATGAAGTGCAACTTACTTGCAACGAAAGACACTTCACACTAACAAATTGAAGTGTGACCCCTTCAAGGTGGGTATATGTGTTCCATAATATGTTCTAGGTGAAGAACAAGTTACCCCCTTGGACAGGAGAGCCCTTTAATAGGGCTCTTCCTAAATAAATTCTTCATATTCTGGTAACTCTTCTCAACTAGGTTCATGTTGTGGAGAGTATTGTGTTTGCAGTGCCTTGTCATCATGATTCTCATCAAGCCTTAGGTTGACCTTAGAAGATACATCATCGCCAACATTAAGAGGATCATACTTATGTGCAACAACTTAGTAAAATCCAACACATGTTCTGGAGGCTATTTTCTCAAGCTGCAGTTTTGCTCACAAACTTTCCATCGGATGTAGACGTTCGAAAAACGGAGTCCGGATGGCAAAGATATGGCCTTCACAAGTTCCTGCAAATACCAATAAAAAAAACTCCAAAATTTTTATAACTCAATTACATATTTTGAAAGTAGTACATCTGCATGTCTAGATGCTGAAACACTTTATGTGACTGTGCGTTTGAACTGGAATTTTGCCCTCTTCAATTTCAAGTGCCCCGCTTAGAAAATAAAATGACTTGACCAGTCAGACAGTGCCAGTTGTTCTGTTCCAATTTGCCCAACGAATAAAAATTAATAATGCCTTTGTATAAAAACAAACATCTTGTAAAAGGATAGTGCACAGATTTGAACCTGATACCTCTGTCACATAAACTGAGTGAATTTTTCAACTAGGCTACCTTTCAGTTGAAGGAACAATCTGAAAATTTCTCTTCAGCCTGTTTGGTACGAAATGCTTCCTTGCATACAACAAAACGGCTTGCCTGGAATGGAACCCATGATCCATGCTTGCAAATTGAATTCCTTAATCTCTTTGTCTATGCTCTTGGGTGAGTAATGTGTTCACTAATAATTATTTAGTTGCTCAGCAAAGAATAAATTACAGTAAAGCTTGCCTTCACAAAAGACACTTGTCTGGGTTTGAACCTAAGACCTCCAGTAAGCAGATTGAATTCCTTGACCAATTGACCTTCCCTTCTGGGTGAAATATATTGCCAGGCCTTCAATATACACCATCCATGTGGTGGTGAAGCACTCAAAGGCGGCCAACAATGTTGTCTGGAGCTTGTTTCAGCCTTTCTTTCACCAATCTCCCATGCTCCTTATAGCATTCCAAGTATACAATGCTTCAGTGCAAAATCCCTCACAGATCTGCTCTTTGTTTGCACACAAACATCTCAGTCGGTGCTACTTCTACTCACCATATGGTGGGCATGCTTTAAGCATTCTATGTTCTATCCTCAATGGTGCTCTATATAGATCTGCGACACTTCAGCTTTTGTAAATGCCACACCCAACTTATTCTCACACCATGATAATGCTACTACCTTTTCAATGATTTTTTCCACAAAGGGTTTTGACTGTCTTATATGCTCCTCTACAAACCCCACGCTTTCTCTATGGGCCCTTTCGGGATGCGTTAGACTTTGCATCCTTGCTGGCAGCGCCACCAGTGTTGGCTTTGCTACTAAATTGCTATTGGTAGTGTTCAGGGTGGTGCCACAGTGGGCCTGAATTTTATTATTCAATTTGCTAAAAAACCAACACCAACACCACCACTGCTCAACTCATGAGCCACCACAGAGCCACTGGCGGTCAGCCCACACATGGCATTTACAAAAATAAAAATAAAAAATCAAAGTCAACGATCCATTGACTATTAATTTAAAAAAATCCAAAATTTGGAATTTAGAGGGAAGGGGCTAAAAACCTTCAGGTGCGATTTTGACAGGCGAAACAACAAACAAAATTGGAAAAACGTCTGAACCACAGCCCCCCTTAATTTTTGAAGAGTTTTTTAGAAATATAAACTTTATTGTGAAATTAGACATTTAGCTCCCAGATTTTCATATTTGTGAAAAACTGAAAAAATACATATGTGCACAAATTGTGAATTGTCAGGTCCTGAAAGTTTTGCCGTAGTCTCTTGGCAGCTTGAAAATTTTGCTCTCAAACTCCCACAACTAAGATTTTATGATTTTTTTTGGTTTTTGGAATAACTCTTCAACCTGGATGAAACGGAAGGCACTGTTAGAACTGTAGCTTCTTTGCAACCTGATGTACAAAAACCTTCTTCAGATCTGGGAAATTTGTCACAAATCTTGCAAAGTTATAAAATTCAATAAAATCCTTGTTGGGTGTATAGTTTCTCATCCTATCACTTTAGACCTCCCAAAAACACGTCAAAACCCCTGGGGGCTAAACCCAAAAGCTGTGATACCATGTTAGAACAAAGTCTGGATCTAGTTAGCTTAGAATAACATCATTGAAGCATTCATACGATCACTTCTATACTTCATCATGCTTAACATATTCAACAATAGCTTGTAAATGAAAGAGAGAGGTAAAAGAAGGATAAGATAATTGACTAAGCTTTGGTGGTGTTGAGAGACACTATAGCAATCTCTTATGTGAGGTGAGTTGATAATAGAAGGTACGGTTCGCTTCCTGCAGGGGAGAATATGCTTCAATATTTCCCAGTCTAGTCAGTTTTTGTACCTTCTTGACATCATCTGCACTTTAACCTATGTCACAAGGTTCGGCAAATTTTTAGGTTAAAATTCAAAGTTCGCCGATTTTTATTTGGGCTTCAAAAAAATTGTCAAAGTTCACCTTTTTTTCTGGTATGCTTTTTCTAGGAAGTACCCAGTGTATTTTAAATAACAATTTGTTCCAGTTTAGTACTCAGGCCTGCTGGGTTTGCCCTGCTCGATACCGTGTCACCCAACAAAAATCTGCAGGCCCATCCGCCGGTCCGTTCAGTTCTATCCAAGGGCAGCCCTATGTTGTGCAGCAGTCATGTGGAGGCGTCGTCGGCATTCATGGAGTTGTGAGCTGTAGTCTGTGGCATTTGAACTGCATTCATGGCATCTGGTTTACATTTGTGGCATCCCTTTTTGTGCACCTGCATGTGTAGAGGAGGAACTGCGTTCGTTGTTCTTGGAGGAGGAGCCGCATTGGAATGTTATTGGTCACGATTCGTGAGCTGTGTTCCAGGAAGGGTTTGTGTATTTCATTTAATTTTTATAAAGTTTCATTTTGTTTTGATTTTGATTTTGGTTTTTATTTGTATTTTAATGTTTTTATTATCTTTTAATTTTTTAATTCTATAATTTTTTTTTTAAATTTTATGTTTTTAACTTTTTCGTTTTATTTATGTTTTTTAATTTTATATTAATATTTTGTATTTATTACTATTGTATCTTTAGTTTGATTTTTTTAAAAAGTTTTATTTATCCTTTTATTATTTCTTTCATTTTTAAATTTCATTTTATCATATTTTAATTAATATTTTATATTTATTTTAATTTATATATAATTATTTTATATTCATTTTATTTTTATTCGAACTTAATGGCCTTTTTTTCGAACTTTATCATTGACGAGCTTGAACCGAACTTTTATCTTCATCGAAGGTGATGATATGGAACTCTTTGCTGATGATGATGATGCTAATGAGCCAAGTGCTCTTTATGATATGTCACTTTTTGATGTAGCTAGTCACCTATAAGGGTTCGAATTTAATGGTGATTTTTTTTCGAATTTTATCCATTGGCGAACTCAAACCGAATTTTATCCTCGTTGAACTCGAACTTGAACCTTGTGACTTAGATTTTAGCCATGTATAGTTCATGGTTGTCTAGGTATTGCTCCCAACGCATCCCACTATGAATACCATGTTGCATTAGTCTTTATGTTTCAGTGCTGGAGATTTGAGGGCTGAAGTACAATCTAATTTTATGATCCATTTTGGATCACATATTGAGAGGCTTCAAACTATTGTGCTTCCGTATATGATCAGTTGCAAATACATGATTTCACATTGGATTGTTCAACCCTAGTTTGTTGTCCAACACCTTCATCTTGAGAATGCCTTCATGCTCACTTTCTTTCTTCACAAACTTAGGTGTCTAGGAGACCCAGTTTTGACTCGTGAGAGATACCCATATTTGTCATTATTTTCTTTGGAGAGGGTTTCCTTCTCGGGGTTCATTGCTAGGCATCAATGATATTGGTATTCTAAGGATAGTTTGCTTCTGCAGTTTACCATTCCTTTATTGATTGATTCTCTCCATTCATTTAGATACTCATTGGATTCCCATCCTTGCCTTCTTTTCTGAAAGGGTGTGATTAATAAAATTGTCACCTGGACCCCTCCATTTATTGATGGTATTTTAAGGTCACTTGGACCTCACCCTCCACAATCTCCTGGTCATGAAATGGTTTTCTACCTTGAGCATTTATTACAAGTTGAAGATGGCATTATTGTTTGACCTGTAATCATCTTTAACACCGTTGGTTAGATGGTGTGGATTCCTCTTGAGCAATTGAGGGTTTGTACCCATTAGTTAATGAGTTGAGTCAGATCACTATGGTGGCAGGATTTAGCATCTCTGTTCCCTCCATGAAGAGAAGAATAAGAGCAATTTATTTTCAGAATCTTTTAATCCAGATCTAAGAGAGGAAATATTGTTTATTTAAAGGTTAATAGGTTTCCTTTCCACGTTAGGTATCTTAACTAGGCAATTGTAATATGCAAAACTTACAACTATGTAATAGAAACAAGCAATTAAACCAATTCTTACTCTAAATTGAACATAAATATCTCCGATTGAGCTAAGAAGGAGAATTATACCTTCATTTACCACAAAGACCACCTTTGTTAGTTGGATTTGCTCACTTTGATTGTAGTTGATGGATTCCACACAAGAATTTTGGTAGCATATCCTTGTGATTGATGATGGGTGCTAGGATGATATCCAGGCTTATGGCTTGTTCTCACAATGGGCATGATCTCCTTAGGCTATCCAAGCTTGTTGAATATGAAGGAGAATGACTCAATTTGTAGATTCTGGATGGGGGATATGGACGGTCAAGATTGCTTAGAAATGGATGGATGAGATTGAGTCAACATTTTCATTAATGGAGAAGTTGAGGGAGTTGGAGGATTGAATGAGGAGGTTGGGATTGATTTGATGGGGAATGGGCTTGACTGGATTTGATTTGATTTATTTATTTTCTCTTGTTTTTATTTGATTGTGTGCATGAATTTTATTATTAGGGACTAATCAACTGACAAATAGTGATTAATTAGTTGATTAATCGAAGGGTAATGTTAGTGGGATTTGGATAGGGTCAACGTGCGATTGCCATGATATGATTAATTGGTTGGGGTGATATTAGTGTTAGAGCGGATCAAATGTGTTGATAGAAATATTATAACATTGGATTAATTGGATGACGATTTAGCTAGTAATGCGTTGACAATACGATTAAGGTTGCAATAGAACATGGTGATATGATTAGGGTTATAATGACGGTAGAATTAGGGTTGATTAGCGGATTGGATGACGATGAATTAGTAACGACACTAGAGTGGTGGAATTGGGATGCCTACGGTTTGCCCCTCTTTGAAAGGGTGTTGCGACTAGAAGAAGCAACGACGTTTCAAGAATGTAGAAGAAGAAAGACAGGCACACAATGATACCCCTGGTGCTATGTGATGAAGTTAAATAGATGATGTGATGCCCCCTCGAGAGGGCATGCAGTGATAAGAGACAGAGATGGACTCTCGAAATAAGAAGAGAGGTTGAAATAGAAGAATTAGGGATAAATTGGAGGGGTGGCGGTGATTGAAGAGGGGTTGGGCCTTATGTACAATATGATGATTATGGATATAGATGTTTTGGTGGATGTTATGGATGGATGAGATTAACACATTTGATCTAAGGTTTGCATGCTTTGAGTTGTTTTGATTTGCCCCAATCAACAATATATGCGAGGGGTTTGGATTGTGAATGATATATTCCAATGAAGCTGCAAACTTTGATGTGCCCTGAGCAACGATATATGTGAGGGGGTTGGATTGATAATGATATATCTCGATAAAGCTTGGAGCTTGGATTTGATTGATTGTTTCTATGTGCAAGCATAAATCGAGTTAATTGATTGTGTGGATTGATGATATGATGATGAAGGCTTATGTTTATGGGTATCATGGATTTTATATATTGTTGTAATGTATGTGGTGATGTGATGGATGGCTTAACGCTCCTATAGTATTATTTATGATGCACGGTTAGTGAGAATGAATGTTAAATATAGATAGTTAGAAGAAATGTATGTTTGGAAATGGATGTTGAAGATGTGAGGATGTATGATGCGAATCTTGCATGAAACTCCAAATGTTTGAGCAACCTTATTTTTGCTATAGCATTCGACATGATGCACCATGATATGGAAAACCATGATGACATTATTGCAATATGCTGTAGGATTGACACAAACGTAACAAACAAGAAAACACACAAATAAGCAAGCAATAATAAAAACACAGATAAAAATTAAAATGCAGATGTGGTCCCTTATCAAGTTAAAAACCCAATGCTTGGTGATCGATGTTAAAGATAGCTTTGATTTGCCCTAAGCAACGATTTATGCGAGTGGGTTGGATTGGGAACGATATATTCTGATAAAGCTGCAATGATTTTTTAAAAGTCAAACAAGGTTTTTAACAGGACGAAGGACAAGATAGTGGCTTTTTGGCTTTTCTATTTTTTGGGATTTTTGGACTTTTTAGGCTTTTTGAGATTTTGCGACAAGGTGACAAACAAAGGGAAAACACATTCTAGCATCAGGAATGTAGGGGACAGGGGATGAAATGTTGGAAGGATTTAGGATGGGCACTTCAAGGACTGTTCGCAAAAGAATTACGTGTCTAATTATCCACGTGTTATTTTGATTTATGTTGCAGAAACTCTGACATACCAAGATATTGCCAAAACATGTTTTCAAGATTTCCTCCACTTCCTTATCAAGGTCAAATACAAGATGAATGATGGGCACGATGGGATGGTTAAGTGGATGGACTAGGATGGGTGGAGTGGATTTGCCTGCAAGTGTAGGGTACTTGTAGACAATAGATTTACACATGACGTTAGAAATTGGTTTTCATTATGGTACTTGCCCAAGGTACCATAAGAATGGTTTTCCCATGTGGAAAATTATTATTATTATTTTGGTTTTCTGATGTTTTTGATTTTTATTGCAGTAGCATATGAACCTTCAGGTGTGAAAGCACTTGAGGTGCATGATGTTCATGAGTTCATCAAGTTTTTGCCCATCTTGTGTGGCCAATCTGTCTGCTCTTGAACCAAATTTAGCGATGACGACATAAGGACCTAGCCAATTAGGCTCAAACTTACCCTTTTTTGTTGGTCCTGATTGGTGTTTCTTTGATTTTCCTTTAGAACAAGGTCACCAATTCCAAATTCCCTCGATTTGATGTGCTTATTGTAGTTCTTGCATAGCTTGTTTTGATATGCTTTCAGATCGCTGAGCACGTTGAAATTTTTGTTGTCAAGAAGTTCGAGCTCATGAGGTCATGCAACTATATTCTTCATCATCAATCAGATTTTGCAGGGAGATGTGCAGAGAGGGTAGCTTGATCTCAGTTGGTAAGATGGCTTCGGCTCCGAAGATCAGGGAATAGGGTGTGGTTCTTGTGGGTGTGTGGATGCTGGTATGATAAGCCCATAAGGCAGGGTAAAGTTGAATATGCTAATCCTGATCAATGTCATTGACAATCTTATTGAGGATTTGGTGAGGGTTTTGTTGGAGGCTTCAACTTGCATTGCCTTGTTTGACATAGGGCTTTGACTTCTTTATTCTTGAAGGACTTATTGATGTCAGTGATGATGGCAAAAGGGATTTCGTAACGACAAATGAGGTGGTTAAAGATGAACTTGGATATTTGTTTGCTTGTTACGTAGGTGAGGGGGATGACTTCTAACCACTTAGTAAAGTATTCAGTGGTGGTGATGATATGCTTATGGCCATCGAATGAAGAGGGGTTGATTTTCCCAAATGAGATCGAGCCCCAAGGAGAGAAGGGCCATAGTGTCGTGATCGATTGTAATGCTTGTGATGGTGCATGGATTAGGTCTCTGCATGTTTTTGATAGGCTATGCACTTTCTGACATATTGATAAGCAGTTGCTTCCATGATAGGCCAATAGTATCCCGTTCTGAGTAGTTTCTTGGCTATAGGACCATGCCACTAGTATGCGTTCCACAGATACCGTCATGGAATTGCTTGATCGCTAAGTTAGCTTCCTCCGATTTTAAACACCTCAACAGGGCTCCGTCATAGCCCCTATGATAGAGTGTGTTGTCGAGGAGGGTGAAATGGGAGGCATGTTGGATGAAGGATTTTCATTGATTGAGTGAAAGATTGGGAAGAAGGATATGATCGTGGAGGTAAGCATAAATGTCATGATACTAGGGAGAATTGGACCAACAATCTCACCTACCATTTCAAATTTTGGGATAGTGTATGCTGGGATCGTCAGTTGTTCAACCAAGAATTGACATTGTGGGGTATCCTGTGACATGTCAAGTAGAGAGCCAATGGTGGCCATTGCATTTGTAGATTTGATACTTGTGTGAGGTACCTATTCAAATTGAATGTGCACAAAGTACTGCTTTAGGTTGTCAACCATGTTCTTGTATGGGATGAGTTTGTCATCTTTGGTCTGGTACTCGTTTACTTGCTTGATAATCAGTTGGGAGTCACCAAAGACAGACATGTTGAATGTTTCATTGAATTGCTAGCTTGAGACTTGGGATGAGTGGTTTGTATTCCACGATGTTGTTGGTGTAAGGAAAGTCGATTCTAAAAGCTTTGGAGATGAGATCCCTTTGTGGTGTTAGGAACAAAATGCCTTCCCCCATTCCTTGGGTGGTGAAGGATCCATCGAAGTAAAGTTTCCATTCTAGTGATTCCTCGAGACATAAGATTGATTCATCTGGAAATCCAACAACCAAAGATTGCTTATTTGACAATGGTGCTTCTGCCAACTGATCTGCAAGGACCTGCCATTTGATAGATTTTTGATTTGCGTATTTGATGTCAAACACAATGAACATCATGACCCACTTTGCCATTTTGCCTGTAAGAGCTGATTTTGATAGAAGATATTTGAGAGGATCAACTTTGGCAAAAAGTTTGGTTTTGTTGTTGAGCATGTAATTCACAACGTTTGAGAAGCGAAAACAATAGCTAGGCATGCTTTCTCGACGGGGGTGTAATTAAGTTCGTACCCTACCAAAGTTTTGCTTAGATGATAGACAACTCTTTCCGTCCCTTGATCATCATGCTGGGCCAAAGTTTTGCTTAGATGGTAGACAACTCTTTTCGTCCCTTGATCATCATGCTGGGCCAAGAGAGCACCCAAGGGGAACTATGTTGCTGCGATGTAAAGCAACAGTGGTTTTCCCAGAGTAGGTAGAACTAATACTAGTGGGTTTGAAAGATATTTCTTGAGTTGTTTGAAAGCTTGTTGGAATATAGTTGCCTTTTTCAAGAGATGGATGAATATAAGGTTTGAGGAGGCATCTTTGTGATGGTCTTGACTTTTGTTGGGTCAACTTCGATACCTCTTTTGGAGATGATGAATCCCAACAATTTTCTTGATGTGAGACTGAAGATGCACTTTTTTAGGATTTAGGCGAACCTTGTATTCTCTTAGTATTTCAAAGATTTTGTGCAACACAATAGGATGTTCTGCTCTGGTTTTTGATTTACCCAATATTTCATACACGTAATCCTTGACTATATCATGCAAAATGTTGTGGAAGATAATAGTCGTGTCTCATTGGTAGGTTGCCCTGACATTCTTCAAGCCAATTGACATGACTTAATAACAAAAAGTTCTCCATGATGTGGTGAATGTTGTTTTATGTTGATCTCCAGGTACAATTATGATTTGATTATAGCTGGAAAAATTGTCCATGAGAAATAACATTTTATGACTTGCTATTGAATCGACGATCATGTCGATATTGGGTAAAGGGAAATCATCTTTTGGGCAAGCTTTGTTGATGTCAAGAAAATTTGTACAAACTCTGAGCCCTGTTTGAAACTTACTAAAAGGCACAATATTGGATATCCATTCAGAGTAGTTGATTGGTCGGATGAACCCAACAACCAAGAGCTTTTGAAGAAGTGATTTGCCAGAAGGGCTACCTTGGGATGCATTTTCTTGAGTTTTTGTTTAACAGGCCTAGCATTTGCATCTACAATGAGATGGTGCACCACGAGTGATGGATCCAACTTGGGCATATCAACATATGACCAAACAAAGATGTCTATAAACTCTTTTAGAAGGGTGATCATAATTTCTTGTTCCTTGGGATTTAGGGTAGCCCCAATCTTGATGATCCTTGGATTCTCCTTTGTTTCGATGTTGACATCAATAGTTTCCTCAATTAGCAATGTAGAGCCATCTTGTAATTGTGTCGTGGCAGGGGTAAGGTTGAGCTCTTCTCCAATACTCGCTTTGGTGCCCATCAAGGGATGGTTCCAGTCTTGGCCTAGCAACATATGACCATGCAAAGACGTTTGAGAATTCTTTTAGATCCACAACAATGTCTTGTTCAGATGCATTGAGAGTAGCTCCCAGTTGTATAAAGTTTTCAACGAGTGACGTGGAGTTGCCTTGCAACTATGCAACATAAGGGGAAAGTTGAGTTCCTTGTCCATTGGCGCCTCACAAAGGTTTTCACCAATAGACACGTCTTTATTTTCTTGATTTGATTTTTGTTGTCTGATAGCGCCTCAAAGAGGTTTTCACTAGGGGACATTGATTTTTTTTTTTTGTTTTGGTTGATTTTTTGAGTTGTTCTGACCAAGGAACTCTTCCTGCTCCCCGAAATAGGGTGTCGAATCAAGGTTGATTTTGAAGCCCTGTTTGTGATCCCCCAGTGGGATGCCATCTCGAAGGCCCATGAATTCTGTCATAGCTTCATTGTTTTGAAAGATGTCCAATGGTGCATGATTTTGTTAGTCCCAATCGATGAGTTCCTGACATTGGAGGTCAAGGTGACTGGTAAGGCTAGCGGTGTCATAAAAAAGATTGGTAGCAACAAGATCTTCATAGAGGCTATGGATGGAACCTGTTTCGATGTCAGACAAAGCTTCCTTAGAACCTGTGGAAGTGTCATTGACATCCTCGTGTTGATCACTAGGGGATTTGTAGCCTATGTTGTGATATTCTTTGTTTGCATGCACCTGTATAGGTTCTAGGATTTTTTGTTCATGTTGGCCGAGTCTGCGTGCTTTTAATTCATGATTTTGCACATTTTGTTGGCTATGGGATGTCTTACTTTGAAAACAAGTTGCTAGGCCATCATCGTATAACTAGGAGTTATTGGAGCTTTCGATTTGCTAATTTGCAAGAAGGCTGGTTTTAAAGAATGAGGTCAATCCAAACTCATAAGATGCCTATTTTGTCTTACTGTTCATGGTGGCCTACCACGACTTCTAGGAAAGATGGGGAGTTTTACCACATGGAAGGCATTGTGGATTTCATTGTCTACAAGTACCTTCATAACTTTATGCTTGGTGTTGGAGGCTTTGATATGCAAGGGGAGATTGGGTGATGGGCCAACCGGTGGTATGTTGGGTTGGTCAAAGTTGGGTTGTTGACTCGGAGACAAGTGTCCATCGAGTGCTTGGAATTGGGAGGTTGTTTTCTAGTTGATATGACTATTTTGGGCTTTTTTACCTTGATTTGGGTGTGGATTAGTTTGATCATGCTTTGTAAAGGGATCTTAGTATATCTCCAATTGTTGGTTTTCGAACATGGATGCACTCTGCTCTTGGGTAAACGATATTCCTTGGAGTGGTATGGTAGGACATAATCGAAGTTTTGTGGCTCAGGGGCCTAATTGTTAGGATATTGATTAGGTTGTGGATTGGGTTGTTGTTGATTTTGGGATTGTTGATTGTTGGATTTTTGATAAAGTTGGATAAAGTGCAGTTTTGGTGGCTCAGGGATTTGATTGGTATGGGATGGTTGATGGTTAGATGATTGATTGAGTTGATTGTTGGCCTTTTGATTGGATTGGTTTTTCGATAAAGGTAGATGAAAATATAGTTTTGGCAGCTCAGAGGCTTGATTGGTATGGGATTGATGAAGGTTTGAATGCGGATTGTTAGGCTTTTGGTGGTTGGATTTTTTCGATAAGGGTAGGATAAAACGAGATTTGTGTGGCTCAGGGACTTGATGGGTATTTGATTTTTGACTATTGGATTTGTTTAATAAGGGTAGTATAAAATAGGGTTTGTATAGCTCAGGGGCCTAATGGGTATTGAATTTTGGATGGGTTTGATTGTCATAGGATTGATTAGGGGATGAAGGTCTTGATGTTGAAGAATTGATATAGGATGCTAGATCTGCCACCTGTTGGCTAAGCTATTGGAGTTGGTCAAACAAGATTTGATTTTGGAATTGGGATGCTAGAACTAGTTCCCTTTTGTAATTGACATGGGGGATATCGTGATTGGGATCGTAACTACTAGATGGAAAATTTGCTTGGTTTTGGCTAGTGGGATAGATTGGATTTTGATAAAAAAGGTTTTCATTGTTAAGATCTTGATTCATTTGGGTTTGATCTTTCATTTTGAATGCCATTGGTTTGTTCGGGATATTTTAAAACTTGTTTGTCACAAAGGGGAACAAACAATGCACACATTAACAACCTACGCTAGTCAAGTGGGATTGCAATCGGATAGTGGCCCACAAATATACCTCGAAAGATATGGTGTGGGTAATCTTGGGGAATGCCGTGTTCCCGGCACCACTATTCGTCTATAGCTAAATTGCTTCTATGCTAGGTTTGACTGAATGACTAGGGGAGTCCTCGATATACCTTTTAGTACGTGAGGCCCAACTTTGTGATGCAAGGGTGTTGTTTGGGGCCTGGGTATTTGTAGATAATCACCTCATTTCATGGAAATTTGGTAAAACTAAATTTCTGCTAAGCCAATAATGACAACTCCTCCTTGGAATGTTATAGTCCTCCTGAACAGGGACTTTGGCTAGCGCTTGGTGATGAAATCCAATCTGCTAGACCCTAGAAAAGAAAAAAAGAAAAAGGCACAAATCATTTCTGATTTCAAAGATCGCCTTGCGGCACGAGGAAAGAGTATACATGGTCGAACTTGGGATAAATAACCTAGACCGTTTCTGATTTCCAAGGTCGCCTTGCAGTGCCAGGAAAGAGCATACATGGTTTTTGGTTAAACCATTGTATTAAAACACTCGGGTAACCTTCGCTTACATGTAGGTTTCTTGCAAATTTTTTTTAGATGGTTACCCTTGCCATTTACTTTGAGTCGGTTAGCAGTCTAAAACCCACGGTTAACGATGAGTAACTAACCGTGGTTTCTTGACGTTAACCATAGGTTTCAGACTGCTAACCAGCCCTGACCTAGCTTCCTCCGAAACATATCAAAACGGTGGAAAAAAACATCATTTTTACTCTTTTTTGTCACTATTTTTGCTATATGTGTGCATCAGCGATTGGTGAATGACTGTGTACAATCATTTCTCTACATTCCATTCATTTTTTTAATGTATTTCAGTGTATTTTATGAATTTATATGTATTTTAAAGTAGCGATAAAATTGTTGAGTAATTGCCAAATCACGAGTACAAGTCAAATTTTGGTTGCCGAGTAATCACGGTTTACAAGTTTTTCTACTGGGTTAAACACAAGCAAAATTGAAAAAGACAAAATTGATTATTTGATTATGATTTAAATGATCGTGTGAAATTTGTTTGATATGAAAATCTTCATTTAATGAGCTTGCAAGACAAGCATTAGTAGTTTGATTGGTTTAGGTCTTCGTTTCACGTGAGTACTGACAAGTTAGAAAGCTTGGAAACACAAATTCCAATGTTTAGTATGCAAATGCCACTAAATAATACAGAAATGCCACTCAGACATAAACATCACTCTTGCAGACATAAATGTCACTATTGCAGAAATGCCACACCTCAGGGCAAAAATGCCACTCCTCAGGACAAAAATGCCAAATGCTGCAGCAATACACACAAAACACAGATACAACACTGTTGAGTGCAAAAATGTCATTATTGCATGCGGAAATGTCAATATACAGAACACAAACATCAATGCACAAGAAACGGAGTTAGAATCCTAAAAAGACAAATTCTACTCAATTTTGAAACCAACAGGACTCAAATTGATAGCAGCTACGAAAACACTTCAAAACAAGTGATAAATGCAAAAGAAAACAAGGTAGGTCCCACCAGGCGTGCCAATAATGTAAATGCAAAACTAAGAGCTATGCAATAGAAACAATCATTTAAACCAATTTCTACTCTAAATTGAACATAAATACCTCCGATTGAGCTAAGAAAGAGTTTTATACCTTCACTTACCATGAAGATCTCCTTTGTTAGTTGCATTTGCTCACTTTGATTGTAGTTGCTTAGTGGATTTTGCGCAAGAATTTTCGCAGCATATCCCTCTGATTGATGATGGATGCTAGGATGATATCAAGGCTTATGGATTATGGCTTGTTCTCACAATGGGCACGATCTCCTTAGGCTAGTTAAGTTTGTTGAATATGAAGGAGAAGGGCTCAATTTATAGATTTTGGATGGGGGAAGTGGATGGTCAAGATTGCTTAGAAATGTATGGATGAGATTAACATTTTCATTAATGGAGAAGTTGAGAGAGTTGGAGGATTAAATGAGGAGGTTGGGCTTGATTTGATGAGGAATGGGCTTTTGATTGGATTTGATCTTTGACATGGAATTGATGATTTGATTTGATTTTTTTTTTTTTAATTTGATTTTTGCACGTGGATTTTATTATTAGGGACTAATCAACTAACTAATATTGATTAATTGAAGGGTAATGTTAAGAGGGATTTGGATAGTGTCAATGTGTGATTGTCATGCTATGATTAATTGGTTGGGGTGATAGTGGTGTTGGAGTGGATTATATACATTGATGGAAAAATTATAATGGTGGATTAATTATCGATTAATTGGATGACGATTTCGTTAGGAATGTGTTGACGATAGGATTAGGGTTGCAATAGAATGCGATGATTTGATTAAGGTTGTAACGATGGTAGAATTAAGGTTGATTAGCAGATTGGATGTTGATGAATTAGTAACAACACTAGAGTGGCAGAATTGGGACGTTGACACTAGTTAACCACACAAATGCCGATTGATTGGTGAGACTATGTGCTCCGCTAAGTACAACTACTGGGGTACATATTAGCAGTGGAATTTGTGAAGCGGCAAATGACCCGGTGACAGTATGTGGAACTTAAGTTCCTCCTCTATTTTAGGGGAAGTTTCCCTTTATTTTCTATATGCAAACTTACAACATCTGTGAAATGAAAAATCACACAATAAGTGCACTGTACAAGCATGTTGGATCCAAAATTTTGCATTATGAAATTTTCTCTTTTAAGCAAAACAAGTAAACAAAGGAGGAATAAAAGGCACACTTTGACAAATTAGGTTACTGAGCTTTATAAAAGATATTCAAATAGAACAGAGAAATCATTTGAAGAGTTTGAAATGGAGTAAAGAGGATCGAGACAAACCAGTTTACGATCTGCTAGGTATGAAAGAATTAAATGCATGCAAAGCAGTTGCAGACACATATAAACCAGGATTGAAAGAGAAGTTAAAAAGTGCACTTGCATGTGAAATCCAAGAACGACACCTCTTTCTTGAACACCCAAAACTTGCTTGTATTAATTGTAACTTCTTTTGCATACATGGTAAAAATTTAAAAAGTCTTTTCACCTTTAAAATCTTTATCTATACACATCATGGGTGGTTGAGTAACCAACACTCGTCTTTTAACTATCTTTTATTTAACTAACCAAAAGACTTAACTAATAATAATATTTTACAAAACATTATTTTTAATTGACATATTATGAGTGGGGACCACCCACTGCCACCTCATAAACTTTTCGTTTTATTGTTAAGCACTTAAGAGTGACAGATAATTAACTGGAAGTTTGCAACTCAATGTTGGTGGGGGCTGCCTTATGCTGCCTTGAAACTTTGGGTCCCATTTGATCCTGCCATATTGGAGCCAACTGGGACAACCTTAGTTGGACTCATCCATATCAAGATTGATGACACTCTTTTTTGTCATTTCTGCCTCGGTCTTTAATCTCAATTGACAGGGCTGCCAATGTTCTATTCATATTTTAAAAACTCATACTTGACAACCCAAAATTTTGACTTGTACTTGGGACTCCAGAGTTTCTAGGCAACTACTCGGCAACTTTATTGCTACTTTTTAAACATATAAATTCATAAAATCAACGTAAATAAAATGTAAAACGTTATTAAATGACATGAGAAATGAATGTAGAGAATGCACAAGTATATTTTCTATTATTTTTTGGCCAAAAAAGAGTTCAAACTACAAACTACAAAGTACACGGCTACAAAGTTAAAACTACAATGCTCATAGAGTCATATGAAATATCAAATATACATATTACATTTCATCTCTAATGCCTAAATAAGTCTGCTGCAGCTGCATCATGGAAGTGGAAGGTACATATTACTGTGTACCCTTGGGCCTTGTTCAATGTTAATCACCGTATCAGTATGTATTCCTTGAAGCAGCCTTGAAGTAACAATGAAAACCCTAGGCTCCACTGACTGTATTAGTATATAGGCTATCACTATGCACCACTGTCAATTGCTCCGAGTCTTAAGAGAGTTGAGAGTCTGATTATGAACAATACAGCCAATATTTAGCAAAATAGACCAACAGAAATTTGAAGTCAAGGAAGATTGATTTTACAAAGACAGGAATCCACGTTTTTGACATCAGACCTCAAGTATTAAGTTTGGTCTTTAAAAGGGTGCTTGTTCCTATTGTTGTATGCGAACTAGATTCAAAAATTCCAAAACCTAGCTCCATTGACTGTGCACTGTAGAAATAATCATAAAATTGTTTTTTTTTCGATCTGTGCTTTTATTCCATGCATGGGCAAGTCACAGCGTAGAGTCGCAATTTTTGCCGAGTAATCGCTGTAATTATTAGGCAAAAATCACTCGAAAAAAACTTCTTGTGATTTGTCAGAAGATTTATGGTTTCAGGGTCAAATTGCGATTTATCGCGATTTCTTGACGATTTATGGCAAGTTTTGAATCTATGGTTCTATTGTCTCCATTGCATCTTCATCCAGCAACTTGATGTTCTTAACCTTATTTTTCTGGGTCACCAAAAGCCTATTGCAGTGATCTATTTCTTTATCCAGCTCATTAAATTGCTTATACCGGGATACACAATCGGTGGATAATGTCATCACTCCTGTGTACAATCTCAATGCTAATTGGTCTTGCTGTCTTCATGATGCATCATTTTGTGAATGCGCTTGTTGACTTTAGCAAGCACATTCTCTTTAGGTCTCTTCTAAATTAGCCGTATACACGAGAAAATTATGCTTTAGGATTGCTATCCTTGCATGCAGATTCCAAACACCCTTTGGCCGGTTCTACCCCCTGCAGTGTTTGACTTTGAACAAGTTTATCATGCTTTAACAAGGAGTTTGTGTTCAACTTTGCATTGATTGAGATCTGTGTTTGAATCTCTACCAGGAGAAGTATTTCAGCATTCGTTTGGAGTATTCCTCTTAAAGCTTTGATTTTGGTCACAAGTGACTGTTGAAGCCTGCTATTTTCAGTGTCTAACTTGACTAGATCTCCTCTAGAAATAGGAATATAAATATGAGCATTCTGTTGTTTTTTCTTGTGTGTGATGCTCAGAACTGCGTGATATAATTTTTAAGAGCCATGTTCTCAGCTTTCATATGATCTGCTTTTCCTTGTGTGTGATCTCATTGCTTCTCATTGGCTTCCTCAACAGATCTGAGAAGGGCCCTAGTTCCTCTCTTTCCAAGCTCAGAAAGTAGGTTGTGCCTAGTAACAAAATAGTCTGCTGATTCTATTTGCTTTCTAGGCTTGTCCACCATGGGAGTGGCAGATGCCATTAAATAGCTTCCTTTTCATCGTTGAAATGAAAATCAGTAGGGGGTTTTTCCTTCTTAGCTGGCTTTTCTAAAAGCAAAGGCTTTTTATCTTTTTGCTTTTGCCTCTCCAGAGCTCTTAATACAAATTCATTATTGGTAGAGTACTTTACCAAAACCTTTCTGCCCTTGTAGTTATTAGTTTGTCCATCCTTTGGCTCTTTATAGAGAAATTTTGTGGCTATTTTGTTTTATTGTGTGTCTATACAAATCCCATGATGAATCTGTTGTTGTCTTTTAACTTTTTACAATGTTAACATTCTTATTCCTCCTGTCCTGCGGAGGGCCTGAAGGAGGTGCAGATACTTTCCTTTTGTTAGGCTTTTCCCTTCTGTATCATTTACAACATTATTGCCTCCAGCTAGTTCTTGGTCAGTGGTACTTTGTCTATTGCCTTGTGTAGTCTCCTCTCTGTTACCCTAATCAGAATTCACATTAGCATTTCAGTTCAAGTTCTAAAAGATTTCATTGAGTATTATATCTTTGGGAATAATGTCTTCAAGTTTATCGATGGATTTTAAAGTTTTAAAATTGTCAGATTATTTTGCAACGAAGATTCATAGTTAGGGAAGTAACTATGGAAAGCTGCTTATTACATTTGGTACAAATCAATTGTTTGACCTACAGGAAAGACTTACATTTGATTTTATGGATGTGAAATGCACAAACTGCATTTGCTTGTTATTAGGTGACTGTTGAACAACTCTTAATGATTTCATATCTCATGAAGCCGAAATACTTCTTTAAATATCCCTATATGGAAATAATCTGTAAATTAATGACAATGCAGATCATACTGAAAAAATATATTTCTTTAACAAGCACATATTTTGCACTTCTTAGGAATGAATATCATAGCTTCAATTCTTAGTTGTCCATAGGATCCACCCTCACCACCAACTCTAATAGCAATAAAAAGTTAAAAGTTTTTTGATGCTTGCTAAGTTATGTTCTCCTCATGCAGGGATTTTTTTTGATACATATGGGGAATATTACGAAGATATGAAGGAGTTCCACGAGTACCTTCCAAAATTACTAAAGCCTGAAGGCGTTTATTCTTTTTTCAATGGACTGTGTGCAGATAATGCATTTTTTCATGTAGTTTATTGTCAGCTAGTTGCACTTGAGCTTGCAAATCTAGGCTACACTACTCAGTTCATCTCCTTACCAGTAAAAGATTGCTTGGAAGAAAAAGTATGGGAGGGTGTCAGGCGGAAATACTGGCAATTAGATACTTACTACTTGCCTGTATGTCAGGCATCTTCTCAATAATTTATCTGTATTTTAGAACTGTTAATCTTTCTGAAGCCAATTTTACATATGAAGTTTTTTCCTTTCTTATCTCATTAGAAATTTGTTGCATGAACAACTTATGTTTCAACATTGGTTGTTTTGCATAGACACTGTAACTAAAGGGCTTGAACTAAAACCAAGAATGAAATTGAGTAGTTTTTCCTTTTTATCATTGGAAATTTTGTTTTTGCTTTGAAAATGTTCGGCACACACCCCCATGTGGCATGCAGTCAGGAGTTTAGGCAAGCTAGTCCACGGAATCAAGTCTTTTAGCCAGGGCTCAGTCTTGACCATTAGGCCGCCTGACGGCATTGAGGTGGTGGATTCTAAGTAAGTTATTATTTAAGACTCAGGTCTGCTTATGTGTGAGATTCTGTTGAAGAACTCTATGTCAAGGAGCAAGAACTCCCCTAGACAAGCACTCTTCAGTTGAATCCATCACAGAAGAGGATATATTCCAGGAGATTTTTTTTGAAGTGAACAGGTCTTTCTTGAAACCATTTTTGGGGAGACGAGTATGCTCTTTGTATTAAGAGGCAATACCAATTGCGGGCACATGATTGTTTAATTAAAAATTAATGAATCAATTGATTAGAAATGGGGCACTCGTACTTCTGCTATCAGTGTTTGACCATTAGTTAAACAGTGATACTTTATTAGAATAAATATATAAAACCTCATTCCCCAAAGTTGAAATTTAAAGTAGACTGGATTTGTATTATAAAATGGATACCAAGTTATTATCTCCTTGTCAAGAGACGCTATAACATTTGAATCTTGAATATGTGTGGTATTGGATTTGGGTTGATTGCTGCCAAGATGAAGGAATGTGGGCGTGCATAACCCACATCAAGATGACTGTAGATGTGGGATATTTTGCATCAAAGCCTAAAAGCTTCAGAATTTGGAGATTCAGGTGGAGCATGGAACCTGCACAGAAGGGGACATGCTCAAAAGGAGGATTGCGACAAGACGAGGAATTATTACTTCTGTCATTGTTGATAAATTCAACAAAATGGTGGTTTCAATACCTTTCAACCAAATTTTCTAGCTCATGTATGGGTGCATCTGGTTTGTGGTCCATTATCTCGTATAGAGAGAACAAATTGTCCAGAATTTTTTGGACATCCTTATGGGGAATATATTAGCAAAACGGTGGATAGAACATTGGTTCATTTCTTGAGAGGATATAACCAGAGTCATCTAAAGGACTTGAGATGAAAGGAATCATAAGGATAATGATATGTGGAAAGCAATTACAAACACACAACATTAAAAGAACATTAACCATAGGGTCAGTCCTTTGTGTGCATACCAACCAAATAGAACAATGAGTGTGTTACCTAAATGACAGGCTAGAACATGAATAAACTTGAAATTTATATGAGCATACTGAACATGAATGCTCAAACAAAATTGTAAGAAGATAACAATATACTAAAGCAGTGGAAATCATGCAACAATGGTTATCCGATAAAGGAGAAACATCTTTACCCCCTAAAATTAAGTTGGATTTTATAAATTTTGATGGTAACATAGGCAGCATCACAAGGGATCACAAGGATGAACTTGTAAATAATGCAATCGCTCGACATTCAAATTCATATTTGCAATCACTCAAGAATACGTTGATGAAATGATCTGGTGCCAATCAAAGTTTGTAATATAATTATTGGTGCCCTTAGGACCTCAATGTTGAATTTAGGTGATGAGCTAAGAAGTATAAGTTCGTTAAAGATGGATAAGTTTTCATAACAAATACATGAAACATATTTTTTCCAAAATGAGTTGGCAATAAGGGTACAATCAAAAAGTGTAGTTAAACTAGAATATTCTTGGTATTGACTAAGATGTCTATAGAGAAACTAAAGTTCCAAGAAAAATAAGGGAAACATACCTCATCAATTAGTTAAGCCCGTAGAAATGAACTGCTCTCTAAAAGAGATGGGTGTTGGGAGTTAAGACAATAAAAGCTTGTGGTATGGTTTCTAGTTTTAGTGTCGTAAGGTGTCACAGCTCTTCAATATTAAGAAGTTCAGTGCAGATGGATTTAGTAATAGCACAGGTTGTGCCAAAGTGTCTTGCACCAAAGAAATTGGTATCAAGGGACCCTTTGTTCAAGTGTTTTGACAATGAGACATCTCATGCCAACAAAAGTTGATAAAAGTTTGCACCGAGGATTTAGTCGACATGTATTTTTAATAATGATATGAAAAAAGATTACAATGGATGTTGCATCATGTCGAGATGGCATTAACACTTGCCCACAAAGATGTCTTGCATTATAGTTAGATACCATATTAATAGAGAAGGAATTTAATACCCCATACCAGGGCATTATCCAAAGGAAAACTAGTTACTGGGAGAAATTATATTCTTGGAACCAACATAACTAATATATACACATACATGCACTATGCATCTTTAGATGGAGTTAGCTTAAGAGTCAACACAGATATGTAAATAGATGAAGTCTTTAAGCATGCTTACAATTAGGAGTCAAGAAAATCCATGGGAATTTCTACTTCAAATGCTTTTACTCCCATTCTGACGGGATTTGTTGATACTAGCTCCCTTAATCCCCTACTTGGGTGCAACTTGGAGCCCCTCGCTTAAAACCTTGGGACTTATGGGTTTTTGCATTGAGATGAGAGTTATGACTTGTCAAAGCAAGGACTTAAATGTGTCAATGTTTCAAGAAAGGGGCTTCAAGTTAGATCCAAGGAGGGGCTCAAGGAGGCACTATTTACTAAGGCTATCACAATAGTAGTACAAGCATTGTAAGTAGCATCGATGGACAAAACATGTTTTTGAGAATATCAAGGGACTATAAAAGTGCAATTAAAAGGTTAACACCACGAGATTAAAATGTTGGAAATGTGTTTCATACTTTGCATGGATCTGCGCTATAAGTTTGTGCGCATGATTGGTGTTGCGCAAGATGAATGCGCAACACTGTTGTGCAAGGTGTTTGCACAACAATGTTGCGCAAGATGTTTGCACAACACTATTGCATAGTGATGTTCCACAAGACTTGTGCAGTGGTTTAATATGGCTACACACAGGGAAGTTAGTTTGCAAGAACAATGTGCTAAGTTGTGTAGTGGTTGCTACGTCGTATCATTGCGCTCTAGAAGGTTGTGTGCAGGAAGATTGCATGGTAATGTGCCAAAAGATTCCATAGTAGTGCTCAATGGTCGATTGGTTTCACATTATGGTGCTGCAAGAAGCTACACAACATAGTAATGCAACATAAGTCTAACTTGACGCGTTACTATACATTTCTTTGATTGTATATGATGACTAGAGGTGTGCGGGTAATGTCTTGGTAATGCTTTGACTTGGAGTTGTTGAGGAGTGTTATGCAATGGTCACTTTGCATAGGGGTTGGTGTGATGGTGGATTTCCCTGTTGTGAGGGTTTTGTAAAGTGATGTGGCAATATATAGGCATGGATCTTCTTAAGAACGAGGATGATGCAAACATACATAGTGAAGAGTATGTATTGTAAAATACATGGTATAGTGTAGATACAACATAGTATGATAAGTTACATTACCTTGAAGTGTGTTGTAGTAGTGGAAACTTTTAACTTAGTCTTATAAACAAAGGTTACTGTGCTGGGTTTTTTATTTGAATAGCTTTTTCCAAGGGAAATAGTGTGTATTCTGTGTGCATGTCATGGTTCTTATTGTTTTAAGATTCTTGTAGTATACCTATTCTCCATATTTGTTCATTGCGCTTGGGCCTTTTCCCAACATTTAGTATTAGAGCTTGGTTGTAGCTTTATGTACAGTTGGGATAACTTGCAATAAATAGTTTTTTTCAGTGGATATTGTGCGCAACAGAATCTCGTGTATGGAAAGTGACATGAAGCACAATAATAGAGATCGACAAGTTCTATGTTCAACACTTGAGTTATGGAAACTCAAGATGGAAGATTTGCTTATAGATAGTGATTAGTGGGTTACTTTGTCCAGCACACCAACCACGGGGATGAAAACAAAAGATTGGGAAAATATTGACAGAAAGGCAAAGAGCTCTATCAGATTCAATGCTATTGAATGTATCGACTGAATGGGATAAATTGGGGATGTTGTTCTAGGTGAAGTCTTCGGTGAACAATTTTTTCCTACAAAAGTTGTATTCATTGTGAATGAATGATGGTGACTTAGTTGCATAACAACTAAATGCCTTAAACACTATGGTAAGTCGATTATTTTTGTTGAATTCAAAATTGATGATGAAGAAAGGTGTATTACTTGCTTTGTTCATTGCTAGACTCTTGGGATACTTTAGTAATTGCTATTACTAGTACTACATTTGAGTCAAAAGTGGAGGATGTAGTCACACCTCTATTATTAGAGGAGATGAGGTGGAAGTCTGTGGAAAATTATTAGACAAAGGATGCCTTGTTTGTGCATGGACGCTCCCAGAAAAGAAGTAAAAGAAAGTCTGGGGATAAACACTTGAAGTCTAGAGGCATATCTGAGACTCCAGAAAGATCCTTGAAGAAATGTTTGAACTTAGTAAAACAAGGCACATTTTAAGAAGGATTGCAAAATGAAAAAGGTGGAAAAGAGCAAACCGCCAAATGTTGTGCCCTCAGGCGAAACAAAAGTCTCAAGTGATGAGAATGGAGAGCTTCAACGTCAAGCACACATGAATGCCATGATGCATGGTTGATTGATTCAACTGCCTCCTATCATATGATTCCTCATAAAGAGTGGTTTTGTGAGTATGAAATATATGACGGTGGTGATGTCTTTTTGAGAGACAACTTGACCTACATGATTGCAAGGAAAGGAAGAGTGACGCTGAAGTTCAGAGATGGGAGGATTAAGACTCTCCTTGGTGTCTTGAACATCTCTGGCCTGGCTAGGAATTTAATCTTTATGAGCAAATTGAATGATATTGATGTGCAGGTTTCATTCAACAAAGATGGGTTCAAGATGGTTCGAGTAGCCATGGTGTTGGCGAGAGGTGTGTGCATAGGAACTTTGTTTAGACTTGATGTAATCACAGTAAGCAACACATGGAACAACTCTGTTGTTCCTAAGGCCAACACTGAATCAATAAAGAACACATTGATTCCGATAGAAAAGACAATGCTCTGGGTTTAGAGGATGGGCCATATTGGAGAGAAAGGTATGTGCGCACAAGTAAATATATGGCGGAAGGATATTTGATTGCCCCTTGGATTTTGATTTCTGTGAGCATTGTGTGAATGGTAAGTAGAGTCAAGTGAAATTTCCCTCAAATGCTACATGAGCAAATGGTATTTTGTAGGTAATACATAGTGATGTGTTTTGGATGTTCCATCATTGAGCAAGTCTTTATTTTGTGCTATCATTGAGGATTTCTTTAGGAAGACCTTGATATAATTTCCTTGGAAAAAATCTGAAGTACTCAATAAGTTAAGAGTTTAAAGCTCTTGTTGAGAATTAGACAGAGAAAAGGTGTTGTGCACAAACAATGGGGGTGAGTATTGCTCAAATGAGTTTGAGGAATTCTGCAAGCAACATGGAATTGAAAGGCAAAAGACAACTCCATAGACACCGTAGTAGAATGGAGTTGTAGAGCGGATCGCTCTGAAGTTGTTGGATAAGGCCTAGAGTATGCTGAGTGGTGCACACTTGGAGCATAATTATTGGGTGGATGCAATGGCTATTGTTTGCTGGTGAAAAGATCACCCACATCAACGTTGGTTGACAAAACTTTGCATGAAACTTGGACTTGTAAGAAACCATCTCTGTGGCACTTGAGAATTTTTGTTGTGAAGCGTATGTCCATATTCCAAAGGAAAACATAACACAACTTGAGTTCAAGTATGTGAAATGCATCTTTATTGGATATGGGAATGGTGTGAATGGGTACAAGCTATGGAATCTTGAACAAAGAAGGTGGTTTGTGGTTGGATTGTGGTATTTAGGGAGGTGAAGAAGATTATTGTGTAGAAACAACCATTAAAGAAAGAAGCAAAGGAATAAAAAAAAGATGCAGGTTGATATAGATGTTGAAGAACCTGTATTTGAGTATGAGGTGACAGATGAAGAGTCACAAGAAGAGGAGCCATTGACTCTTGCTCGAGGAGATAAAGAAAAGTGCTTAGAATCCCTGAAAGGTATAACCCACCATATTTTTTGTTTTGTGTTTCTGTTGTCAGTTGTTGATGAAGACACCAAGACAGTGAAGGAAGCTCGTGGATCAAATAAGAGCAAGTCTTGAAAGAAAGCCATGAAGGAGGAGATGGAGACTTTGGATAAGAGTGAGACTTGGGACTTGGTAAATCTTCCTCCTGGTGTAAAACTTGTAGGCTGCAAGTGGGTTTTCAAGAAATTCAATGCACAAACGAAATTGGAGAAGTATAAAGCTCACTTGGTAGCTAAGGGATTCTCTCAAATAGAGGGAATTGATTTTGGTGAGACTTTTTCTCTTTTTGTGAAGTTGACTTCCAATCATTGCTGTTGTGTTTGATCTTGAGATAGATCAGATAAATGTTAAGCCAATGTTTTTGCATGGAGACCTTGAAGAAGAAATATACATATCACAGTCTGAAAGTTTCAAAGTGAAACGAAAGAGGACTTCATTGCCAAATTGAAGAAGTCCTTGTATGGCTTGAAAAAATCACCAAGGATGTAGAATCATAAGTTCAATAGTTGTGGTTGGACTTGGGCTTGCATGCAACAAGCGTGTACTGTAAATTAGATGGTTATAACTTTGTCATCATAATTCATTATGTGGATGAGATGTTAATTGGGAATGACAAGAAAATGATCAAGTTGACGAAAACTCAATTAAATGAGCAATTTGACATGAAAGTTCTTGGTGATGCAAGATTCTTTTTGGGCATGGAAATAAAATGAGATATTGCGAACATAAAACTCTGGTTAGACCAGAGGAAGTATGTTGAGATGTGATTTTGGAAAGTTTCAGGATGTAGGGTAGCAACCCTGTGTGCACACACTTTCTAGTTGGTAAAAAACTATCTACTACACAATGTCAAAAGACACAAGAGGAGTCAAAGGACATGGTTTAGGTTCTATATGTGAGTGTGGTGGGAACCTTGATGTACGTAATGATCTGCACAAGACTTGGCATTGCACATGCAATGGAAGTAGCGATCAATTTTATGTCCAATCCGAGCAAGGAGCATTGGATGTAAGTAAAGAGGATCTTCAGGTATCTGTGCGAGTCCCAACTATGCAATTTCTTATCAGGGTAATCCTGGTGAAAGAAAATTGTTGAATCTATGTTGTCATGGATTTTGATTGGGATGGAGATTTTGATTGCCAAAGACCTACCAGTGTGTGTGTTCAAACTGTTTGGTGGAGCTATAAATTGGGTGAGAAAATGACAAGAAAGTGTTGCGATATCCACCATAAAAGATGAGTACATGGCAGCTACACATGCAAGCAAGGAAGCAGTATGGCTTCAAAGGTTGTGTTCTACTATTGGGTTCGATCAAAAAGTGGTGAGGATAGACCGCGATAATCAAAATCACAATCTCTCTGCAAAGAACCCATTGATTGCGATAGATTGTGATATCATTCTCGGTCGAATGACATTGATGAATGGTATAAATTTGTAAGGGAAATGTTGGAAGAGAAGAAGAGATTGTTGGAGAAAGTGGACATAGATGAAAACATTGTGGATTCATTGACTAAGGTATTGTGTACTAAGAATTTATTTTGGTCTGGGAGAAAAAGGGGTATGGTTGCTTGCAATTGTTGAACATTTGAATCCATAATCCCTTATGCAAAGTGTTTAAAAACTAGGAGATTGTTGGAAATGTGTTTCACACTTTGCATGGATTTGCACAAGATGGTTGTGCACATGATTGGTGTTGTGAAAGATGCATGTGCATCACTGTTGCACAAGGTCATTGTGCAGTGATGTTGCACAAGACTTGCACAATGGTTTAATATGGCTACGCCTAGAGAAGTTAGTGTGTAGGAATGATGTGCTATGCTGCATAGTGGTTGCTACGTAGTATCATTGTGCTTTGGACGGTTGTGTGTAGGAAGATTGTATAGTGGTGCTAAGTGGTTCGATGGGCTTCGTAGTATGGTGTTACGAGGCACTGCGTAACACAATAATGCAACATAAGTCTAATTTGAGGTGCTACTATACATTTGTCTCACTGTATTTGTCGATTCGAGGTGTGCGAGTAACGTCTAGGTAATGCTCTGATATGGAGTTGTTGAAGGGTGTTATGCAAGTATCACTTTGCTCAGTAGTAGACGTGACTATGGATTCCCCTATTCCAAGGGTGTGACAAAGTGATATGCCAGTATATAGGCACAAATCTACTTAGAGATGAGGATGATGTGAACATACACAACGAAGTGAATGAATTATAAAATACACGTTATAGTGTTGTATGATAAGTTACAATACCTTGAAGTGTGTTGTAGTATTATAAATTGTAAAGTTAATGCTATAAACAAAGGTTACTATGTTGGGGTTTTAACTTGAAAAGGTTATCCCAGGTGAAATAATGCATATATTGTGTGCATGTCATCATTCTTATTATTTTAAGATTCTTGTTGCATAGCTCCTCTATTTTTGTCTATTGCGCACGAGTCTTTTTACAACATAAAAAACTTTATAAATATTATACATGAAAGTATTTACCTCGCTTAATATGCCTTTGTGATAGTCTACATGTATGTTAATCTTATCTTTCATCTCCTTAGACAAATAGTTAATCATCATACTATAATGGAATCCTTACTAATATGATACTTTGATTAAACCAATCTATTTTAATTGTTAGAATAATATTTACATTGGCAAGGGTACCCACAAAGCACACCTGCATCTTTAAACAATTATAGACTAGGGAGGAAAAGGATGCAAACACATCAACACAAGGAAGTGTTCTTTTGAATTGGTAGATCTTGTAGTGCATGAATTGCCCTTCTAAACCTTTCTTGTAATTATTTGTGGAGTAAACGTACGCAACCAACACTTTTTCCATCATATGCTCTCAAAAAATACGTGGGAGTAGTCGATGGAATTCTAGCCATAACTTGGTCATATGAAGTTGAAATTGTCTGAATATTTAATTGTGGCATGGTGCCACATATTCCTTCATCTTGTAGTGCATGCATTTCCATTCTAAAACTTTCTTGTAATTATTTGTGGAGTAAACGTACGCAACCAACACTTTTTCCATCATATGCTCTCAAAAAATACGTGGGAGTAGTCGATGGAATTCTGGCCATAACTTGGTCATATGAAGTTGAAATGGTCCGAATATTTAATTGTGGCATGGCAAGACATATTCCTTCATGCTCAAAACCATTTAGATCAAACCACATACAATTGACCCCTCAAAAGGAAAAAGAACAATTGTATTTTTTTAATTACTTGGCAAAATGAGGCCCAAATTATTTGAAAATTGAAACTAGAGCCTCGTAAAAATATGGTTAAGATTCATCCATTTGGTATTCCAAAACCTGGAAAATAACTTAAGTCTGTTATCTTGGAAAGAGGGAAATGAAAGTTTGGAAGCATCACATCCTTTTGGAAAAGCAAAAGAAATTAGGACTAATATGGGTCTGCTTCATAGTTGAGTAGTACCAGATGTTGGGTGTGAATTCACTATTCATGAACACTATTCACTATCATTATTCATGGTGATATGGCATGCGGGTGATGTGACATGAAAATGATGTGGCATGTGGTCTGTAGGTGATGCATGTGATGTGGTATGCAGACGATGTGATAGGTATGTGATGTAGCGTAAGCCCATGGAGGGTCTCAAGTGTGATAATATTGATGTGAAAGGAGTGGGGTGTAACTCTCCACTAAGTCACATGAGTTTGTCTTTTGGTATGATAGTTGGTGGTTCCATGATTCACATGTGTGGAGAAAGTCAAAAGGTGATTGCAACACCTTTCGAACTTGTGCAAGCACAAGGAAGATGAAGAAGAGATGTGCACTATTGATTTTTGGCCTCACATCTGAAGCGGGATGCGATATTTCGAGTCACATGGGGTGGCTTGGATCTTGTCTAAAGTAGTGGATCTACTTTGTTGACCTTTGCACATGGAGACAAACAACTTTTTCTGATCACTATTCACCCACTAGAGTGGGGCACATTTATCCTTCAAGACACATGCATTGCCTTTAAATTTTGCACATGGGTGCATGTGGGGCTTTGTTGTCTCTTGTGTGCACATGAGAATGTGGGGGACACAAGTTACTACTAAGCCCAAGTGGAGTGTGGTGCCATATTATCCCTCTCTTCTTTCTCTCATTGTAAATGTTATAAGAGCATGCTTTCTCCTTTTGTATTTATAATCCATTATGGATTCCCCTTGAGGATCCATGCAAGCTTGGGCTTGCATGTTTGGAGGTTGAATCCATGAGCTGACCATGTATGCTTTGGTTGTAAGCATGGTATGCTTTGTATGTAAGCATGTCAATCCCTTGAGTTTGAAGCCTAGAGGCTTGTTAGCTCAGCGTATGGTTAGAGGTTAATGCTTGGAGCTCACCTTGGATTCTTTGGTTTAAGCATTGTGGAGGAGATGCATGCTGAAGCTTGAAGGTTAGAACTTGGAAGGCTTGGTTGTAAGCTTGGCTCACTTGAGTGTTTGGTTTGTTAGCACTGAAGCAGTTGCTATGGGAGTTGTAAACATTGGATGCTATGGATGTTAGCATTGGATGGAGTTGCATGTTGCAACTTGGAGGATTAGACCCTGAAGGCTTGTTTGTAAGCTTGGCTCACCTGAGTGCTTGGTTTGTTAGTATTGGAAATGAGTTGTTGAGAGGATATTGTAAGAAAGAATTTTGATGATGCAATATGAAGTCTGGAAACTGCCATTGCTCTGTATTTTTTTCTTTGTAGGTTTTGCAAGGGTTTTCATGTATATCTTGTGTAATGTGTTCTCTCATACATGTGTTTTATTGTAGCTTATTTTTAATTACACTGTTATTTAGCTTGCACATGTTTTAGCCATGTATCCTAACAAATGGTATTAGAGATAAGATTTAGTTGTTAGTACCTAATCCATGGATCCTTTAGATCCTAACAAGTGGTATTAGAGCCATGGTTGTTGCCATTGAAAAAAATATGGTTTGAGTGTTTTCTGTTGCAAGGTTGTTTTGTGCAAGAGGGAAATATAGGAGGAAAGACCAAGATGTGAAACAAAAAAAATAAAAAAAATCTTTTTATGGTAGGTATTTCTCTCTACAGGCGATGCAGATGGAGAGTGGAGGAGAAGCTAAATAAACTTTACTATATGAATTAGCACCAACACCACATTGTTGATGAAGAAGCAACTGTAGAGCTTGAGGATCAAGCTAGTCTCTGTTGGTGAAGATGGAGGTTGATGACAAGGCATTAACTTTGTTGTGTTTATCGACTATGAAAGGTATAAGTTGTGGGATCCTATTACCACAATGTGTTAGTCGAGATGGTGGAAAATCCATGGAAAAGATGAGGTACAAAGAAACCTGAAATTGTACCTATTGAATTAGTTCATGATGGATGGAGAAGAACAAGTGATACCTGAGGTTCTATGGAAGGAGAAGGTTGGTGTTGAACCATATAACTCAAAGTTGCATTGAGTAAAGTGCATGCGGTGGTTACAGTGTAGTAAAAACGAGTAACCAGGTGGGCTGCGATGTAGTCAATGTGAGTAGCGAGGTAGACCGATGCATGGAGTAACTATACATATGAGTTGGTTTAACATGTGATAAAACACGATGCATCTTGATTATGAGCTCAAAAACTTGGTAGGTGCAGTGATGCACTGAATAACACGACTTCCCAAACACTATTGACAAGTGCCATGTTGAGCATGGTGGGTAGTGGTTTGCTGTGTAGAAGTCAGGTTTTGACTTCTGTGGGTTCTTCTCTCCTATTGTTAACTACTATCAAGAGTGCTACTTGTACTTGTTGCCATTTAAGGTTGGAGTAGCTGGATGCAAAAACATCATTCCTACATGGTGATCTCTAAAAAAGAGATGGAGTCGCCTAAGGGCTATGTGGATGATCCAAAGAGTTGTTGGTTTGCAAATTGAATATTATACAGGCTGAAGCAAACGTACGGATGGAGTACATGAATTTTGGTACCTTCATGGAGAACCGAGGTTTTAACAGATGTTGCTGCTATGGGTTGATGACATGTTGGTTGCATGCCCCAGCGTGATGAAGATCAATGGTATGATGGCTTGGGTGACTAAGACAATATGAAGGTGGTAGGAGCAAACCAAGAATGAAAAAGATCTGGTTGTTGAGTGGATTCTATAGCAATGTAACATCCAAAATGAAAAACTAGTAAGTATCCCACTTGTGGTAATTGAGTTGTCTTCTGTAGTGTCCTAGAATAGAGGAGGAGAAGACATGGTTGTTTTATGTATTGTGTTCGTTGAGAGTAGGAAGTCTTATGTTTACCATGGTGTGCACTAAATAAGATACTTCAAAATAGTGAGAATAGTGAGCGGTTCATGGAAAAATCTTGAATAAGGATGGGCCTATGGTAAAGTGAGAGTCACTTCAAGTGATGAAATATGCTATGGAGGAGCAGATGTTGACAAATCCGGTCAGGGTAGAGAAGTTTTAATAGTGCAACAAAATTTTTATTAGGCTTGTTGTATGGACATCAGTGGGCATGTATGGCAACTGGATGGAAGAATATACATGTGGACTTTAAGTGGGAGATTGTTGGGTGTGAAGTCACTATTCATAGTCACCATTCATAAACATTATTCACCATTACTATTCAATATCACTATTCATGGTGATGTGGCATGCAAATGATATGACATGTGGTCTGTAAGTGATGCGACATGCTGATGATGTGGCATGCAAGTGATGTGGCAAGTATGTGATGTGACATAGGCACATGGAGGGTCTCAATTGTGATTAGGTTGATGTGAAAGGAGTGGGGCATAACTCTCCACTAAGTCACATGAGTTTGTCTTTTGGTATGATTGCAAGTTCAAGTGGGGGCACCATGTTTGGCTCCATGATTCACATGTGTGGAGAAAGTCAAAAAGTGATTACAACACATTTTGGACTTGTGTGAGCACATGGAAGATGAAAATAATATGTGCACTATTGATGTTTGGCCTCACATGTGAAGTGGGGTGCAATATTTGGAGTCATATGGGGTGGCTTGGATCTTGTCTAAAGTAGTGGATCTACTTTGTTGACCTTTACACATAGAGACAAACAACTTTTGTTGATCACTATTCACCCACTAGAGGGGGGCACATTTATCCTCCAAGAAACATGGGTTGCCTTTAGCTTTTGCACATGGGTGCATGTGGGGCTCTGTTGTCTCTTGTGTGCACATGAGAATGTGGGGGACACAGGTTACTATTGAGCCCAAGTGGAGTGTGGCACCATATTATCCCTTTCTTCTTTATCTCATTGTAAATTCTATAAGAGCATGCTTTCTCTTTTTGTATTTGTAATCCGTTGTAATCCATTATGGATTCCCCTTGAGGATCCATGCAAGCTTGGGCTTGCATGTTTGGAGGTTGAATCCATGAGCTCATCTTGTATGTTTTGGTTGTAAGCATGGTATGCTTTGTATGTAAGCATGATAATCCTTTGGGTTTGAAGCCTAGAGGCTTGTTAGCTCAACTCATGGTTGAAGGTTGATGTTTGGATCTCACCTTGGATGCTTTGACTTAAACATAATGGAGGAGCTGCATGTTGTATCTTGGAGGTTAGAACCTGAAAGGCTTGGTTGTAATCTTGGCTCACTTGAGTGCTTAGTTTGTTAACACTAAAGGTGTTGCTAGAGGAGTTGTTTTAAGCATTAGATGCTATGGATGGAGTTGCATGTTGCAACTTAGATGATTAGAGCCTGAAAGGTTTGGTTGTAAGCTTGTCTCACCGGAGTGCTTGGTTTGTTGGCACTGGAAAGGAGCTCCTAAGAGGATGGTGTTGTAAGAAAGTTTTGCTGATACAATATGAATATTGGAAAGTGCTATTGTCTCATGGTTTTTTTCCTTGTTGGTTTTGCAAGGGTTTCCACCTATATCTTGTGTAATGTGTTCTCTCATACATGTCTTTTATTGTAGCTTGTTTTTAATTCCACTGTTATTTAGCTTGCACATGTTTTAACCATGGATCCTAACAAGTAGTATCAAAGTTAGGCTTTAGCTGTTGGTACTTGAGTCATGGATTCTTTCGATCCCAACAAGTGGTATCAGAGCTGTTGGGTGAATATTTTATTGGCCAGCTAACTGGTGACCAAAATAGTTCTTATCACCATAGTAGAGGGAGATGGGTCGTCCTGGTGTGTAGGTTTACTACATCAACAGGGGACAAATCTCTCCTCTCATCAAGGGGAGGTTCCCTATTAAATATGCGGAGGCTATATACTAGATATATAAGTAGAAAGTAAGACATAGGGGTGGGATAAGCCATCCATCTCTCTTTTTTCAGAGATGATGTTAACAAACAGGGGAAATCCTTGGTGATTGGTGAAAATACTTCTCTTCTTTCAGAAGTAACGTTCAGCCAAGACCCAGATCCCTTCCTGGATAGTAGAAATCCTGATGAAATGACAGAAGGCACTTCTCTTCTTTCAAAAGTGCTTGTTTTTGCAAACAACAAGAATCTTTTTGGTAAGTAACTGGTAACCAAAGGTGCAGAGTAACCAACACCCTGAAATGTAGTGCAAAGTCTCCACCTCGACTGCCCAAGAGTGAAATACGAAGAACAATGGGGGCACAAAGTCGTCCCAAGGTCCTTTACATAGAAACATAAAAGAAAAACACACACTGAAGACAACTATGACAGCACAAAGTTTGAAAGTAGTTGGCTTCAGGACACGTTCCTTATCACCTCTACTAGTCCTGCTTGTTAAATCAAATAAATAAGAATGCTTTCAGAAGATAGACATAAGAACAATCTCCTAAAGTAGCACAAGCTATAACAGCACACAGTTTGCAAGTAACTTGCTTTTTCATTCAATCAAAGAAATATGAATTACAATCTGAGCTCAAAGTCTCAGTAATGCCTTTCAATTCAGGCAGAGTTTCGTTTCTGGTAAGGGGAAGATTTCCTTCAAATGGTACAAGAGATTACATTATATAGAGGCTTGAGGGAGGCTTGGCACTTTGTCCCATAGAGTGACCCATTCGGTGCATTCAATGCCTTGGACGCATTCTTGGTCTTGTTAAGAAGGACCACACTGAAGCAGGGCGAATGCCTTAACTGTGACACGTCGATTCATCTCTAGTGCCTCCTCCCGAGTCTGAATATCCATCACTTGCCTAGCTGCGTAACTGTCTATTCTGCCTTTATTTTAAAGGGAACAAATAGGCTGCACTTTCAATGTTGGCAGGCCCCAAATATCTACCCGACGAACTATTTCACCCACTAGAAATAACTCCTGCTGAGTTTCCCTCTTTGTCTCTTCCTCCTCTTGGGTCTGGCCTTAGGCTCTTTGAATGCATTCGGGTTCGCGCCTTGAGTTTTCTAGAATCAATAGACACTTAAATGCAGTCGATTTGGTGTTCGCGTGTCTTTCCTCTATTGAAGGTTAACGGCTAGCTAGTCGCTCCAAATTTGATGCCCGCAGGCTTGTTGGTCCTTTATTTCCTTCAGACAAAACGTCTGAAGGAATTCCTTTCCTTGGCTTCATGAGTGCCATTGCATTGCGAGGTGCTCCGTCCTTTGACATGTGGTGCCTTTCATCGCTTCAAACAAGTGATATGTGGCATCTTTTGTTGAATCTTACCAGGGACACGTGGCATCATCTGCCTTCTCGAACCTTTGCGACATCGCATAAATGTTTGGGGCTCGGTCGAGCTCTCGTGGACAATGACACTTGTCGGCCTCCGCCGCTCTCTGCATGGGACACATGGCACGGTCCGCTGCTCTTAGGAAAATAAAGTAAAACCTTTCGCGGTTGCCACTTGTCGCCCTCCGTAGAGTTCTGGCAGAAGCTTTGTCGAAAGAGACCCTATAAAAGTCACGCGGATGCAGACACGTGGCAGCCTCAGCTTCATTTAGTCACTCGCCCTAGGGCCCACCATGGTCTTTACTCAATACAGTGGAATGGAAGGAAGGAAACACGGATGTTGACACGTGGCGGCTTCCGCTACTTCTTAGGAACAAAACATAATGGCTTGGCCGATGACACTTGGCAGTATCCGCTTGACTCTTTTTGTTGCGCAGGTTTCTGTTCATAATTGAGGCCATCTTTGAACCTTTGAACCCGATGCATTGAACCGATTGAACATTGAACCCGTCGAACCGATGAACCAAAATGGTTCAAGGTTCAATGGTTCAAGCTTTTGAGACTCGTTAAATGCTCGAGGCCGCGAAACCTTTGGAATGGTTGAACTTTGAACTTTGTCAAATGCGCCTAGCTCCTGTTGAAGACGTTGAACCTTTGAACCTGCTAATCCCTTTGCTAAAAAAGCTTTGGAAAATGAGGAATTTGAAAGGCCCTAAATAAATTTTGAGAAGGGGAAGAGAGGAATTTTGGCCCTGCAGGGCCAAAATAGCTCATATGTTGTCCCAAAAATAAGAAGTCATTTTTTGGGGGACAACAGCTGGCTCTTGTTGGGGAACTTCCTTTAGTTTGGAAACTTGAAACACAACTGAGAGGAGTAGAAACCAGAATCTCCAGTGCCTTGAAGTGTGCTATTGGGCTACAGAGTCATGCTACTAAAAAAGAAAGGCTCCAAAAAATGAAAATGAAAAGCACAAAACAAAACTAAAGACTATACAAAGATACATATGTACAAATGATCTTATCTGATGCCTCAAGATTGGAAGCGCTTTAGATGCTGCCCACTATGAGACAATGAAAATGGTGTGCCATCCTAATAAACCAGCAGGAAACCATTTTGTCCCCAGAAATGGTGATGGGCGAATGAAACTCTCCACCAGGAAACCAATTTTCTGCGTCTTCCTCTTGGCTCTTTCTTCTTCTTGCCCCATGGTAGGACGTGGCCTTCATTTTGAAAACCATAACTCCTTGCTCTCTTGGCAAAGAGTTCCTTTTGTTGACTTTGGAGTACAACAGTATGGTCCACCACCATAGCTTGATGTTCTGCTGGTTCAGTCCAACACATGCTTTGATTGTCAACATCAAACTCCTGACAAATCATCAGCTCAACATCTCCTTTGGTGTGAAGGAGTTTGACCTTTTCACCCTAAGCAGTCTTTAATCCGAGCAACAGAGATCTGCATCCAGCTGTGGAAGAATTGCCGCCATCGGATTCCAAGATCCAAGCATCATCAGAAGCTGATCTTCTATCAGGTTTCTCTTCATTGGAGATGGAAGATCTTTTTTGATTTGTACTGCGCCCTACCAATTTTTCTGATGCCTTATTTGGATCAAATCTTGGATTACAGCCACGGGACTTTGATTAGCTGAGACATGAGCATCCTCTGTGATCAAGGAGTAATTACCCCTACCTGAAGGCTCAAACAAAATTTGAGCAACATGGGCTGACATTTGGGTGACCACAATCTTTGCCTCAGACAGGTCCACACCTAGCTCTTCACCAATGTTTAACTGCTCAGGATTGGCTTGCAGGGATCCAAACTCAGTGATTTGAATTTCAGATTTCTTGACATGATCAACTATGTCAAATGACTGAGATGGACTTGGAAGAGAGGATGGGAGTTCATCCTTTTGGTTTTTGGGAAGGGGAGGACTGGTCTACGAATTTGAAGTAGAAGGTGCAGAGATGTTTGATGTACTTACTTTTTTGACAATCACCAGGTCCTTCGACTGGAAAGGGAGGGGTTCTCTGCTCAGCAATTAAAATTACTGGTTGGGGTCGCTCCTCTATCTTTTCTTTGTCGGCCTGCTGGGCTGACTCATTCTCGGACCGGGTGAATACTGCGTTTGATTATTCGATTGCTTCACCTTCACTCCTGGGTTCAACCTGGTAATTCAGAAAACTAACGTGGGAGTTGCCCGCTGATTCTTCTTGATCCTCCTTGAAGAGATCAACGCTATTTTCTTGCTCGGACTCAGGTTGGAAATAGGAAACATGTTCTGTTTCCAAATATCCAACTGCTGAGTTGGTTGGAGGTGCTTCAAAGGCAAGGTTCCTCTATGGGGGAGGAAGACGATTTGGTTGCCCTTGACTTCTGGCAGCATTGCCTTGATATCGCTGATTAGGGAATGTCCTTGGTGCATTTTTATACAGAGGAGCAGAAGACATAACTTGTGCCATTTGCCTTTTTAAGGCTAGCAATTCATTTTCCAGCTTTTGTACCATTGGGTCAGTGGTGATTGTGGGTGAGTATTCAAAAGATGAAGAGGGTTTAGCTTTGTTAGGATATCTCTTTATCTTTCTTGCCAAGATAAGGTCATCTTCTAGCTCAGTAGCCAAGTCTTGAGTAGCCTCAAGGTCTATGTGTCTAGCCCGTCTCAACATAAAACTCACTTCAGACATCTGTGAGCTGATGAAGAAACACATGAGATTCTGAGGTGTCCGCTGGGCGATCATGGGAATCCTGTGCCTCAATGTGTTGAACCTGGCAATGAAGTCCCTCATAGGTTCATGGGGCTCCTTCTTCATCTGTGTGAGTTGGGCCAGCAAAGCATGCGCATCTTCTGTAGGCTTGAATCTGGCTTCAAACTTGGCTTTGAGTGTATCCCAGTCAGTCACTGATCCAGCTTGCAGATGGTAGAACCAGTCTGCAGCAGCACCTTGTAGGGTCTCCACAAAAACCCTGACTGCCACGTCTTCGAATTCCATCCCTATCACACCACAGGCTATGCTGAAGGCTGCAATGTGTTCATCAGGGTGAACTATCCCATCTCTAAAGAATTTAGGGAAGTTCTTTCTTGAGCTGCATGAAAGTTCATGCAGAGGTGGAGTCAAGTTGAGTGGGCCAAAAGAGTTACCCTAGGGGCCTCGAACTGCCATGATTTAATTATAAAAAATAGGGATAAAAAATTTGGGTGGAGTGGCCAGATTGCAGAACAAAAATAGAAAAGAGCTGGATCTGCTTCAGCTTGAAGCTTGAGACTTCAAACTGCGCGCTCTTCCTAGTGGCTCTGGTTTTGCAGACCAGATAATATAATGGAGATGGAGGAAAATGGTAAGGCTATAAATGGATAATGGGTAAGACCCAGATGGAAGTCACCAGACTCTATAATGGATAAGGGAAGGAACTGCTTTAATCTGAAATTTAAGGCTTCAGACTGCACGTTCATCTCCAGTGGAGTCGCCAAAAACTATTGAGTGAATATTTTGTCGGCCAGCTAACTGGTAACCAAAATAGTTCCTATCACCACAGCATAGGGAGATGGGTCGTCCTGGTGTGCATGTTTACTACATCAACAGGGGACAAATCTCTCCTCTCATCAAGGGGAGGTTTCCTATTAAATATGCGGAGGCTATATACTATATATATAAGCAAAAAGTAAGACACAGGGGTGGGATAAGCCATCCATCTCTCTTTTTTTAGAGATGATGCTAACAAATAGAGGATAAATCTTGGGTGATTGGTGAAAATACTTCTTTTCTTTCAGAAGTAACGTTCAGTCAAGAGCCAGATCCCTTCTTGGATAGTAGAAATCCTGATAAAATGATAGAAGGCACTTCTCTTCTTTCAAAAGTGTTTGTTCTTGCAAACAACAAGAATCTTTCTGGTAAGTAACTGGTAACCAAAGGTGCAGAGTAACCAATAGCCTGAAATGTAGCGCAAAGTCTCCACCTCGACTGCCCAAGAGTGAAATACGAAGAACAATGGGGGCACAAAGTTGTCCCAAGGTCTTTTACACAGAAACATAAAAAAAAAATACAAACTAAAGACAACTATGATAGCACAAAGTCTGAAAGTAGTTGGCTTCAGGACACCTTCTTTATCACCTCCACTAGTCCTACTTGTTAAATCAAATCAATAAGAATGCTTTCAGAAAACAGACATAAGAACAATCTCATAAAGTAGCACAAGCTATAACAGCACAAAGTCTGCAAGTAACTTACTTTCTCATTCAATCAAAGAAATATGAATTACAATATGAGCTCAAAGTCTCAGTAATGCCTTTCAATTTGGGGAGAGTTTCACTTCTGGTAAGGGGAAGATATCCTTCAAATGGTATAAGAGATTACATTATATAGAGGCTTGAGGGAGGCTTGACACTTTGTCCCATAGAGTGACCCATTCGGTGCATTCAATGCCTTGGATGCATTCTTGGTCTTGTCAGGAAGGGCCATGCTGGAGCAGAGCGGTTGCCTTAACTGTGACATGTCGATTCATCTCTAGTGCCTCCTCCCAAGTCTGAATCTCTCATTCCATCACTTGTCTAGCTGCGCAACTGTCTATTCTGCCTTTATTTTAAAGGGGATAGACAGGCTACGCTTTCAATGTTGGCAGACCCCAAATATCTATTTGGAGAACTGTTTCACCCACTAGAAATAACTCCTGCTAAGTTTCCCTCTTTGTCTCTTCCTCCTCTTGGGTCTGGTCTTAGGCTCTTTGAATGCATTCTGGTCCGCGCCTTGAGTCTGCTAGAATCAACAGACACTTAAATGCAGCCGATTTGGCATTTGTGTCTTTCCTCTATTGAAGGTTAATGGCTAGCCAGTCGCTCCAAATTTAACGCGCGTGGGCTTGTTGGTCCTTTATATCCTTCGGACAAAACGTCCGAAGGAATTCCTTTCCTTGGCTTCATGCGTGCCTTTGCATTGCGAGGTGCTCCGTCTTTTGACATGTGGCACCTTCCGCTGCTTCAAGCAAGTGATATGTGGTATCTTCCGTTGAATCTTACCAGGGACACATGGCATCATCCACCTTCTCAGGCCTTTACGACATCACATAAACATTTGGGGCTTGGTCGGGATCTCGCAGACAATGACACTTGTCGGCCTCCGCCGCTCTCTGCATGGGACACATGGTACGGTCCGCTGCTCTTAGGAAAATAAAGTAAAACCTTCCACGGTTGCCACTTGTCGCCCTCTGCAGAGTTCTGGCAGAAGCTTTGTCGAAGAGACCCTGTAACAGTCGCGCAGATGCAGACACGTGGCAGCCTCAACTTCATTTAGTCACTTGCCCTAGGGCCCACCATGGTCTTTACTCAATACAGTGGAATGGAAGGAAGGAAATGCAGACGTTGACACGTGGTGGCTTCCGCTACTTCTTAGGAATAAGGCATAATGGCTCGGCCGGCGACACTTGGCAGTATCCGCTTGACTCTTTCTGTTGTGCGCATTTCTCTTCATAACTGAGGCCATCTTTGAACCTTTGAACCCAACACATTGAACCGATTGAACATTGAACCCGTTGAACCAAAATGGTTCAAGGTTCTACGGTTCAAGCTTTTGAGACTCGTTAAATGCTCGGGGCTGCGGAACCTTTGGAATGGTTGAACTTTGAACTTTGTCAAATGCGCCTAGCTCCTGTTGAAGACGTTGAACCTTTGAACCTGCTAATCCCTTTGCTGAAAAAGCTTTAAAAAAATGAGGAATTTGAAAGCCCCCACATAAATTTTTGAGAAGGTGAAGAGAGGAATTTTGGCCTTGCAGGCCCAAAATAGCTCATATGTTGTCCCAAAAATAAGAAGTCATTTTTTAGGGGACAACAAGAGCCATGGTTGTTTGCCTTTGAAAAACTCTAGTTTGAATGTTTTCTGTTACAAGGTTGTTTTATGCAAGTGGGAACTACAAGAGGAGAGACCAAGACGTGAAACAAAAAAAAAGTTTTTTATGGTAGGTATTTTTCTTTATGGAAGATGTAGATGGAGAGTGGAGGAGACGCTGAACAAACTTTACTAGATGGATCAACACCAACACAATGTTCCTGATGAAGAATCAACTATACACCTTGAAGATCAAGCTAGTCTCCGATGAAGATGGAGGGTGATGACAAAGCATTCACCTTATTGTGTTTCTTGATTGTGAAGGGGTATAAGTTGTTGGATCTTACTACCACAATGTGTTAGCTGAGATGGTGGAAAATCCATGGAAAGGAGGAGGTGAAAATAAACTTGAAATTATACCTCTTGAAGTAGTTTAGGATGGATGGAGAAGAACAAATAAGCCTTGAGGTTCCGTGGAAGGAGAAGGCTGGTGTTGAACCATATAACTCAGAGTTGCATTGAGTGAAGTGCATGCGATGGTTGCAATGTAGCAAATTGAATAACTAGGTGGGTTATGGTATAGATGATGTGAGTAGCCAAGTAGACCGATGCATGGATCAATTCTACATATGAGTTGGTTTGACATGAAGTAGAACATGATGCGTCTTAATTATGAACTTGAAAACTTGATAGGTACAATGATGCATCGAGTATCATGATGACTTCTCAAGAACTGTTGGCAGGTGCCATGTTGAGCATGATGGGTAGTGGTTTGCTATGTGTAGAAGTCAGGTTTTGACTTTTATGGGTTCTTCTCTCTTGTTGTTTACTATCAAGATTGTTGCTTGAACTTGTTATCATTCAGGTTTGGAGTAGTTGGATGTGAAAACATCATTCATACATAGTGATCTTTGAAGAAGAGATGGAGTAGTATGAGGGCTATGTGGATGAGGCAAAGAGTTGTGGGTTTTTAGATTGAATACTGTACAAGCTAAAACAAACATGCAAATAGAGTATATGTATTTCAGTACCTTCATGGAAATCTAAGGTTTTAGCAGATGTTGCTATTATGGGTTGATGATATGTTGGTTGAAGGCCTCAACATGATAAATATCAATGGTATGATGGCTTGGGTGACTATGACGAGATGAAGGTGGTAGGAGCAAACCAATGATGAAGATGCACAGGGACAAGAAAGCAAGAAAGATTTGGTTGTTGAGTGAACTCTGTAGCAGTGCATCATCCATAATGGAAAATTAGTAAGTATCCCACTTCTTGCAGTATTTGAGTTCTCTTTCGGAGTGTCCTAAAACAGAGGAGGAGAAGACATGGTTGACTTGTGTATTGTATTCATCGAGAGTAGGAAGCCTCATGTTTGCCATGGTGTGCACTAAACCAAATATTTCCAAGCAGTGGGAGTAGTGAGTGGTTCATGGCAGAATCTTGAAAAAATATGGGTATATGGTGAAATGGGAGTCACTTTAGGTGCTGCAATCTACTATGGAGGAGCAGATGTTGACAAATCATGTCAAGGCAAAGAAGTGTTAGTAGTCCAACAAAAATTCTATTGGGCTTGTTGTGTGGGCAACAGTGGGCATGTATAGCAAATAGATAGAATAACACACAATGGTGGTAAATCTTGTGTATATTAACTTCAAGTGGGAGATTGTTAGGTGTGAAGTCACTATTCACAATCACTATATGCTACCACTATCCATGGTCACTATTCATGGTGATGTGGCATGCTGGTGACATGGCATGTGAGTGATGTGGCATGCTGGTGATGTGGTAGGGATGTGATATAGCATAGGCCCATGGAGGGTCTCAATTATGATCAGGTTGATGTGAAATGAGTGGGGTGTAGCTCTCCACTAAGTCACATGAGTTTGTCCTTCGGTATTATTTCAAGGTTAGGGGTGGGGTGTTGTGGTTGGTGGCTCTATGATTCATATGTGTGGATAAAGCCAAAAGGTGATTGCAACACCTTTTGGACTTGTGTGAGGACATGGAAGATGAATACAAGATGTGCACTATTGATGATTGGCCTCATATGTGAAGTGGGGTGCAATATTTGAAGTCACATGGGGTGGCTTGGATCTTGTCTAAAGTAGTGGATCTACTTTGTTGACTTTTGAATATGGAGAAATAATTTTTGCTGATCACTATTCGCCCACTAGAGGGGGGCACTTTATCCTCCAAAGCACATAAATTGACTTTGACTTTCGCACATGGATACATGTGGGGTTCTGTTGTCTCTTGTGTGCACATGGGAATGTGGGGGACACAAGTTACTATTGATCCCAAGTGGAGTGTGACACCATATTAACCCTCTATCTTCTTTCTCTCATTGTAAATGCTATAAGAGCATGCTTTCTCTTTTATATTTGTAATCCATTATAATTCATTTTGGATTCCCCTTAAGGATCCATGCAAGCTTGGGATTGCATGTTTGGAGGTTGAATCCATGAGCTCATCTTGTATGCTTTGGTTGTAAGCATGGTATGTTTTGTATGTAAGCATGGTAATCCCTTGGGTTTGAAGCCTAGAGGCTTGTTAGCTCAACTCATGGTTGGAGGTTGATACTTGGATCTCACCTTGGATGTTTTGGTTTAAGCATTGTGGAGGAGGTGCATGTTTCAACTTGGAGGTTAGAGACTGGAAGGCTTGGTTGTAAGTTTGGCTCACCTAAGTGCTTGGTTTGTTAGCATTGAAGGAGTTGCCAGAGGAGCTGTTGTAAGCCATGGATGGAGTTGCATGTTGTAGCTTGGAGGATTAGATCCTAGAAGGCTTGGTTTGTTAGCACTGGAAATGAGCTACGAAGAGGATGTTATTGTAAGAGAGTTTTGTTGATGCAATATGAAGTCTAGACTTTGCCATTGTCCCATGGTTTTTTCCCTTGCTAGTTTTGTATGGGTTTTCACGTATATCTTATGTAATGTGTTCTTTCATACATATGTTTTATTATAGTTTGTTTTTAATTCTACTATTATTTAGCTTGCACATGTTTTAGCCATGGATCCTAACAAGTGGTATCAGAGCTAGGTTTTAGCTTTTGGTACTTGAGCCATGGGTCCTTTAGACCTTAACACCGAACCTTTGGGTAGAACAGTAAAAAATTGTAGAAGAGGGACAATATATTTAATTGATAAGGAATTATTATGCTTCCAATGCTCCAAGAGAGAGTGCCACAACTTTGTGTCTATATATAATCATCAGGGTTGATGAAGAAAGCACAAACTTTTAATACTTGAGTCTTTTTTTAGCACATTGGATTTCTCCAAGATAATTTTGTGTTCAACCATGTGATTGCATTTATTGTGTTGTTAATCACATTCATTTACATTTTCCATTGCAGTACACTAATATTGGGCATTAAATATTGCAAGAGAAAGAACTAGTCGTATGGGGCATTGTTTCAACATATCTACATGTGAATAATACATGTAAATGATTTATTTCTGCTGTAGTAGCATGCATTTCTAATATGGGATTATGTGCTTCATCCTTAGAATGTGTATAAAGTGCTTTTCGGTAGTGTAGACTTGTATTTGAGGTTGGAGCACATTCAAATCAGCATAAAACTATAGATGATAGTTTTAAACTATAACACATCAAATTTTAGCCTTTTAATGTTGGATTTCAGGATTTCAGTAGTTTTTCCATTCAATCAACAACATAGAAAACGTATGTTATTTTACCCTGTGTATGTTGCATTTCAGTAGCTTTTCCATTCAATCAGTAACATAGGGAGCTAAGGTCTGTTTTGAACATCTGAATCAAGTATAACTTAATTAAATTACAAATCATTATAAGCCTTAAGTGTCACAATTATCATCCATGTGTGATAAACATACATCTAATACTTTTTTCCTTTTATATACATGGTTATTATGAGTAAATAGAAATTATAATTGAACTAAATCCTCAACAAGGAATATGCCACTTTGTTTAGTTGAAGCTTGTATTCTTTAGAATAACATTTACAATGGTAATAATCACATGGCAAGTTGACAAACAAAACATAATACAAACACCTCTAGGTGAGATTAGTCCCAAAGAGGAAGAAGATGTTAACATATCAACTTGGGGTCCATGGGACTTACACCCCCAAAGTTTAATTTTGAATTGGCAAAGCTTTTAGTGCTTGTAGTTCCTTAAAAAAACCTTATTTCACATTCATTATCAATGCTAAATAAACACATACAAATTAAACCCACCAACTAAAGGTAGGGTTGCTAAAATGTTCACCTCTTTTTGGTTTTTAGACTATGCTCTAACTAATATATGTTAGAACAAGTGTTCCTAATTATAAGGGAGAAGCAACATCTCATTGATTTTGTGTAAATCCTTTATTTTTAGTCTTTTAATTATTTTTGTCATGCATAACAATATGTTAATATTTTGTCGGCCTTATTTTCTGAAGTTGAATCGTAATTAATGGAATTTACGATATATATTTGGCAATGCATTTTTTTTTCAAAAGTCCTATGTTATTAGAGAAACTATCAAAATCAATTATGTTTCCTTGTTATAGACAACACCCAATAGATCCATGTGCATCATCATACATTTTACTATCCTAATTATTGACAAGGACAATGCCAAATAAGTATTTTCTCTTAATTTTATGGGGTTCAATTTTTATCTGAAGAACTCAATGTACTACAACCATATGGAGTTCAAACTTTCCACTAATGTCATAGCATACATAGATATGTCACAACTACACAATGTTTAAATTTTTTCGACTTCTATCATAGCACTTGGATATGCTAATGTGTAATTCACTATTATATTTTAAACTCGAAGTTACATTTTAATTCTAGGGGTATTACCATTATATCACTAGGTGTAAGCAAATTTTTGTTAGTAGTGCTCCCCAGTCTTATTTTTTCATTTGATTGAAGTCAATTAATACCAATTTCCTGAAATAAAAAAAGTCATTGACTGAATTTTGAGCAAAGATAAGACGTATCTAATGAGTCTTCAACTACCTACTTGTATGAATGGTATTTCTATTTGAAGTTGTCAACGTCTACATTATAAGCTTATTATATTCGTGGCCAATGTGATAGGGTTTCTCCATTGTAAGCAACTCAGATACAACATAAATGCCTTGTTGTATTTCCATAATATTAAGAGCGCACACATTAAATTTCCATGTACAAACATGTATTTAAATGAGCAATGTTATAATTCTTTCTTATAAAAAATTATATTTCCATATGCCATTGGGTGAACTCATCAAACCTTGGCTTTCACATGCCTTTCAATTCTATAGAAACCAATGACAAGCTCACATTCCATCCATGCATCTATTCTACAAATTTATGATGTACATGTTAATTGGTCTTCCATCATGGCCTCTAGTTGTGCCAATAATTTTGAATCATGTGAAAAACTAAAAGAACCTGAAATGGTTATCGAACTAATTCTATGGAACCATAGTTTGTGCTCACTTTATCCACCATCTACCAAATGAAGGGATTGGGAACACATGAAGGATATTTCCCATGATCAATTCTACGATGGCGGATGGGTCTTGGTGGCTAGTGGAATTCATCATATGGATTGCAGAATTGAATGTCTATATGGTATCATAATGGGGAAAGTTGAAGTTTCCATGAGAAATTCCATCAAAGATCATCATGCGCTCTATTATGTTATGGTTTATTAGCTTTATCTAATTAAATATTAAATCAACTTGTACAAAAGATATAGGATGAGTAGATTGAAATCCACATTCAATGCATGTTCTTTTCCAAGCGCGTGTCCTTTATCTTCTTCAAGAGAACCTAATTTAGTGTGTTTGAGGTTATAAGTGACTTTCATAGACTAATTGTTGGAGTCACATGAAGCCCAATAATCATAATTTTTGGTTTGCTTTGTCCTTAAATTATATGATATCGCGTGCTTTTTTATAAGGCATATGCATTCTCATGTTATTAATGTTGTTTATTTTTTTAATTGAAACATCTTTATTAACGAGTTATTGAGCCAATTTTATGTCATAATGGGAATTGAATTTAGGCTATTTAAAAGAGATTCAATCTAATTTATTATAGGCTATATAATTTGGGATAAAAAATTGACTATTTAGATTTGTTCGTCGTCTAATACATAAACACCATGTTAATTTTGATCTGTAATTGCGACAAACATTCCATTCTTAATTCATCAATATAGATTTCTAAAATGTAGAAATCTAATATGACTGATTTATATTGTTGTTCTCTAAGATCTTTGCTTAAAAACATATTCATCCTTAAAATTGTGATGCTTAATTATTGAAAAGTTATTTGAAAAAATGAATTATCTTGAAGAAATCAAACGTGAGAAAACTTTACCATGGTGGGGTTATGCCTTTTTATATACACTATCAAAATGTAAAATTTCCAAACCAATTACTTTAGTGAATGCTCCAAGCACATTGTGGGACTTTTGTAACACTACTTTAATGCTCTCCTTGCTTGCCTTGCTCTAGAATCTTGCTTTAGTATTCTACTAAGTTGTACACAATCTACAACACCATCTTTGAAGAATACATGACCACATGGGTTATACATATATATACAAAATGTATGAGCAAATGAATTGAACAAAGACTTTAAATTCCCAAACCATTGGATAGATGGAACAAGAAATATTTTGCTTCCCTTTGGGATACTTGAGTCTAGAATTTTGTCTTATGATGTGGGTTTAGTTGTAGCTGAACCCATATTGTCAGTGTGTGCAAAGTTGACCTTGTCATGCAGGACCGTACGTAGCCAATCACATCATGTGAATCCGTACGTAGTTGATCATGTCATTTGGGTTCATGCATAGTTTAACCCATACACTTTAGTGGATTCTACAAATGTTGTGGGTCCTAGGATGTCCGGATCATCCTTGAACCAAATTGCATCTATTTTTTAAAATTTATTATGGTTATGCACCTTTGTCCAATTTTACTTCTTGGAGTGAGTGTCAACATATCTTAAGATGCTACATTAATCGCACAAACTATGGAGTTACTTTAGTTACATCAATCAAACTCTCAATAAAATTGAATTACACAATTTTTCATGATTCGATTCAAATCAAATCTTTTATGTATCATTGTAATTTCATTGGATTTTCTTATTCGTATATTTTGCTATAAATCATTGAATAAAATATTTAGATACTAAATTAAAAACAAAAATGCCATGAGGTCATAGATATAATGGGCACGGAGATGTAAGTTAAAGAAGAACAAAAATAAACACTATGTTGATGGAGCTAAATATATAGTCGAGAAAGCAAGGAAAATGAAGTAGACATACTAGAATCATTTATAAAGTGAATTTGACAAGAAACCATCCCCTAGAAAACCAAAACATTGTTGGTATCAATTCATCGATATGCCTTGAAATGTGGGCTATGAGGGAGCATGAATTACCATCTTTACTTATGGTTGAATAACATGGACAAAGCCCGTCGCCAAAATTTGGTCCATAAAGTGAATGTTGGCCACATTAAGCATTAATGAGTTGTTTCGCTTCATTATTGCACTGATAGACTTCTTGATGTAGGAGCATCCGGGTTCACTTATAATCTTGTACCAACCAAAAACATTAGTGTATAAAAAATACACAGTTTTTGCAATGTGCACACGCATAATTATTTTGTAATGTTTTGTGTAGCATTTTGTGTGCGCACATATTTACGATTTTTTATTTCGCACAACTTTATTGGTGTGCATTGTTTAGTGAGTTTGTAGCTGCTTTCAAAGCTTTGCACAAGTCTTTGTCTTGGTTGAGTGCAAGTTTAAAAGTTTTTCATAGAGAATGATTTAAGTCTTATGATGATTGAAGAATTATAATGTGCAACTTTGCTTTGTGAAGCTCGTTATATCTTATACAAAATATTGGTGCGAAACAATGCAAATGTGAGGGTCATTGCAGAAGGAGTCTTAGAAACATCTTTTGTTTGCAAAGTGTTATGACTTGACTTGTGAGTTACGATCTCTACGTGACTTGTTCAATGCACCATGTTCTTATGAGATCTTGTGAATTCTAGCATATTGTGATGTATTATGTTGTAATGTGTTATGTCATGATGTGTTACGTTTTAATGTGTTATGAATAATCAAGAATGTAATGGGTAATTAATGATTGTGTTAGAGGTGCTATGTGTTATGAGTCCTTGTGACTATATCTTGTATTAAATGCTAGTAGTGGGTTGTTGGGTTGATAGTAATACATTACCATGAGTAGGTTTGTGTTGTGCCTATATAAACATGCCCCTATGCTTGAGTTGATTCAATTTTTAGAGTTATAAATGAGTTGAGTGTTAGATAGCTAAAATTGCAAAGACCGCGAGTTAGCAAGCATAGATCTAAAAATTTGATGTTGGAACACATCTCATTTGAGATTGCAAGTTGTTGTAGTGTGTGTGCAAGCTATATTTCTGTTATTGAAAACAATCAAATAACATTGTTGTCGTTGCATTTTATTGCAATGTGTTTTTTGCTGTGTTTGCATGGTGCAAGGCATCTCTTCATTGAGACCACTAACCACGATGGCATCACTTCCATAGTATTTTAACTTCATATTTCCCTGTGCTCTTTTCATTTTGGAAGTGCCAATAGTTGAAAAAGTTAGAAACGTGATCACTCAATTTGATACTCGTTGAATTTCAAGGATATTTTATGTAATTATATTCATGTGCTAAATCAATTAACACAAAAAGTGGTGCAAGACCTCCATAAATATATTAGCCTTGTTTGAGTTGCAGTGATGGCAGGGGAAAATATCTCTTTTAGTTGGGTGGAGGGCATCAAGATGGGAGCGACGAGGTGTTGGGCGCTCTCACCTTGAGCAACATGTATCTCACTACGAGCGAAGTGGGCATGGATGTGCTCTAAGAGATGGGGTGCTTGGAAATGGTGGAAATGGTAAGTCAGAATGCCTCATTGGTTTGTAGACACATGATTTTAGGAGTGGGTATGCATGATAGCTCTATGATTGGGCACTAATGGAAATTGAACAAAAAATAAGCACTTACTTTGGGGGTAGTTTTAGTGGCTAATATTTCCAAATGACTTTTTTTATGAAAATTTTTGAAAAAATATTCACCATTCAAAAATGAAAATTTGCCTAAATTTATATAAAGTAATACTCTATTTCTATGAATTTTCGGAAAAAAAAATATAAAACACACACATTCTTAAGAAATTTGAAAAAATATGGAACTGTATCACCAAACATAAGAAATTGATAATTGAGTATTGAAAATTGGTGCTTCCGTAACATACACCCCGGACCTATAGACATGAAACCAAACAAATAACTTAAAGATAGTAAGGGAAAAAACCACACTAAAGAACAGGGGTGTGTAGTGGCTAGGCCCAACTTTTAAATTGTTGATCACATTTAGAATAAAATGCAATGTTCAATTCCTTGGATTGCAAATGCAAACATGCTTAACTAAAATGTGAACACAAATATGTTTCAGATTAACATTAGCAGATGATTTGGAAAGTATTTTAATTAAAAAAAAATATATTCACAAGGATTTTCCAACGTTTAAAAAAAATTGAACACTATTATTCATTAAAAATAAATTTCAGTGAATTTTCATCAGATTGGAACTATTTTGGGATTGTAGGAAGTGCTCCTCAAACATCTCTAGCTATCACAAATAATTTTAATTGCGGGAATTTTGAAGATATTTCAATAATGATTTCTTCAAAATTCTAATATCTTCTTGGTTGGGTTAAAGTTAGATAATGAATTTGAAGATATCATCAAAGCCATCACTTGAATCCATAGAGAAACTACTATATTGTCAGTTTTCCACCAAATAAGAGGACAATTGAGTTCAACTCAAAGTGCTCAAATGTTATGACAACTAATTTAAATACCATATTGCATTTTAGGTCCTTCAAAACAACATTGCAATATGCCCAAAAATGCAATTAAAATCATGGAGATTGCTATGTATAACCTATAAGCTATCTATTGCAAATAGAGATGCAATGGTCAAGCTGATAGAGATGCTGAGAGAATGAAAGGAGTGAAGTGCATGGAAAATCCAGAGAAGAGAGGGAGTGAAGTACGTTGTTGACCAATGTTGCCATAATCTATTGTTAATGTTGGACTAAACAACAAAGTTGGAAGGTGCATTTAGGATATCAACTTTAATAATGCTGAACTCTGGAGAATTGACATAATGAATGATATAAATGTGAACACTACCATCAACTAGAAGGTAAGAAAACAAGCATGCCAAAATATAGTTCGAAATCATCATACGTACACATTGTAGATAATATTGCAAAGCCTTTATATTAACAAGAAAAGAGTTAATGCTTCATAATAAAAATGCTGTTGGTAAGAAGAGTACCAATTTGATAATGATCTAAAATCTATTTACCATGAATATTTTCATGTTATTAATGTCTGCCTCCTTTTTAGACAAGGACGGTGTAGATTTAGAGGAAGCTGGTGCCTAAGGGTTGCTTAGTTAGACCATTATTTTATGTATATAGGTCATTGCTCATTGCCTGCCTTCATTCATATCTAGTTAATTTTGAGTTTTATGAAGTCATTGACATGCTTGAATTGCGAGACACTGAAGGACATGGATTCGAAGGATGAGTAAATGTAATCTAAATCATTGGACAATTTGTAGAGGATGGGTAAATGTAATTGAGGGATGCTTAATTAGACCATTATTTTATTTATATAGGTCCTTGCTCATTGCCTACCTGCATTCATATCTAGTTATTTTTGAATTTTATGAAATAATTGAAATGATTGAACTGCAAGCCACTGAAGCACATGGATCCAAAGGACGAGTAAATGTAATCTAAATCATTGGACAATTTGTAGAGGATGGGTAAATGTAATTAAGGGATGCTTAGTTAGACCATTATTTTATTTATATAGGTCATTGCTCATTCCCTGCCTTCATTCATATCTAGTTATTTTTAAATTTAATGAAATAATTGAAATGACTGAATTGCAAGACACTGAAGCACATGGATCTGAAGCAGAGGAAGAATAAATGTAATCTAAATCATTGGACAATTTGTAGAGGATAAGTAAATGTAATGTAAAGTATTGGACAATTTTAAGAGGAAGAGAGACTGTACTCTAAATCATTTGACAATTTACTTGGTCTTTAAAGACACTAACCATTTTTTTTTTGTTTTGTTTTGTGGAAAACATCTCTAGATATTTGGGTAAGATCCAAAGAGGCAGGGGTAAATCTTCCATCAAAAAATGCCTAGGGCTTGCGCCTGGCCTGCCCCCTTCGGCATGGTCAAAGGACACGCCTAACCAAAAGATAAGTGGACCGTGCATGTAGCGGCCGTCAAAACCAACCATGTTGATGTTACATTGTACAATATTTGAATACTAGTAATCTAAGTAAATCAGATCTAGGGAGTGTTAGCAAAGGTTCTATGTATATCATACGCTTTTTTTTGCAGCAAGATTTTCTTGTTACATGTGAGATTGTGGGTAGCTATGATGGAAGTTGTTTTTTTGGTAAACTACTAGTTCTGCTGAAGACCATACCCTAGTTGAAGGCCTCAAAGTGGGCCTTAAGCACAGAAATGAAAAGGCCAATGTCAACAGATTCTGACCTGACCAACTAGTCGTCTTCTAATCTGAAAAACAAATATGATCTCTGGAAAATCCAACCATAAACAAAAAAATTGATGCAGATGCCTTGTAACTTGGGCACGACTTTTTTTAGTTTCCAAGAAAATAATCAGGCGACTGGCATCCATGATTTCTTCTAAAATCCTTACCAACCTGGAAAGAAATGATATCATTCAGTATATCCATTTACGCCAATAAAATCAACAGAAGACAATCAACGTACAAAACAAAACTGTACCTTGGATACTTTCATGCTCATATACAATCTCAAAAGACCATAGCTGACATTATTGAATTCCAAAAGACACCTTCCAAGAATAAAATAGTTGCAGACTTATCATAAAAAACACCCATTTTCCAATAGTCTGAATAACAACTGTCGGTTCTACTAGATGCATTACCTTAAATAAGCATTATGTAAATATTGCATGGTGAGTTGCTCTATTTCCTTTGGCATGTAGCACTCCACTAAAATGTCTGTTGATCTGGCCGATTATGAAAAATAGGGAACAAAGAAGAAATTAAATAAATGCTTTCCTGTAGAGATTCATATAAATTTGATATTCTGAGCGAAAAAGATAGGAATTGAGGTTTACAATATATGATTTCAAATGTTGTTTTCAGAAGGCGTTTCCTCATTACTTGAACCTGCAAAATAACCTCACAACATAAGCATCCTCCAATTAAGAAGTCCCTTAGGAGAAACCCATTACCCTATGTATATATATTGATATGTCGGAAGGCATTAATCACTGAATTACATAGAATGTCTGCATTTCTGCCCATATTTGGGAAATAAATATATAGCAGATATTTTTTGAAAGTTGTCCTTAGATAAAATTTCAAATCATTAATTCATGATTAGATATAAAAAAAATTGAACCACAAGACCTTCATGGATCGGATTAGGTAAAACTTCTATGTGCAGGAAGCTCAACTATTCCTAAAAAGATATTGTACATAGTAATTGGAACATTTTTCACAAGAAATTTAATGTAGATTTCATTGTTTGTTCAAAAAGCACATATATGACACATTAATTTAGACTCTATTGATCACTTTTTTGCAGCACCATTTTTTAAGATCTAATCCACAAACTAATTCTTCAAAACTTTCCAATAGAAACCATAGATGGCATCTCAAATGAACACCTAAAAATCAGATATCCCAACAGGCCATTTTAAGATAAACTTCAAATAAAGTGAATATGCGTTAGAAAAATAACATATAATCAAATATCTGAGACCTGTGAATCCTTGCTGAAACTAAAATCCACCATGGCCATAATAGTTCACGATGGTCACTCTACCACTACTCCCCAAGCATGCAACTTGGTAACTCTTTTGGATTCTTCAAATAAATTCAATTAGTAACTAAGGACGAGGAAGAGGGGACAAAATTAATGCCACAGCCTTTCCCCGTAACCTAGAATCAACACTTTATTCATTTGTATGATATCATTACATTGATCTTCACACACACATTCTTGTTTATTGAAATGCAAACACGATGAATACAATTTAGACACAATCCCTCAAAGGACTCGAAACAACTCTTTACTTTCTGAACATACACACAACTCTTTCTAGTAAGCCTCTAGAAAAAATGTTGTCTCCCATGCTTGCCGTTTCCAATTGAAATTACTCTTAACTATTACTTCAAATATATTTTTTGAATAATTTTTACCTCTAGATTGCCTCTTCAAACTCCAAAGCATCTTGAAAATGCTCAAATATGTGAAATCATCATTCTAGTATGCACCTTGCAATCGTCACAAGAAAAACCAATGCTTTCTACAACGTGCCATTCAAATTACTATCAAGGAAAGTATAAAGAGAGGTAGGGATCATTTAGAGCAGGCCAAACTAGAACAAAACTCGATGCTCCTTGGTTTTGAAACCATTGGTTAATGGAGAGCCGTGGTTTTGTAATTATCGCATGTTGTAACTGGGAGTTTTTTCATCTATCCAAAAAGGGTCAAGTTGAACCCTGCTAGGTGAATGAAACCATAATTACTTGAAGTTCCTGGGGTGTTGGAGTTATGGAGGTGTTTCATGGACTTGTTATAATCATCCTCAACATGCGTAATGATGTCGACATTGTTTTCAAGTCATAAACACATCAAGACCAACTTATGTTTTTGATGACGCAAGGTTTCTTATTGACCTAGATGCTCTTGCATCATACACCCATGGTAAGTAAAACAATCCATGAGATCCTACTCATGAAACTTCAGTGAAATCCTCTAATGGTTTTCCATAATTGGCGATCTTAGACACACTTGAATCCAAGTTGCATCTTCAACTGTTGAATCCTTACACTTGACCAAATAGTCTTTGTATTTGTTGCCTCTTGTCCTCTTAATGATTTTGGAATTAATCACCATCTCTATCTCTTCTCTTACTTTCGTAGGTAACTATTATCTCCAATCCCCAATTGAAGACTCCAAACTCACATCTTTGTCATTTGCTTGTCATGCATGGTAAGGGTACAAATCCATTACATTGAGATCAGTGAGATATCAATCCCATCCATTAGATCTATCTCATAGGCATTCACTACAAACTTCCTCATAATTTTACATGGCTCAATCTTCATCCATTTGAGCTTGTTGTATGTTCCTTTTGGAAACCATTCTTTTCTCAAATGAGCAACAACCAAGTCACCCAATAGGAATTCTTGCTCTTTTCTATTTAGATCTACATGCCGCTTGTAGTTTATGCCATTTTTTCTATAACTTACCTCTCAGCTCTTGATGCAATTATTTCATATACTCCACATAGTATTCCACTTTAGCACTTCAATTCAATTCAACTGTATCTCTCAATTTGATAACACCATTAGGGATACAACCATACACAATATAAAATAAACTCTTAGTTTTAATTCTATTAACTAAGTTATTGTAGGAAAACTCAGATTGTGCTAGAATCATATCCCATTATTTAGGCTTTTTTCCTACTGAGCATTTCAACACTGCTTTAAAGAGGACTTGTTCTACAACTCTGATTTAAAGCAGACTTGTTCTACAAGTAATCTACTCTCAAAACTTAACGCTAGCCTCCTTCTTATCTATATAAGGGCATAAAGGACTAGTGTGTAAGATAACTTCTATGGAAGAGAGTTAGTAATCTATGTAATTATTAGAAAAAGACTTGTTTTACAAGTAATCTACTCTCCAAACCTAACCCTAGCCTCATCCTTATTTATATAAGAGCATATAGGGCTAGTGGGTAAGATAATCTATATGAAAGAGGGTAATTATGATACTAGAGAAATTAGGCCATAGCTATTAATCTAAAGAAGTAGTAATCATGCTTTGAATAAATCTATGAATTATTTTTCTTTATGTTTTCATTATATTTATATATTGCATGTACTGTGAGTGTTTGTCTTATGGGAGCTACAATGATTATGGATAATATCCATTAATTTAATATGGCATTAGAGTTATAAAAGTTTCACCTCTTATGTTGTGGTTATGTGGAGCACACAAATATTTTGTTTCCATGTCCATAACAAGATTGATTTTTAAATTTACAATTATTTTTCTTCTTTTTCTACATGTTGAGTTCAAGCTCAAATTTTATTGGCCTACTGCAAATACCCATCTTATGCTCTCACCTTACCCTTAGGAGATTTGGTTGATCAGAAATTGGTGAATATAGTAAGTTACTAGGGGTTTGGAAAAAAATAAAAGTTCTTTGTTTGACTTGAAATATTACTAGAAAATAGCTCTTGACATCTACAATAAATTGTCCTTCTACATCAAGTGTTGATTCAACATATATATGTTAGTTTTGGGCCACCTTAAGGATCATGCAAAAATAAAAGTGTTTTCTTTGACCCAAAATTTTACAAGAAGGTAGACTTTGGCTTCTAATATAAACAATATTTTTGTGTCAGGTGCAGATTCAACATCCATACAACGTTTGTAGTGTACTCAAAATTTGTTTCAATTCTTTTTGGGACATGCTAATTTTTTGTAGGTAGATATGTTGTGTTTTAAGCACTTTTCTCTTATGTTGAAATTTATGATTCACTATCATTTTCAAGATATTCCAAATCCTTTGGATGTATTTTATTTTCAGAAGAAATTACTTTGCTTATAAATTTATGTTCTACTAGTTTTAAAACTCATAAAAAGCTATAATTATTGATTAAATCGACTCATTGTTATAAGTATAAGGAATTTAAATTTAAAAAATGTTGTATATGGACTTTATCTTCCACGCACCTCTTGATATATTGAAAGCGTCTAATATTTTTTTAATTTTTGGTCAATAGGGAGCCATCGACCATTTGAGACTATAGTGCACTTATAAGCAATTAGCCCTAGGAAGTTACACTCTATGTACCTAAGAGACAATATAATGTGGATACCGGTATGGTGGAAACCTCCATATGAGTTTACCTTTGAACTTGTTCATTATTTATAACTGAGATTAGATTATCAGAAAGCATATAGATAAAAACACCCTAGCCTCGTAATTATAGAGAAATATTGGGTAAACTTGGAAAACCTACACACTATTTCAGTATTCTTGTTCAATTTTAGTTTTAATATTCATAACTAGGGTTAAATTTTAGAACAATATAGTGAAAGAGTAGTGTAGAGGGTATATTTGGCAAAAAAAAATAAAAATTAGTTATTTCAAAATAACTAAAAAAGTGTGCCAATAATGGCAAAAAAAAGTCATTCTCACTAATTCCAATTGCTTCAATTAGAAAGGGTGTATTATAGACATGATTCTTAGTTAGGGCCTTTATTGCATGCCCATAAGTGATTAAATTACTCTTTTTGACATTTTCAAATGAATCAAATGGAAAAATCATTATGATGAAGTTAAAGGACTCTAGGTTAGTCAATGTCCTTTGAATTGAAGTTTTAATTTAAGGGAGTCATGAAACGTTGGGAAATTTGGAAATCTTGGAGGATATTTTTGGGAAGCATACCAAGATGCATGCATGCCAATTAAAAAATGGGTTTGACATTTCTTAATCTAGACAAATATCCTCAAATTGAGGATCTCATAACTCACACCAAGCACTTGAGACTTATTTTTTGTTGAGACAAGTGTATCCAAGACTGATAACCCCTTCATTATGAGTGTTTTGTCAACATTGGGTCATATCTACTCAGTATTCATCTCAAGTCACCACATACAACAAGATTATTTGGGTAGTGCATATGTGGCATCAACTTTTAATAAGTTTTGTGAGAAAATTTAGAGAGAACAAAAAAAATTTATTTTCATTAGTAACATTTGACTTGGAGGTACTAAGAAATAGGTATTAGTTGTCAATGATACTAATGTGACATCAGAACTCAACTATGGAAAAGACAAGGGCCTTGCTAAAAAAAAAATGGAAAGCAAAGCCAAAGCCTAAGGCCTAAGGGAAATAAATTGATTCAACATAACTCTTCCCCCATCATGACAAAATTAAATGGAAAATGAATGGAAAATTCAACAGAGTGTTACAAATTTTGTGGAAAACTAAACCATATTGAACATTAATGTTACAAGAAAATGGCGTACTTGGAAGAAGAGATAAAAAAATGTAGCTAATTCCATCCAAAATAGAAGCAACACTTTCTAAAACAATAGACATATCATCTATGTCTAAATGTATTTTAGATTCAAGAGCCTCTCATCATATGGCATCGAAGGCTCTCTGCTTCACACTTTTGATGAAAGTTACACAATTGAAATTTTTGTGGGCAACTCTAGTCGTCTAGTTGTTGAGGGTGAAGGGTTCATTTAGATGGAGAATGTTGTATGTTAGAGACTTGTCTATGAACCTTGTATCCATGTATTAGATCACACAATCAGGTGAAGGAAAAACACTTAAGTTTAAACCTATTAATGTTTCCATCAAAAATACAAAAGACTATTCTGTTATGATAGCCATTATCAAGGTTGATCATCAAGAAAGACTATACAAATTTGAATACTTTGTGTTCATTAAACTTTCAAAAATCATGATTAAACATGAAAATGACTTGATTAAAATTTAGAATCTGTGTTTTGGTCATTTAAACTATCACTCATTATAGGACCTTAGTAAACATAACATTGTTCTTGGTTTGTCTAAAGCTTCCTTCAAAGATGAAGTTTTTCTAGAATGTGCACTTAGAAAACAACATATAGATCTGTAATCACCTAAAAGTGGTAATTAGATGCTAAGAATGTCGCTTGAATTAACCTATCCATATGATAACCATAGACCTATACTTGAGCATTAAACTTACATTTTCAGTCGTTCAACATACCACAATCACCTACAACTAGTCTAGACATAGTCCCAGAACTATCATCCCAGATCCCAATCCAACTTTCTCAGTAGTCTGCCAAAGGACATTAGTGCCACATTTGGGAGACTACAACCACCTGGTGCTAGTGTCCCCAACTGGGTGCTACTATCTTTATCCCTAACTCTTCTCAATGAATAGTTTTTCAAACATGTGCCCCTCTTAAGGTCAGCCTAAGATAGTTTTATTATCCACACAAGCAAAATAACTCTATAAATACAAGTCTAATCCACCTCTATTCACTAGATGGGAAAAAAATGCAAAAACTATTCTAACCAAAGACAAAGTTATGAAAAATTAAGGTACTTGATCCCTATTCTGCCCTCCTTTATGCATACTACCATATACAACAGCCCTAAGTCTAATTTTCAAGAATTTTAAAATCTCAAGCACATTCAAGGCATCTAAGGCCACTCTCATTCTAGCATTTACTTTCACATACATCAAACACTAGGTGGGAGAACTACATCAGACTTGATCCCTCCTTGGAGTATTGGTATGTAGACAACTTTCTACACAACAAAGTGTTGAGGATGTACAGTCTATCCTACTAACACACACAAAATTATTGCTTATGCCTTACTTGCAAGGATATTAGGGTTTGCACATAAAATTAGGTTTTTTGTGTAAATACAAAGCTACAAGTTTTAATCACGTAGGAACATAACATACAGACACAGGCATAGGTGTTCCCCGAAAATAGGAATAGTCTCTCAAAGGGGACATTAGCACTACATTGAGGACACTACACATAGATGGTGATACTATCCAAATAGGGTACTACTGTCTAATGAACAATTGAATACTAAAATATTGTTGATGACACATATTACTATCTAGATCTCAAGTTTAAGAACCCATATCATCTATGACAGTCAATTTTTAGATAAGTTTATATTTATCTCTATTTGTTACTACTTATAGAAAGTCAAACAAGGTCAAAATTATAACAAACCAATACTTAATTATTGCATATTTATTTAACTGAATTAGACATCTTAGCCCTTTAACCAAACATAGGAATTACATGTGTAAAACCCTAAAAAAGTTAAATCAAGATCATTTTCTTAAAGGTAAAGCTTGGATGAAATATGATAGATTAGAGTTGGTTTACAATGATCTTATGTCATTCCCACATGTTTCATTTTAGTAATATAAATATTTATTTACATTCATTGGTTATTTCTCTCACAAAAGATGGATCTACTATCTGGAAAAAAAAAGTGAAGTCTTTGAGCACTTATTTTTTTTCAAATCCCTTGTTGAAAACTTGTTAGAAAGAAAAAAAAAAGTGTATCATGATAGAAAATGGAGGAGAGTTTGTCAAAAATCATATGATCAAAATTTGTGAACATGTAGGCATTCAAATTCAACATATTGTGTTCTACACCCATCAACAAAGTTGTGTAACTGAACATAAAAATCTCACAGTTAATGAAAAGACCAATTTCATGGTACATTCTAAATACTTGCCTCCTTAGTTTTGGGTAGAGGCAATCTAGTGTGAAAATTACATTTAAAATTTCACATCCTACTTAGTAGTGCAATACATGACTCTTGAAGAAAAATGGTCTAGTGTCAAGCCCTAACATGTGTTTCTGAGACAAACAAAGTTTTTAAATTGATTGATCTATTGCACTATGAATCTGACTGTCAACAGTTTGTAGGATATAATTTTTACTAAGATGATTGTATATTGGACATAGTTGTTAGGTTGATGATTTTGTACATATTATCTTTGATTCAATACTTGTAGGTTTTTTGATATGTAATCCCATGATTTGATGCATAAGATAATGCCAAAATGTTATGGACTTGCATTGTGTTGATCTAGTGGATGAAATGTTTGATTTGTTCTCTCTTTAGCTTATTGACCTAATTTAACACAAATGCATGTAAGAGGGATGAATAAATTGTAAGGTTAGATGGCTTAGGAAACCTTTCAATGTGTTACAGCTACATATCTCGCATGCATGAAATAAAATCCAATGTACTTCTCATGTATGTGAGTGTAATCCTAACCAAAATGAGAGATAAGGCTTCACTTTCTCTCTTAAAAATGAAGTGAAACTGCATGTACATTTGCCTATCCTTATTTTGGTCCAAATATGCAGCTAATTAACCTTGTCAAATCTTAAAGAGTAGAAATATATCTTTAATAGTGTGCCTAATATTTAATTACTCTTGATCATCTCTTATATATTCTTATTGAAATTCATTTAAGAGGATTTATATATAGACTTATATTTTTCTAATTAGGGACCTATTGGCATGAAAGCTGATACAATAAAAGAGAGAGAAGCCAAAAACATAGGCACACACAAGAGAGAAAGAAGGGGAAGGAATGAAGGGTCCACAATATTTTTATGTCCCACATAAGAGAGAAATAAGAGGAAGGCATAAAGGGCCCCCAAAAATCAAAGAGACACAATCAACGACACACCAATTATGTACATGACATAATCGGTGAATTATTGATTTCATTCTAGAGGGAAAAACAATAATAAATGAGCATAAAAAGAAAAGATAAGGGGATCCTTAGAAAAAACATACATAAGAAAGATAAAACAAAAGAACATAAATAGAGAACAAGGCCACACAAAGAAGAAATATAGATAGAAAATACATGGAAAAGCACCAATAAGTACCTAATCTGAGCTAATGATCTATATGCACAAAATGAAATAAAAAACATTACAATAATAATAATCCTTGGACCAAAATTATGTGTCTACATAAAATTTTCACTTTGATGTGCATATGTGAATGTATGCACACATCAAAGTAAAAATAATTTAAACATGTCCATATATTTACCTTAGGGTAGGAAGGATGAAATGAATAGATTTTTGCGATAGATTTTTGGGAGAGACTCCATCCAAAATTTGATGTTCACAAATACAATATACCTATAAGAAATATCCAATGGTAACAAGTAATCAATGTCCTAGTATAATTAAAATATAAATAGAAAATATGATCATAGGAATGAATACACCTGATGATATGTGAATCATGCTGCCATTCCTAGTAATTGAAACAAAGTATGCTTGGATGCTAAAACTTTTATTATAGTTTTTGACAACTCAACTACTTGGGTGATATAAATTTTAATGTAAGTTATGACAACTCAACTATACTTATTGGTCAAGGAAGAAAATATTTGTCGCCTCTTGGTACTTATTGGCACTTCTATTTGCTCCATCTTTAAAAATATGAATGTAGAAATATATAGATACATATGCCCCCATTTGAAGTGAGGAATTATAAACCCATTCTTACAAATCACTCATCTCAAAATAAAGAGCCATGCATATCATGTATTATCATGTAATATAGCCAAAGATATTAGAATCTTTGAAAAAACATTGTAAACATATGTATGTTGAAATCTATAAAAATATCATCATGTAATGCTCAATAGTAAGGTATATCATCATCACTCATCTCTAACTATGGTTTGCTTTTGGATGTTGGTGTGTGGAATATCGAGGAGTGGGTAGATGGTCTAAATACTGAGTACTATCTTCCTTCTTTTTATTCATGATTTTGTTGTTTTTTGGACTTGGGGTAATGGTCCTCTTGTTTCTACTCCCTCTTTATGATGCCTTTGGTAGTCATATGCTCTTTTTATTCATGATTTTGTTGTTTTTTGGACTTGGGGTAATAGTCCTCTTGTTTCTACTCCCTCTTTATGATGCCTTTGGTGGTCCTCTGCTTGTTTTGTATTTGTATTCTTGTTGGAATTTCTATTTGTTCTCTATTTTTTGGGTGTTTTTCCCTTGATGGTTCTTGTCACTATGAACTTTTTCTAATGCATATTTGGTATGTAATTTGTTATGACGTAATAAATTACAATTTTTTTCTGGGAAAAAAGAAAAACTTAAGGGAGCATTAGGTGATTGATAGTGAGGGTACGTAATATGCCCCACTATAGGCAATATGATAGGCAAGTAATATGTGTATTCAAAACCATAGAGAATAGATATCATCGTGTAAATCTTGATAGGTAGATGCAACCTCATGTGAGGTTATGATTTTAAGTAATAGATAACATGGCTAAATGTAATCTCTGTATGTACAAGATATGGATAATAAGATCAAGGAGGTAGGAAAAGGTATTATGGAAACAATATCAATACAAGACAAGGATAAATGATATGACCCAATGTAGTAAGGTGTCCCTATGAGGGATAGATAGAATAATGTGTGTATCATGTGACTATGTGTAAGTAGGATAATGCAGTGTCGTGATAGATACGGAGTGTAAGAGCACTATAAACATGAGTGTGAGGATCTTCGTATAGGTAAAATTACATCAATGGGGATTTTAGAGTAAAATATACGAGTATGATGCCCCCAAAGGCAATAAGTAACACTTATAATATGGATGTCATGATATTAATATAATAAAAATTCACCCTCACAAGCATAATAAATTTTTTATAAAGAGGAATATGTGGGTACGATGCCCTCGAAGGTAATATGTGTATCATAAAAGGATATGAATTGTTGTATACAATACTACTCATCACATAAATGGTTATGTCACATGGGCCCCTTAAAGGTGAAATTTAATAAATGTGCCCTATGAGAGAGGAATAATCACCACCATGGCCCAATGATTAATCATAATGTGTGTAAGTAGATGTAATTGTCACATGAAAATAAATGTGCGATAGTAGACTATAAATTCTCTAAGATGCAAATAAAAAGTAATAAATGTCCACAAATATGTAATAAATGCATTGAAGGGGATACACATGGATTGTGGTGTACCATAACATGAGTAGGTAATAAAACTACACTTTTATTTCTCTTGGTAGGTGAAATAGGCTCATCAAATTTCAATATTATCTCACGATGATAAATGGTTTAATATTTGGTATAAAACTATTGAAAAGTTCAGTATAAACCACTTAAATTCTACTTTTAAAAATCATTTGAATTTTAATAAATAACAATGTAATTTCTCTAGAGCTTTGACTAGTCATCATGGTTGTTAGATGTACTATAAATCCATTTTGATTGGATCATGTATGGGTGTAGGTGGCCTTTGGGCAGGACATCAAGGATGTAAGGACCCTTTGTGGAATTTTTGACAATTTTAGTATATTTTTTTTGATTTTTTGAAAGTTGTTGAGTTTACAATTTTATGCATTTAAAGACTAGTTAGGTACACTACTTTTTTTTTTACCCCATCCAATGACTGTATACTCACTACCAATTATGTACTTCCTTTCATTTATTGTGTACCAAATCTTGTCGATTCCTTCTTCAAACCTACAAAATCCATCCAAAACTTACTGAATGTTTCATTTTGATTGAAACCTATTTTTTTGCTATTGACCTTCTTATTACCAATTTTGACCTAGCTCATATTTTACTAAATATTCATTGTTTTTAAAAAAATTACATTTTTCTTATTTTTAGGTCAAGAGTCTGATTATTTATATATTTTTTGTGTTTGAAATAAATTCTAGATGTATGTGAGTGGAGGTAGATTTATGTCTAGGAGATGATTATATCTTTCAGACTGAGTGATGAGGATTAGGAACATGTTGATGCATTAAGTATTATACATGTGTGTCATTTAGGGCCCATACATGTGCTATTTTGTTGTTAATAACCCTGGTTGAGCTCTAGGATTGTGATTCATGTACTTTATGGTTGATAATGGGTGAGTTTACTGTCACTCTAGAGAGTGTTTAGTACATACCGCACATCCCTGTTCGATTTCTTGATGTACAGGTAGTATAATTTATACAAGTGGATAGATGCTTAGTAATGGGATACTATATGGGTGGGTAGGCATGTCATTAATGATTTTTGGATAATTTGGTACTAGAAAAAAATGTAATAGGTGCAATCCTGTGATTTAATAAATATATTTGTATTTATATTCTAGTATTCATCATAACCAACATTAGTGATTATGCAATAACATTTGGCCATAGATTTATTATTTAGGATATAGTGTGGATAATGCTTTAGTGTATAGTTGGGGAAACTATATGTTGGGTCACTTTTATAGGGATCTATATCAATTTATTAAATAGAAAGATAGATGTGGAATAATAACTAACATGATTTTACATGTGTATGACTATGATAATATCACAATGATATTACCACCATGACTTCTAGTTTCACAGTGGACATTGACACAACCATATGCTTCATGATGGGTGCATCCAAAAAATCATAGAGCAGAAGGAAAACACATTATCTTGTTCAAATATAAATTTGATATGATTCATGAAACCAACATATTATGGAGTTCATATAGATAACATCACATGTTGAGACATATCGGGGGTGATCAAATGATATAATGACCATCCTAGTGGATTGGATAAATTTTAGTTTGATGCATTGATACGTCTATTTAGGATTTGACATGAGAGGCTCCTAACATGATATGTATGAAGATGATTAATGAGAGAACCACCATGAGTGGGCATTGTGCAAACCCCTAAAATTGATGAGATTGAGCATACTGGTGTTGAGGAGGTATATGCATATATTACATACCTAGGGGTAGATGATGATGGAGTGATTGGATGATATTCTATAGGGTGGGAAAGAGCTCATCTATGATAGGGTGTAGTGATGGAAGCCATGATGGCATTAGGCCTAGTAGCACATGTCGCTCTTGTAGATAATGGTGAGTATGAGATATACATCTTGTCATTTTTATAGTCTATATTTCCTTTGAATTTTTGGATGTGACTATCATGTGGTGTGTTGTTTTTGTAGTGCTAGCCTAGTGGATCACTAATATTGACGTGGTGACCATTTGTTTTTACATGGGACATACTTGATGTAGCATGACCACTAGAGATGGCCAATTTTGAGGTTAGTGACTATGATTACTTTTTTATCCTATGGCTTATATGCAAGTGGCCTTATTTATATAAGAGTATAGGGTTGATGATGTGGAGGATATGATTAGGAAACTTTAGGGTCACTTGTGGTAGGTTGAGGCATATAAGGGAGAATCAATGGATCCAAAAATAGAAGATGACATAGTGAAATCCCTATTGGTTGAGATGAAAGGGTTGAATTATGTACTTATGCAAACACATGCTGATTTAGAATATTATTAGGTTTAGTTGGATATAAAGGTAATATGTAGTGGTATAGTTGATAATAGATCTAAAAAACTACATTTGATGTAACTGAGAGTAGTGATGCTAGAGGTAGGATCAAAGATGAAGAATCTAGTGGTTATGACCACTCTTTGCCTCATCATAGAGGGTGTTTGGATGTGTGAGTTGTATATGGGTAATATGACATAATTTTTTGTCTATGTATCAAACATTGTGTTATATACATACATACATACATACATACATACATACATACATACATACATACATATATATATATATATATATATATATATATATATATAAAGTTATAATTTGCATTTCTATGTTTGTACAAGTGTAAATGTGCACATAAATATTTAATATTTAAATTTTGCATTCAATTTTATAAGTTTTTTTTCAAAATACATGTGATGTATATGTAAAAAATAAGTATCATATAGGATAATAATTGATGAAAAACTAGTGTAGAAGATGCATAACTTAAAAAAATTATGTATCCATTTAATCTCATAATAAGTGGGAAATAATACAATCCAATGATATGCATAAGAGTAAAATGATCAATTTATACAATACATGTATGCATGGGAACTTGACTCTTAGTGAAAGGAGGAAATGTTTATAATAAGTCATTATATAATAAATCCACATCTTCAATAAATTGAAAATTTTCTTTGATATTAAATTCCATGGGAGATGGAATGTCAAGTGTTAGTTCCTTAGGTTATTTCGATTGACGAATGATATAATTGGTGATAGATATTTTATTTATAAACCACTTAAGTTAATTTTTAGGTGTAATCGTGTATGCCTTAGGATGTTTTAAACTTTTATTTTCAATTGTTCTATCTCATGAAATTGATTTTTTTTGCCTTGAAAGTCGAAAGATACATGATCATAAGTGAGACAAAGTGTTGCATTCATTAATTTTAGAAAAGGAACACTTAATATAACTTTATATTTAAACAAAGTTGGCATGGTATGAAATATGGTAAGATATTTCAGGGGACCAATATATATAGGCAATTAAATACACCCCATTTTTACACATTTGGGAAAATATGTATTAGTTAGATACTCAATATCATGTTAAAGTCAATTAAGGAAATAAATACTACACATATCAAATTGAGCATAATCATCAATCATAATTCCTTGTCCTTGTTTTCCTTTTATAAAAATACTAATGACCAAATGTTACACATGTGAAAGATAAGTATTTGTAATATCATTGGGAACTATGATTGGATTATTGTTCTTCTTAGGTGATTCTAGCTTAGGTAGCTCCTTCTTAGGAGATGACATATCACACATGGTAGATTTATCATTTTTTAATAGGTGTTATTGAATCTAGTGGTTGTGTGGTTGACATATTAAGCTTGATATCATAATTTTCAATAAATCAAGGAATATATTCTTTGAATGTCCATGGGTTTTATGTTAAGCACAATATTACTTAAAATAGAATGTGTATGGTGCATAAGGTGTGCCATGATATCTAATTAAAGGTAGTTCAATCAATTTGAAATTAGGGAAAACTTTTAATATTGCACTTGGAATATATTTGAATTTAGGAACTTGTTGTGACCCAATACTGGAAGGGATATGACTTCTTATAGTTGTCACCCCTTTTCTCACCAATGGTTAATGTTTGTTCTTATTAGGCACATATTTTGTAATTTGGAGAAGGAAATTCAGAATAGAAACCTCATAATAAAAATATGTGATTTTACAAGTTGGCTCTCTAAGGATACAGACTCAAAAAAAGCTTATTGAAATATGTAAAAGTGTGACAAAGCAAAATTTCATGAAAATGAAACAAAAGGCTCTTAGTAATTTTTTTTTAATCTCTCTAAATCTATTGGTTGATAAATCAAAGCATGAATTATAATCTTGAATCCAAGAACATATTAATGCACACGCTCAAATTTTTCTTGTTTTAAATATGGAATACACTAAAATGTAACAGATGGTCCCTTATTGGAAATAAATTGTGACTAGAAATAATCTTCCAATTTAATAAAAGAATGCAACAAAACATTAGGGAGATTACAAAACCAATGCAAAACATTACTTGTTATGATTTTAGGAAATGTTTTAAGAAATATTTGATCATAGGTTCCATATTTCTAAAGTGAAGTAGAAAATAATTTGAGATGTATGTAAGGATTTCTAAACCCATCAAATAATGTATACTTAGGCATAATAAAGTCGTGAAGGAGAGGAAAATTTAAAATCCTCATGTACTATAGGTTGGCCATAGATAACATTTGAATTAGCCCTACAAGTAGAAGCAATGGTCTCATGAGATAAAGCTTGTACTTTTTTTCCGTCCACTTATTGGGTTCATCATAGACACAAGATCATGTGCAGGCATAATAAAATATTGAAAAGGTTTGGTCAAGGGTTAAATATTATCAATGATAACTAGCATGGACACACTAGGATGATTAAAAATGGAAGGGGTAAACCCACCCTAGTCACAAATCGTATAAGAGAAAAAATCATAATCACAAAGCCTATAAAGTTATTTATCTATATGGGAAACATGTGAATTAACTACTTCATTTAAAATATTCATAATTTTAGTAATAAAATAAGGATTTTGTAAAAGATGTATTTTAAATATTTCAAGAATATTATCAATATTCTTTTATTTACATATAGACATTAATATACATAATAAAGACACAAATATATAGGAATATATACATCCCCCTCCTAGACATCTCATCCCCTCTCCTACAAAAAGACCTAAAATACCTACTCCATTTGGAATTCCATCAATTTCCCATTGATCAAATGAATGACTTGTTTTAGCTAATCTTTGTACACCTCTAGTCAAGATTATATCATAATAAAGGTCTATATAGGCTCGATAATATGACCAATTATATATAATCTTAATTGATTGGTCCACGATACTCCTCATTTGAATAGGATGCACATCTTGTGATAAGAAGTGAATAGGTATATATAGAATATATGCCATGAATATACCAGAGAATGCTATAACAACTGAGGGGATTGCATTTGTGAAAGATTCAGACCAATTCTCTGGATGGTTCTCATCGAAATGGTTCATTGATGAAGTAAACCACTGAGATAAGTGATCAAAAATGTAGAAAAGTGATTATTAAATCTCTTCCATCTTGTTCTAAATGATCTATCAAATCCAAATTTTTTATTTTGGTTCTCGAAGTAGAAAAAGTTTGGTATTTTCTTGAATAACTTATTTTAAAAGAGTTTTCATTTGTTTTGTGAATGTCATAGTAGAATTTAAATCATTTAAAGAAAACACATTTTCCTTCAACAAATATGTATCATTCACATCACATGTATCCATTTTGATAATATAAACCATGAAGTAAGATATGAAAGGTCACAAGAAATGAGAAAATGAAGAGAAGAAACCATATATATGAGATAGGGAATAAAAACCCTAAAATTTTGATTTGAAAGTTAGTGAAAATAAAAAATCCTAAAGGGGAAGAAGGTAAGATGTAGCATTCACAGAACAATCAGGTTCACCAAAATGTTTTAATTTTTAGTAAAATACAGTAATAAATCTATGCATAATATATTAAATATTAATCATGCAAGAGATCATTAATAATTCAATCCAAAAAAATAATTAAACCTACTCTCAAGCCTAAAATGTAGACAAATAGAACTAGTAGATGATCAAATAATCAAGGGCAATGAAAGGAAAGTAAAATGATAGAATATAACACACCTAATCGATAGAATGGATTTATGAGATTGAAATAAAGTTATATAGGTGACTAATCTGATGCCTTATTAATCTAACTATCAATTGTTTCTAGTATAAGATTGATGTTGCATTAATGATGTCCTAGACATAATTGACATGCCATCAATTTTGTACTTGTTATCACCAATTTTATAATTTTAAGTTTTTTTGATATGCAATAAATTGATTTGATGTGAAGGCTAAGGCCAAAGTGTTATGGACTTATGTTTTACTAATCTACTAGATGAACTGTGTGTTTTGTTCTCTTTTTCACTTATTGACTTAATTCACCACAAATTAATGCAAGAAGAATGGAAAAATTGTAGGGTTAGTTGGATTGAGAAACCTCTCAAGGATTTTTAGATACATATATTGAATGAAAGAATCATTACTAATGTACATAACTCATATGTAAGAATCATAACTAACATACACATCTCACATCCATAAAATACTAAATTTCTCTTGATAACCTCTTAGATAGTTCGTATTTAAATTCCTCTCTCTCTCTCTATATATATAAACTTATCTAATTCAAAATAGAGACCTATTGGAAAAAAATGCAATGTAATAAAAGAGAGGGAAGACAAAAAAATAGAACTACACAAGTGAGAAATAAAGGGAATGAAGAAAGGGCCCAAAAAAAATCAAAGGGACATAATTGATGCCCCACCGATTGTGTACATGACACAATTGGAAAATTGTCGACTACATTCTAGAGGAAAAAATAGCAAAACATTAGAAGAAGAAAAGAGAAAGGAATCTACAAGATAAAAACATACAAAATAAAGAGAAAACTGAAGAAGAGAAAGAGAAAGGGTCCACTTAGAGAAGATAGAGAGAGATAGTAAACACACATAAAATCACCAATAGGTACATAATCCAAACCAATGATCCATATGCACAAGACAAAACTAAAAACATTTCAATAATAAGCATTGAACTCAAATTCAATGGCTACAATAAGATTAATTGAAATACAACCTCATGTTCAATGTTTTCCATAAAGTTCTCCAAAAATAACCAAAAAAATTGGTATCTCTATTTGTAACTTTATTTTTTAGTAATCTGTGCAACCTTAATAATTATTTGCAAAACAAGTTTACAATGTTTGTGGCATCACTAGTCTTCTTGCATGTAATGAAGTGTGTCATTTTTGAAAATATATCATCAACAACAAATATAGACTCTTTATTTATTCATGTTATTAGAAACCCAAGAATGAAATCCATGTTTATGTCTTCCCAAGGTCTCTCTCATATTGGAAATGACCTATACCAACTTACATTTTGAATTTTGCCCTTGGAATGTTATTAAACTCTATAATTTTTTAAATTTATTTTCATAATCTACAAGTATGTTTACTAACTCATAAGATACTATGCTTGATTTAAAACCCTCAATGGAGGTGATGGTATACAAATAATCCTCCAAGACAAATGATACTCCCATTTGTCCATGATAACTCTTTGTATACTTATCACTAAGCCCTTCCCCTCAAGGGGAGGATGAAGAGAATGTGTATAAGAACTGGCAATTGATGGAGTTTATTGATTTTTAAAGAAAAAATCAACAAAAATATTTGCATAATAGATATATGATAATAGAGGGAATTGATGAATAAAATAAGAAACTTGATAATTTTTCATACATATATTTTATTTCAATGTATGAGGTTTGACTTACCCAACTGTAAATACACAATTAGGGGAAATTGTTAATAATTTGTAGGGATGAATGCTTTATGTCTTCAAGAAGTAAAAATTAATGATTTACACTTAATAGATGGTAGTGAAGACTATTTGGTATGATGGTATTTGTCATATGTCCTATCAATTTTTTTACCTTAGCAATGCTAAAACATTGATATTACTAATATAAAACTCTTTTGTCACATAGTAGGGGTGAAATCATGTAATCAAGATTTTATATGGTTTTTAATTTTGACAAGCAGTCCCTTGGCCTTATTGGTTTATGTACTTACAATTTTTATTTGGAACAAGTAGTGTTATGGAAGTGGATGACATAGGAGATTTCCATTGCAAAGTAGGTTTTATATATGATTTTAACAAGGTGGATTATATAGAGGACAATGAAGGCCTTCTCCTTATGCTTTGATGCACTGTTGAAAGGGAGACTTGGGTTTATATGTGAAATAAACTAGGGTTTTTGGTCCTAATCACCATAGTATTCTTTATCCATCACCTGGTTCACATGGTCTCATCTCAACCAAAGGATTGATGGGTTCCAAAATGATTAGATAGGGCCATGTTGGTTGAGAAAAATATATTTTACTTTGTTCACTATTTTGATAGACCAATCAGTGTGATCTTAAAGGATATCCTATATGAAAATATACTGATTAAGTTTTGCATTTAGTGGTTGCGCCCTACTACCAAGATTTTAAAAAATAAATATCACTTGAATATCACTCAAATTTAGCATGTCTACACACTTATGCACAACCTATGCACAACCTTATAATGATTAGGGATGAATTGAGTGGTGGGAGGATAGAATAATTTGCATCACCACTTCCATGTGTGTGTTTGGAAATTGGATATTTAAATAATAATAGATAATGAGTCCACTCTTAAGGAGTTCAACTTAGGGTCTGATATTTGTATGTGAAAATTATGAAATCAAGTGAAAAATGACTATAGCTACAAGGAAACTATTGTGCCCTAACACACACACACACACACACACACACACACACACACACACACATTATTTTCATAATTTTAAAAATAGGGACCCATTGTTCACACACACACACACACACACACACACACACACACACACACACACACACACACACACACACACTTTATTTTCATAATTTTGAAAATAGGGACCCATTGTTAAAAAATCCATACCTAGGAAACTATGAGCCTAAAGATCTATGATTAGGGTATCACACATTTACCATAAGGGTTATTTATACAAAATCCAACATTGCCCAAGTAAAATTTGTAACAATCTAGGCTTAAATTGGTATCTAAGTCATCTCAAACCTTGGATTGTCTATCACTTTTTACTTTAATATGATTTGTAGACTAATGGATCTAATTTTTCTTATCCTATTATATACATGTTGATCATAAGATTACTAGTTGAAGATCATATATTTCTTCTAAATCGGTCCCATAATAAATATCTCACATATTTTTGACACATGTCACTCTTGCATCATTTGAAATTTTAGATGTTTATAAAAGATTAAGTCTTTTGCATCTTCCAAGTCTTTCAAGATCTGCAAACATGCCATGTGGCATATTCATGCTAAAATAAAATTTTGGGGACTTCAATTGTTCATTAGAAAAATTTATAGTTCCATGTTCCTCTTATCCTCCAAAATTTCATTTTCATCGAGCCTTCAAGCTTTTGAGTTCCTGAGTCTATAAACTTTTGAGATCACTCCATGTGTCTTGATCACATAAAATTGTCACCATGGGAAGGTTCAATGGTTCTTTGGTCTATAGTTTAATATCCCAAGCTTCCAAGCTTCTGGGGTTATGAGTGGATGACACATGGCATATTTACATTAATTCACATGGCTTAGAATTTAAACTATCTATTACTTGACTACCTAATGCTTTGAGTACCTGAGTCTTTAAGCTTCCTGAGATCATGCCACATGTCTCAATCATGTTGAACCATGACCACATAGAGCTCATCATTGAAATAAACACCTATTTAATGCCTTGAGATTTCATTTTTATAGTGATTTGAAATCATGCCATGTGGCTCAATCATGTTAACTCACCACTACAAGACCTCCCAAATATAATGAAGAAATCCAAAGGGCCAAGTTAATGAGAACATGACACATGGCACTATCTAAGTAAAATACATCCAAAACATAAGAGCAAAGGTGAAACAACATGACAAAGAAGTAAATTAATAAATGGATGACAACTGTCTCAAAGTGATGACTCAACATGAATAATTAATGAGAGATTGGCATTTGGAAAATAAGGGGCACCTACCAAACCTGATTGGTATATTCAAATCAAAATGGGCATTAAAAGTGAGAGTTCATTATCAACATTAAAGACACACAAACTCAATAAATACATAATCTTGAAAATGATATATATAAATTCTATGAATATTGCATTCACCTTGTTATTTATCTGATCATTGAGCATTTGTGTTATCAAGTTTCTTAAGCATCCAATGAGCCCTAGCTTTCTTCATTCACCAAGTGCCAAATGAACCAGTCTCTAAATTCATAGGAGTTACAACAACTACTCTTTATCAATTACCTCAACAAAAAAATAATGTAAGAGCTTAATCCCATCCCCAATTTCATTTGCAAGATCAACATAATATAAGGATAAAGAGTTTGAAAAGAGTTTTTTGAATTTTAAAGTACCACACTACTTGACACTTTAAGAAGAGGTTGAGTCAGTCCAGTTATATTCTAAGGAGGAAAAACTCTCCCATGAAGCCAAACAATACATAGATGACTTGCTCCCCATCAAGGAACATGCCCTCCACCAGGTTATGGCCAAATCAGAGGTAATGCCATGCCTTGACCTCTTAAATGTTATGTTCATCAATAAGACCACTATGGGTGATATTATTCATGTGATGAAGGTTTAAACCACCTCTACATACATCTTATCAAGGGTTTTTGAATGATATCTTAGGTTCCCTCTCCAAGAAAATGCATACAATCAGGTCTCAGCCAATGTGTGGCTTGAGAAAAATACAATGGAAGGGAAATTAAAGAAGTGGCTAACAAAGGGGAAAAGATTGAATCTAAAAGGATAAATTTACATCAATTGTATCATCAAGTTTAGACCTAGAATTTCCATTGCAATGGCACTAGTGAACATATTATATGGATTCTCAGCATTGCAAACATCCAGATCAAATGAGTACCATTACTGAATATTATGTTAACCACTAAAAAATTAATATCCCTAGGGGAGATTATAAGCTCAAGATTGAAATATCAAATTCTATACCCTAACAAGAGACTTGAGGATGGGAAATTTTATATGATGTATTATCTATTGGATGTATTTATGGCAACTATGTACAAGACCTATGGCAAAGAAAGGTGACCATCCATAGAGTATCTAAAAAATAGGGTTGGAGAAGATTTCTCATTCATGTTTATTCACTAATACATAAATGACATAAAGATAATAAACAATGAGGTATACTCTCACATCTACTAGAATATGTAGGGCACAATAATGTCCAAATTATTTGAGAACATCATAAGGACACTCACCAAGATGGGTGACTACTAGATCTACCCAGATGTGACTATCGTCTGATTAAAGAGAATAAGGACTACCCATTTATTGATACCTCACCATGTTCTTGACCACATTCCAAAATAAGAGATAGCTTATCAGGTTTTAATAATATTGATGAAGAACTTGACCAAAAACACTTTGCCTATTACTTTAAAACACCCTACAACATTGGGCAACACCGATACATGACTAGGTCACATTTTATAGTAGTTGGTAAGCCTAGGACAACCTATAATTTTTAGATGGAACCATTAAGGGAATGGGACTCTAATAAAAATATAAGAGGCTATTTGAGAACCATCCTTGAGAAGAAGAAGGTTCATGTTTCTTATGATCATCAAACCTATGACCATGACCAAGTTTTTTGGAATGCCTCAGATGACTCCTAGGTATGGATTAAGATGAAGGATAAGAATATATCAATGATATTGGCCTAAGCTCTGAAATACAATCCTGAAGCCACAAAATAAGAATCCCAAAATGTATGGAGCAAAAAATAGCCTCCATCTCCACCTAGAGGCTCTCTAAAACCAAACCAAAATCCATCTCCAGAAGCTCAAGCTAAAGAAGAGGAGGGAGATCATCCTAGAAGTCAAAGGGAGTCAAATCCCCAGTTAAGAAAGGAAATTTTGAGAGGACTTAATGGTCCTCAAATTCCTTCCACAACTTCATGTGAATAAGTCCTGGGAATAATTACAACTATGGAAAATCTAGTAACTACCCTAACCAACCAAAGGAATAACAAATTTATGATGATTCCTTTGCCTCCACTTATGATAGTTACACAAGTATGTTTACCTGAGTTATTAAAATCTTATTTTACTTTAATTCAAACTCCCTCGGGCTCTCCTAAATCCCTTAAGTCTCCTTAGGGAACCCCTAGACTTTCCACACCCTCCACTTCATCACATACCTCTCCACCTCCTACCATAATTTTTACCAAAACCCTTGCACCATCTCATCCACCTTCCACTCCACCTATATTCACCTACCACAAGAAGCCAAAGGATTCCCATGACTCTTCCAAATGTATAAAGTTAGAAGAGAGGCCATCTCTTGGCCTCCCTATTATTGAATAAGCTACTAAAGAAGAAGAATATGAGACAGAGGATGTAATATATATATATATATATATATATATATATATATATATATATATATATATATAGAAGAAGAGGAGGAACCAGAGAAATTAATATATCTGGTTGACTGCACATCAAAAGAAGAAGAATTGGATACATGAAAAGTCCATCCAAATGATGAAGAAATAGAACTTGAGAAAATAAAGGCTTTGAGTCTAGGTGCATCAAAATAAGGAGAAACTTTGATCTGGCTTACCTCAAAATAAACACAAAAGATCTCCAAGGGAGTTTCTTTTATTATTTCTTTTGTATGTACTTTATAAATTCCAATCATAAGTTTCACCCAATAATGCCATCTATTACATCTTCCACTTCTCAAGTTACTAGTATAGATTTTTACATTATTTTAATAAGGACTCCAAAAATAGTCCAGTTTGAGAATTTGGTTACTATGTCCCTTTTCAATAAAAACCCAACCCCTAGAAGAAAGTTGACCCAGCTTGAGATTCCCATGCCCTAGTCACAGACTTTTCCAAAAGCAACTATGACTGTGGAAATAACACTTGGTTTAACCAAATTCTTGGATGAGGTTACACTAATAAAGGAAGCCTCTCCATGGAAAGTAGTGGGCCAAAAGCTTCCATAAGTGCCTATACAAATAATTTCTTAAATGCCATAAATATCTCTCCGAATAAACACTTTCCTCATTATGACCTCTTAGCCCTATATATCCTCATAATTTTCCCAAGGAGAAGGTATAGGTGAAATGATAATTCTTTAGTGGGTAAAGGAGATGTAAAATATATAGGATCAAATGTAGAATCTAGTTATGGCTGAGCTCCCCATAATTTATACAAGGTTTGATAAAGAGAGTGGGACCATACAAAGAGTGAGGAAGAGAAAAATAATAAATATAAAGATAAATGGAAAGATAGAGCTTGAGCAGCGGGAGAATGTGTTTCAATTGGAAAAAAGACCCAAGAGGAACCCCAATGACCCTATGGAGTACATTGAGGGCTTTAATACTCTTGTTGATTCTATTGGGTAGGCACTAAAGGAAATACACTAAAGCACTGAAGAGGCCTTAAAGAGATGGAAGTAGATGAACATCATTAATGCTCCTCAAAAAGTAATAGATTAGGTACAAAGTATAGATGCATAGTTGTATGACATCTTTTTTAACATTATAATATTCAAGGTATCTAGTCAGGACCATAGAGTAGAGATAGTTATACTATGGAACAAGATGAAGGACAAGGAAATAAGATTGAAATTATTGGTCTAGTGCTAAAAAATAAGTGCTTTTTATCAACTAAACTTGATGACCAACATGGATTCTTCCTGGTGCCTCAACTATGTGATAGAAAAATGGATACCTCCCTAAACTGGCATAAATCAATGAAAAAGTTGTTGGGTGTTTTTTTAAGTCATAAAATTGAAGCATTACAAATTTTGTCCAATATGAGGGTAACTAGGGTGATCACCCAAGTAGGGGAGCTCGTGAATCGACCTAATTTTGACAACCTACTCCACTTAGCTGTAGAAGAGTTAAAACAAGAAGTGGAAGGTGTAGTATATAAGACCAACAAAGAAGTAATAGAGTTGGTTAGTTTTGCTAAAGATAAGATTAGAAGAGATAAAACCTTAGTGGTTGAGTTTAAATGTTTAGGGGTAGATAAATATAGATTAATGTCAAAAGCAGTCAGGATTTTAAAGCCCTCACTTTTGAATTTTGAGGCCATTGATAAAGAGTTTGATAATGCATATGCACTGGGTGAAGCATTGAAAGTGAATGAAGGAGTTTCCAAAGCCACAACACATGCGATTGGAAGTTAGTGCTCCCATCCTCATTAAACTTTCAGTCTACACCATAGTTGTAACTAAAGTATCCTCATCATCTAATTCAAGTAGCATGTCGTCAATATTCTAATTTTGGAACAACTATGTATTTGCATGATTCTTATCACATTAGGACTTTGGTTCCCCATCTATTATTGGATATGCATAGTTTATTTTTATTTAGAAAATCTATTTTTGATTGTTATCATTGTAACATGCATTTTTACATGAATTCTGAAATTAATGTTATATTTTTAGACTTGTAACATTAGGCGAAGCTTGAGGAGATGAGGCCATCCCCATCCCAAACTTATATATACATGTAACCTCCCAGTCGCAAAGGGAGGATAATTTTGGATATTAAGATTAATAAGAAATTTAAATAAGTTTTACTTGACTTGGTCTTGATATGCAAATCTCTATTCTTCTCTAATTTTGTGGATTGCTTGGACATTCCATAATTCTAGTATATTAGTGCTTAAAATTATGTATGAGGTATTTATTTTTGACTACAGTCTTTCATTTTTAGTAATATATGATTTAATAATCTCATGCATGATTATTATAATTCTCTTATAGATGTGCAATAAAAATTTGGAAATTAGGCAACCTTTGATTTATGCATTTTGAGTATACTATGTTTTGTTCCCTTTGACTCTTTAACTGTATTTGATTATTTTGTGTGCTACAAAACTTGCAACAAGTATTGGTCTAGATACCTATCCTACTTGATCTCAAATATTAGTCTTGAAAGGCTTTATCCTTAAAACTTCCACATACCTTCCTTTTCTACCTTACATTTCCCTCCCTTTGTGTTTCTTTTATATTCCTACCCACCTTAGTTATAAATCATCATCCTTAAAACCACTCCAAGAAGATTTAGGTTCACCTGGAGTTAGTTTACCTATGGTAAATAATCTATGCTACTCACCTACTATTCCACCAACTAGTTGTTATAAAATTGAATACCTTGCAACTCGTGCCTTGGATTGGTTCTATTCATTGATCCTAAAATGTTAGAGGTAACATCTAAAGGAAATTTGAGGGTGTGTATAAAAACCACATCAACAAAAGCTTTCAAATTGGCACTAGAAAGAGGGCCTACAACTTTCCCATTTATCATAAGGAGAAAATCACTTGAGTTATGCTAGATGAACATAAATGATTAACAAGTTTAACCTGTGATAGTAGCCTATTACAAACACATTTGCAGATCCTTAGAAAGGTTAGGTCTAATAGAGGTGTATCTAGGATATCCAAGGCATATTCATCATCTCTAGGAGGATAGATTCATCTTATATTAGTTTAGATGGCCTTTCCCTAGAACCAACCTCTTAATCTTCCACTTCAACCTAATCCCCCACCATAAGCCTCGATTTGGTTGACTGGCTCAACTATAAATGTAACAGGAGTGGTGCATGATTTGCCTAGAAACCCAAAGAATTATCTCCCCTATTTATTTCCCTTGAGAGGAAGGATGGTATAAGAACATCTAAATGCTTTCAAATCTACCTTAGGGATATTGAATTTAACTCATGAGGACATGGCTTGCAGATGATTCCCTTTGAATTTATAAGAAGTAGCCTATGACTGGTTTCTAGATATTTTGGAAATGTCAATCATGACCTGGATGAAATGTCAAGATACCTTCTTAGCCTAGTTTGGCCAAGTTACCAATGCAAGTGTTATTTATCAATACTTCACTAGCATGAGAAGAGCCCAATGAGCCATCTGAGCTTTCAACACTTGATTTTAAAAGATGTATAGCAGATTAGAGTCTGAATGTCAACCTAATGATCCATTGGCCCTATAAATGTATAAAAATGCCTTAGATTTCATGACTACTATGTTTTCATGCATGGATGTTGGTATTGATACCTTACCTAGATTACATAGAGTCTATTAATGTAGATAAATAACTAACCCTTAGCTGCAATCATTACCTACACTTAGTCTTGGACATGTCTACCCAAATTTTAATCCAATCCCTATTGTAACCTAGAATGAGGTGGCACAAAACCAGACCTTGATCCATAATCAATTTCCATTAACCCATGTTAACTAGAATCAACATGACAATTTATTAAATAATTATTCTTCTAACCGTTAGGGCTAGAGTGAACCTTTTGTACCAGTTAATAATAGTTCCACACAAGAAAATTCTCCCAAATCGAATAAGATCAAGATGGAAGAAATCTAAATAATGATATAGAAACTGAGTAATGAATTCCTTAGCATGCAAAAATGTATGGTTAATACAGGTGGGAAAAATTCCAACTAGAACAATTAGGGTTATGGGTTCCAAAGGTACAATAGGCCTTTCAACATGACTAGGAATAATCAAGAACATTAGGTTCCTTATAACAAGATGCCAAAGATTAATATTATGGATGCAAATCTTATAACTAGTGTCGGGTCCATAAAACTGCACAACATGGGGAACTAGATTATATTAATTTCTACACTGCTTTTAAAATCTTCTAGCAAGAAGTTGAAAGGCAAGAAATTTTGAAAGTCAATAAGATCCATTTTTTAGGAAACCCTAGTAAAACTATGGTCTTTGACACATATGACTTCCCCTTTTTTGGAGAAGATGATAATGCACCTAAAGATAACATAGATGAGGTTCATGTTTTACAGTAGTACCAATAGGTTAGGAACAACTACAACTTAAATAATTAGTAGACTATGACTTATTTAACACCTTTTAATAATGGTGCCACCACCCCTCATGATCTAAATTATAGCAACAATCCTCCACCACTACATAGAGAGAATCAACCTCCACCTAAGAGGGATTATCAATGTCCTCCTAATCAAGAGGATTAGTCATAAAGCTTTGAGAATAATGGAAAGGGGGGATACAATATCATGGAAGACATGAAAATTATTAAATCTAACATAAATATTCATGAGCTAATGCATATCATTAAAAAAAGAGAGATACTACTCAAGGCACTAATACGAAGGACTTATGACAAGTCCAAGACTGCCCATGTAAATGTAATGATGTACAAGGATAAACCCAAGGTACCACCATTCCAGTTGATAGTTCAAATGTTTAGCAAGAATGTACACAATTTCCTGGTTGATTATGGGGCATCAGCTAATGTGATGCCTACAACTATTTGATAAAAGATGGGTTTGACACCTGATAAGTCAAAAAGAGTGGTATTATAGTTAGATAAATCCTCAACCCCATGTGTCAAATAATTGATAAATGTACGCATATAACTGGAATTAGATCTATTATTAAAACAGACTATTGTTATCCTATTTATTGATATCCTAGTGGAATACAACTTATTATTAAGTTGAGACTGGTCCAAAATGCTAAATAGGTACATGGCCACTAATTTCTCTCACATGTGGCTACCTTGGAAGGTGGTACTAAATCAAATTAGGGTAGACAAAGATCCAAAAATGAATTACTTGATCATTGAGTACAACACAAGGAATGAACATGTCGACTTCATGCTGACACATGTAGGTGTGTACACGTTCACCACCAAAAAATAATTATATGAACAATAATTTGAAGGTCCTTATCAATTGTGGAATTTACACTTTGATGGAGCTTGTTCAAAGCAAGGTTATGACACAGGTGTATCCTTGATAGACCTAAAAGGTAAGCAATACCTTTATAATTATAGGTTTTAGTTCCCCTACACAAACAATTGAGCCAAATATTAAGCCCTGATTTTAGGCCTACAATTTGCATAAAAGTAGAATTGCAAACAATTACTAGTGTTTGATGATTCAGATCTGATTGTAAACTAGATCAGGAATAGGTACCAATACAAGCTTGCCTGACTAAATAAATACAAGAACCAAGCTTGGGACTTGATCCAATCCTTTGAGTCATTCGATATCAAGATCATCCTAAGAGAAAAGAATCAGATAACTAATTCATTAGTATCCTCTACCACTAATCTAACACCACTTCAAAACTCAAAAATGTAGAAATTTTTAGTAGAATTGGTTTCACGCCCTTCTATCCTTGACAATGTGGAAAATTTCTAGGTGTTTGACTATGATAAAAAAATCATATAGTTCTTGAAGAATTTTGTCAGGAAATCAGGGAACAACAAACATGCTCTGACTCCACTGGTTAGGATCTTGCTCCTCAGATAGAGCACAGTATGATTACCAAATATATAAGCAATTGAATATGCGGAAATAACCAGAAACACAAGTAACTAGAATTCACCAATAGCACAGAATATGAGAGACAATACACTATCTTGTATTAACACTAACAGAAAAGAATACATCAAAGAGCCGCCACACTCTTTCACCTTACAGAGATTCGCCACACCTCAAGTGTACAGTAATTCTTCTCACACACACTCTCCTACACAAAAACGGTCCCAACAACCAACTCACACACAGAATTGGTGTTCACCTCACCAACCAGTCAGTAATAACCCTGCCGGTACATCAAGCACTCTATAGCACTTCAAGCTGATCTCTCATGAACCTGCAACCTGCAATTCAAAGACCAAGCTTACATGTAGATCACACAATGAGCTTGCAACAACCTGCAACTCATAGATCTTACAACTAGAAGGAACTCTTCCTTTCTATCTCATGCCTTATACAATACATGCCAATGGGTCTATAAATAGATCCTTAACTCAAACAATAACTAGGACTCTTAATTTGGACAATTATCCTCGCAGCCCAAGACTCTGGCTGGGCTTGACATGCAAACTCATAGTTCACTTAACTAACTGTCCGTGAAACGAACACTTCGGGAACACACAGGCGACCGACGTCGGTCCCTTCTGGTCTGGTTTTGCCGATGTCGGCCGACTTCCTGCCATCGCCGGTTGCCTTCTGCACTGGATCCTGCCGACGTCGGTCATGCTGCCGACGCCAGTTCCTGTAGAACTCAGCAACCATCATTCCTCAGTTTGCAAAGGTTGAAGCTTTTAGCTCCACACCCTAACAATCTCCCACTTGGAGATAAACAGCTGCAACCTGTACCTGTACCTGTACACCGTCTAGTTTGTTTCCTTGGCTTTGTATCCCTCCTCAAGATCAATCTTGAAGACCAACCACCACAAAATCCGTGATGCAAAATCTGTCATCCAAATTACCTGCCACATCCGCATCTACAACCATGTAGAAAAAGAACTTGACCCTGCATAGCATGTGCACCTGCTGCTGGTCCAACTGAACTGCCCTTCAGTATTAATCTCCCGGATTGACTCCAAACTTGTGACAACTCCCACTGCTTGGGAAAACTCAGGTTTAGTACATACCATGCACTCAACCTCATTATGTGAATCAAGACCCCTGTTCTATGAACTGTCTTACCATCGGTGTGCTAACCGGCTTCACACAATCATCCTGAAACAAAGTCAACAAGACCTCCATGTCTCTAGAACACACTCATGCCAAAGAATCTTGCTGCTCCCAGATTCTCCATGACAAACCCCTGAACTAGCTTTACCTTTAGTTCAGAAATACCTGTATATGTAACCCTGCAACAAGCACATCATACAGAAAATAGAATAGTGTAGCTAATACTATCCAACCTGGTAAAGAGAAACACAATGATCAAACCTCCATTGCACTGCAGCTAATACAAGATCATATACCTTGATCTTCCATCTCACGTATCCATTTCCACTCTTCTTCATCCTCAACATCCATTCGTCTCTCAGTGCATACTTCCAGCTGGCAACACTACCCAAAACACCTGTTTGGTTCTCCTCCAAGGAATCACATCCTCCTCCATGCCTAGCTCCCACTGTTTCCTGGATCTACCTGTTCTGCTTCTTCAATAACTTCCTGGTCCTATGCCATAAGTGAGCAACAAGTAGTGTAAAGAAGGGAAATGACGAATTTAAGAACTTACTTACACCTTCAGTCCTTCAAATGGGCGCTTGAGACTCCATGACAACTAGCTGTCCACCCAAAATTCGTCTCAGTAACCGATGCCGGTCACATCTCAGTCTACAGCCGACCGATGTCGGTTCCCTGCGACTGCCTCTCTGCCGACGTCATTTTCCCCTGGCCGACGCCGGTCTCTGTCTGCCCCGAGTCACCGACGTCGGGCTGCACATAGCCGACGTCGGTCCCTGTCTGGACGCCGACGCCGGTTTTCCTGCCGACGTCGGTCTCTGTGTTTTTCTTGTGAGACCTGACTTTTTCCCGCGAGCTCTTTTTAGATCAAAACCTTGTCCAAATCACCTTTGCTCTGCTCAGAATTCCTCTGCACCTTATGCTGAACTCTGTCCGTCACTTTCTCCTTGAAAACCAAGGCTTTCCCGTTCTTGTCACTAACATCGGATTCCTCAAGAAACCTTACCTTCTTCTTCTGTATACAGGAACCACGATCCATGCCTTCTGAATCCGAAAGCATATTCTTTGACTCAAGAACCAGCATCTCCTTCTTATCTATGTGACCAAGCCTATCAAGCCACATCTCTGAATCTACAGCTGAAGTAGATAACCCAGAAAGAGAATCAGTAAAACAAGTAGATAGATAAAGCGTACCTACTTTCTTACCTCTAGCTATAACAAGTGTACCCTTGGTAACCTTCCAAGAGTCCGCTGAGAGAGTTATTGTGAAACCCTCTTCACCCAAGCTTCTAACCGAAATCAGATTCCGTTTCAGAACTGGGACATGCATGACCTCCTTTAACACCCATGTGTCACCTGTCTGCAATTTCAGCTTCACTTTGCCTTTGCCAACAACCTGACAAGGCTTATCATCCCCTACACAAATTTCTCCAAAGTCTCCCTGGACATACTCATGAAAAAATTCTCTATGTGGAGATGCATGAAAAGAGGCACCAAAATCTAATACCCAAGATTCTACTTTATCCAAAGAACATACCAGAGCATCCTGTGCAACGTAGCCTGCAACATCTGCTTCTTCTTCATGTTCTTCATGATGATCTTCACCCGATCTGCAATCTCTCTTTAAGTGCCCTTGCTTTCCACATTTCCAACAGGTTATTCTGCCATACCTGGACTTGGATCTCTTGCCTGTCTTCGACCTTGATCTCCCACGCTCTGTCCTCTCTCTTGGCCTTCCTCTTCCTTCAACACTCAAAGCATTTCTGGATAATTCACCTGTGCTTTTCCTGCGTATCTCTTCATTCAAGATTACACTCACAACATCATCCACTTTTAAGACTTTTGAAGGAGACACAGTATTAGAAACTGCCATTACCAAACCTTCCCAACTTTCAGGTAATGAACACAAGATTAAGAGAGCTCTAAGTTCATCATCAAATACAATATTTACTGAACTTAACTGGTTTACCAAACCATGGAAATCACTAAGATGGCTATGAATAGATCCACCTTCCAACATTTGCAAATTAAATAAACGCTTCATAAGAAATACCTTGTTTGAAGCCGAGGGTTTTTCATATAAATTTGCCAAAGATTTCATCAACTCCACCGTTGTCTTACACTGTGATAAGCTAGAAATCACAGTTGAATCAAGACTCAATCTAACAGATCCCAGAGCCTTCCGATCAAGAACCTCCCATTCTTCATCTTTCATATCCAAGGGTTTGCTAGCAACCCCACCCAACGGTAAGTACAAATCTTTCTGATACAGATAGTCCTCAATCTGCATCCTCCATAATTGGTAGTTCTTGCCATTGAACTTGTCCATTCGTAGTTGACTGCTTTCTGACATTGCTCAACTCCCACTCAAACAGAAACCCTGTGAGTAACCTGTAATCAAAACACACTACCCAGATCTACACCAATCTGTTAGTATCCCAACCAAAAGCTCTGATACCAATTGATAGGACCTAAACTCCCCAAAGCTCTGACACAACTTGTCAGAATTAAGAGCACACATGATTACCAATGTATAAGCAACTAAACATGCGGAATCCAGAAGAACAAATAACTATCAATGAGAAGACACACAGAATATGAGAGGCAATATACAATTATATTCAACTCATTACAAAGGAATCTACAACAAAGAGGTGGCACTCTTTCTTCCACATCCTGTGGGCTTACAGTAAACTTCCCTCCAGAGTAATCTTCTCTCATAGGTCACAACACACAGCTAACACAAGCTGTTGTTCACCTCATTGCACATCTGTACAATCGAGTACACAACCGTACTCCAAGTAGATCTCTCCATGACCTTGCTGATGTATTGCTGTCACCTTGGATCTAACGTCCCCGCGCTGATCTCCTTTCTGAACCTCGCATCCATACACCCCTGCAAGTCAAACCTGATCTTACTTAAACACACATGGGGAATCCTACTTGATTCCACCATGGGAAGAACTCTCCAAGCTTCACATAGCTCTTCTCCAAATTCTCCATTTAACAATACAGCCCATGAGTCTATTATATAGATCTCATGCATACACTGACTAGACTTGCGGCTCAAGGCTTCGAACAAGCCTTTACCATGCAAACTTTGCGTTCACTTAACTGACTGTTCGTAAACAGCAGTTCAGACCGCTACAGGTGACCGACGTCGGTCCCTGCCCTCCTGGAGGTGACCGACGTCGGCCGACCTCCTGCCGTCGCCGGTTTCCTTTCTGCGTCCCCTGACCGACGTCGGTGTGGCCTGCCGACGCCGGCGACTGCTTGCGCTAGAAACCCTCCTATCTGTTTGCCTTAAGGTGTAGCTTTTAGCTCCACACCCTAACAATCTCCCACTTGGAGATAAAGAGCTGCACCTGTACCCAAAACCAGTACTCTGTCTAATCTGTATCCTGGCTTGTATTCCTCTTCAAGCTCCCACTCGAAGACAACCCACCACACTCCATGTGGTGTTAATTTTGTGCCTGATTTCCTTCATTCTCATCGTACCATCTTCTGCTCTGATACCACTTGTCAGGAAATCAGGGAACAACAAACATGCTCTGACTCCACTGGTTAGGATCTTGCTCCTCAGATAGAGCACAGTATGATTACCAAATATATAAGCAATTGAATATGCAGAAATAACTAGAAACACAAGTAACTAGAATTCACCAATAGCACAGAATATGAGAGACAATACACTATCTTGTATTAATACTAACAGAAAAGAATACATCAAAGAGCCGCCACACTCTTTCACCTTACAGAGATTCGCCACACCTCAAGTGTACAGTAATTCTTCTCACACACACTCTCCTACACAAAAACGGTCCCAACAACCAACTCACACACAGAATTGGTGTTCACCTCACCAACCAGTCAGTAATAACCCTGTCGGTACATCAAGCACTCTATAGCACTTCAAGCTGATCTCTCATGAACCTGCAACCTGCAATTCAAAGACCAAGCTTACATGTAGATCACACAATGAGCTTGCAACAACCTGCAACTCATAGATCTTACAACTAGAAGGAACTCTTCCTTTCTATCTCATGCCTTATACAATACATGCCAATGGGTCTATAAATAGATCCTTAACTCAAACAATAACTAGGACTCTTAATTTGGACAATTATCCTCGCAGCCCAAGACTCTGGCTGGGCTTGACATGCAAACTCATAGTTCACTTAACTAACTGTCCGTGAAACGAACACTTCGGGAACACACAGGCGACCGACATCGGTCCCTTCTGGTCTGGTTCTGCCGACGTCGGCCGACTTCCTGCCATCGCCGGTTGCCTTCTGCACTGGATCCTGCCGACGTCGGTCATGCTGTCGATGCCGGTTCCTGTAGAACTCAGCAACCATCATTCCTCAGTTTGCAAAGGTTGAAGCTTTTAGCTCCACACCCTAACAAATTTAGGATATTTTGAAGCCTAGATAATAGATGAAGGGAGTATCTAGCCTATGCAGATTGAAGACATGGGTGAATAAGGTGTTCTATAGCTAAAAGAAAACTTAATTCCTTTAGGCATGGTTTCCTTAGATATAGGTATTGACATTGAACCGTAGGCCCAGCAGTAGAAGCAACTCAAATACACTGAATCCAACTTTACCAAGGAGAACTTGGGGACTAACCAAGTTATCCAATAGGTGAATATAGGTCTAAGTTGTATTGAAAGAAAAAATGCAAGATAAAGGGACTACTTATAGATTATAAGGATGTCATTGCTTGGAAATATGATAACCTAAATATTTATAATCCTAGGGTCATTACCCACACCATCCCTTTAAAACCAAAACACAATCCCTTTAGGCTAAGGTAAAGACTAATAAATCTTGTCCTAGAACTACTCATAGAGAGTAAGGTATAAAATATCTTAGATGCAAAGATTGTATTCCTAATTAGGCACTCAACTTGGGTAGCCAATCTATTACTAGTCATGATAAATAATAGATAAATAGGTTGTGTGTGAATTTCAAAAACTTAAATAGACCTCAGAAAAAGAGAATTACCATCTACCTTCCTTAGACAAAGCAATATAGGTGGTAAGTGGCTCAGATATGATATCTTTTTTGGATGGACTCTTAGGTTTAAACTAAATATTGGTTAAGGTAGAAGATAGGATGAAGACTGATTCCACCACTAAATGAGGGACCTTTGCATATAAAAGGATGCCATTCAATCTAATCAATGCAGGGGCCACTTTCTAAAGAATAATGGATTTCACCTTTCATGGAATTTAAAGGAAGTTTATCATCATCTACATGGATGATCTTATGGTATTTTAAAAGAACAAGGATGACCATGTAAGCCATCTATAGAAAGTCCTAGATAGGTGCAGGAGAGATGGAGTTTCTTTGAACCTCAAAAAATGCATTTTTGGGGTGACTAAAGGAGAACTTATGGCCATATTATCAACAAATAAGGAATCTCTATCGACCTAGATATTGTCTAGGCCATATCCAAGCTAAAATTTCCTAAAAACATGAAAGAGATGAATTCCTTATTTATCAAGATCAAATTCATCAGAAAGTTCATTTTTGGTTTCACAAAAATTATCAAACCATTAAATGCTATGTTGAAGAAGATGCAAAGATTGAGTGGATGACAGAAGCTAAGAGATAATTCTAGGATATTAAAATAGTGATTTCTCAAGATTTATTCCTAATCAACCTAAATTCCAATAAACATTTATATATTTATTCATTCACTTTAGAACATACCATTGTTGTGACATTGCCGTAAACGATAGAAGACAATGAGCACCCATTGTCTTCATGAGTACCAAATTGAAGGATGCATAACTAAAGTACTCCATGATGGATAAGTAGATATAAGCATTTTTTCAAGGCCATAAATAAATTTATACATTATATTTTATGACATAAGACATATGCCATTATCCCTGACCTGATTGTCAAACTCACGCTCAACTAGAATGAGCTGGGAGAAAGAAAAGGGAAATGGATGGCCAAAATTTAGGAGTTTGACTTTGAAATTAGGCAAAATAAAATGGTAAGAGGCTAGGGCCTAATCCAGTTGATGACTCAAAATTACCCACACATCCACATTTAACACATCAATGAAGTTGAGATACTAGGATGAGAGTGGTATTCATATATCATTCATTACTTACTTACAAGGACATGCCCTCCAGAGTTGAGAAAAGAGCAATGACATGCCCTTAGGATCAAATTGAATCACTTCATCATCAAGAAAGGATTCCTTTATGAAATAATTATTTAGGCATCTACTCGAGGTATATTTCAAAAGAGGAAGCCAAGGACATCCTAGATAACCTACATTAGAAGGTTAGTAGTGGGAACCCTTATGGAAATACTACAACCCATAAAATTATGGGGATGGGTTACTACTAGCATAAAATATTCAAAGATGCCCATAAACATGTTAGAATCTACCATAGTGTCAAGTGTTTGTAAAGAGACTAATAAACACTACCATACCTTTACATCTAGTCATTGAAGGATGCCCCTTCACCCAATGGGGCTTGGACTTTGTCAGGGTAATAGCTCTAATTTATTTAGTAGGACACAAGTTTGTCCTCACAACTACTAATTATGGTAACAAGTGGATAGAGACTATTGATACCAAGAAATTATGAGCCATAGATGCAATTAATTTCCTAGAGGGAAGTATAGTCACCTAATTTAGCATGCCTATTTCATTAGTCTATGAAAATGGTCCAATGTTTTAATCTACTAAATTCATAGAATAGGCCTACCATAATCAGATCACCTCAAGTCCTCTTTAAAATTTTATCCACAAGGAAATGACATAACTGAGTTGACTAATGAGAACCTAATGGATACCATAAATAAATATGCATAGAATAAACCAAGAGAATGACATCTCTTATTGAGATATGCACTATGGGCAGACCGAACCAAGAAAAAACATGTTTTCAAGGCTTCACCTTTTTTGTTGGTGTATGGATGATAACTACTATTACCTATAACTCTCAAGCTACCAACTTACCAATTCATGAAATAGTATATGGGTGAAGATGAGATAATAAATTTTAGACTACTTGAGATAGTCCAATTAGAATATATAAGAATTGAAACACTACACAACTTCAACAAAGATCAGGATATTGTCAAACACTAGTTTGACAAATGTTCCAAGATCAAGGCTTTCAAGCTTTTAGACATAATGACACTTTGGGATAAAACACATGAAAATAAAGGGTATCATGAAAAGTTTAGTCCATTGTGGATTGGACCATATTGAGTATCTAAAATCCTAAGAAATAATTCCTTCAGGTTAAAAGACCTCCAAGGTAAGGACTTCAACTTTCCAATCAATGGATAGTTTAAAACATTACTTCATGGCTACTCTAACTAGGATTGCATCAGAGTGAATTATGAATGGATATTTAGAGTAGGAGTAGATTAGTTTCATGCTTTATAGATTAGATTTATTACTTTCTAGATAAAATTTCATATTTTTTACATTTATTTTTTGTAGCTTCAAGAATCTAAATGGAACCACCAGTGTTTACTAGGGTGATAGTCAAACCACTAAGAGGCTAGAAGGCTCAGGGCTTCTATGGAATACAAGAGGTCTATAGTGGCTATCTAGTTTCTTGGCTTATACTTGGATATATATAGACTTATGAACCAGGTTAGGCCTAGCACGATCAAATTCACAAAGGATGTAAGTATCTCTAGTGGATCTAACCATAGTAACACAAGTAGATAAGACTATACTATTGATTGCATATAAATTATGGAAACACCAATACTAAATAAAGAGAGCTAACAAATGAAATGTAAATCTAGATGCTAAGGCACTTTCAGGTCAAATGAAATATGTTTTAAGCAATAAAGATATTTTAAAGAAGAGGTTCAAAAGCATGCCTAATCTAGGTTTGAGCTATCTTTCAAATTGAACACTATTATTTTCTAACAATGCAATGTTCTAGTTTAGCAAGAGAAAGAGATTATTTAAGCAAGTTGTCTAGTTCATTTTGAGAATGTAGAGTTCTACTATGTAATAGAAATGTTTCCAATGCAATCATAACACATAACGGTAAATGTTTCCAATGCAATGAAGATATCTTGTAACCACATATGAATGCATAAAGTTTAGAAACTATTCTAAATAATGTAAAAAATAACTAAATCACCAAAACAAATCAAACTCTAACATATATACTACACAAAAAAATGGATTTTCACTTTGAATAGTAAAGGTTCCCTCAGATCAAGCTTAAATAAGATGTGCAGATCTTCTACCAACCATGAATCCAAGCTAGGAAGTAATGTAGGAGGAAGACCAAGCTATGTGCAAGCTGAAGTCCAAACCAAGAGCCAAGAACAAAGGAGGAGGTGAAGTGATAAATTTTAATGGTGTAAGAGATCCAATGGAGTGAAAAAACTAGGTGAAATTACAAATTCAGAAGCTAGAATCAAGTTACAAGGAAGAAAAAATAATTGAGAGTAGTAATGGATTCTCCAAGCAAATGTGTAACAACATATGGAATCCTTTGTCACCAATCAAGCTCAAGAGTGCCAAGAATGAATCAAGAGAGATTCAAGAAGGCATGAGAGTCAAGATAGGTAAGAAGAATAAAAAGAGAGGGTGGAGAGAGAAGAGAGAGGCTTAAATGAATTATAATGAGGCATATATCCCAACCCTAATCCATCAAAGACCTAAAACTAGCCATTTTTAATCATTTGGGTCCAAACAAGCACTTTTGGACATGTTCTACCTAGGGCACAACTTTTGTGAAGGAAACATGTAGCCTAATCCATGAGTTTCCTTCACACAAGCCATAGCTTTGGTCAAAAAAAGGGCCTAAGATGGTAAACAGGCTCTAGAAATACCCTAGGGGGTTCCTAAAAGGCCTGCCTTGCATGCAAATGGGCTAAGATGGACTAAGGATGTATGGAGGGTAAGAATATGATGTAGGAGAGGTCTAAGTAGGTGGTGGATGTCTCAAAGTGGGATGACTAAGGTCGATAGTCTATGCATGAGCTGATGTGTAATCATAGGGACTAGGGTCACATAAAGTATGATTACATTTGCCCCTAAGGTATAATCAATCAATGTTCAAATGAACAAGGAGTGTTGTGTAGTTCTTAGAAGCCACAACAAAGCAAAGGAAAGAAATAAATGAAAATATAAAAGAAAATATTACTTGCACTTACCAGATAAGGATGGCAACGAAGAAGTTGATGGTGTGATCCATAGGTGAGAGTCTAAATGCTACATAATCTAAAATCTAACTCTAGCTCTATCTCCTACAAAAAAGGGACACATTGATATCAAATCAAATCATACTATTTAGAATGATATTCACTAAGGTGTTAGCCCTAATGTTCTCCTTGTGAGGGATATGGGTGAACTAGACATCCTCAAAGATAGAGAGTAAATCTTGCACCACCTCAAAGAGGAGAAGCAATTCAGAGCTAAGGATGGCCTAGACACTGGTGAGTTGATACATGGATAAGAGTGAGTTAGATAATAATTTCACATATCACGTGCTTAACTCATGGGCATTGATCAAGGCACTAATAATTGTATGATACTCAATTGCATTATTTGTCTCATTGGTAAGGAAGAAACTAGCTACAACAAGCTCATATCCCCATGGATAATTGATAACCCAAGCCATAGTTACTAGTCCTAAGTTGCCTTGAATACCACCATATTTGTGAATCAATACTAAGAGGTGCACCATAATGGGGGTTGAGAACACAAGACTAATAAATAATGAAAGGCAATCTCAAAATAAAGTGATGTAAGCAAGTTATATGAGGGAAAAAAATAATGAAACCAAGCCACAATCACATTTGTTGAGCAACACTGACCATGCAAAGAGGTAACAAAGGGAAGTGGGGAAGTTTGGAGAAGATGAAGACCAATCAAAAAGACTAGAGTCAGTCTTGAACCACTGCAACCAACTGACAACCCTACCTATAACCATGATGAACAAAAGAGGATTTAAAATGGATTTAATGTGGAAAAGTAGAGAAATGACTAACTAAAATAAGTAAAATAAATAACTTTTATCCCTAGGTGCCCATGAGATGGGGCACGGGCTTGGGAGGTCAATGGGGACCCAAAAGGGGTCTCAGGGACCAAAACAAGGCTAGAGTGGACCCAATGTAGCCTTAGATTAAAAATAAGGGACCACCATTGTGCTTAGAACATTCCAAAACCCCTAAGATTAAGGCTTTGTGGTCTAGAATGTAAAAAAGGGAAAAGCACCCAAAATGGGCCCACAAGGTGTATTCAACAAGGATTACATGAGCCTGATAGGCCAGAGGATTTGGGGGACCAATAGATTGGAATGGTACCAATACATACCCAATAATGCCTCAAAGAGAGGAACAAACCCTACCATTATGTCTGAAATGGGCCAAAACATCTAGGATGAAGGTTTTGAGGTTCCAGGAGGACTAATAGAGTGAAATAGAGGCCTAAAAAGGACAAAAAATAAGCTTCTGGCCTAGGCCACAGCCTGCTTGGGTAAAACCCATGGCCTGGACCATGACCAGGCCATAACATAGCCCATAAAACCATGGCCTAGACTAGAAGAGGCAAAAAATAGGCCTAGAGATCCTGAACAAGGCCCACAACTTGCCCAAAATAGAACGAGAGGGGGAAGATGAGAAAAATAGTCATCAACATCATCTAAACATATTTTTCTCATTATCACATGCACATGAAGGATATAGGGTCACATTTATCTATTTTTTAGACATGAGGAGGAGTTGGGGTGCTATAGGTATGAAAGGTATCTTAGTCATCATAGCTAATGTTGATGTGAAAAGGCCAACCATGAGAGAGTGCCTCAATGCCAGCTGTAATAAGAGGTGAGGAGGGGTGGTAGGAGGATAATACAAGATGAAGACTAGTTAGAGAAGGCTAGAGTAAGTCTCAAGCAACCACAACCACTAAATCACACCACTTACAATAATTTTGGAAAAGGAGAGAGGGAGTTATTAGAGGGTTAATTGCAAGTGAGCAATAACCTGACCAACTAAAAGCAGAAAAGAACTCTACTTCTATCCTGAGGTGCATCCAAGGAGGAGTGAAAAATTTGAACAAATAAGGAGACCTACAAAGGTATGATGATTGATGCCAAAAAATGGGTGATCCATTGAATAGGGGCCTAGAGAGGGTGTTCTTATAAGATTCTAGGCTTAATAAAGCATCATAGACCTAGGCCCACACCTGCCCCTGAGGGCAAACTACCACTTCACCCTTACTCGAGGCCTTCCCTTAAGGTAGGACACTTCTTGGCATAGAAAAAGGATAAATAATAGGGAAAATATGGGAAGAAAGAAATGGAGTATCCAAATACTTATGTTCACCAGTGATGACCCAAAACACAAGAATGTCAAAGGTGGAGTCATTATTGGTGAACAAGACCTCTGAACCCAAATAAGTAAGAGGATGGAGGTGCATAGGATGTGTGGGAATGAGATTATTATAAGCTCTCCTCTTATTGATTAGGTTGCATGCTATACCATGGATGGAATAACACTTGAGATTAGACTTAGCCACTCTAGCCATCTCCATGAGAGATACATTGAGATAGCTGATAATTTGATGGGAGAAGCATGACAAGAGGGGATGTTTGACATTTGAGGAGACATCTCAAAAGAGGTCTTTAAGAAGGGAAGATCCACTTGAGAGACATGGGATAGGAGAGGGATTTGGTTGAAACATGACAAACTTTGAAGGAGTGAATGTTGCTTGATACTTAATAGGATCACAATGTTCATCCTTAAGAAAGTGAGACTAAAAAATAAGGGCTACATGAGAATATACAAACCCCCATGAGGAGATAGCCAAAGCCTCACCTGAAGGCTTTGTATTTACATATATCAATGCCTAAGGATATATGTTAGCCTCCAAGGTATGAACCTCACCTTCATGCATAAATTGAACCATGTGAAACTTGGTTGATGCAATGGCCTATATGGTAGTGGTCCAAGGATGGCCAAGAATCATGTTGTATGAAAGATCAAGGTATAACACATAAAACTTGATTTTGACTATCTTGGGCCAAATTTGACTCAGAGCTTCACATTCCCCACTGGTGTAACTATGTTGTTGTTGAAACCAACATAGTTATGGTGATAATTGGAGAGCTTCTTTAGACTGATCTTGAGCTCATTGAACACATGCAGGGGCGTGATATTCAACACAAATACTTAATTTATGATGTACCACTTAATGAGATAATCATCAATATAAGTCTTGATGTAGAGATGGAACTGAGCCATCTTTTCCAAAATCATATCATCTAGCAAAGAGGCTGGGTCAAAAGATAAGATGAAAGGAAGAGGGTGCTCATGTGTATTATATTTGAGTGACACTTCAACATTATCACATAAAAAACCTTCATGAGAGAGATAGCTCATTAAATATGAGACCCATTTACTTAGGGAAAAGGTGAAGAAGGTCCCAAATGGAGATCCCAACTGAGAGGCCTTATAACTCCTCTATGATGGAGTAAGGATGTTTTCTAGCCTAGGAAGGGATGTTACACCTAAAATCAAATATAAATTTAGGGTTTCCTATCCCCATGGGTTGGATCAAGGGCCCAACACCACTAGTCTCTCCAATAGGGTCGATGGCCCAACTAGAGCATGTGTTAACAAAACACTCATACCTAGTAGAGGCTATGTTGATAACAACAATAACCTTGTTACTTTGGTGCTTGGATTTCCCTCTTAGGTTAGCCTGAGAAGAGTTAGAAGAGGTGAAAGATCAAGAAGGAGAGTGTGGGGCCTTAGCCTTTGATTTCTTCTTTTTCTTCTTCTTCTCCTTTTCATGGTCAGGTAGAGGCTCCTTGAAAACATTCAACTTGTGGTTGGATTTTGTAAGAGGAGAACTCTATGATGGAGGTAAGGCTTGCCCACCAGACTTTTGGGTAGCACAATTGGCATCATCATTCCCCCTCATTTGATATAAGTTACAAAACTTGATGGGGTTGTAAGGAAACACCATCCTTTATTTTTTTGTGCTTGATTCAGAAGCCTTCTTTTCAACTAGCTTCTTGTTCAAGGCATTCGCCTCATGACTATCCTTCTTGTCCTTCTTGGGAGGAGAATTAGTGACACCATCACTGATCACATTATGATTGTGATCATGTGAAGAAGATGAATTTTAGGAAGGTATGGGCTACATGCCTATGCATCTCAAACACTTCAATATTCAAAAACTCATTAACAACTTCATCATAAAATGTGGGTTCACACTTGATAACCTTAAGGTGAACCTCCTACCTCAATGCTTGCATGAACATATCATAAATTTGGTCATCCAAGAACCTATTATTGCATGTATGAATGACTGAATGCCACCTACACATGAAATAAAAGTTTGACTCACCCTTAACTTAAGCCATGGAGGTGAATGAATAGATGCCAAGGTTAAAGGGTCTAGAAATATCAAAATATTGGAGGAAGTCATCCAAAAGGAGTTGGAAACTAGAGAGAGAAACTAGAGGTAGATTCTAAAACAACACAAGAGCTTTGGCTCACAAAAAATAAGCAAAGAGATTTAAAATCATTCCTTCATCTTATTCCCAATCCATACACAACATTATCAATGTTTTAATATGCTTTATGGGATTAGAATACTACATCCCATTAAACTTAGGTATTTCAAGGATAGGAGTAGGAAGAGGAATAACATGCACTCAAGGGGTTAGAGGATTTTGGTGGAGATCCTCATAAGCACAATCGATAGTAAGTTAGAGACAACCCTTGAGAGAGGGCTCATGATTGTGATGATGTTGCCTATGCCCATAGGCATCACCATGAACATAATCATGGGGAGGGTGAGAGAGGGCTCATGATTATGATGATGTTGCCTATGCCCATAGGCGTCACCATGAACATAATCATGGGGAGGGTGATGTCGGGGTGACTCCTGATAGGGAAGATGCTCATGATGGAAATCATCTCTTCCATGAGGTGGAAAACAATAATGTGAAGTGTGAAAATCCCCACAAGGATGATGGGAAGATGTGGCATACTCATGGAAATAGTTATGATGACCAAAATATCCATACTGATGATCATGTACCATCAGATGAGGGTCAACCAATGGGAATTTATGCTCTAGATAGGCCTCCCATGGATATCTAATCCATAGATGATGATACAAATCATCACACTCATCAAAAACTCTAAAACATAGATTATGAGGATGGGAGGAGCCCCCATGATGGGGATACATCACTGAGTTGGAATACGTATGACTCATAACATGGATATGAGGATGTTCTTACTCTAGAGTCTCCAACCAGGAAAGAGGTGAGGAACTAATGCAATAACTAGTTGAAGCACTTGAAATTGAGTGGGTGTAGGTTCTATTTATAGAGGAACAACATTGTTGATTCCTAGGGGAGAAGGATGAAATTTATTCACCTAAAGACATCTACAATAATCATCAATTATTACACATATCTCATTGGGTCCTAGTCATGAAAGGGGATCCTCATCACCTTGAACAGGTGAATGAAACACATCATGAGGCTAAGATGAAACATTCTTAGATGAATGAAGCTTGGATTGGTTAAAAGGAGATTTAGTCCATTATTTATAGTCCTACCAATCTTGTTCCATTTTAAATTTGAGAGGGTTTAGACTACCATGTTGGGTCAAGGGAAGCTCTTGGATCCTACACTATCTATGACATTTCATTGCAAATGCAGCTTGCTGATGAGTGAGCTTAGGGATGAGACCCTAAATCCATCGAGATTGACATCCCAAGGTTGGGAGATTGACCATGGATGAAATGAAGAAAGAGAAACATGGAAGATAATAGAAAAAGCAAACCAATGGATAACCAATAGGGAGAATGATACAAAACCAAATTATGAAGAAACAACCAAGGCGAAAGTTAAAACACAACTAAAAGCAAAACCTAATAGATAACATAGGGGAATTGGCTAAACTATCTCTAAATGGGGTATAAATAGCATTAGACCATATGTGGGGATCTGATCGAGTGTGTCAGAATGTAGCTCCAATAATTTGATTGGAACCAACAGTGTTTGGTAGGGTCCTAAAGTAAACCGATAAGAGGCTAGAAGGCTTAGGGCTTCTATGGGCTATAGGAGGTCTATAATGGCTATTCAATTTTGTAGCTTGCACCAAGATATAGATATATTTATGAATGGGTTAGGGATAGCAAGATCAGATGCCCAAAGGATGTAAGTATCTCTAGTAGATGTAACCACAGTAACATAAATAACTAATACTAGACTATTGATTGCATGTAAATTATGGAAATAACAATATTGAATAAAAAGAGCTAACAAATGAAATGTAAATCTAGATGCTAAGGCACTTTCAAGCAAAATTAAAGATGTTTTAAGCAATAAATATTTTTTCAAGAAGAGGTTCAAGAGCATGCCTAGTCTAGGTTTGAGCTATCTTTTGAATTCAACACTATTGTTTTCTAACAATGCAATGTTCTAGTTTAGTAAGAGAAAGAGATTGTTTAAGCATGTTGTCTAGTTCATTTTGAGCATGTAGAGTCCTAATATGTAATATAAATGTTTCCAATGCAACATAACATATAATGGTAAATATTTAAATCAATGAAGATATCTTATAACCATATATGAATGCATAAACTTCATAGCCTATTCTAAACAATGCATAAAACAACTAAATCACTAAAATAAATCAAACCCTAACATATATACTATATAAGATAATGGAGTTTCACTTTGCATAGAAATTTTCCCTCAGATCAAGCTCAAAGAAGATGTGTAGATGTTCTACCAATTAGGAATCTAAGTTAGGAAGCAATGTAAGAGGAAGACCAAACTATGTGCAAGCTGAAGTCCAAACCAAGAGCCAAGAGCAAAGGAAGAGGTGAAGTGAGAACTTGAAATGGTGTAAGAGATATAATGGAGTGAAAATATTAGGTGAAATTCCAAATGTAGAATCTAGATGCAAGCTATAAGGAAGAAAGAACAACTACGAGTAGCAATGGAGTCTTCAAGCAAATGTGTAGCAAAATATGGGATCCTCTGTCACCAATCAAGCTTAAGTGTGCCAAGAATGAATCAAGAGAGATTCAAGAAGGCATGAGAGTCAAGAGAGGTAAGAATAATAAATATAGATAGTATAGAGAGAAGAGGGAGGCTCAAATAAATGAGAATGAGGCATATATCCCAACCCCAATCCGCTAAAAGACCTAAAACTAGCTATTTTTGATAGTTTGGGTCCAAATAGGCACTTTTGGACACATTTTGCCTAGGCCATGCCTTTTTTGAAGGAAATGTGTGTAGGCCACATGTTTTATTCACATAAGCCATGACCTAGGTCAAACAAGGGCCTAGGTTGGTCAATAGGCTCCTGAAAGCCCTTAGGGGGTTTTTAGAAGGCCTGTCTTGCATGGAAAAAGGCCAAGATGGACTAAGGATATATGGAGGGTAAGAATATGATATGAGAAAGGTCTAATTAGGTGATGAATGTCTGAAAGTGTGATGACTAGGGTTGGTAGTTTGTGCATGAGCTAATGTGTAATCATAGGGTCTTGTAAAGTCACAAGAAGTATGATTACATTTTCCTTTAGAATAGTTTTGCTGCTTTTGATAACTTAGTTTCATGATTTCTAGATTAGTTTCTTAAAAGTCACATAACTATCTCAAATGATTTCTTGAATTGAATCCAAGAGAAAATGAAAAATGAAAGGGGATGATACTAAAAGTGAGCATAGTGGGTACTCATGAAAATCTATTTTGTCAAGTACTAGACCTTCTAAAGTTGAAGTATGTATTATGACTAAATTTTGGTTTTGATTTAGATTGAATAAGCCTAATCATATTTTGGCACTTGTTATGATATAATCATGCAAATTAAATAAAAGCTTCCCATTTCCAAAGATACACTACACTCTCATATGTTAAAACTTGGATAGAAGATGATAAACCTAGGGTCGAATATACATTGACATGGACATGTTGATGAATAAGGATTTTCACACATCTAACCAAAAGTGGTTACCAAACTTCCTTTGTATTAAAAATAAAAATTGATGGAGAATTGGTGATTCATGTAAACTCCACTAAGGCTATGGATGTTTGACTGGAAGTAGAGTAAGGCTTCGAATGGAACCATAAGGCTTCAAGTGAAACTAAAGGTATCTCTATTGGGGCTATAGATGCCTAACTGGTAGTATAAAAATTCCCAAGATTTATTTTTCATTGGTTTCAAAGTTAAATTCAAGGTGAAACCTACAATGTTTATTCAGGCCTTTGTCAAAATATTCATGCCCAAGAGAAATTAATTTCACAAGATCATTCACTTATCTGAGGACTAGGAAGGTTGGTATGTTGCATGGGGAATTAAGAGTTTTATTATATAAGTTAAATTTCCTTATTCTATCTTGATTAAAATTTAAATAATGTTATAATATGTTTTTAAAATTCTGGGTTCTCAAAATACTTGGGAGTATTTTGCCCTGTGAGTCACCATTTGTTGTTCTCTAAAACACACACCCCATTTTCATAATTTTAAAATATGGATCCATTGTTAAAAAATCCATACCTAGGAAACTATGATCCTAAAGATCTATGATTAGGGTATCACGCATTCACCATAAGTATTTTTTCTGTAAAATAAAACATTGCCCAAGTAAAAGTCGTAAAAATCTAAGCTTAAACAAGTATCTTAAGTCATCTTCAACCTTTAATTGTCTATCAATTTTTAGTTTAATATGATTTATAAACTAATAAATCTATTTTATCTTATCCTCATATGTATATGCTGATCACAGGATTAATACCCAAAGACCATTGATTTCCTCTAAATCAGGCCCATAACAAAGATCTCACATAGTTATGACACATGTCACTCTTGTATCATTTTGCATTTTGGATGTCTACAAAATATTATCTTTTGATTCTCCCAAGCTCCACAAACATGTCATGTGGTATATGCATGTTAAACTATAATTATAAGGACTTCACTTATTCATCGAAAAACTAAAAAAGTTTTATGTTCTTTTTGGCCTCTAAGCTTTTGTGTACCGTGAGCCTCCAAGCTTCTAAGTTATCGAGTCTCCAAGTTTCTGAGATCACTCCACGTGTCTCAATCATGTAAAATCATTATCATAATAATGTTAAATGGTTCTTTGGTCTACATTCTAATATTCTAATCTTTTGAGCTTCTGAGGCCCTGAGTGGATGACACATGGCATATTTACATTAATCGACATGGTCATAAATTAAATATTCTATTGGTTATCTACCTAATGCTCCAAGTTCCCAAATATTTGACCTTCTCAAGATCATGCCACATGTCTTGATCATGTTAAATTGAGACCACTTAGTGCTTATCACTAAAAGTAGTGCCCATTTAATGCCTCGATCTTCTTTATTTCTAGTGTTTTAGGATCATGCCACATGGGTAAATCAAATTAACTTACCAATACGAGACCTCCCAAATACAATGAGGAAATCCAAATGGCTGAGTTAATGAGATCATGATACATTGGGCTATTTATGGAAATTTAAGACAAAATAGAAGAACAAAAGTGAAATAACATGGCAAAGAAGAAAATTAATGAATGGATGACAACTATCTCAAAATGATCACTCAATGTGAATAATTAATGAGAGACTACCATTTGGAAAACAAGGGACACCTACCAAAGATAACTGGCATATTCAGATCAAATTGGGCATTAAAAGTGATATTTAGTTATCAACATTCAAAGTGCATGAATTTAATCAATACATAATTTAATGAATGATATATACAAAGTCTATAAACATTGCATTTACATTGATATTGATCTGATCATTAAGCATTTGTGTTCTTGAGTTTCCTGAGCATCACACATGCCTTAGATTTATTCATTCACAATTTGCCAAATGAACCTACCTCTAACTTTGAAAGAATTAAAATGAGTACTCTTTACTAATGGCTTCGACATTAAAACAAGGTAAGAGCTTAATCCCATTCCCATTTTCATTTGTGGGATCAACAAAATATAGGGATACAAATTTTGAAAGGAGTTCTTTAAATTTTAAATTCCCACACTAATCAACACTCTAAGAAGAGGTCGAGTCAGTTTAGGCCTATTCTAAGGAGGAAAAAATCTCCCTTGAAGCTAAATAATACATAGATGACTTTCTCCCCATCAAAGAAAATGCCCTCCACTAGGTGTTGACCAAATTTGACTTTGTAGGTCAAATTGGGACCCCTATTGGTAAAAAATAGATCTTTATAGGTTTATAGGGGGTTTAATATTATGTCAAAAGGTATATAATAGGTTATTTTATGGTATTTAATGTCATATTAGCCTTGGTCATTAGTCTTTTAGTCCTTATATCATTTTGAGTCATTTTAGGGATCACAATAGAGCATTTAATGACTTGTAAAACCTCTTCGGTAAATGTGAAGGTTTAAAAGGATGATGCCATATAACATGTGTCCTAAAAAGTCTTTAGTAACTATTACTTATTCTAAAGTGGTAGGTTATTTAGAAAAAAAGGTAGTTTTCTTGAAAAGCATGAACATTTAATGAGGTGTACAAACTTATATGGCCTCTCATAGTTTGGAAAATTTTAAGATCATCCCTTGGTATTATATACACTTGTTTTAGTGATCATTTTGATTATAAACTTAAAGGAATGAATAAAACTACTTATCTCTCCTTCCACTAGGCTTGGCAAGAAAAAATGGTCTTCAAGTTTGTACTTGGTATGATCAACAATGAAGATTCCATGAAAAATTATATTGGGGGTGTATTCTACACTTAGAGGAATGGTGATTTTTGCTTTACGAACCATTCCTAAGAAGTTGACTTATCTATTTTGATTAATAATTTATGTACCCTATAGGTTTTGCCTTGGTTTGAACAAATATATACAATTTACCTACTGATGTTATTTAAATATGATGATTAATCACTCCTAAAGTTATATCCATGCTTGGTTTGGTGTTTCAAGGTGTTTGATAAGCCAATCATCTCAAAGTTACAAGAGAAGCACCATTTTGTGTTGTAGGTAGTTTTCATAATTTCTAGGAATTTCATGTTTTGAAAATATCTCTAGGGGGTTATGATAGGTTAATTTATATGTTTTAAATTATATCCCAATTCCTTTTACCTTTAAAATTTAGTTTCCAAAGTAATATTTGTAGTTTGCAGTCATATACCACACATACAGTCAGTTTACTATATGACTATCATACCAATTAGCTAGGTGCCTACAAAAGGGTTCAACATTGAAAATGAGGATTGAAGACTTGTATTAGGCCTTGAATTTTTTATATATTTCATCTAAGAACCAATTTAAAGGATATCAATCCAATTTGTAGGTAGATTCCTTGAACATATGAACCTTCTACCCACAGTCTGCCTACTGCAACTCAATGTACACCTATAAGAATCTTGGACGATGACATCATGATAGAAAAGGAGTCTTAATGGTTATTTAAAATAATAAATTAATGATAGGAGTGAATTTTTAAACTTTTATAGGGATTAAATTCAACCATAAGCATGTATACCTTGCATACTGGTTGCATTACCACTCACTGCTTGTATGCATAACATGAACACCTACATGTGGCCTAGTAGAGGGCTATTAATGCCATAATAAAGTGTTGAAATATGAGTTGGATATCTTATTGGGACCCAAATATGTTTAATATACCTTATCATGCATGTTTTATATTTTAAGTTAACAAATGAGAGTGAAAACCTTGACCTAGGGTCAAATGATTGTATTCAAGGACTTTTCCCCCAAAAGTGCAAAATAGAGGTTTAGGCCATTTGGTGAATATCATATGATAAAGCATATAAATGAACTTATATTGTATAATATATCAAGGATAAATAATCCAAAAAATTTTAGGGGCAGAGGATCAATAAAGACTATTTTTTGGAGGCTCAAAGTTGCCTATAAAGACACTAAAATCCTTCATTGACATCTACATGTATGAGTCCAAAAGAGCTCTTTTCTCACCTAAAGTTGAAAACTAGACCTTTACACCATAATTGGATTTTTAATAATGATATAAAAGAGTAATTTTTACCTAAGATAGCATCAAAGAGGTTCATAGGCTGTATTTTCCCCCGACATGTCTACCTACATGTCTCTTTACATCACAAAATGTGCACCTATAGGTTGGTTGTAGGGTCACAATGGAGAGTAATTTAGATATATTTGAGGACATAACTCACTCCAAGAATAGAGGGTAATTATATTTATATCATGGTTTGGATATATTCTAGGAGGGTTTATATTCATTGTCTTCAATTTCTAGAACAAGCATGAATACCTATAGGACCTCTCACAGTCAACTATAGTTGACTGTGAGAGGCAGAGAGTAAAGGGAACATGTTTTGATGAGGTTTAACATATATAGAGATGATTAAAATTAATTAAAATTAACACCAAAGGATTCAAAGGGACTTAAGGGGGTTATAATCATTATTTTTAGCTAAGTTATGCAGGGTAACCTATAGGTACACCACAAATAGGTCAACATAGTAAAAAATTATGCAAGTAGTCTGGACTAGCCAGGAGTATAAGGAGTATGTGGAAGGTAAGAGAGGGAAATGAATATGTAAATACATACAATATTATAATTTGGGTCTCATTAATCTCTCATGGTAGAAAAAGGAATAGAAATAAGACCCTTTCAAATGCAATACATAGTTCACATGAAGAGCCCAACACACATTGCTTTTATATAGTTTATCTTAGGTATTAAGGATTTTGGAAGGTCAATTAACCTGGTAAAGAGATAAAAATTTATATATAATACCTTTAATAATTTAATAATCTCATCTAACTTTCATTTTATTTGATAAAATAGGGAAAGTACCCTCTATTTTATCTCAGACAGAGGGTACTTCCCTAGGTGCATAAACTGACAGGTTTGAGAAAAAGTGATAGATGGATAGAACAAGAGTTGAGTGAAAATTATAAGAGGTGTGTGAAGTGGTAATACATATAAAAAAATGAGTAACACCTCAAAAAAGGAGGGAACTCAACAATATGACCTAGGCGGCTAAGTTTGTAAGCAGGCCTAAAAGGCAGGGTTTTATTTTAGTGACCAAATGAGAGGTCAGTGTTAATTCTAGCCTTAGGTATGAATTATAACTAATTTTAAAATGTGTATGGGGTCATGAAATATGTTTAAAAACTTATAAATTATAAGGAAAGCCATCAAAAACTCATTTTGGGCTTTAAGGTGCAGACAAGCCTACTAAGCATGACTAGGCCTAGAATCCAAAAGGGGGGTCAACTTTATGCATAGCCTTAGATGATCACTCAAATGGATTAGATAATGTTTTTAGGGTCAATAAATAGGTTTATGAGTGATTGGGATGTAGGGTAATAAAAAATAAATCCATTTTTTGGCTCAAGACAACCTCAGGCTTTTGTAAATAGAAGAAACAAGCTCGATGAATCAACTTTGGAGGCTCATATCTTCTCTAAAAATTTACATGGAAATAAAAAAATGTTATAGGTGTTATCATAGGTCTTTAATATCACATTTTTTAAATTAGTTTGAAAATCTAATATTTATAAATAATGCTTAAGAGGGTAAAATAGGCTTAAACCCTTGCAAACCCTGATTATTGACCCAATAAAAGGAATGGAGTTTGATAGATACTCTAATAACATATTTTTCCAATGAAAGTGACTGGAACTTGTAGAGTAATCTTTCAGGATTCTTCCCATCCTTTTGACTTGTATGAAATTGTATGATTGGATTATAAAATAAGGTATTTTTGACTATTTTATGTGTTTTATAGGTTTTAGAAGGTTATAAGAGATGTAAATCACATCAAAGGAAATATTTGGAATTAATATAACTCCCCATGTCAATTTAACTCCTTGAAACAACTCCTAAGTACCTCAAATATCTACTTCATCTTAGCCATTCAAAACTGAGATAGTGACCAAGCTAGTGAGAAGGGTGGAAAACTTCAAGTGAGCTAATTTTAAGGTGTGCTTGATGCCTCTAAGGCCATGGAGGGTATTGAATAATGTAATTAAATCCATCCCATTTATTTTCATGGAAAACTAATGCCTTTTGGAGGCCAAGTGTGTAGGGTACATAAAAGAAGAGTCTTTTAGACTACAGATGGCGATAACTCATTTCTAAATGATGCTAGATGACTAGGACTAAAACTAATGCATGTCTTAAATCCTTCCCTCTCATTACAACCATTATACCTATCCCTAGTTATTTTTTGGACATTCAAACATGTGTGGATGATGAAGGTAGTTTTCTAAGCCAACATAAGGAATTTTATGCCACTTTTCATTAGTTTTATGTCTTGTATGAACACTTTTACTTATTGACCTTGCATGGTCCATTTTACACCCTCTTATCATACATAATTAACTCATTTTATTATATTTACAAGTGTCATTGTGACCTTTGGACTTCTCTCTTCTCCTCTCTCTCTCAAGTTCTATAAGAACTAGCCATTTTAGCCTTTGTAAACTATGCTTCAATTGAGTATGGCAAAGCCTTGCTCATTTGCATACCATGGATAAATAATAATAATTATTTTTAACTTTTCCATGTCTATTATTAGTGTTTTCATTTAAAATGTTTGATTTTACATAAGTGATGACTCTTGTTTCCTTAGCATGATTGTCTCATTCTCACACCTATTTGTAGTTGGAAAGCTTTTTCTTGCAGGGCATGTGAAGTGTTTTATGATGTGTCAAGGTTTAGTGAGTTAGTCTATTCAAATAGTTCCATTTTAGGCCTCTTGTCTAGTCCTCCTATCCTAAACATTCATCACAAACTCATAATGTAATATTGATGTGAGAATATGAAGATTAGAGAAGTGTATGTTTGGTTAGGCCTTTATTCTCATGTGTAACATGCAGCTGGTTGGAAGTCACCAAAAAATTTGGTGTATCACCTCCTTCATGATAGTTTGATTTCATGTTTTCTTTCTCCCTCCTCCCCCCCGACACCCCCCTCCCAAGTTTAGGTGTGGTAGTAGTATACAAATGGTACATCAATAGAGCTATCCCTATTTATAGATTCACCTCATTCTTAGGCTCACCCATAGTCTATAGGTGTTTTAATTGTGCCACTTGCATGAGGATATCTTAGACATCTCATCAAATGGTGAAAATCTAAGTGAAAATAGTTTTTAGCATGCCCAGTGGGACTAAGGTCCAATAGAGTGGGAAGATTGTTGGTGTGTCTTCCCTCTAATCAGCTTTTGGAAGAAAGAAAGCTAACACCAATGGAGACTCTAAATGATAAATTATAGTTATAAGCAGCCCAAGTATATCTATTTGAAAATTTTGATCAATTTTTGTGTTTTATTTGACCTATGAGGTTAATATGGATAACTATGGCCAATAATCCTATTATGAACCTTCTTATCAACCTTGCTATGAATCATGTTTCACCTCTCAACAATATTATCAAAATGGTTATCAATTATTTGAGACATGATAGCCCTATATCCCTTCATTTCCTTCTCCATATGGAAACCATTTTGTTGGAAAACCCTATAAGAATGGCTACCAAGAAACCTATCAATAAACACCTCTCTACTAGCCCCAATATCAACCCTATCATTCATATCATGATGCCTGTCAGCCTTAAGAGTGATCCTATTAATCTTGTCATATGAAATTAGATGTTTCCATGGATTATACACAATTATATTATTGGTAAGATGCAACTCCTACTAATGTAGATGATACTCCTAATCATCCCAATAATTCACTTCCCTGTGAGCTTACTAGTGATTTTATCTTTCCCAAATCCACTCATAAGCCTTCTCCTTAATCCCACACTCAATTTTTAGCTCATTCACCTTCCACTACTCCTTTAGCTTCCACTACATCTCATAATCCAACTCCCTCACCTCAAGTCCATGAGTCTATCCATCAACTTTCCACTTCACACCTTCTTCTGGAAGAGCCCATCTTGAGAGAAGCAAGTGAAGAAGAGAAAACTCAATTCATGGCTGATCAAAAGGATCTCATGAGTGACTATGAGGAAGAAATCACCATAGGGACTCCCCTTGGTGAACAAAATGACAATCCGCAAGATTTTACCTCCATATTTGAATGGATGTGTGTCTATGAAATAGACTCTAATGCTTCCATTTTTGAGGGGATGTGTATCTATAAAGAATGTAGCCAAGACTTAAAGAGAGAGGTATTGAAAGAAGGTTCCATGTCTGATCATGAAGTTGTGGATGATCATATCAAGCATGATGATAAATGTGCTATCAAGGATGGAAAAAATTTTTAGGTTACCCCTCAAGAAGTGGCAGTCCTAATAGAGTCTCATGAGACCATGTTAGAGGAAATAGCTCTTGAATATGACATTCATGAGGAAGAAGATTTATGGCAGAAATTTAATGTCACATGCAAGGAATTTGATAAGTTGGGTAAATTTTTTTCTCCTCCAAAAGACTGCATATATGATGACAAGTTTTTTGATGAGTCTAAACATGGTCTTGAGTGTTCAATCAAACATAAAGATGACGTTCATTTGATTAGCCAAAAATATACTGTCATAAAGCCACTTGATGATGATAGTATATAAGAAGTTGTAGACATCGATAATGATGTCAAGGAATATCTTGTTATACCTAAAAGAAAATAAAAAACTAAATCTAAGGTAAAACCACATTCAAATATGTGGGAACATGGTGAAGGAAAGCTTGGTGCTTCCAAACATCAAGCACATTATGTCAAGGAGGAGAACAAGACTGAGAGGACTGCCATATTTTTAAAATTGCACATTAAGGGATAGGTATATGAAAAGGTTGAGACTATTTGGATGCAAGAAGAATCTGTTTCCATAGTTAACCTATATAGATCTACTTTGTTCTCATTAAACATCATGCCAATGAAGTTGTAAAACACCATAATGAATATGGAGGCATCAATGCTAAAGGTCAAAAGGCTACATGTCTCACTAAATACTTCATGTCATGAATCAAGAGAGGTTTAAAACTTCCCCTTTGATCTAGGAGGGAGGTATGCTTATTTGTTAGTTACATATAGTTTTTTTATTTATACTTTCCTAAGTGCTTTGGGCACATGTGTGTCTTATTAGTTTGTGTCCTTTTTTTTATGTGGTTGAGGTAATTAGTTGTATTGTCTTGGTCTAGCTTGTTATCAATGTTCAAAGTTCTCTTGTGTGTTTCAGACTTCATATGAATCCTAAGCCCAATGGATTGATAAGGCTACTGGTCTAGTTAGCATAGTAGGCATGCTACCCCTATGAGTCACCAATTTGTTGACCAAATTTGACTCTATAGGTCAAATTGGGACCCCTGTTGGTAAAAAAATGATCTTTATAGATTTATAGGGGGTTTTATATTATGTCAAAATGTATATCATAGGTCATTTGATATTATTTAATGTCATATTAGCCTTGGTCATTAGTCTTTTAGTCCTTATATCATTTTAAGTCATTTTAGATATCAAAATAGAGAATTTAATGACTTTTACAACCTCCTAAGGAAATGTGAAGGTTTAAAAGGATGATGTCATGTACCATGTATCTTAAGAAGTCTTTAATAACTATTACTAATTGAAAAGTGGTAGGTTATTCATATAAAAGGGTAGTTTTCTTGAAAAACATAAGCATTTAATGAAGTGTATGGACTTGTATGAACTTACATAATTTGGGAAATTTTAAGAGTATCCCTTGGCATTAAATACACTTTTTTAGTGATAATTTTGATAAAAAACTCACGAAATGAATAAAATAACTTATCTCTCCTTCCACTAGGCTTGGCAAGCAAAAATGCTTTTTAGGTTTGTACTTGGTACAATTAACAATGGAGGTTTCATGAAAAATGATCTTGGGGGTGTATTATGTTGGGTGAATATTTTGTCACTAGCGTACTGATGATCAAAATAGGTCTAATCATCCACAACAAGGGAGATTGGTCATCCAAAGTTGTAGGTTTACCACATCTAAAGGGGACAAATCTCTCCTCTCATCAAGGGGAGGTTCCCTATTAAATATGCAAGAGCTATATACTATATATATAAGTAGAAAATAACACTCAGGGGTAGGATACATCATCCATCTCTCTTCTTTTAAATATGATGTTATTAAATAAAGGAGAAAATCTTGGTGAAAACACTGAAGGCACTTCTCTTCTTTCAGAAGTGGTCTTATAGGGAACAACAAGAGTTCTTTTAGGTATGATAAGTGACTGGTAATAGGGTGAAATAACTGGTAGAATGAAGTGTAGCAAAAAGTCTCCACTTCAACTGTGTAGAGAGTAAGATACAAAGGATGATGGGGGCACAAAGTCATCACAGGATCTTCAACATAGAAATAGAAATAAAAAAATACACACTAAAGTTAACTATAACAGCACAAAGTCTGAAAGTAACTAACTTCAGGACATCTTCCTTATCACTTCCACTAGTTCTACTTGTTAGATTAAATAAACAAGAATGCGTATAGAAGATAGACATAAGAACAATCTCCTAAAATGGCACAAGCTATGAAAACACAAAGTTTGCAAGTAACTTGCTTTCTCATTCAGATAAAATAATATGAATAACAATTTGAGCTCAAAGTCTCAATATTTGCCTTTCAATTTGGGCAAAGTTTTACTTCTGTGATCAAAAAGATCTCATTTGTAACAATAAAAGCATTTACAATATATAACACTCTAAGAAAGACTTGGGCACTTGTTTTCATGAAAAAGGCCCATGCTGAATTGAATGCCTTAAATATCTGTGAAAGGGCCATTCTAGAACAGGTCATCGGCCTTAACTTTGGCATTCTGAATCATCTCAAATGTCTCCTCCTAAGCATGGGTTGTCTGGTCTTCTTTATGATGCTTACACAGCTGTCCATTTGCCTTTACTCAAAGGGGAAAAAATAGGTCATGCCATTGAATACTTGCATCCTCTGATGTCCACCTAGTAGACTGTTCCACCTACTGGAAATAACTCCCTTGAAGATATTTTGGCCTTTCCCTCTTTCTGCTATGATTTGAGCTATCAAGCTATCTTTTCCTTTTCTATTGGCTCCTTTAGCTCCTTATTTGGTTGTTCGCTAAGTTTGTTCTTAGGGTCCGCGTTGTTGTTTCTTTATCTCCTTTAGATAAAATGTCCAAAGGAATTCCTTGGCTCTGCATCTTTGACAAGTGGCAAGTTCCACTATTATAAAACTTATTAGAAACTTACAAAAAATGGGATCCATGACTCTTCTTGCCTGAGTAGCTTCAAAAGGGGAACACAGATGAAGACACTGATCATGTTTTGCTGAGTTATAAAGGGACACGTGGCATGTTCCACTTAACTTATAAAAGCTTTAGAAACCTTTTGAGAGTCCTACAGAAGATGACATGTGGCAAATTTCACTCTACTTTAGAAATAATATAGAAATATTTGGGACTCATTCAGATTGACATAAATGATGCCAGTTATTGCACTCTGCTTGACCTTAGCAACTCACTCGGGGCCCACCATAGTCCTTACGACACAAAAGGAAGAGACCACAGATGTTGACACTTGTCAGCTTTCATTGAGTTATAATGGAACACGTGGCACGTTCTATAGCTTTGAAACTTACTAAAAATAGTGTCCTGATAGACAAAACTTGGTAGCTTCCACTTTGACTCTATAAGGGACACATGGCGGCTTCCACTGCACTTTGTATTTTTCCATCGAGCATTTTTTTGCAAGCTTTTCCTTTGGACAAAAAGTCTGAAATAATTCCTTCAGGCAATTTGTCTGAAGGAAAGCTTCTGTTCCTTAGCCATTTGTTCCTTTCAATTTCTTTAGGCTTTCTTCCCGAGTGAATTCCTTTGAACAAAATGTCTGAAGGAATTTTGCCTTAACCATTTTTTCGAGGAAAATCTACCCGAAGTCCAACAACTCTTTCACTTAATAATTTCCTTTAGACAAAAAGTTTGAAGGAAATGTTCCGTATCGGCCTTTGAACAAATCCAAAGGAATTCTATCTTTTCTGTCTTCTCTTTAACCCTTAAACCAATGTTTCTTTCCATCCACAAGGGCACTTGCCTCTAGTTCATTATCCTCTGTAAGGGCATTTGTTCCTTTGGCCCTGGGGCAACCCCTTGAACCTGTCGATTGAACTGACCGATTGAACCAACCTTGGTTTAACAGTTCAATGGTTCAATTGGTTTAATCTCTTTATTTGGCTAAGTCCTTTTGATCTTTTGAACCAAATGTGTTGAACTATTTGGCCGTTGAACCTATTGAACCGTCGAACTAAAATGGTTCAAGGTTCAATGGTTCAAGCCTTTATTTTTTGTTAAGTGTTTGAAGCCATGGAACCTTGAAATGGTTGAACTTTGAACCTTGACAAAGCACTTAACTCTTGCTGATGATGTTGAACCTCTGAACCCATTGAACCCCGTTGAACCAAAATGGTTTAAGGTTCAACGGTTCAATGGTTCAATCCTTGCTTAGAAGCTTGCCGATGGACATTTTTGATTAAACCAAGTCGTTGAACCAATCCTAAAAATGACTAAGTGTTGGAAACTTATTTTTTTGATTAAACTCACCTGTAGAAGCCTTTGAACATGTTAAACCTGCTAATTTCAAGCATGTTGAGTTCATAGAAACATATCTACAGAGTCTGTATATTTAAGCAAAAGCCTTGAAAAATGAAGAACTTGAATGCTCAAAGCAATTTATGAAAAGGGGAGAGATGATTTTGGTCTATTGAACCAAAATAGTTTAAAGGTTGTCCCAAAAATGTCACTCTTTTTTGGGGACAACAACTGGCTCTAGTTGGGGAACTTCCTTCAGTTGAAAACTTGGAATATCTGAGGGGAGTAGAAACTAGAATCTCTAGTGCCTTTAAAGTATGCCATTGGGCTATGGAGTCATGCTACCCAAAAAGAAAGGCTCTAAAAAATGAAAATTAACAACACAAATTAGAAACAAAGACTATATAGATATACATATGTACAGGTGAACTTATCTGACACTTCAAGAATTAAAGTGCTTTAGATGCTACCCATTATGAGATAATGAAAATGGCATTCCATCCTGATAAACTAGTAGGAAACCATTTTGTCCCTAGAATTGGTGATGGGTAAATGGAACTCTCTACCAAGAATCACATTTTCTATGTACTCCTTTTGGTTCTCTCTTCTTGCACCATGGAAAGACGTGGTCTCCAATCTAAAAACCCATAAATCTTTTCTCTCTCAACGAAGAGTTCCTCTTCTTGACTTTGGCGCACAGCAGTATGGTCCACTACCATAGCTTGCTATTATACTGGTTCAGTCTAGCACATGATTTGATTGTCAGCATCAAACACCTGATAAAACATTAGTTTAGCATCTCCTTTAGTGTGAAGGAGTTTGACACCTTCGTCTTGAGTTGCCTTCAACCTGAGTAACAGAGATTTGTACTTGGCAGTGTTGTTGGAGTTGCTGAACTGCAACTCATGTGAAGGAGGAAGAATATCCCCTTGAGGAGATTTCAACACCATCCTAGCTCCAACATTGGTAGAGAAATTGCTACCATCGAATTCCTAGATCTAAACATCATCAGAAACTGATCTTCTATTAGATTTTTATTCATTAGAGACAGAATATCCTTTTTCATCTATACTGTGGCCTACTGATTCTTCTGATGTTTTGCTTGAATTAATCTTTGGATCACCAACTACAAGACTTTCATATGATAAAACATGAACATTCTTAGTGGATAAGAAGTAATTATCCTTGCTTGGAGACTCAAATTGAATCTGAGCTTCAGGTGCTGATGTCTGAGTGACAACATATTTTTCTTCCTTTTCAAGGAGCAGCGTCTACATAACACCTTTGACAGGGACCCTTGCCTCAGATAGGTCCATGCTTAATTCTCCTCCCACATCCTTGCAAAAATTTTGTCCAAGTAGAATGCCATAGGATGTTATGACGTCGACCACCAAAAATGTCATCTTGATTCTCTTTTCTGAGAATGTTACAAATGCAAATTGGGCATCCTTGATCTGTCTCAATAGTGGCACTTGTTTGTTCTCCATGGAGAAACATCTACAAAATATTTTGGTCAGTTTAAGACCAAGATATTTTACCACTTTAGTAAGCATAATGTTTTCAGATGCACCAGTTCAATGATGCAGTTGCTTAGCTTGTGACTGTTTATCAATAGGGAAACATAGAAAGGCTCTATTTTCCCAGGGGCAGCAGGAGGAGTGATGACAAGATTGTTTGGGATGGGCATGTTCCTTGGGGGATCATGAGTTACCTTTCTAATCTCTTGTCTTGTAGGGATGGCTGTATTCTTCACACACTCCACCAACCTATCCAACTTCTTAGGGTTGGCTTGTAGGAATTCAAATTCAGTCATTTGAATTTTGGTTTTCTTGACATGGTCAATTATGTCAAATGACTAAAATAGACTATGAAGAGAGGATGGGAGTTCATCCTTTTTGTTTTTAGGGGAAGGAGGACTGATCTATGAATTTGAAGTAGAAGGTGTAGGGATGTTTGATGTACTTACCTTCTTAATAATCACAGGGTCCTTTGGCTAGAAAGGCAGAGTGGTCCCACGTTTAGCAATTAAAATTGCTAGTTAAGGTCGCTCCTCTGTCTTTTCTTTATCAATTTTCTGGGCTAACTGGTTCTTATACCAGGTGAACACTGCGTATGATCCCTTGACTGCTTCACCTTTACTTCTGGGTTCATCTTGGTAATTTAGGAAACCAATGTGGGAGTCACCAATTGACTCTTCTTGACCCTCCGTGAAGAGATCAACATCATTTTCTTGATCAAACTCAAGTTGGAAAGAAAAATCATGTTTAGTTTCCAGATATCCAACTGCTAAGTTGGTTGGAGGTGCTTCGAAGGTGAGGTTCCTCTGTGGAGGAGGAAGGTGATTTAGCTATCCTTGATTCTTGGCAACATTGCCTTGATATGGCTGGTTCTAAAATGTCCTCCTTGGCATATCTTGATAAGGAGGAGTAGACATACCTTGGGCCATTTAACTTTTCAAGGCTAGCAGTTCATTTGCTAGCTTTTGCACCATTTGATCCATGGTGCCTGTAGATGAGTATTCAGAAGATGAAGAGGATTTACCTTTGTTTGGATCTCTCCTTATCTTTCCTACCAAGATAAGGTCAAATTCCACCTCAGTCGCCAAGTCTTGAGCAACAACAAGGTTTATGTGTCTAGCCTGTCTTAGCAAAAAACTCACTTCGGGCAGTTGTGAGTTGATGAAGAAACATTTGAGGTTTTTAAGTGTCAGCTGAGTAATAGCAAGAATTCAGTTCCTTAGCTTATCAAACTTTGCTATGAAATCCCTCATAGGTTCATGAGGTTCCTTCTTCATCTGTGTGAGCTGGACCAACAAGGCATGTACATCTTCTACAGTCTTGAACCTTGCTTCGAATTTGCCTTTGAGTGTGTCCCAGTCAGTCACTAACTGAGCCTATAGATGGTAGAACTAGTTTGAAGTATCACCTTGTAGTGTTTCCATGAAAATCTTGACTGCCACATCTTTAAATTCCACTCCTATTATGCCACATGCTATGCTGAAGGCTGCAATGTGTTCATCAGGGTGAACTCTCCCATCCCCAAAGAATTTGGGGAAATTCTTTCTTGAGCTACATGGAAGTTCATGCAGGGGTGGAATCAAATTGAGTGGGCCAAATGAGTTACCCTAAGGGCCTTGAACCATGATTTGACTATTTAAAAGTGGGATAACAAATTTGGGTGGAGTATGTATGGGCAAAGCTCTGCTAATAGTAGAAAAGGAAGCTCTACCTTGTGTTGGTGACCTGGTGTTGGTAGGAGGAAGAATCCTAGTTAGTTGAAGGTGAGGTTGTGGAAGAAACAAATCAAAATTGCTCTACTACACCAACTCAAAGATAGGGACAACAACACCTTGAGATCTCTGGTTTTTGGTATAACGTGGAGTTGCCAGATTGTAGAACAAAAATTAAAAAGAACTGGCCCTGCTTCAGCGTGAAGCTTGAGGCTTCAAACTGTGTATTCTATCTTAGTTAGCATGGGGGTAGAGGAATATGGTAAGGCTATAATGATAGCAGATAAGACACAGAAAGGAGTCACCATAATCTATAATAGATAAGGGTAGGGACTACTTCAATCTAAAACTTGAGGTATTAGACTGCTCAATCATCCCCAGTGGAATAAATGGATAAGGCTATAATGATAATGGGCAAGACACAGGTGATGTTTCAATCTAAAACTTGAGGTTCCAAATTGTACAAAATTAATTTGTCCCCAGTGGAGTCACCAAAAACTGTTGGGTGAATATTTTTTCACTAGTGTACTGATGAGCAAAATAGGTCTGATCGTCCAAAACAAGGGAGATTGGTCATCCAAAGTTGCAAGTTTACCACATCCAAAGGGGACAAATCTCTCCTCTCATCAAGGGGAGGTTCCATATTATATATGCAGGAGCTATATACTATATATAAGTAGAAAATAACACTTAGGGGTAGGATACACCATCCATCTCTCTTCTTTCAGAGATGTTGTTCACAAACAAAGGAGAAAATATTGGTGAAAACATTGAAGGCACTTCTCTTCTTTTAGAAGTGGTCTTATAGGGAACAACAAGAGTTATTTTAGGTATGATAAGTGACTGGTAATAGGGTGCAATAATCAATAGAATGAAGTGTATCACAAAGTCTCCACTTCAGCTATGCAAAGAGTAAGATACAAAGGATGATGGGGGGCACAAAGTCATCCCAAGATCCTCAACACAGAAACAAAAATAGAAAAACATACACTGAAATTAACTGTAACAACACAAAGTCTGAAAGCAACTAGCTTCAGGACATCTTCCTTATCACTTCCACTAGTTCTACTTGTTAGATTAAATAAATAAGAATACATATAGAAGACAGACATAAGAACAATCTCCTAAAATGGCACAAGCTTTGATAACACAAAGTCTGCAAGTAACTTGCTTTCTCATTCAGATAAAATAATATGAATAATAATCTAAGCTCAAAGTCTTAGTATTCACCTTTCAATTTGGGCAGAGTTTTGCTTCTGTGATAAAAAAGATCTCCTTTGTAACAATAAAAGAGTTTACAATATATAGCACTCCAAAAAAGACTTGGGCACTTGTTTTCATGAAAAAGGCCCATGCTAAATTGAATGCCTTAAATATCTATGAAAGGGCCATGCTGAAATAGGTCATTGGCCTTGACTTTGGCATTCTTAATCATCTCAAATGTCTCTTCCTAAGCATGGGTTGTCTAGTCTTCTTTATGATGCTTACATTACTGTTCATTCACCTTTACTCAAAGGGGAAAAAATAGGTCGTACCATTGAATACTCACATCCTCTGATGCCCACCTGGTGGACTGTTCCACCTACTGGAAATAACTCCCTTGAAGATATTTTGGCCTTTCCCTCTTTCTGCTATGATTTGAGCCCTTGGGCTATCTTTTTCCTTTTTGTTGGCTCCTTCAAATCCTTCTTTGGCTGTTCACTGAGTTTGTTCTTAGGGTCTACGCTATTGTTTCTTTATCTCTTTCGGACAAAATGTCTGAAGGAATTTCTTGGCTCTGCATCTTTGACAAGTGGCAAGTTCCACTATTATGAAACTTATTAGAAACTTACTGAAAATGGGATCCATGACACTTCTTGCTCGAGTAGCTTCAAAAGGGGAATGTGGATGCAGACACTTGTCACGTTCCACTGAGTTATAATGGGACACATGGCATGTTCTGCTTAACTTATAGAAGCTTTAGAAACCTTTTGAGAGTCTTATAGAAGATGACATGTGGTAGATTTCACTCTACTTTAGCAACAATATAGAAACATTTAGGACTCATTTGGATTCACACAAATGATGCCACTTGTCATGCTCCACTTGACCTTAACAACTCACTTGGGGCCCACCATAGTCCTTATGACACAAAAGGGAGAGACCATGGATGTTGACACTTGTCAGTTTCTACTGAGTTATAATGGAACACATGGCACATTCTACAACTTTGAAACTTACTAGAAATTGTGTCCCAGTAGATGACACTTGGCAGCTTCCGCTTCGACTCTATAAGGGACACATGGTGGCTTTCGCTGCACTTTATCTTTTTCCATCAGGCATTTATCCATGGGCTTTTCTTTCAGACAAAAAGTTTGAAGGAATTCCTTTGGGTAATTTGTCTAAGGAAATATTCTGTTCCTTATCCATTTGTTCCTTTCAATTTCTTCGGGCTTTCTTCCCGAGTGAATTCCTTCAGACAAAATGTCCGAAGGAATTTTGTCTTAACCATTTTTCTGAGGAAAATCTTCTTGAAGTCCAACGACTCTTTCACTTAATAATTTCCTTTTCCCTATTGGCCTTTGAACAAATCTAAAGGAATTCTATCTTTTCTATCTTCTCTTTAACCCTTAAACCAATGTTGCCTGCCCTCCACAAGGGCACTTGCCTCTAGTTCACTGCCCTCCGCAAGGGCATTTGTTCTTTCAGCCCTGAGGCAGCCCCTTGAACTTGCTGATTGAACTGACCGGTTGAACCAACCTTGGTTCAATAGTTTGATGGTTCAATTGGTTCAATCTCTTTATTTGGCTAAGTATTTTTGATCTTTTTAACCAAACACGTTGAACCATTTGGTTGTTGAACCCGTTGAACCGTCGAACCAAAATGGTTCAAGGTTCAACGGTTCAAGCCTTTTTTTTTTGTCAAGTGTTTGAAGCCATGGAACCTTGAAACGGTTGAAATTTGAACCATGACAAAGCACTTAACTCTTGCTGATGATGTTGAACCTTTGAACCCATTGAACCTGTTGAACCAAAATGGTTCAAGGTTCAATAGTTCAATGGTTCAATCCTTGCTTAGAAGCTTGCCGATGGACATTTTTGATTGAACCAAGTTGTTGAACCAATCCTAAAAATGACTAAGTGTTGGAAAATTGTTCTTTTGATTGAACTCACCTGCATAAGCCTTTGAACCTATTGAACTTGCTAATTTCAATCATGTTGAGTCCATAGAAACATATCTGTAGAGTCTGTAGATTTAAGCAAAAGCCTTGAAAAATGAGGAACTTGAATGCTCAGAGCAATTTTTGAAAAGGGGAGAGATGATTTTGGTCTGTTGAACCAAAATAGTTCAAAGGTTGTCCCAAAAATGTAACTCATTTTTGGGGACAACATATTATACACTCAGTAAGATTCAATTTGATTTTTTTTAGATGAATGGTGATCTGTGCTTTATGAACCATTCCTAAGAAGTTGACCTATCTATTTTACTTGCTAATCTATACACCCTATAGGATTTGCCTTGGTTAAAAAAAATCCATATAATTCACCTACTGATGTTGTTTCAATATGATGCTTACACAATCTTAAAGTGATACCCATGCTTGGTTTAGTGTTTCAAGGTGTTTGATAAGCCAATCATCTCAAAGTTGTAAGAGAAGCACCATTTTGTGTTGCAGGTAGTTTTCAAAATTTATAGGAATTTCATGTTTTGATAATAGCTCTAGGGGGTTGTGATAGGTTAATTTATATGTTTTAAAATCTATCCTAATTCCTTTTACCTTTCAACTTTAGTCTCAAAATCAATCTTTGTAGTTTGTAGTCATATACCACACATACAGTTAGTCTACTATATGACTGTCATACCAGTAAGCTAGATGCCTACAAAAGGGTTCAAAATTGAAATTGAGGTCTAAAGAATTGTGTTAGGCATTGAAACAAATTTATGTTTCATCTAAGAACCATCTAAAAGGAGATAAATCCACTATGTAGGTAGATTCCTTGAACATATGAACCTTCTACCCACAGTTTGCCTGCTACAACTCAATGTGCACCTATAGGAATCTTGGAGGATGACATCATGCTAGAAAAAGAGACCTAGTGGTTATTTAAAATCCTGAATTAATTATAGGAGTGAATTGGTAAAATTTTATGGGTTTTAAATTAAACCACATGCATGTATACCTTGCATACTGGTTGCATTACTACTCACTGCTTGTATGCATAACATGAACACCTACATGTAGCCTAGCAAAGGGATGGTGATGTCATAATGAAGAACTGATACATGAGTTGGAACTCTTATTGGGATCCTAATATGTTTAAGAGACATTATCATGCATGTTTTTTATGTTAAGTGGAAAAATGAGAGTGAAAACCTTGACCTAGGGTTAGATGACTGTATTTAGGGACTTTTCCCCCAAAAGTGCAAAATAGAGGTTTGGGTCATTTGGTGAATATCATATGACAAGGTTGATAATTTTTTTGAAGCATATAAATGACCTTGTATTGAATCCCATAGAAAGGTTAAGGAATCCCCAATATTTTATGGGTAGAGGATCAATGAATACTATTTTTTGGAGGCTTAAAGTTGCCTATAAAGACACTAAAATCCTTCATTAACATCTACGTGTCTGAGTCCAAAAGAGCCCTGTTCTCACCTAAAGTTGAAAAATAGGCCTTGCCACAATAGTTTAATTTCCAAATGATTTAAAATATTACTTCTAACCTAAGAGAGCATCAAATAGGTTCATAGGTTTTATTCTTCCCCCACATGTCTACCTACAAGTCTCTTTGTATCACAAAATGTGGACCTAGAGGCTGGCTGTATGGTCACAATAGAGAGTAGGTTAGATATATTTGAGGACAAACCTAAATATAAAAATAGAGGGTAAGTGAATTTAGATCATGTTTTGGAGAGATTATAGGAGGGGTTATATTCATTATCTTCAAGACCTAGAATAGGCAAGAACACTTATAGGATGTCTCAAAGTCAACTATAGTTGACTTTGAGAGGCAAAGAGCAAAGAGAATGTGCTTTGATGAGGTATATCCTATATAGGGATGATTAAAATGAATTAAAAGGAAATAAAAGGATTAAAATGGACTTAATGGGGTTTTAATCATTATTTTAAGGCTGATTTATGCAGGGTAACCTACAGGTACACCATAAACAGGTCAACATAATCAGAAATTATGCAAGTAGTCTAGACTAGGCACGAGTATAAGGAGTATGTGGAAGGTAAGAGAGGAAAATTAATATGGTAATAAATATAATATTATCATTAGGGTCTCATGAATATATCATGGTAGATATGGAATAGAAATAAGACCCTTTCAAATGCAATACATAATTCACATGAACAACCCTGCACACAATGTTTTTATACAGTTTGTCTTGAGTCTTAAGGATTTTATAAGGTAAAAATACCTGTTTAAGAGTTAATTTTTTTAATATAACACATTTATGAATTTAATAAGTCCATATAACTTTAATTTTTTTGATAAAATAGGGGAAGTACCCTTTATTTTGTCTCAGACAGAGGGTAGTTCCCTAGGTGCATAAACTGGTAGGTTTGAGAAAAGGTGATAGATGGATAGAACAGGAGTTGGGTGAAAATTTATTAGAGGTGAATTAAGTGGGAATAAATATAAAAAAACATGATTAACACATCACAAAAGTAGGTAACCTGACAATATGGCCTAGGTGGCTAAATTTGCAATCAAGCCTAAAAGGTAGGGTTTTGTTTTAGTGACCAAATGAGAGGTTAATTTTACTTCCAGCCTTAGTTATGACTTATAAATAATTTTAAAATGTGTATGGGGTCATTAAATATGTTTAAAAACTTACAAATTAAAAGTAAATCCATTAGAAACTCATTTTGGGCTTTAAGGTGCAAACATGCTTACTAAGCATGACTAGGCTTAGAATCCAAAAGTGTGGTCAACTTTATGTATAGACTTATATGATCACTAAAATGGATTGTATAATGTTTAAAAGGTAACAAATTTTTTTTATGATCCATTGAGATGTAGGGTAAACATAAATAAATCCACCTTTGGGCTCAAGGCAACCTCAGGTCTTTGCAAATGGAAGAAATAGACTCGATGGAGCAGCTTTGGAGGCTCATATATTATCTAAAGGTTTGAATGGAAATACAAGAAAGCTATAGGTGTTATAATAGGTCATAAAGATCAAATTTGTGGAATTATTTTAAAAATATAATGTATAAACTTTATGAACAATACTTAAGAGGGTAAAACAGGCTTAAACCCTTACAAACCCTGATTATTGACCTGATGGAGGAAATGGAGTTGGATAGCTACTCTAATGACATATTTTTCCCATGAAAGTGATTTTAAATTGTATAAGAATATTTTAATATTATTCCCATCCTTTTGAGTTGTATGTAATTGTAAGGATGGAGTACAAAATATGGTATTTTTGACTATTTTATGTGTTGTGTAGGTTCCAGGTGGTTCCAAGAGATGAAAATCACATGTAAGGGAATATTAGGAATTAATATAACTCCAAATTTTAATTTAATTCCTTGAAATAACTCATATGTGCCTTAATTAGCTGCTTCATCTTAGCCAATCAAAAGTAGCATAGTGACCAAGCTAGTGAGAAGGGTGGAAAACTTTAAGTGAGCTAATTTTAAGGTGTGATTGATGAATATAAGGACATATAGGGTCTTGAAACATGTAATTAACTCACTCCCATGGATTTTCATGGAAAAATGATGCATTTTTGGAGGCCAAGTGTGTGGGGTGCATGAAAGAAGAGTTTTTTAGACTACAAATGATGATAGCTCATTTATAGATGATGCTAGATGGATAGGACTAAAACCAATGCATGGAGAGGCATGTTTGAAAGAATTACCTCTCATTAAAATCATAAAACCTATCCCTAGTTAGTTTTGGGATGTTAAAATAAGTGTGGATGATGAAGGTAGTTTTCTGAGCCAACAGAAGGAGTTTTATGCCACTTTTCATTAGTTTCATGTCTTGGATAGACACTTGTTATTGTTAACCTTGCATGGTAAATTTAAAACACTATTATAGTTCACAAGTAACTCCTTTTATCATCTTTAAAAGTGTCATTTCTACCTTTGGACTTCTCTCTTCTCCTCTCTCTCTTAAGTTCTATAAGAACTATCCATTTTTGCCTTCGTAAACTATGCTCCACCTAAGTATGGTGAAGCCCTGATAATTTTCATACCATGGATAAATAAGGATACTTATTTTTACCTTTTCCATGATTGTTCTTAGTGTGTTCATTTAGAATGTTTAATTTTTCATAAGTGATGACTCTTGTTTTCTTAGCATGTTTGTCTCATTCTCTCACCTATTTAAATTTGGAAAGCTTCTTATTGTAAGGAATTTGATGTGTTTTATGATGTTTTAAGGTTGAGTGAGTTATTCTATTCAAATAGTGCCATTCTAATCCTCTTGTCTAGTTTTCCTAGGCTAAACATTCATCACAACCTCATAATGTAACATTGATGTGAGAAGATGTAGATTGGAGAAGTGTGTATTTGGGTAGTCATTTATTCTCATTTGTAACATGCATTTGGTTGGAAGTCATCAAAAAATTTGGTGTATTGCCTCCTTGAGGATAGTTTGCTTTCATGTTTTCTCTCTCCCTTCCCCCCAAGTTTAGGTGTGGTAGTGGTATACAAGTGGTACATCAAGGGAGCTAGCCCTATCAAGAGATTCACCTCATTATTAGGCTCACCCATAGTCTAAAGGTGTTTAAATTGTGCCACTTAGATGATGAGATCTTAGACATATCTTCAAATAGTGCAAATCCAAGTGACAACACTAGGTTATGACCAAACTAGAGATAATGGCATGCATTGACCTCTTAAAGGTTCTCTTCATCAATGGGACCACTATTGGTGATATTTTTCATGTGAGGAAGGTTTAAACCACCTATAACTACATATTAAGGAGGGAATTTTGAATGATATATTAGGCTTCCTATCCATGAAACTACATATAATCAGGTCTCAGCCATTATGTGGCTTGAGCACAATACAATGGAAGGGAAACTGAAGTAGTGGATGGTAAAGTGGCAAAGATTAAATCCAAAAGGAAAAAAATTCACCAACTGTATTATCAAGTTTAGACATGGAATTGATATTTAAATGGCATTATTAAATAAATTATATGGATTCTTGAGCATTGTATACATCTAAGTTGAATAGGCACCCCTACTAGACATTTTTTTAACCACTAAAAAATTAGTAGCCCTAGGGGAGATTATAAGCACAAGATTGAAATCTCAATTCTCTACCCTGATAGGAGACATGAGGATGGGAAATTTTATATGATTTATTATCTACTGGATGTAGTCATGGTAACTATGTATAATCCCTATGTATAAAAATGGTAGACATTCATAAAGTATCTAGGGAATAGGGTTGGAGAAGACTTCTCATTCATGTTTATTCACAAATACATAAATGACATCACAAGGACACTCACAAAGATGGATGACTATTGGCTCTACCTAGATGTGACTTTCATTTGAGTAGAGGGAACAATGACTACCCTTTTATTTCTACCTCACCATGATCTTGACCACATTATAAAACAAGAGATAACTTATCAAGTTTTTAATAGTATTGATGAAATCAACCAAAAACACTTGGAATATTACTACAAATCACCCTAAAACATTGGGTAGCACCAATACATGACTAGGTCACATTTTATAGTAGTTGGTAAGCCTAGGATAACCTACAATTTATAGCTTACACCATTTAGGGAATGAGACCCTAAGAAAAGTATAAGGTGTTATTTGAAGACCATCCTTGAGAAGAATAAGGTTCATGTTTCTTATGGTCATCAAACCTATGACCATGACCAAGTTTTATTGAATGCTTCAGATGACTCCTAGGTATGGATCATGATGAGGGATAAGAAGATATCAATGGTATTTTCCAAAGCTCCATAATATAATCCTAAAGCCATAGAGGAAGAAGCCAAAAATGCATAAAGCAAATAAAGGTATCCATCTCCATGTAGAGGCTCTTAAAAACAAGGCCAAACTCCATCTCTAGAAGCTCAAGCCACAAAAGAGGAGGAAGATAATCCTAGAAGTCAGAGGGAGTTAAATCCCTAGCTAAGAAAGGAAATTTTGAGATGACTTCCTAGTCCTTAGATTCCTTCCACAACTTTAGGTGAAAAAGTCCTAGGGATATCTTCAACTATGAAAAATCTAGTAGATACCCAGCTAACTAAAGGAATAACAACTTTGTGATGAATCCTTTGCCTCCACTTACCATAGTTACACAAGTAAGTTTACCTGAGTTCTTATAGTCTTATTTTGATTCAATTATAACTCCACTGGGCTGTCTTAAATCCCTTAGGTCTCCTCAAGGAGCCCTTGGACTTTCCTCATGATCCACTTTATCACATACCTCTCCACCTCCTACCACAATTGTTACCATAACCCCTGCACCATCTCATCCACCCTGCACTCCACCTATCTTCACCTATCACATGAAACCTAAGGATTCCAAAAAATATTCCTAATGCAGAAAGTTGGAAGAGAGGCCATCTCTTAGCCTTCCTATTATTAAAGAAGTTGCTAAGGAATAAGAACATGAGATAGAGGATGCAATGGATCTAGAATAAGAGGAGGAACCAAAGCAATTAATATCTTTGGATGACTACACATCAAAATAAGAAGACCCATATACATGAAAAGTCCAATCAAATGATGATGTAAAGCTTGAGAAAGTAAAGTTTTTGAGTCTGTGCACATCAAAAGAAAGAGAAAATTTGATAGGGATTACCTTAGAACCAACACAAAATATCTCTGAGGTAATTTTTTCTATTATTTATTTTGTATTTACTATACAAAGTCAAATTTTAAGTTTTCCCCCAATAATGCCTTCTATTACATCTTCCACTTCTCAAGTTGCTATTATAGATTCTAATATTATTTTAATAAGGGTTCCCAAAATGTCCCATTTTAAGAATTTAATTACTATGTCCCTTTTTAATAAATCCCTATCCCCTAGAATAAAGTTGACCCATCTTAAGCTTCCCATGCCCTAGTCACAGGTTTTGCCAAAAGCAACTATGACTATGGAAATAATACTTGGGTTAACCAAATTCTTGGTTGAGGTTACACCAATAAAGGAAGCCTCTCCATGACAAGTTGTGGGCCAAAATATTCTGAAAGTGCCTATACAAATAAGTGTTTCAATGCCAACAATATCTCTCCCAATAAACACTTCACTTCATATGACCTCTTATCCATCTACATCCTTAGAAATTACCCAAGGAAAAGGTACAAGGGAATTGGTAATTCCTCAATGGGTAAAAGAGATGCAAAATTTATAGGATAAGAGGCAAAATGTAGTTATAGATAATCTCTCCATAGTTTCTACAATGTTTTATAAAGAGAGTGGGACCGTAAAAAGAGTGAGGAAGAGTAAAATAAGAAATACAAGGATAAAGGCAAAGATAGAGCTTGAGCATAGGGAGAATGTGTTTCAATTGGCCAAAAGACTCAAGAGGAACCCCAATGACCCTATGGAGTACATTTATGAATTTAATACTCTAGTTAATTTGAATGGGCCAACACTAAAAGAAATACACTAAAGCAACAAGGAGGCCTTGAAGAGATAAAAATAAATGAACATCATACAAGATCCTCAAGAATTTATAACTAAGGTACAAAGTCTAATTGTAAAGCTATATAACATCTTAATTAACATTATAATATCTAGGGTAACTAGTCAGGCCCATAGAGAAGAGATAGTCACACTATGGAACAAGATGAAGGATAAGGAAAGAAGGTTGAAATTCTTGGTCTAGTGTTACAATATAAGTGCCTTTGATTAGCTAAACTTGATAACTAACATAGACACTTCCTGGTGCCTCAACTATGTGATTACCAAAAGGGATGCCTCCCTAAACTGGCATAAATCAATGAAAAAGCTATTGGGTGTTTTTTTAAGTCATGAAATTAAAACATTGTAAATTTTATACGATATGAGGGTAGATAGGATGATCACCCAGGTTGGGGAGCTAGTGAATAGACCTAGTGTTGATAACCTACTCCACTTAGATGGAAAAGAGTTCAAATAAGAAGTGGAAGGTATAATATATAATATCAACAAAGAAGTAATAGATTTGGTCAATTTTTCTAAAGATAGGGTCACAAGAAATAAAGCCTTAGCAGCCAAGTTTAAAAGCTTAGGGGCAGAGCAAAATACATTAATGTTAGAAGCTGTCAAGATTTTGAAGCCCTCACTTTTGAATTTTTAGGCAATTGATAAAGAGTTTGATAATGCATATGCACTGGGTGAAGCATTGAAGACAAAGGAGATAACTTCCAAAGCCACAATGCATGAAACATGTAGTTAGTGCTCACAGCCTCACAAAACTCTTAGTCTAGACCATAGTTGCAATTGTAGTATCCTCATTAGCTAATTCAATTAGTATGGCATCAATACTATAATTTTGAAATAAATATGCATTTTCATGATTCTTATCAAAGTGGGACTTTGGGTCCCCATCTATTATTTTACATTCATAATTTATTTTTATTTGGAAAGTCTATTTTTAATTATTATCATTGTAACATGCATTCTTGCATGAATTCTGAACTTAAGGTTCTATTTTTAGACTTGTAAAATTAGGCAAAGCTTGAAGATATGGGGTCGTCCCCATCCCAAGATTATATATACATGTAACCTATTGGTCACAAAGAGAGGAAAATTTTGGGTATTAAGATTAATAAGAAGTTCAAATAAGTTCTACTTGACTTGGTCTTGATGTGCAAATCTCTATTCTTCTCTAATTCTATGGATTGCTTGGACATTCCATCATTATAGTATATTAGTGATTTAAATTGTGTATGAGGTATTTATTTTTGAACATAGTCTTTAATTTTTAGTAATTGATGATTTGAGATTATCTTACATGCTTATCATAATCTTTTTTTAGACATGCAATAACAGTATGGCAATTAAGCAACCTTTGATTTATGCATATTTGAGTATACTATGTTTTTTTCCCTTTGAATATTTAACTATATTTTATTGTTTTATGTGATACAATAACTTTCAACAAGTATTGGTTTAGATACCCTGTCCTACTTGAGCTCAAATATTAGTGTTGAAAGGATTTATCCTTGAAACTTCTACAAAGCTTCCTTTTTTGCCTTACTTTTCCCTCCTTTTGTGTTTCTTTTACAGTCATTCCCACCTTAGTTATAAATCATCATCCTTACACCCACTCTAAAAATATTTAGGTTCATTAGTAGCCAACACACCCTTGGTAAATAATCCATGTCACTCAACTAGTATTCCACCAATAGGTTGTTATAAAACTGAATACCTTACAACTTGTGTCTTGGAGTGGTTCTATTCCCTGATCCTAATATGTTTGAGGAAACCTCATAAGTAAATCTAAGGGTGTGTATAAAACCTAAATCAAAATTAAAAAAAATTAATACTAGAGAAAAAAATTTGTTTCTTACAAGCGTAAATATAATGTTTGACTACACAACTTTTGTTTGGAGACAATTGTCTTAATGGAAATAATTCATGATTTTTTTAGTATAGAATATTATTTATTTTCAAATCCATATTATTAAAAATAAAATATATCATCTCCCACAACATTTTATTTAAAAACTATACATACAAACACTTAATAAGACATGTATATACCCCACAAACTAAAAACAAATGTATAAACATTGACACAATAATAACCACTATGACTCCGACAAAAACAAATGCATATCACATAATTATAAAATTAAGTGGGAAAGTATGAAAAAAAATAATATATTCAAGGCAAACAAGAGGGTTAAAATTATTAATATTTTATTTTCATAAAAAATCAATTATTTGACCAAATTATGTTAAGCTTGGAAAATAACCTTTGCTAATTATGACCACTCTTTTAGACATTCTGTAAAAACCAAAATTACATAAGTTTTGGGAGATCAAGAAGTTAAGGTTGGTGAATGATTTTGACCTATACCAATTATTCCTAAGATATTTGTTAGGTTGTGGAGCTAAAAGCTTCACTGATGCAGACATAGAGGAGGTTGTTGAGAGGTTGCTGAGTTGCAGAGCAACCAACGTCAGTCTGATCAACTAACATCAGTCATATCTAGTGAGTAGAACAATCAACATCAGTCAGGATCAGCTGACGTTGGTCATCTCTAGCCATATAGGGATCGACATTGGTCGCCTGTGCGATTCAGAACTGCAAGTGTTATGGATAGTTTGTTAACAAACCGGTTGTTTGCATGTAAAAGGCTAATTTTAGTCTTGGAGCTACAGATCTAATTATTGTAATTAGATGTCTAATTATTGTTTGCATGGAATCTATATAATAGACTCATGGGCTGTATTGTAATGTGTGCTAGTTGACTAAGAGCAAGGTTAGCTCCTTCAGAGTGAAGAGAGCAAGGTGTGTTCGTCCTAGTTTCACAGGGGTGCTAGGTGTGTATGATCAGGGAGATCTACAGGTTGTTACAAGGTCTGATAGAATATCCACAGGGGTGCTGGTATGGTAGAATCATAAGGACTTGGTGAGGCAAGGACAAGGGTTCTATCTGAGTAAGTAAGATCATTGATTTGCAGGTGTGTGTGTGTGCAAGGTCTAAGTGGATCTGTAGGATAGCAAGGTCAAAGGTGATAGGGAACATATCAAGGAGCAAGATCAGGTGAGATCTACTTGGAGTACATTGTGTATTTGGAGTACGGTGTGTACTCAATTGTGGAGTGCATGGAGCACTTGTGTACTAGCTATAGTGATACTAACTGGTGGTACTGGCAGTAGTGATACTGACTGGTTAGAGGTGAACAACAACTCTGTGTGTGAGTTGCTTGTTGGGACCATAAGAGAGAGAGTGAGCTCTTGAAGAGATTTATTGTTTATGCCCTAGAGGTGTGGGATCCCTAGAGGTATGTAAGGAAGAAGACTGTGGCATCTTCTTTGTTGTATTTCTTTCTAGAAGAGTATTAATACAATTGGGTATTATCTCTCTTATTCTGTGTTGTTTTTGAATTCTAGTTACTTGTTACTTTTAGTTTAATTCTGCATGTTAAGTTGCTTGTACATGGTAATCAATTGTGCTTCCTAGATCCTAACAGTGGAATTAGAGCTATTTATTGTTTTAGATTCCTAACAAAGTGGTATCAGAGCTAAGGTTGTAGGGAATAGGTTTGTGTTTGGTTACAGGTCACTCTCAGGGGTTTTTGATTGAGTGGGAGTATAGCAATGGTAGAAGAAAGTACACTAAGAATGGAGGAATTGAAAAGCATGAATAGTTAATTACGGTGTTATGAAAAGAAAGAGCAGGTAAAGAAATATTGTTGGTTGGTAGAAGATCAGCATGAAGGAACTAAAGAAGCAGATGTTGCAGGTGTTGTTGCATAGGATGCTCTGGGATATTCCTTGGATAAAGTAGAATCTTGGTTTATAGATTCTGTTGCCTCTTTTCATGTAGCCCCATATAGAGGGGTTGGTGAGCCTTGTCAAAGTATTGGAAAAGGAGAAGTGTTGCTAAAATTGCAGGCGGCCAACACATGGGTGTTGAAGAAGGTCATGCAGGTCCCAGTCTTGAAGATGCGGCTAATTTCTTCAGGGAAGTTGGGTGATGAGAGATGCACAGGAACTCTCACAGTGGATTCTTGGAATGTTACCAAGGATGCACTTGAATTATCATGTGGTAAGAAAGCATGTACTCTTTATCTACCTACTTGTATTACTGATTCTTCTTCTGTTGCAAAGACGTGGCTTTGTAGGCTTGGTCACATGAGCAAGAAGGAGATGCATGTTCTTAAGCGAAAGTCAGATGTCTTTGACAGACTTAAGAACTAGAAAGCCTTGGTGTTTATGGAGGAGATGATAGATAGAGATCAGTGGATGGGATTAGATATCTCTGAGTAGGGCAGTTTGGATAGGGTTTTGATCCAAAGAGAGCTCACAGGTAAAAAGTCATCACTCACAGGAAAACACAAGTACCGGCATCAATTAGGAGGAACCAACGTCGAACAGATAGGTATTGACATCGATCATGTGAAAACTAGAGGATTTGGTGGTGTTGGGTAGGTGGAGACCGACGTCGATAGGATAACCGGCATTGGTGACCTAGACAGTCACATGGAATCAACGTCAGTTGGATGCAAACTGTGTGGTGACTGAGGTCAGTCACTGGAACAGATTTTGGGTGGACAGAAAGCTGTCAAGGAGTCTCAAACACCCATGTGGAGGACTAAAAGGGTAAGTAAGCCTCAAATTCATTATTCCTCTTCTTTATACTTGTTGCTCACTGCAGAGCAGGAAGGATCTAAGAAACAGTGGGAGCATGGCATGAATTCTTTAGAGAAGAACCAAACAGGAGATTTGGTAGAGTTACCAGCTAGGATAAAAGCACTGAGAGATGAATGGATTCTTTGGTTAAAGAATAGAGAGAATGGACAAGTGAGATGGAAGGCTAGGTCATATGGTCTTGAGAAAGCTGTAGGACAGTGGTACAGGTTTGATAGGTGGATGACAAAGCATGGCTTTAGTAAGTGTCATTGTAACCATTGTTTTTGTCTTACTAGATGGATGATGGTCACGACATTATCTTGTTACTGTATGTGGAGGATGAGCTTGTTGCAGGTTCAAACATACAAGGTTTTGCTGAGCTAAAGGTAAGGTTAGTTTAGTGGTTTGCCATGAAGGATTTGGGAGCAACTAAATTCTTTGGCATGAGTAATCCTAGAGACAGGAAAGATCACAAGGTGATGTTGTCACAAGATGATTGTGTGAAGGTATTGCAGGATGCAGAACAACAAGCGCACCTATGGATGGATAGTTCACAGAACAAGGTCCCCAATAACATGATGAGGTTGAGTACATGTGTACTCCCTAAGTTTGCCCAAGCAGTGGGTGCTGTCAGAAAGTTTGTAGTCAACTTGGGAAGGAAGCACTGGAAAGTAGTTCAGTGTGTTCTCAGGTATCTGAGAGGGACCAGCAATAGGTATACATGCTATGCAGGGTCAAGTTATTTTCTACATGGGTTTGTAGATGCGGATGCGACAGGTTACTTGGATGACAGTGTTGCACGACAGGTTGTGTGGTGGTTGGTCTTCAAGATTGAGCTTGAAGAGGGATACAAGCCAGGAAATAGATTAGATAGTGTACAGGTACAGGTACAGTGCAATTATTTATCTCCAAGTGAGAGATTGTTAGGTTGTGGAGCTAAAAGCTTCACTGATGCAGACATATAGGAGGTTGTTGAGAGGTTACTGAGTTGCAGAGCAACCGATGTCGGTCTGATCAACTGATGTCAGCCATATCCAGTGAGCAGAGCAACTGACATCAGTCAGGATCGGCTGATGTTGATCATCTCCAGCCAGACAGGGACTGATGTCGGTCATTTGTGTAGTTCAAAACTGTGAGTGTTATAGACAGTTTGTTAATGAACCAGTTGTTTGCATGTAAAAGGCTAATTTTAGTTTTGGAGTTGCAGATCTAATTATTGTAATTAGATGTCTAATTATTGTTTGCATGGGATCTATATAATAGACTCATGGGCTATATTGTAATGTGTGCTAGTTGAGTAAGAGCAAGGTTAGCTCCTTCAGAGGGAAGAGAGCAAGGTGTGTTCGTTCTAGTGCCACAGTGCCAAGTGTGTATGATCAGGGAGATCTGTAGGTTGTTGCAAGGTCTGGTAGAAGATCCACAGGGGTGCTGGTTTGGAGAATCAAAAGGGTTTTTCATGTGTGTATGATCTTGGTCGGTAGGTGTGCAAGGCCAGGTTTGGAGATCATTGATTTGCAAGTGTTTGTGTAAGGTCTAAGGTGGATTTGCAAGATAGCAAGGTCAAAGGTGATGGGTAACATATTAAGGAGCAAGATTAGGTGAGATCTACTTGGAGTATGTTGTGTATTTGGAGTACGGTGTGTACTCGGTCATGGAGTGTGTGGAGCACTTGTGTACTGGCAGTAGTGATACTAACTGGTGGTACTGGTAGTAGTGATACTGACTAGTTGGAGGTGAACAACAACTCTGTGTGTGAGTTGCTTGTTGGGACTATAAGAGAGAGAGTGAGCTCTTGAAGAGATTTACTGTTTATGCCCTAGAGGTGTGTAAGGAAGAAGACTGTGGCATCTTTTTTGTTGTATTTCCTTTTGGAAGAGTATTAATACAATTGGGTATTGTCTCTCATATTCTGTGTTGTTTCTGAATTCTAGTTACTTGTTACTTTTGGTTTAATTCCACATGTTAAGTTGCTTGTACATGGTAATCAATTGTGCTTCCTAGATCCTGACAGTGGAATCAGAGCTGTTTATTGTTCTAGATTCCTGACAATATTATGTATAATGGAAGCTGATTGTAATAGTCATAATTATATCTTTGGGCCATGGCTAAATGTATATGTACATTCTTTTCCTAGTTCAAAAATTCCTCTCTATTCTTAGTACCAAAGAAAGAATAAAAAATAACTTATAAACCATGAGTAGTTAAATGAAAAGTAATTGACTAAGAGATTAACAACTATAATAATACTCTAAGATCTCAACCCAATTTTTTTTTCTTTTTCCTCTTTAAATATAAGAGATTCAACTTTATTTGTATAAAATGATGGATTAATGCATCCTTAAAATTCACAATTATCTATGTAGATCAATTAGAAGTGTAAAAAGAATCTAAATTATAACTTCACAATAAATGCATTATAATGTCTAAACAATTCCATTTGTGTATTCATGGGTCTCCAAATAATGCCATTAAAATAATATTATCAATTACAATTTTACAATCAGATATGCAAAATATTATAGTACTTTTCAAGTGGACTAATTCTTAAGTGAAATATTAGGATTGATTGTGTAAACCAATAAATATGCCACTACTACAAATTGGGATAATTTGAGCCTTGGAAACCTAGTTGTGACTAAATGATGTATTTTGGGGCTCAATTGGGGCTAATTTCATTATTAATTTAATTAATTAGTCAATTAGATCAAATAACGATACATCTTAGGCCAATAATAAGCCAATTGAACCTAGTAATGACTAAATGATTTGATATGGGAATCAATTGGCCCCAATTTTGGCATTAATAAACATGTAATACTAAATTTTACTTCTATTAGTTGTACCCTATTTATAATTTTTATATTCGACTATTTTGATTAGTTTATATACTAGTACAAGGTGTATATACCTAATATTTTCACTTTATCATTTTATTGATGCTTTCTCTTGCAACAAGTTATCGATGCATCAATATCCTTGAGTGCATGTCTTAAAGGGTACATTGAGAATGGGATGGGATCACCTCATAGTAATTTGAAAGAGATGTTTACATACTATCCTATCGCACCATCATTAATATTAGTCTAACCTCTTTTAAGTCTCTATCCGTCTTTCCTCTATGTATACTTTCCATCTAGATTTGATAGCTTCAATATATTCTATGGTATCAACCTGGTTGTTACAATTTATTTAATTCTTAAGTATTCATTTTACTTGTTAACAAAAATTTAATCATTAAGTGATTAATAGTGGTTATCCTTGACATATTTACCCTAATTTGTCTATTTTCCATTTCGCTAACTCACAATATATAATAGACCCTCTATTATCTTACAAACACAATAAATATCATATTGACATCTTAATTTTAATTATGTTCATCCCTAGTCAACCTACAGGCACTCGTCAGACCTTTTCCAATAGTCTCTATCCTTTTAGGACAAGACCACACTAGGTTGAATAGGGACACACTATGACCTTGTCCACTAATGCAACCTTATCCCCTACATGCTAATGGTTACTTTTTTAAAATCAAGATGTTTCACAATGACTCTTCCACACTCTAATGGTTACTTTTTAAAAATCAATATGTTGTACAATGACTCTCCTACACTTCTTGAATAGTCAGTTAGCAAAAATATTTTAAGGATTCCCATATAAAATAATATCAAGGCATTCACCTGAGAGGACCTAGTAAGGTGATTTCAAAAACACTATATACTGATCAAAATAACACTATTTACTCTAATTTCAATTCTATTACATTCTGACAATCATCAGCCAAGTATGAATATTATTTATTACAGGTTAAGGGCATCTATTTGTTATACATTCAATCAAATATTATAGGTATAATCATTCTAGTTGCATAATCATATATCACACAAGCATTCTAAGATGGAGAACTACATTGGCTTGAGTCCCCTTTAGGCTATGTAGGTAGTGCTAAGTCAGAAGGGGTTTATGAGGTTAGCTTAGCTATTCTAGTAACCTTATCCCGCCTCTTTTTTATCTAACTATCTATCTAGTGCATGTGTAAGACTAGGATTTTATCATTCATAGGTCTTAAGCATATCTATTCATCTCCCACACAAAAATAATAAACCTTTAGAAGTTGTCACACTAACCCAAATTGAGAATTCAGGTGCACAATCAACTAGGATGTGGTCATGGTCAATAGACACAATTACATTGCACCCTTGTTTGCCTTCTATATCATGGATTCAATATAGGTTGTTACTCTATTTTTAGACACAACTATGTTTGTAGGTATTTATAATCATTTCCTAGTCTTTGTCAACTTGCATAGTTAGCATATAATTTGTTTTAGGGAGGTTTGCACATCCTTAGGCTCTTTTACTATTTTAGCAAATTTATACTTATGTAATTTTTTAATTTATTATATCATTTTATCATATCTATATATTCAAACATTCTGATTTTAATAGTTTAAATCATTTAATTAGATTCATCTAATTAAAAACCATTTAAACTTGATTATGAACCTTCTATTTTTAGAACATTACTTTCTTGTTGTTTGCTTGATTTTTGTCTTAGGATTTTAGTAAATTTCAAAATTTTTTTAACACTGAAAGAAAATATTCTGAACCTTGGATAAAATATAACACATAACGATTCAACTTCTTCGACCTTAGATTAAATATGACACTAAATAAGTATGTCTTATCACCTTACATAAATCTAATATTGATGCTCTTTCTTTCGATCTTAGGTTGAAATTTATTGATTTATATACACAAAAATATTTCAAATTTTTTTTTCTTTAATTTTTTATATATTTTTATTCTATAAATTATGTTCCAATAGTTTTCAAACTACTTTGTGACTATTGTGTATGGATACATGATGTTTGTTTACATAAACCATGGTGTGAGGGGTTTACCTCAATACTCATGGCTTTGTACTTCCATGTGCCTCATGACATATCAAAAACACCATTGTTTATACTATAAGAAGTCTCTTTTAGCTATTTGATTTGTGGTGTACCTAAGAAGAGAGTATTTATTAGGTAAATCACTCTCACCCTACCCTCAAAAATAGGGTTATTGAGATACATTAATGATTCTACCTTTGTAGTTAGTGCTATGAACATTGGATTGACACTAATCAATACATGAGTAAGTCTGTCTGAGAGCCTACAAATCATTCAAAACCTTTCTTAGATCACCTTTATACCTTCATTTTTGCTTGCATTGTATTCTTAGTCATTAACATTGCTTGTTTCATATAGTATTATTTTCATAATGGGATCAATGACTGAATATTTCTTTCATATGTTATATAGGATCATGCAATTTAGTCATTAAGGGTAATTTGAAGTCAAAAAGTCACTTTTTAACTAATATTTTTTGCCATTCACAATTAAGTATTGCATGTTAACCTATATAGCTTTGTTGGGAGAGTATAAAACATGAAAATTAATTTTAAATTTTATTATTTTATTAAATGATAATATTTTATACTTTTAGTTAGCTTAACTCCTTTGTTTCCTTATTTGTTGGGATACAATATATTCATTTTAGATTTGAATGAAATAACATGTGATTTTCTCCTATTAAATTTGAAGTGGTGTAAAAGTTAACTTAAGAAATTATTTTTTAAAATAAATAAAAAACTCAAGATAAAAAATAAAATAAAATAAAAACAAAATTAGTATTTTTTTTAAAGACATGTCAAACAAAATCTATGCGTGGGAAAAGGATGGGGTGGAGTCCATAAATAAGCCATACCTAAATTTTATGTCATTTTTACCATATTCTTTTGACAGTAGATCCTTGGCGGCATGGAAGGATTGGACTAAAAAATGAATCAAGGTATAAGAAAGGTATTATTTTGGTAGTAATATAGAATTTGAAGGAAATAATTTTTAGGTACATTTATTTTTTATTTTTTTGAGGCCATGGCAATAGTCTTATTTATAAATTTATTTGGAATTAAGACAATTTTTTTAAGGAAATAAGTATAGGTATATTTAATTAATATGGTTTTTCTATTGTGTCTATGGCAACTATTTTCTCTATACATATTTTTTCCCTAGTTTCTATATGTGGTCCTAGTAAATTTTAATATAAATAAAAGGTGTTGATTTTTCAAATTATAGAGTTGGATTTAATATTTTTAGTCAAGGATCTAAGATGAAATATTTTATGTAATTCACACATAAAATATATCACATAATAGTCATTCCACTTCCTCTGATAAGTTTGGGTGTTATTTGGATCTTAGGGTTTAATGACATATGCACATTGAATTGGGGTTTATGTTAAATATGATATAATATGTTATACACATTAGAAAATGAAAATGATTCAATGGTAAAACTTGTTTTTATATTTATTTATAATATGCAGTGTTGGTTCATTAGTATTGTGGTTCTTAATTTGTAAAGTATTCAATATTCATAATGTAGATTTTTTTTTTCAATTATAAAATTTTAATTTTTAGAGTAAGTGGAAAGAAAATAAATATATTGATGCTATTTTTTTTGCAATTTAAAGGAAAATATGGCTCTTTGATGACCTAGAAGTGAGTTTATAATAATCATAATAAGTAATTAGAAATATGATGAAGGGAATTGGGTTCTAATGTCATTTCCTATTGATTCTTAGGCTAGTATACAACCTTTATCTTGTGGTTGACAAAAGGTAAAAAAAGATACCTGTCTGATATTAAATTCCATTAAAAAGGAGTTGTTAGAAAGTTTTAAGAAATAAAGGTGGCCAACAGGTAGTAGAGGTAAAATTCACACATGTCTATGATAGAAAAATATGATGAAAGAATCAATTACCAAAATGTTAGACTTCCCAAAAATTGAAAGTAATCACGAGTATTAAATATTTATTATTAAGTTAAAATACATATATCTATGTTTTTCTATTTTTATTTTGAATGTTATAAATAAAATATACTTATAATTTGTTGTTAGGTTTGTGTATATAAATTTGGGAGGAATGATAACAAATTGAGTTCATTAATGGTCCTTTTGATGTTATTCATTATGAAATTGGAATAATCCTTTATGAAGGGATACAATTTACTTGATTTTAAGAATGAAGGGATTTGGTTTTTCATGTATAAGTATATCCTTCCCAAGACAAGAATTAAAAGTGGAGATCTTGAAGATATAAATTTCATCTTGTTTAATGTTTTTACAAGGCCAAATATAGATATTTTCATTATAAATTCATTTTATTACAAATTTATTTTAAAAATGCAAACAACAATGAAAGAAAAAAGTGTAACTTGTTCACGTATCAATGTCTTTGTGTTGTTTTATATTTTTGTCTACTTTTTCTAGAATGAGGACTCAATAAAAAAACCTAAAAAACATATACCAAATCAAAACCTTCTCCACATTGTTTTACAAATCTTTTTGCTCTGGCTAAGGTAAAAGATTACACTATTATAATGGGGAAGAAATTGAATGTAGAATGAGTCTTGATACAATTTATGTCATGTATATTCATGTTTCATTATTTTTAGTTCTTATGATTAAAATTTCTTGATTTTTATTATATTATTTTTATATTTGAATAAAATATGGACTTTGTATTTAAGTATTGGATCAGAGGACAAGTATTATATATAATATTTAAATTTTGTAGATGGAGATATATTAGTTAGTCAAAGAACTAAACTTGGATTCTGATTGATCAAGATGATAGTGATGGAACACATTCTTCTATGATATTATTTGATGCTCATTTAAATGGGGATCATTTCAAAAAATTATCAATGGAAGAACATTGGACACTATTTGAAGTAAGACAATACTTTGAGATAGAAGAGGAACTTAATGATTTCATTTTTTGGTACAATGGAACAAAGGTAAGATTTTTCTTGTTAGTTTTATCTTATTAGTTCAATTTTTATTTTTTCATTCTTTTATATTCAACCTACATTATTAGAAATTGAAGAATGCCAATAATGAATATTTTGGGGTAGATTAAGGCATGCAAAATATCTATGCATAAATTTCATGTTAAGGGAAGATTGAAACTTTGAGGTTAAATACATACTAGTGCAACATCTATGCACAATGAGATAGTTGTTTTCTTGATTTTTTATTGTAAGGTAACAACTATATTATTTAAAAGTTTTCATAGTTATTTATATAATGTTATGAAAATGATTTTAAAACCTTTGAGAATACATTGAAAAATTAATTTGTATGTGATTGAAATTGAATCTACTTTTCTAATAAAATTTATCCATGTGTTCTCCATGATTATGGTAAGACATTTATAGTTTCACTTTGTTGAGTTTTTAGTAGCCACTTAGTTGAGATGAGGAATACTTATGTTTTTTCTATTACCCTCTTATGCTTACTATGAAATTTAAATTTTGGATATTTTGATGTTAATTCAATAATATGTATATATGGCCAACTATTCTGATGAATCCCATCTCTGTAATTTGTTTTTAAGTTGATAATGTTAGGATCAACCCCGCATTTTGAATTTTTCCTTTAGATAAAAACATTAAAAATTATAAAACATGGGAAACTAAGTCAACATCCCTATTAAATGCCTTTGGGATAAGAATAAAAAAATTCTAGCCACACCCTAACCTTTGACACACACAAAATAAAAAGGCAAACATGGAGACATACATTTCAAACATGATTAAATGTAAGATCTGTTAAATATTAATTTCTTGTAAGAAAAAAATGTTAACAAGCTAGTTGATGGAGTAAAATTATGCAAAATATGATGGTTTAATGCATGATTCATTTAAGATTTAAAAATAAAGTAGCATGTATACATGACTATCCAAGAATGTCATTATTTCATGCACTCTCTAAGCACAACCATGAGCAACACTTTGTTTAGAAAGGTTAAAATAAACCATGTTTTCATTTTCATAGCAAAATGATGGGTATTTAAAGAGCTAAGTAAATATGAAAAGTGTATCTCACTTTTTCATTTTATTTCAGTCTTACATAACATTTATATGGTGAAAACTAGTAATTTGTTTATTAGTTCGACATCTATGAGTTGATCCTTCATTTGGGAGGAGTTTCATTTAAAAAATTATGGTCTATTTGATTCTAAATTTTGTAATTATTACTTTGGGTATGAAATAAAATAGTTTTATTTACTTATGTCTAGGCAAGTTTCCTTATGACTAGGCAAGGAATACATTTATAAATATTATGTGAAAAATATTTCATATTGCTAGAATAAATTACTGATTATTGATTGATTAATTTCAGTTCTGAACTGAGGTTCTTTTGGAAGAAAGAAGGATACCTTAAAATTTCCATTCAAACATCAAATCTTGGAGGGTGTTGTTGGCCATAGACTTTTTGAGTAAAACCAAGTCAAGATTAAATAAATATAGAGATAAGAACACATTTATAACAATGTTATGGTGGACTTTACCTAAGTCTTTGTTTATTGGAACATGTGATGTAATCAATAAATGTTAGCTACATCACAAGTTAAAAAATTGGAAATAATATGCATTGAAGAAATTATACTCAATTTCACCTTAACAATTCATTTGTTTTGTCAATGAGTTCCCCACTGAAATCCTTTTATAGACTAGCCATTCTCAAATTTCATGAAATTTATACTTCCATTATTATTATTATCTAGACATCTACATCCTTCATCATCAGAATTATTTTGTTATATTTTGTGCCAAATTTTTCATATTGCTTGAATAATTTAATGATTATTGATTGATTAATATAAGTTATGAACTAATGTTTTTCACATTGGAATAAAATATGTACAAAACCACAGATGAAAGAAAATTGGAAAGTGAAAAAAATGGGTCTATTTTCCTAGTACTTTGTTCAACACAATAGACATTTTTATCTTTGCCCCATCATTTTTATTTTTCAATTTAGTTCAAGTGTCATTGTATCTAACATCCTTGGATTATTAATTTTCATTTTTTATCACTTTGTTTCTAATGAGGCCATAATACCAATGGTAGAAGTTATAGCACTCAAATACCATTGCTAGAGTAGTTTTTGTACCAAATTCAAAGTCTAACAACAACTCTAGAGTTTCATATAAAACCAACTCTAGAGTGCCTCATAAAACTATCTCTAGAGTCCCTCAGAACACCATCTTGGGATACCCATACAAAACTAGATATAAAAATCTGTAGGCAACAAGCTCTGGACATCAATAACAAGCCTAGCTATAGAGACTGATAGTCCAAAATGTATGTACTCAAGAAGATCAAGAGAATATTAAAGAATATATTTTGGGATAATTTGTAATTTTAAATATATAGTATTTCTATAAATATAAATAAATTATTTGTAGTATTCTAATTTTTCTATGTATATATTTACTATAAGTTGTTAGGTAGGGTACATGATTGCATAATAGGTCAATATTGCATATAGGAGAAGTACACAACACCATGTAAACTATTTATTACATATAAATAGTGCTTAACCATTTGAAACCTTCAATATCTATAAAAAATTAGAACTCCAGTGATTAAATCTTACCATTCCTAATTTTAACATTCCTGGAAATTACCATAGTCTATAATCGAGTCAAGTTTTACAATGGATAAAAGGAGTATTACATAACATGAAATGTACAACCATATGAATCTCTAAACTACTCGAAGATTGTGAGCATGAAACAATACAAGGTTTGAGATGCCCCCATAAATATTATATAATGAAGCTTCTACAATTTATTAAAAAGATTAAATGTAGTAACGAAGTAATCCATAGAGATTTAAATAGTACATAGATCCCTTCAATACTATAACAACGATCACTATCATAAAACACAACCAAGTTACAAAATATCTTGAATATATAGTATTTCATGATTATCCATCATTTTATTGTTGGTTGTCACTTTGTAAAATGCATATTTTCCCCACTCTCTAATGTTTTGATCTCCACATTCTATAAGTTTCACTGGAATTTGATTCTTTCCAAATTCTATGCTTACATTTAGCATTAAATTACCTTATAGTAACATCTATAGTAGAAATATTGTCTTGTTTCTTCTTTTGTAAAAAGTCTAAAAATGAGATGCCTATGAAACCACTCCATTATTTGAACCAAATAGGTTCGATAATGTTGATGTTCCTACATGTTGAATGCATATATGGTAAGTTGTTCTTGCTTGCTTGTGTGACTTCTCAATTCCTCATGTATTCCAAATGCTTAGACTACCATATGTTTTTGTAAACCATGGACCATGTGCATAAAGGATATACTAAAATATATAAATAAATATTGTTAGTCCACATAAAATTTAAATAAATTTATTGAACTATAAATAAAGGTATAGTTGAATAAAAAATATAAATGCATGTTTACTATATAGTGAGTGACTTAATTCTCTCCCCATGCTTTAAAATATTGATTTGTGAAACTTGAAATAGTTTCAGTAAAATACTTGTCATCTCCCTCAATGAATTTATCCTTGTTAATTACAAGGAACAAAGAAGATAGTAATCTCCATGCCTTCTTTTTATTTAATTGTGATGTACCTATTTAAATTTGATCATCCTCTACATGAATAAGAGCCTTATATATTTCCAATTGAACACTTATCCACCTTTCAAATAAATTTTTGATAAAATGTCAAGATTTTTCAACTCCCAATGATGGTTTTGATGGAATATTACTAGAATCACATGATATTTTCAAATATTTTTCTATTTTCACATTGCCTGCATGAAACCCCACATTTGACATTAAATTTTCAATTTATTTTATGTATTTTTGTGGATGTGTATTCCAATCAATTATAATTAATTAATTAACTAACTTATCTATCATCCTCAAAAAATCATGTAGAGTGTAAATATGTACTCGATGAATTGGTAGTACTAGATCTATATTGGGATCATGTTCATATTTGTTAATATGGACACCTTGTTTATAAATCAAAATCACCTTATGGCAACCTTTATTTTGACCTTTGGACTTCTCTCCAGAATGCATGCAAAAAACACAACTATGCTCTGCATTTGCTTGATGACTAATATTGTACATACATTTAAGTATCTTTAAGTCTATATCTAAATGCCATTAAACTTGATATGAACCACAACCTTCAACATGCATTTTTTTACCAAATACCATGTGAGGAAATCAATGTTGGAAATTGTATCTGAAGGAAATACCATTTTAAGGTTTCATAACTTTCCTTGTTTATTTTGAACAAACCAAGATACCAAATATGGTTCTTTGATTGTATAGAAAAATATTTATCATCAACATAAGAGATATTTAGATATAATAATTATTTTAATAAAGGTAATAAAAACTATCTCAAACTTAACACTATTTATCAATTCCATCTCATTGATTTTAGAGAAATAATAAGTCTTTCTTTTACCTCCTTTAATAAAATATCATAAAAAAACCATGACTTTGTAGAATTTTCAGCTTCAAACCACACATTATTTTTTAAATTCATACTTAATATAATTTATTTACAATTGGAATTTATTTTTATCTTTTTAGGATTCAATTTTGTAGCATGAATGTGAAACATATTTCCTACAAGATCAAAAAATTCTTTGTTCTTATTGTCTCACTCCAATCTCACATGAGACGGTCGAGGTACTCTTACTTTGGTGATCCCAACACTCAAAATTCCTACCCTCAATGTATTGAAAAATTATTCACATGCTCTTATACTAATTCCAACACCATCACAAACATGTTGAATATTTTTAGTAGTAATAGAAGATAATATTTGATCTATTATTTTCTTAATTAATGTTTTCCTCAAAGAACCAAACTAGGTTGTTAAATAGATACAATTTCATATTTTTAAAATACACTCTTAAACATAATGACCCAAGTTATCCCCTAACTCAACCTTTCTTTCATATTTGGAAAGATTAACAATGGCTTTTAAAGCTTGTACTCTTTTATTCCAAGCTCCACAAGAAGTGGGTACATAAGCCATACTAGACAACTTATTCACCCTTATCCTTCCTCTTATAGGAGTATTATTTAATGTTTTCAAGGAATTATGTATATTAACAATATTGGATTTGAAATTCTCATTTTTCTCTTTCATTTTAAAGATCTCCTAGTGTTAGGATTGTGGAGCTAAAAGCTTCACTGATGCAAACAGGAGAGGAGGTTGCTGAAGGTTGCTGAGTTGCAGAAGAAGTTGGGGTCGGTCTGATCAGCCGACGTCGGCGAGATAGCACAGAGAAGCAACCGACGTCGGTCATATATCGGCCGACGTCGGTCACCTCCAGGCGGACAGGGACCGGCGTCGGTCGCCTGTGTGGTTCGACTGCGAGCTATTTACGGGCAGTTAGCTAACGAACCAAGAGTTTGCATGATGAGTGCTAATTTTAGACTCATAGCTGCGGATCTAATTATGGTAATTAGATGTATAATCATTGTTTGGATGAGATCTATATAATAGACTCATGGTTGTATTGGAAAAGTGTGCTAGGGAGTAAGAGAGCATAATTATAAGCTCCTTCTGTGTGTGAGGTAGAGCTATGGTGCGTTCCTCCTAGTGCCACAGTACCAGGGGTGTTGGTGCTGGATTGGAGAGCCAGCTGGGTTCTTCAAGAGTGTAGGATCTTGGTCACAGTTGCATGGCCCATATAGGAGATCTACATGGTAAGTAAGATCGTTGATCTGCAGGTGTATGTGTGTGCAAGGTCGAGGTTCACAGGTGATTAGAACCATTGCTTGATTTGCAGGTGTGCAAGGTCATACAGACAGCAACACTACAGGGAGCAGTATCAGGCAGGATCTACTTGGAGTACAGGTGTGTACTCGGATAGAGCAAGAGGAAGGCAAGGGAGTTCCTTCCATAAGTATGGTCTGTTGAATTGCAGGTTGTTGCAGATTCATGGGAGATCTACTTGAAGTACCTTGAGTACTTGTGGAGCACGTGGAGTGCTTGTGGAGTGCGTGGAGCACTTGTGGTGTGCGTGGAGCACGGGAGGTGAACACCAACTCTGTATTTGAGTTGGGTGTTGGGACCTGTGAGAGGGAGAGCTTTGGGGAGAAGAATTACTGTTCACTTGAGGCGTGGGAAACCTCTGTAAGGTGGTGGAGAAGAAGTGGCATCTTCTTTATTGTATTCTTTTCTGTATAAAGTGTTAATACAATTTGGTATTGTCTCTCATATGCTGTGTTATTCTGAATTCTAGTTACTTGGTGAATCTGGTTAATTTCCGCATATTAAGTTGCTTGGTATTAGTAATCAAATTGTGTGCTTCCGGTGTACATCCTCCCAACACCTAGGACATTATTTTTTATTTTTAGCCGCTATTTGATTACTTAGTTCAATGAATTGACATCTTCTGCAAGCTTATTATTCACTATAATAAGAATAAATATTACATTATATATTCTTCATAATATTAAGTTTATTATAAATATATATATATATTTCCAAATATCTTCTTGAAATGCCCCAAAAAAATTGCTTCATAATGACACACAAATTTTATAAGGCCTTGGATACTTTGAAATTGAGGTTAAGAATATGAAGAAGGACCAAAAGGTTATAATTCCTCTTTGGACCATATGTATACATTATTTCAACCTAGAATAATTTATTTTTCATCCACATGGACCATATGTATACATTATTTCAACCTAGAATAATTTATTTTTCATCCACATCACCTTATAGTACATTATTTTTTAATGGTTTCATATCCTCATCTAACTCCACACATAACCCATATGGTCTCTTTCTCATGTTGCACATGTTTGAAAGAGGATCCATATGGAAAAATAATTAAAACCCAATGTCAATGATGTTATGCCATAAAATATTATACAAAAATAAAATATAATCTCACATAAATATTAGGAAAAAATAAATGAAAATGTATGTGTCTTCAAGGTTGCCTTACAAAAGAGAAAAGAGGAGAAAATAAGAGACCTATGATGGTTATAATGTTATGTCCTACTTATGTTTTTGAAAATGGATAGTATGTATATTTATATGTATATATGGTTAAAAAATCATAATATAAAGAGACCTAATATGGATATAAAATCATGCATTATAATGAATAATGGGGTACATTGAAGGATGTCCCTGTGACAACCCCATTGGGTTTGACATAGATAATCACGATTTTTTTTCTTTTGAACAACTTATACTTTAAATAGATTACACCATGAGAATCTAATCAAAAATCATATAAAATACTTAAGTGTGATAATTTTAAATGAATCATACTATACCATATATCACTGATCAATATCATCATAAGAAACACATCATAGTATAAACATAGAAAGTAATTATAAATAACTAACCATGACTGGTACAATATACAACCACTATTGTCAATCCACAATAAATAGGTAATTACAAATCTTAAAATTAATGTTTTTAATAATAAATACAATATAATTTAATATGCATAAATAATATACATGGATCTATAGAGCATGAGTTCTCCAGATTCTTTAGTATCTATGGCAATCTCAAGTGTCATCTCAAAAGTAGTACTACTATGGGGAGGGAGAGCATCATCCGAGCACTTTTCCACACCAACCATAGAAAAAAAATCCCCTACACTAATCCCATCAAGGAATGGTCCTCACTTCACATATGAATAAATAGTGATGGCACAAGAATCTAGAGAGACAAGCTAGTACCCATATGCTATATGATTTATAAAACTAAACATGTGGTGTATCATAGAAAACCCATTCTATTATAAGATATCACACAAACATGTAAATCATACTCATGAAAAGAAAATATATCACTAGACATAATTTGGATAAATTTTCAAGAATAATAAATAATAGTGATCTATAGATCAGTCAAAATTAATACACACCACTTGATCGTATTGCCTTCATCTGGCATTGTGATGCTAGTATGCTAGTGAAGTCCATCTCACTCCTTACTCAGTATCAACAATGCGAGTTTGGTTAACATAATATAATAAAAATATTCATATAATTTACATCCTACTATAAATCATATAACATATAGGAGTAATAAAAAATAATACATTTATTTCATCAAACATATGAATAAATATCACATTATTATCTATCCCATACTAGAAATAATGACTATAGTTTATACCATCTAGGAAAAATATACATTTAACTATAGATTATAATTACCATAACTAGTTTCTAAACATAAAACACCCTATGATAACCCATATTATCATATTATATTGTTCTAAAACATAACTACTAATTTACTAATTTTACACATTTAATCATAATAAAGTAGTCATTATATAGGGAAACATAAACTTCTACTCAAGCAATTAGACATAACAAAGAAAGTCTTAGTTCTCATAAACATATAATATTCCATTTTAGCATTAATTATAATCTTAGGGGTTTTATGCATGCATAACTAAGGTCCTACTAACTATCATAAAGCATTCTATTCATAAAAATAACCAACACACATACTTTTAGACTGTAGTATTTTATGACATACCATAATATCATAGTTTATTGTTTATGAACATAACTAAAAAATTAAAAATAACCAATTCTAAAACTATAAGAAACAAACAACTCATAATTATAAATAATAACCCAACAAGTATGGGTTTATATTACTCGGGTAAAACCTATTTTTAAATTACATACTACTATAACTTACATGCACACATCACAATGTACTCATATATGTTATATATGACTAAACACTTGTACATATTAACACTCTCATAATATGTACTAAATATAAGTATTAAATGTTAAATATATACAAACTAATAGTAAGTCATATACTTTCTAGGGGGTCAAATAACTCACAACCAAGTTATGCCTTGTATGAACATAATTCAAAAATTATTACTCTTCTAGGAGACCATTTTCATATGGTTGCCTAAGTCCATGAATACATATGTTTTCACATAATCATACAACATAATATGTACCGTATATAATCACACAAATGATATATAAATACTAAATAACTGGTCAACTATATTTCTAAGTTAGGAACTCCATATGATTTTATCAATCGTTATACTTTCCTGATCACAAAATATATTGATAATATTTATAAGATAAGGTATTCAATAATATAATACTCATTCATAGTTTTCAACCCTATCTAAATAGAATTTCATCAAATTATACTCAAAACATACATAATTCATACATAATTTCTCAAGACTACATAAAGCATATGTTTTTAAAACACAATTAGCATTTTTCCAACTATTAGTATTCCCTACTTCTCTAAAAGTAAACTATTGTGTCTTTAACAAATATTTGACTAAGGAAAGGCATCAAGTCTATACATGAGATTTTTATTACTTTTGTAATCCTTAAATTTGACCCTATTTATCTCACATGAAAGATTTAATTCACTGTTAGAAAAGGCAATCATACATAATATATATATTTAAAAATATTGTTTTGTGTTTCCAGAATACAATATAGGCTATGGGACAACAATTATCACAAATATCAAATCAAGAGAGTGAAAAATAATCACACATAGTTTCCATTCTGAACAATTAATTTTATGCCTACTACAAAAAGGACATCATGTTTATGTATATTATGTATTATGAGAATAATTCATTAAAATCAACTTAACCCTTACCAGTCCAATTCCTCTAATGCTAGAAATTTATTAAATCATTAAATTAAATTACATTAATTGATATATTCCATTACAATACAAATTTTAAACATCATGTAACCACTTGATACTTTGATGTTTGTTACTTTTTAATGTAAGGTATCCTTATAAGAATATATAATTTTATAATATATATACACTTTTATAAAACATATCTGATTTATAAATATCGAACACCCAATATAATACATAAAAGTATCCTTGGGAATCCTTAAAATAGTGAAACATATAATATTAACTTCTCTCAGTATATATTCTTATCATCTTTATCATTATACTTATACTGTGTAAATATGATACTAATGGGAAGTATCATTAATGAATATTATATCTTACCTTCATTTTTTATAAGTAAATACTGGAAATTAGACTTACAAGTGTATAATGATAAGAGGGCATACTTTTTAATATAAATTACAAACTTTAATATCCCTAGATACTTATTTATATAGTGGGTGATAATTTATAATATCTAATGGAGTAGACATTATGTTATGTTATGAATTAATTCCATAATGATGATATTAAAAGCCTATCACCCATATATTGCCAATACTGGACTTATCAAATAGTTTGAGATTTTTTAAATATAAATCTACCTACGCCTAGAAAATAACATCATAAATATATAGAGAAGGTAACCCCTAACAATATGCTTGGAGATCTTGATGAAATTGGTTATGAATACTGGAGGTCAAGAGCTATAATTATGAATTATCGTATTTCCCTTATGAATAATCATTTTTTAAACTGTTAAACATCTAGCCAAAAGTGGGTGATTTCACTAAAGTAAGAATATTTGTGCAAGATGGTAGATGTGTATATAATCAACACTAAACATCTTCCCAAATATTAGACTCAACCAAATTAAATATACAAATTTTATCAAAATACTATGTATATATTATATACACTAAAATCACTGTTAACTAAGTTCAGATCATTATATTTATAGGTATTTTAGTCTGTAATAATATATATTTCCAAATCAATTGATGCATTTTCTTATACATCATAGGTATCATGAATTCATTATATGATTATAATAAGTTGCTATTTTATTCACTAAATCACTACATGTCTATCAAATTGTTGCTATTTTTAAATATTGACGATGTACTTTTGGAGTTTTAAAACCATTTATTAGAGGATCATTGCATTGTTTTATTGCTGAGTTAATTCATTTGGAGGCAATTCTTTTTTACTCCATAGGTATAGGAATAGTATCAGATACTTGTTTTTTTTTATATTAAGAATTTTCTTTCTTTCTGTATTCTTATTGTAGTTTGATTCTAACCATTCACACAACGTCTAACTCAATTCAAGGTGATAAATTAAAATAGATCACTTTTTTTCAAGTAAATCATAATACATATTTATACAAAAAATATTTACATATCCCAAGTCACTGTTTTAAGCCCACTAAAATCACTACAATTATATACTCATTTCAAATATGTAGATCTCTATTAAAATACTAATTATGTTTATGAATACATACTTCATATATTTCCAAACATAATATTAAAAGAAGATGAACTTAGCTAGAAGGATTACGATGATTTGATGACAGCCTATTTTTCCCACCATGTGATTTGGCTTCCTTTATTACAATGGCTAATCCTCTTTCTCTCTTCCATGCACTAGTGTCCTCCTTATCTAATGCACTGCACCCCTTTCATTCTCTTCCAAGAGTATGGTGATATCTATTTTTGAGATTTAGTTCTTTTAAAACAAACTTCTTTTCTCTTTTTTGAAGATTTTTTTTACTCCCTTATTTTATTTCTTTTCTAAATTTTTCTCTTTGTTTTTATTATTATTTTATCAATATCTTTATTTTTTGGTTTTTCCTAATTTTAAACATTCAATTTCTCTTTATTTTTATAATGTTTTTGTTTTTATTATCTTTTTTTTGCTTTTCCCTCTTAAAATATAATTTATCATATTTTACTAACTTATTTCTAATTACAATAATTAGTATATTTATTAATTAACTTAGCTTTTCAATACCATGTCGATTAAATGATAAGTCAGTTAATAAATCTAAATTTAAATCTAATTATCAAAATCAAATTTCTAAAAGCATTTAATGGTCACATGTAAATATCATAAATCTCAAAATATTAATGGTCATACACATCTATCCTGCAAGATGAATTCCAAATAACCATCTAATCTATGCTAGTAATCATGTTTAAATGACTATCTACTGCAAACTACATCAAAACACATTATACTAACCACTTTATTATGTATATAATATGTGTTAGCTATTGTGGTATATGTAGGGTTCTATCCAATTTCTTTGTCATCCTTTGACATCTCCATCTATGTCATCTTCTTTGATGATGCTCTCCCTTCATGACGCTTTGAGGGATGAGTTATCCTATGTCCACCTCACAATAAGTAGGTAGTTAGACCATAACAACCTGATATACATACATCATAAAATATAGCTAAAATTACAAATCAACATATTCGTAATGTAAACATCTAAACTACATCTAACTCATAATAATATATCATGTATCCTAAGCAATATCAAACTATCCCATAACAATATATATCTCAAAGCTTAGTAAAAATTAAGCAAATCTAAATTTGTTAACTATAAATATCCATAAATAATAAGATAGTTTTCTTGGCAAGGAATCGAGATGTAACATCCTTCCACCTAAAGCTAATCATCACCCTAGATGACTCTTATTTCAACATAAATTTTGAATTAAAAACATTGTTCAAAAAATAAATAACATGGTATAAAGTATCAAATTAAGAAAATAAATGTGGAAATTATTTGTATAACTCATTTAAATTCTCCCAAGTAGCACTATTCTCAGAGTATTAGTCCCATAAGAACCTATTCTATGATATCTCCTTATTATGAAAATAAAGTTTGTGACTATCATTTACTTTGATTGGTTCTGTCATGACCACCCCGAGGTCTAGAATTGGTAAGACAAGCCTATATAAAATTAGAACGACCACTTATATACCTTAAAGGGTCCCACATATCTTGGTGAAAGTCTCTCTATCTTCCCAAAAGGACATGAGATCATCAAAAAAACCAAAACAATGACCAGGGAGAGTTCCACAAAACCTTTCATCCCCTCTGCACATCTCTCCAACCTAAATAGTGTTTTTTTCATTTCAAACAAAAGTGTTTAAAGAACCTAGTAAGAATAATGTGTATAAGTTAATACCATCACTTCTCTATATAACTACTGATAAATATAACATGTCAATACCGCTGCTACTCTACATAGCTCTTGATAAGTATGATGATGAATAAGAACTAGAAATACTACATTTTCAATGTATATGAAATTAAGGAATAAATGTTCCATAGTATACATGCATATGGCCATACAAATAAATTTGATAAGTCCTTCTATCAATTCTTAGAGTTGATAAGTCTGTCTGTGAAATCCAAACTCAGTAACTATCGAGTCAATATAAGATTAAATAAGATCCACTCCCATCTCTTAGTAATCACATTCCTTATTCACCACTCTTCCCTTAGATCTAAATGATCTAATGATCTTAAAATTTTTAAAAGGTTAAAATATTATTAAATCCATACTAACAGATCATAGAAATCAATAATATGCTAAATAATTCTAGATGTACCAACATACATATAAGAAAAAATCGTACAATCATTCCATAATTGTATTAAGTTTACACTAGCCAAACATAACTAGTATCATAGTTCACATCTTAGCCTCTTCTATTATATTCATAGTCAATAGGAAATAATTTTAAAATTAACATAACATACAAAGTTCAAAGATCACACTATCTTTACAACTTTATAAAGAAAATAACGAGTCAATGTCTCCTTGTTTGCTTGACTAGTACACATCAAGTTAAAATTTTATGTCAACCCTTTTAGACTAACAAGATGTCCTGCACATCCTATACCCTACTCACTCCTGATGAAAGATACATAAATAACTCTTCAAATAGCATGCTTTAATAAAAAAGAGAATAATATCAATCAAATCAAGGGTATATAATAATATAATAGTTATAATTAAATTATAATTATTAATCTAGAATTAATATATAATTCAAGGTTCATCAGTCCATGTGGTCTAAGTTCATAAGTGAGGATAAAGTAGCGACTCTAAAAGTCATAAGTGGAAAGTAGAGAGCTAAAATCTCAAAAAAAAACTCTTAAATACCCTCACATGGTAAAAATAAAACACCACAACCCAAGTTGCCAAATCGCTACCCACTTACCAATCTTGTATGAGTAGTATCATAACCTACTTCCAAAACTGGAAGAAAAATTCTAGCCACATAGATGCATCAATCCATTCCATTTATACAAATTCTCTATCAACAAGAATTAGAAGACACTATCCATGAACTCCAAGGAATATGGTACAAAACAAAATTTTAGAAATAAGTTTCAACATTATGAAAATAGGAATCCTCTCATGGGCTTATACTGATGTCAAAAGGTGAGAGAACAATAACTCTCCTCTAAACTAGCTGACACTTCTTACTAATCCACATACACATCTGGGGTTTCTATATATAAGCAAAATCCTAACACATATGAATCCTCAACAAAGACATCTACACTTTACTATAAGAAAATTCCCACCATCCTAGGTGGTGCCAAAGTAAAATGGTATTATAATATTTCCCACTCCTAGGATTAGTGTACTTATAAGACATAAAAATAATGCCCATATACTTAAGTGAGATGCATCCCATGCTTTTTAAACAATCACAACACAAAACACCAATGTCAAAGGTGACTTGATTACCAATAAATATGTAATCATACTCAAGGTGTTTTAAGTGATCAAATATATGGTAGGATTATCTTGTTAACAACTCATAAACTATGATATGTACTCACCTACCCAAACCTCGTATACAACCATCATCATTGAGACACTTGATAAACCAACCCTTAACAACTATAAGAGGATACAAATACTCTTAAGGTACACACTCAATGTACCACACACATTTCAATATTATCCTTTATATTAAACATAAAGATACAAAAATTCCAATGGACTCATTAGGTCTTAGAGTTTGAGCCACAACTTTGACACTGCATGTAACAACCCCACTAGGTTTGACATAGATAATCATGATTTTTTTTCAAACAACATATACTTTAAATAAATTACACCATGAGAATCTAATAAAAAATAATATAAGATATTTAAGTGTGATAACTATAAATGAATCGTATTGCACCATACATCATTGATGAATATCATCATAATAAGCACATCATAGTACAAACATAGAAAGTAATTACAAATATACAACCATGACTATTACAATATATAGCCACTACTATCAATCCATAATAAATAGGTAATTCTTCATGATAATGTTTTAAGTAATAAATTAAATATAATAAAATGTACATAAATAAGATACATGGTTCCCTGAAGCATGACTTCCCTAGACTCTCCAGTATTTGTGACAATCTCAAGTGTCATCTCAAAAGTAGTATTGTTGTGGGAAGGGAGAGCATCATCTGAGTACTTTTTCATACCAACCATGGACCAATTATCCCCCATACTAATCCCATTAACTAATGTCCCTCCCTTCATAGATGAATATATAATGATGGCATGAGAATCCAAAGAGACAAGATAATATCCATGTGTTGTATGATTTATAAAACTAAGCATGTAATGTATCATAAAAAACCCATTCTATTGTAATATATCGCACAAACATGTAAGTCATACTCATGAAATTAAAATGTCTCACTAAACATACTTTGGCCAAATTTTTCAAGAATAATAAATAATAGTGATCTATAGATCAGTCAAAACTCATACACATCATTTGATTAGATTGCCTTCATCTGGTATTGTGATGATAGTAAGTTAGTGAATTCTGTATCACTCCTTATTTAGTATCAACAATGTGAGATTGGTTAACATAATATAACTAAAATATTTATAAAATTTACATCCTACTAGCAATCATATCACATAACATGCTAAGTATAGGAGTAATTACAAATCACACATTTATTTCATCAAATATATGAATGAATCTCACATTATTATCTATTCTATACTATAAATGATGACTAAAATTTATATCATCTAGATAAAATACACATTTAACTACAAATTCTAATTACCATAATTATTTTCTAACATACTACACCCTATGATAACCCATATTATCATAGCCTAGTGTTCTAGGACATAACTACTAATTTTACACATTCAATCATAATAAAATATTCATAATACAAAGAAACATAAGCTTTTATTTAAGCAACTAGACATAACAAAGAAAGTCTTAGTTGTAAAAAATATATAATATTATATTTTAGCATTTACTATACTCTCAGGGGTTGTATGCATATATAACTAAAGTCCTACTAATTATCATAAAATATTCTATTCATAAAAATAACCAAGACACATACTTTTACACTGTAGTATTCTATGACATCCCATAATATCATAGTTAATTATTTATGAACATAACTACACAATTATGAATAACCAATTCTATAATTTTAAGAAATAAATGACTCATAATTATAAATAATAAACAAGCATGGGTTTATACCACCCAGGTAGATCCTATGTTTAAATTACATACTACTATAACTTATAGGCACACATCATGATGTATTATTATATGCTATATATGACTAAACACTTATACATATTAACACTCTCATAATATATATTGTACACAAGTATTCAATGTTGAATATATATAAACTTACACTCATTCATAGCCTTTCCAAGGAATCAAATAACTCACAACTAAGTTATACCTCATATGAACATAATTCAACAATTTATTACTCTTCTAGGAGATTGTTTTCATATGGTTGCCTAAGCACATGAATACATATGTTTTTTCATAATCATACAACATAATATGTATCATATATAAGCACACAAATGATATATAAATACTATATCACTGGTCAACTATATTTCTAAGTCAAGAATTCCATCTAATTTTATCAATCGTTATACTTTCTTAATCACAATATATATTGATGATCTTTATAAGATAAGGGATTCAATAATATAATACTCCATAATTTTTAACCCTATTTAAATAGAATTTCATCCATTTATACTCAAGGCATACATAATTCATACACAAGTTTTGAAGACTACATAAAGCACATGTTTTTAATACACAATTACCATTTTTCCAACTAAAAATATTCTGCATTTCTCTAAAAGTAAACTATTGTGTCTTTAACAAATATTTTATTGAGAAAGGGCATCAAGTCTATACAGGATATTTTCCTTACTTTCATAAGCCTTAACTTTGACCCTCTTTATCCTACATGAATGATTTAATTCAATGTTAGAAAAGACAATCATATATATATATATATCTTGTTTTATGTTTTTGGAATACAATATAGGCTATATGACAACAATTAACACAAATATCAAATTGAGAGAGTGAAGAACAATCACACATAGTTTCCTTTCTGAACAATTATTTTTCTGCCTAGTACACGAAGGACATCCTGTTTATGTATATTATATATTATGAGAGTAATTCACTAAAATCAACTTGACCCTTACTAGTCCAATTCCTCTAATGCTAAGAATTTATTAAATCATTAAAGTAAATTACATTAATTCATATATTCCATTGGAACACAAATCTCAAACATCATGTAACCACATAATACTTTGATGTTTGTTACTTTTTAATATCAAGTATCCTTTTATATATATATATATATATATATATATATATATATATATATATATATATATATATATATATATATATATATATATAAATAAGTATTAAACACCAAGTATATTACATAAAAGTATCCTTAAAATAGTGAAGCATATAATATTAACAACTTCTCTTAGTATATAGTCTTATCCTCTTTATCATTATACTTATACTGGGTGAATATGATACTAATGGGAAGTATCATTAGTGAATATTATATCTTACCTTCATCTTTTATAAGTAAATACTAGAAATCAGACTTAAAAGTGTATAATGATAAGAGGACATACTTTTTAATATAACTTACAAATTTTAATATCCCCAGATACTTATTTATATAGTGGGCAATAATTTATAATATATAATGGACTATACATTACATTATGTTGTGGCTTAATTTCGTACTTATGATATTAAAAAACATATCACCCATATATTTCCAATACTGGACTTATCAAATAGTCAAATATAAATCTACCTATGCCTAAAAATTAACATCATAAATATATGGAGAAGGTAACCCCTAAAAATACTCTTGGAGATCTTGATAAAATTGGTTATGAATATTGGAGGTTAAGAGCTATAATTATGAATCACCATATTTCCCTTATGAATAATCATTATTTAGATTGTTAAATATCTAGCCAAAAGTGGGTGATTTCACTAAAGTAAGGTGCTTTGTGCAAGTTGGTGGATGTGTATACAACCAACACTAAACAACTTCCCAAATATTAGACTCAACCTGATTAAATATACAAAGTTTATCATAACACTATGTATATATTATATACACTATAAAATCACTATTAACTAAGTTTAGATCTCTGTACTTACAGGTATTTTAGTCTACAATAATATATATTTCCAAATCATTCGATGTATTTTCTTATACATCACAAGTATCATGAATTCACTACATGATTTTAATAAATCACTATTTTATTCACTAAATCGCTGCATGACTATAAAATAAGTCACTGTTTTTAAATATTGGTGATTTACTTTTGGAGTTTTAAAACCATTTACTAGAGGATTACTACATTGTTTTATTGTTGAGTTAATTAATTTGGATGCAATTAATTTTTAATCCATTGGTATAGGAATAGTATCAAATACTTAATTTTTTATATTAAGACTTTTTTTTATTTTCGTATTCATTTTGTAGTTCAATTCTGATAATTCACATGTCTAACTCAATTTAGACTGATAAATTAAAACAAATCAATTTTTTTCAAGTAAAACGTAATACATATTTATACAACAAATATTTACATATCCGAAGTCAATATTTCAATTCCACTAAAATCATAACAATTATATACTCATTGAAAAATAATATGCTACCTCTTTTATATATTGATCTCTATTAAAATACTAATTGTGTTTATGAATACATATTACATATATTTCAAGATAGAATGTTAAAAGAAGATGAAATTAGATGGAAGGATTATGATGGGTCTATGGTAGCCTATTTTTCCCACCATGCACTTTGGCTTATTTTATTACAATGGATGATCCTCTTTTTCTCTTCTGCACTCTAGTGTCCTCCTTCTCTACTACGCTACACCCCATTTGTTTTCTTCCAGGTTTATGGTGCTATCTATTTTTAAGATTTATTTCTTTTAAAATAGACTTCTTTTCTCTTTTTAGAAGATTCTTTTTGTTTTACTCCCTTATTTTATTTTTTCCTAAAAAATTCTCTTTATTTTTATTATTATTTTATCAATATATTTATTTTATTTTTTCCTAATTTTAAACATTCCATTTATATTTATTTTTAATTATTTTTGATTTTTTTTTGCTTTTCCCTCTTAAAATATAATGTATCATATTTTACTAACTTATCGCTAATTACAATAATTATTATATTTGCTAATTAACTTAGCTTTTCAATATCATGTCGGTTACATAAGTCAATCAAAAAATCTGAATTCAAATCTAATTATTAAAATCATATTTCTAAAAGTGTTTAATGATCACACACATGAATCTCATAATTCTCAAAATATTAATGGTCACACACACCTATCCCGTAATATGAATTCCAAATAACCATATAAACTATGCTAACAACCATGTTTAAATGACTATCAACTACAAATTGCATCAAAACACATTATACTAACCACTTTATTATTCATCTAACATGTGCTAGCTATTATGGTGTGTGTAGGGTTCTAGCCAATTTTTTTTGTCATCGTCTAACATCTCTATATACATCACCCTCTCCATGATGCTCTCCCTCCATCACGCTTTAAGGGATGAGTTTCCATGCATCCACCTCATAATAAGTAGGTAGTTAGATCATAACAACCTGATATACATACATCATAAAATATAACTAAAATTACAAAACAACATGTTTGTAATTTAAACATATACACTATAGCTAACTCATAATAATGTATCATGTAACCTAAGCAATATCAAACCATCCCATAACAACATATATCTCAAAACTTACTTAAAAATAACTAAATCCAAAAATTTCAACTATAAATATCCATGAATAATTAGATAGTTTAGTTTGTGAGGAATCGAAATGTAACAGTCCCAATTTTACAATTTTACAAATGTAACCTAAGATCATAGTAAATTACAAATGTCAACCATAAACTTACAAAAAATGTAAACATAAGTGTGTTTAAAAATAAATTAGTCAATGTTGTTATGATATAATGATATTAAGGTGAAATCTATATTATAATATGACTGACTAAAATACAACAAATAACTCTATTGAGCATGTGGTAAGGCTAAGTTTTAATATTGCATATAAGTCCACTTTTTGAAACCTTTACAAAAAAGAACCCTACTCATTAGACCCCCCTCTTATCCAAAAAGTGTAATAGACAAATTATAGTGTTGAGATGTTAAGTGATGAGGTGGCCAAAGAAGAATGTGATGGATTGGGAAATACAATCCCATCCTCACATGATGGAGGAATATTGACATAAATTGACACATGTGGAATGGAAAAAGAAACTATCCATATCACTTCCAACATCCAAGGTTAATTAAACTTATTTTCCCTCATTTAATTTTTATCTTAGGAGATATTTTACCACAATTCCTTCACACATCAACCTTGCTAAAAATATCTCATGAAACCTATCTTATTTTTAATTTCCTAAATAATGTGTTTAATATTTTTACTCATTGCCTAAAAACTAATGTTTTAACCTCTTTGTTCTTGACAAAAATCCCTGCTTCATTATTGATGCAAAAGCATTAGGGAGAAGACTCAGTTATCAACATATTTTGATTCCTAATCTAAATTATCATTGTTCTTGTATGATTTGATCTTTAATGTTCCATGTCTAATTCACTCTTTCTCTTAGTTCCTTGGGATTTGAAATCCTTTTGAGTAAATTCCTTATTTTTTATTAGTCTTCAAAATAAGTCTTCATGAGCAATAATCCTCTTGAATGAAATTCATATTCACTTTCTATCTTATTCTATCCATTTATCTTTGATTCTTGCTTTTGTGTTTGTACTAGGTCACCATACCATAGGTCTCAAGGATAAAATTTAGAACTAATATTCAAAGGACCATTATTATTGTTTATATGGTATTAAAGGATCTCATCATACACGTACATTTATATGTAGAATAATCACATACACTTTACTACTCTTTCCTATCTCTCAAAGTCACAATGCACATTCAAAGCTTGTAGCCCTTCCTTAAGAAAATTTCCTTTGTTTGACCAAAATATGATTCTTATCAAGATATAATCACATTTTCAAGCTTCATGTATTTCCTTTAAGGTGTGCATAAATTTTCATGACCTATTTCTTTCTCTAGCTATCACCTTCTTTGCAAATCCACTCCCTTTTAGGCCTATTCTAAGACCACTGTGCCAAACCCATACTTGTACAGTCTTTTGTTTCCAAAATCTGTCACTCATTTTTGGAACAACATATGAGCTATTTTGGTCTTGTAGGCCAAAATCCTCTCTTCCCTTCTCAAAAATTGTTCTAAGCATTCAAATTCTTCATTATTCAAGCTTTTTTAGCTAAGGGACTAGTAGGGTCAACAGGTTCAATGACTTCAACAGGCGAGTTCTCACAAAGGAATAAGTTCCTAACACTTAGGAAATTTCAAGATTGGTTCAATGCCTCAGTTCAACCAAAAATGTTCATCGGTAAGATCCAAAGAAAGGATTGAACCATTGAACCATTGAAACCCACTTCCAAAAAGGTTCAAAGGTTCAACGGGTTCAAAGGTTCAACAACATTAGTAATTTTAAAGAACTTAAGCGCTTCGGCAACAGTTCAAAGTTCAACCACTTCAACAAGCTCAATGACTTTGAAAGACTTAGAAAAAAAGGATGCTTCAAAGAACAAAGGAATGGACCATTGAACCATTGAACCTTGAACCAAAATGGTTCAACGGGTTCAATGGGTTCAACGGGTTCGAAAAGATCAAAAGACTTAGAAGAAAAGAAGGATTCAAACACAAGATTGAACCATTAAACCAAAGTTGGTTCAATCAATCAGTTCAATTGGTCAGTTCAAAGGAGTGCCCCAAAGCTGAAAGGGCCAGTGCCCTTGCAGAGGGTAGTGAACAAAAGGCAGGTGCCCTTGTGGAGGGTAGGGAACATTTGCTCAAAGATCAAAGAGAAGGCCGAAAGGGAAGATTTACTTTAGAATTTTTGTCTGAGAAAATTACCAAGTAAAGGAACTAAAAGAATTCCTTTGGAAAGATTTTTTGTGAAAGAATTTCAAAAAGGAAATTCCTTCAGACATTTTGATCGAAGGAATGATTAAAGCCTGACGGAAAAGTGGCTAAGGCAAGGAAAGATTTCCTTCAGATAAATTATTTGAAGGAATTCCTTCAGACATTTTGTCTGAAGGAATTAGAGCCTGAAGGTTGCCCGAAGGATCTTGAAGGGTAGGTACCCTTGCAGAGGGCTCCCAATAACTAGAAAATGGACCTTTCTCAAAGCTTGAAGGGACACCTTCCCTTTGGGGTGTTCCAAAGACATAAATCCAAAGGAATTTCAAGGCTTCAAAGAGACTTAGAAAAATAAAAGAAGAAATGGAAATAAAAGAAGAAATGGAACAAAGGATGAACTAATGAACTGATTGAACCTTGAAATAAAAGATTTCAAAGTTCAATAGTTCAAGGGTTCAACGGTTCAAAGGAAGCTCCAAACAAAGGAAAGAAGCAGAAGATTCTAGAGACCAGTTCAAAGAGATGGTTCAACCAAATAGCAAAGAAGTGAATGAACCAAGGAAGTGATGAAACAAAGGAACTGATAAAGATTGCCTTAAATGTTGAACCATTGAACCAATGAAATTTCAAAGGTTCAAAGGTTCATGGTCCAATATGGTTCAAAAAACTAGCAATCATTGACGTCCCCACGGATGTCAAATTTAAGGTAATGGAATATCCATTAATTTTCAAATATAAAGCGGAACTCAAAGGATGAACCAAGTGACCAGCTGAGGAAGATAGCCCAAGAGCTCTAATTGCTACAGGGAAGAGAGAAAAATACAAAAAGATCAAAAATATCTACAAGGGAGTTATTTCCAGTAGGTGAAACAGTCCACCAAGTAGTCATCTGAGCACACCAAATCAAGGATGTGACCTATTTTCATTCCATGAAGTAAAGGCAAAGTGTAAGAATGCACAAATAAGAAGGAAAGGACCAGGTGACCTATACTTTGGAAGAGACATATGAGATGAATTAGCATGCCACAGTTAAGGTTGATGCACTGTTCCAAGCATGGCCCTTTGATAGAATTGAAAATGCATTCAAGGTATTGAATGTAGCATGGGCCATTCCATGGAACATAGCGCCAAGCCTTTCTTGGCTGGTATATATTGTAATATTTTGTTTTATGTAAGGGAGATCTTTCCATTATAGAAGCAAAACTCTGCCAAAATTGAAAGGTGATTACTGAGACTTTGAGCTCAGGTTATCAATCATATTTCTTTATTTGAATGAGAAAGCAAGTTACTTTCAGACTTTGTGCTATTATAGATTGTGTCATTTTAGGAGATTGTTCTTATATCTATTTCCTAAATTCATTCTTGTCCATTTTATTGAAATAAGTAGAACTAGTGGAAGTAATCAGGAAAGTGTCCTAAAGCCAACTGTGGAGAGACTTTGTGCTACCACAATTTCCTTTAGTGTGTTTGTCTTTTTTTTAAATTTCTGTATAAAGGACCTTGGGATGACTTTATGCCCTCATTGTCCTTCATATCTCACTCTTGGGAAATCAAGGTGGAGACTTTGTGCTACATCTCAGTCTGCTGGTTACTATGCCCCTTTGTTACCAGTTACTTATCACTACCTGAAATAACTACTATTTCCTGTAAGACCACTTCTGAAAGAAGAGAAGTGCCTTTAGTATTATCACCAAGATTTATCCTTTATCTATAAACATCATATTTGAAAAAAGAGAGATGGATAGTGTAATCCTACCCCTGAGTGTTATTTTTTGCTTATATATATAGTATATAGCTCCTCATATTTATAGGGAACCTCCCCTTGATGAGAAGAGAGATTTGTCCACCTCTGATGTGGTAAAACTACATATTTGGCTGACCAATCTCACTATAATGTGGTTGAAGAGACCTATTTTACTCATCAATTAGTTGGTGACAAAATATTCACCCAACAATTTTTGGCAACTCTGCTGGGGAAGAGCACGTAGTTTGAAGCCTCAAGCTTCAAGCTGAAGTAGGGCCAGTTCTTTTCCATTTTTATTCTACAATTTGGCAACTCCATGCTATACTAGAAGCTAGAGAGACCAAGGTGTTGTTAACCCTATTTTTGAATTGGTGCATCAGGGTAATTTCGATTTGTTCCCTCCAAAAATTCAAGTTCAATGATTCAAGAGTGTTCCTCCTACCCATACCAAATCACCAACACAAGGCAGAGCTTCTTTTTCTATTATTAGCAGAGCTTTGCCTATACATACTCTACCCAAATTTTTTATCCCCCTTTTCTATAATCAAATCATGGTAGTTCAAGGCCCCTGGGGTAACTCTTTTGGCCCACTCAACTTAACGCCACTTCTACATGAGCTTCCACACAGTTTAAGGAAGAATTTCCCCAAATTCTTTGGTGATGGGAGAGTTCATCCTGATGAACATATTAATACCTTCAACATAGCATGTGGTGTGATAGGTGTGGAGTATGAGGATGTAGTAGTCAAGCTATTTATGGAAACATTGCAAGGGGCTGCTATAGATTGGTTCTACCATCTATAGGCCCAAACTGTGACCGATTGGAACACTCTTAAAACTAAATTTGAAGCCAGGTTCAAGCCTGTAGAAGATGCACATGCCTTTTTGGCCCAGCTCACACAGATGAAAAAGGAACCTCATGAACCTATGAGGGACTTCATTGCCGAATTTGACAAGTTGAGGAACATGATTCCTACAATTGCTCAGCCAACACCTGAGAACTTTAAATGCTTCTTCATCAACTCACAGTTACCTGAAGTGAGTTTTCTACTAAAATGAGCTAGCCACATAGACCTTACTACTAATCAGGATTTGGCTACTAAGGTAGAGGATGCCCTTATCTTTTCAAGAAAGATAAGGAGAGATCTTAATAGAGGTAAATCCTCTTCATCTTCTGAATACTCACCTACAATCACCACTAATCCAATGGTACAAAAGCTGGCAAACAAGTTACTAACTCTTAGAAAGCAAATGTGTAAGGGATGTCATCTACTCCATACATAGATATACCAAGGAGGACATTCCCCAATCAATCATACCAAGGCCATGCTACCAGGAATTAAGGGCAACCAAATTATCTTCCTCCCCCTCAGGGGAAATTGGCCATTAAAGCAATTCTGGCCAATTCAACAGTCATATATCTTTAAGCAGAATTAGATTTCTCCTTCCAGCTTAAGTTAAACCTAGAAGATGATGCTAATATCTTCACAGAGGGATAAGAAGAATTAGCTGGCAACTCCAACATTAGTTTCCTAAATTACCAGGATGAACCCAAAAGTGAAGGCAAAATAGTTGATAGAACATACACTGTATTCACCCGGTCTAAGAACCAGTTAGCCCAGCAAGCTGATATAGAAAAGATAGAGGAGTGACCTCAACCTACAATTTCAATTTCTAAATGAGGAACTACTCTGCCTTTCCAGCCAAAGGACTCAGTGATTGCTAAAAAGGTAAATACATCAAGCACTCCATATTCAACTTCAAATTTGTAGACCAGTCCTCCCCCTCCTAAAAACCAAAAGGATGAACTCCCATCCTTTGTTCCTAGTCCATTTTAGACATTTGACATAATTGACCATATAAAGAAAACCAAAATTCAAATGTCTAAATTTGAATTTCTGCAATCCAACCCTGAGTAGTTAGATAAGTTGGTTCAATGTGTAAAGAACCAAGCCATCTCTGTAGGACAAGTAATTTTGAAGGTAACTCATGATCCCCCCAAGAACACATCCACCAAGAATAACCTTGTCATTACTCCTCCTGCTGCTTCTGAGAGGACTAAACCATTTTATGTCTCCCTGCTGATAAATGGACACCAACTAAATAATTGCATCACAGATTCTAGTGCATTTGACAATGTCATGCCTGCCAATGTGGTAGAATCACTTGGTCTCACACTGAACAAGACATTAGGGAGATGTTTCTCCATGGAAAATAAACAAGTGCCACTACTAAGACAAATCAAGGATGCCTAATTTGCATTTGTAGCATTCATAGACAAGAGAATTAAGATGACTATCCTGGTGGCCGATGTCTCAACATCATATGGCATCCTTCTTGGGAAAAATTTCTGCAAGGATGTTGGTGGAAAATTAAGCATGGACCTATCTGAGGTGAGGATCCCAGTCAAAAGTGTTATGCAGAGTTACTCCTTGAAAAGGAAGCAAAATACGTGGTCACTCAAACATCAACGCCTAAAGCTCAAATTTTTTTTGAGTCTTCAGGCATGGGTAATTACTTTTTATCCATGAAGGAATTCCATGAGACATCTGATGAAATTCTCAAATGTGTCAACCTAAAAATTAGTTCAGATGGAATAGCAGAAGGATTGGTGGAGCACGGTGTGAGTATAGAAGAATCTCCCCCTCCAAGTGAAGAAAAATCTAAGGAAAAATCAGTGTCTAATGAGGTATGAATTTTGGAATTCGATGGCAGTTGCTCCTCTACCAGTTTAGGAGCTAGGATTGTGTTGATATCTCCTCAAGGAGATGTTTTTCCTTCTTCATACAAGTTACAATTTAGCATCACCAAAAACACAACTGATATGAATCTCTATTGCTTGGATTGAAGGCTACTCGAGACAAAGGCATCACACTCTTTCATGCCAAAGGAGATGCTAAACTGGTGGTTTGTCAGGTAAGGAACCTGTATCAAACCAAAAATGAGAGATTGTGCCACTACTGAAATCTAGTCTAGGATCAAATTGAAAGCTTTGATGCTTTCATCATCTCTGCCATACCCAAGGAATTCAATGACCAAGCTGATGCACTGGCTATTTCAGCAACTCTCTTGGTTCCTCACCCTAATTTTAAGGGAGATAGGTACACTATTAAACTAGTATTTTGACCAAGTGTGCCTGACAATGCCAATCATTGGTAAGTGTTCAATGGTGACAACCAAATAATTGCCTTTTTGGAGCAAAAAGATAGCTTTGAACAACTTCATTTCGAAGGTAGTGAGCCTTAGAAGCTTGAACTAGCCCCTGAATCAAGTGCAGACGTAGGTGAAGAATTCCAGCAACTTAAAGGAAATAAAATCCCAAAAGGCTTGGTTTCTTTTGAGAACTTGTTTGACAAACATGACATGTCCATCAAATAGTAGCAAACAAATTCAAGCTGCTCCCAGGAGTTTGATCAAATAATTCTGGGTACCAAATAAAATCCCAAGATGGTGAACATTGGGAAGTGCTGCACTCCAGAAGAAAGGTTCAAATTTGCTACTCTACTCCACTAGTACATGGATGTCCTAGCATACTCCTATGATGATTTGAAGTCGCTCAGGCTTGATGAAATTTGCCATGAAATTCCTCTCAAGGATGATTCAGTGTCGTACAAGCAAAAATCTAGGTAGTACAATCCAAAGATATTAAGTACTATTCTATCTGAATTACAAAAAATGCTGAATGCTAGGATAATTTTCCCAATCCATCATTCCACATGGATTGCAAACATAGTACCTGTGAGAAAAAAGAATGACAAAATTCACCTCTATGTGGACTTCAAAAATATGAATCAATCCTCCTTAAAGGATAACTATCCTCTACCTATCATGGATCAAGTTCTTCAGATGGTGACCAGTTCAGAGATGTTATCAATGCTAGGCAGATTCTCAGGATATAATCAAGTTGAAGTTGGTGAAGTAGACCAACATGAGACTACCTTCACCACACCTTGGGGCACCTTTGCCTATCAAAGAATGCCATTTGGCCTGATAAATTATATTGCCACTTTTTAGAGAGAAATGGACCTTACTTTCAAAGATGAAATCGGTAAGTTCATTATAGTGTACTTGGATGATTTAATAGTCTTTTCCAAGCATCATCTTGATCATGTGCACCATTTGCATCAAGTGCTGGAATGATGCTGCCAGAATGGCATTTCTTTAAATCCCATGAAGTATATTTTTGGAGTAATAGAAGGAAAAATTCTCAGGCACATTGTATCCTGAGAAGGTATAAAGATTGACTCAGACAGAGTCAAGTCCATTCAGGAACGTACTCTGCCCACAAGTAAGGCTACAGTTCACTCTTTCTTTGAAAAAGTGAATTTTTTATGAAGGTTCATCCTCGAGTTCACTAAGAAGACTCACCATATTTTGAACATGATGAAAGGAAAGGCCACTTTCAATTAGACTAAAGAAGTCAAATTGGCATTTCGAGATATTAAGACAGCTATTGCCCACGCCCCAATTCTAGTTTGTCCAGATTATACCAAGGATTTCATAGTTTATAGTTATGCTTCTGATCACACACTTTCAACAATCCTGGTTCAACAAAATGAAGAAGGCATGGAATCTCCCATATCCTTCATGAGCTATCCTCTCAAATCTCATGAGCTGAAGTATTCAAACATGGAGAATCATGCTTATGCAATGGTAAAGATAGTGAAGCATTTCCACTTTTACATCTTGAATTCACACACTACTGCACTAGTTCCTGACACCATAGTCAAATCCATATTAACTCAGTAGGAGTTTGGAATAAAAAGAGGCAATTGGATTGCTAAAATCTAGGATTTTGATCTAGTCATCAAACCAATGAAGCTGGTGAGGGGAAGGGGCCTATGCCAATTGATTGCTAACAATAAACCATAAGAAACAGAGCATGGAGAAGAAGAAATTGAAGACACACCAATAATCCTCTTTATCTCCACCATGAATGAGTGGTATTCAAATATTGCTCATTTCCTTACTTATGGTGAGTGTCCTACTTACCTGTTTCATAAAGAAAGGAGGATTATCAAGTTAAAAGCTGTCAATTTTGTCATGTGGGACAACGGGCTGTCTAAGAGGAGCCTTGATGAAGTGTTCCTTCATTGCGTGGATAAAGAGCAATAGAACCAACTTTTGAAGTCCTTCTATAATCTTGCCTGTGGAGGACATTTTTCTACTCCTGTAACTGCCGATAAGATTCTATGAGCTAGGTATTACTGGCCTACTCTATTTCAAGATGCATATAAATGGGTACAAAGATGTGAACTATGCCAACAGTTCATTGGAAGACCCAAATTGGTTGCTCTGCCTCTTAAGCCAGTGGTGATAGAAGAGCCATTTTAGCAATAGGGAATCAATTTCATTGGTGCTATAAACCCATCTTCAAGTGCTGGACATGATTATGTCCTCGCAGCCACATATTACTTCACCAAATGGGTGAAAGCTATTCCAACCAAGCATGCTACTTTAGAAGTAGTGTGTGATTTCCTTAAGGAGAACATCATTTCCAAGTTTGGGGTCCCAACCAAGATTGTCATAGACAATGCAGCTTGTTTCTCTTCCCAAGAAATTACTCAGTTCTATTTTTACTATGGGATTACCCTCTCCCACTCTTCTGATTATTTTCCACAAGAGAATGGCCAAGCTAAATAAAGCAACAAGAACTTGGTGACTATCATCAAGAAGCTCATATATGGCAACCAACAAACATGGCATAAATCATTGGTTGATGCTTTACGGGTAGACAGAATTACACCCAAAAGGGTAATTGGTATGTCACCTTTCTAACTTCTTTATGGTCTCAATGCTGATATACCAATCACCCTGGAATTCCCAGCATTGAAATTGGCTAAGGCAGTCGAAGATCAAACATATGAAAGATCCATTGATAAGAGGATTATGTGCTTGACTGAGTTGGATGAGCAGTGAACTATGGTGGTGGACTGAATAATTGCACATCAAAGTCTAGTGAAGAAGCTCTTCAAATAAAAAGCAAAAACTCATGATTTACAGATTGAAGATTAAGTATTGTTGTGGGAGAAGAGAAGAGAACCAAAGGGAATGCATGGTAAATTTGATTCCCTTTAGAGAGGCCCATTTACTATCCATCATCTCAATGGTGAAAATAATTTTTTGTTGAAATATCAAGATGGCATGCTTTTTTCTCTGCCTCATAATGGGCAACATCTGAAGCACTTCAATTCTTGAAGTATCAGATAAGATCACCTGTACATATGTATATTTGTATAGTCTTTAGTTCTATTTTGTGTTGTTCATTTTCATTTTTTGGTGCCTTTATTTTTGGGTAACATGACTCCGTAGCCCAATGGCATACTTAAAGGCACTAGAAATTCTAGTTTCTACTCCCCTCTGTTGTTCCAAGTTTTCAATTGAAGGAAGTTCCCCAATTGGAGCTAGCTATTATTCCCAAAATTTGTCACTCATTTTTGGGACAACATATGAGCTATTTTGGTCCTACAGGCCAAAATCCTCTCTTCCCTTCTCAAAAATTGTTCTGAGCATTCAAATTTTTCATTATTCAAGATTTTTCAGCTATGGGACTAGCAGGTTCAATAGGTTCAATGGCTTCAACAGGTGAGTTCTCACAAAGGAACAAGTTCCCAACACTTAAGAAATTTCAAGATTGGTTTAATGCCTCAGTTCAACCAAAAATGTTCATCGGCAAGCTCTAAAGAAAGGATTGAACCATTGAACCATTGCACCCCACTTCCAAAAAGGTTTAAAGGTTCAACGGGTTCAAAGGTTCAGCGACCTCGGCAAGCTTAAAGAAGTTAAGCACTTCAGTAGAAGTTCAAAGTTCAACCACTTCAACAAGTTCAATGGCTTTGAAAGACTTAGAAGAAAAAGAGGCTTCGAAGAACAAAGGAATGAACCATTAAACCGTTGAACCTTAAACCAAAATGGTTCAACAGGTTCAATGGGTTTGAAGAGATCAAAAGACTTAGAAGAAAAGAAGGCTTCAAACACAAGATTAAACCATTGAACCATTGAACCAAAGTTAGTTCAATTGGTCGGTTCAATTAGTTAGTTCAAAGGAGTGCCCCAGAGCTGAAAGGACCAGTGCCCTTGCAGAGGGCAGTGAACAAAAGGTAGGTGCCCTTGTGGAGGGTAGGGAACATTTGCTCAAAAATCAAAGAGAAGGCTGAAAGGGAAGATTTCTTTCAAACTTTTTGTCTGAGGAAATGACCAAGTAAAGGAACTAAAAGAATTCCTTCAGAAAGATTTTTTGCAGAAGAATTTCATAAAGGCAATTCCTTAGGACAATTTTTTTGAAGGAATTCCTTTGAACATTTTGCCTGAAGGAATGATTAAAAGCTTGACAAAAAAGTGGCTAAGGCAAGGAAAGATTTTCTTTGGACAAATTGTCTAAAGGAATTGGAGCCCGAAGCCCCCCCAAGGGAATTGGAGCCTGAAGGCTGCTCGAAGGATCCCTAAGGGTAGGTACACTTGCAGAGGGCTCCTAGTAACCAAAAAATGGACCTTTCTCAAAGCTTGAAGGGACACCTTCCCTTCGGGGTGTTCCAAAGACATAAAGCCAAAGGAATTTCAAGGCTTCAAAGAGACTTAGAAAAATAAAGGAAGCAATGGAACAAAGGATGAACCAATGAACCGATTGAACCTTGAACCAAAAGAGTTTAAAGTTTAATAGTTCATAGGTTCAATGGTTCAAAGGAAGCTCGAGACAAAGGAAAGAAGTAGAAGATTCCAGAGACCAGTTCAAAGAGATGGTTCAACCAAAGAGCAAAGAAGCGAATGAACCAAGGAAGTGATGAAACAAAGGAACTGATAAAGATCACCTTAAATGTTGAACCATTGAACTAATGAACCTTTAAAGGTTTATTGTCCAATATGGTTCAACAACCAACAACCATTGACGTCCCCATGGATGTCAAATTTAAGGTAATGAAATATCTGTTAATTTTCAAATATAAAGTGGAAATCGAAGGATGAACCAAGTGACCAGCTGAGGAAGATAGCTCAAGAGCTCCAATTGCTATAGGGAAGAGAGAAAAATACAAAAAGATTAGAAATATCTACAAGGGAGTTATTTCTAGTAGGTGAAACAATCCACCAAGTAGTCATCTGAGCACACCAAATCAAGGACATGACCTATTTTTCTTCCATGAAGTAAAGGCAAAGTGGATAGATACACAAATAAGAAGGAAAGGACCAAGTGACCTATACTTTGGAGGAGACATATGAGATGAATTGACATGCCATAGTTAAGGATGATGCACTACTCCAAGCATGGCCCTTTGATAGAATTGAAAATGCATTTAAGGCATTGAACGCAACATTGGCCATTCTATGGAACAAAGTGCCAAGCCTTTCTTGGCTGCTATATATTGTAATCTCTTATTTTATGCAAGGGAGATCTTTCCATTATAGAAGCAAAACTCTGCCAAAATTGAAAGGTGATTACTGAGACTTTGAGCTCAGGTTGTTAATCATATTTCTTTGTTTGAATGAGAAAGCAAGTTACTTTCAGACTTTGTGCTGTTATAGCTTGTGTCATTTTAGGAGATTATTCTTATGTCTATTTCCTGAATGCATTCTTGTCCATTTTATTGAAATAAGCATAACTAGTGGAAGTAATCAGGAAGGTGTCCTGAAGCCAACTGTGGAGAGACTTTGTGCTACCATAATTTCCTTTAGTGTGTCTTTTTTTTATTTCTGTGTAAAGGACCTTGGGATGACTTTATGCCCTTATTGTCCTTTGTATCTCACTCTTGGGCAATCAAGGTGGAGACTTTATGCTACATCTCAGTCTACTATTTACTACACCCCTTTGTTACCAGTTACTTGTCACTACCTGAAAGAAATCTTGTTGTTTCTTGCAAGACAACTTCTGAAAGGAGAGAAGTGCCTTCAATATTATCACCAGGATTTTTTCTTTATTTGTAAATATCATCTCTGAAAAAAGAGAGATGGATGGTGTAATCCTACCCTAAGTATTATTTTCTACTTATATATATAGTATATAGCTCCTCATATTTATAGGAAACCTCCCCTTGATGAGAGGAGAGATTTTTACACCTTTGATGTGGTAAACCTACACATTTGGCTGACCAATCTCCCTATGCTGTGGTTGAAGAGACATATTTTGCTCATCAGTTAGTTGGTTACAAAATATTCACCCAACATAATCTGTACCAATTTTAAACCATAAAAATATTTTATAACGTGCTTAATTTAACCAATTTAAAAATTTTCATGAATTTTTAAGGGTGAAAACTCCTTTAAAACTCAAATCCCTAATCTTAGAGTTTGCATCTTCCTACACAGACCAAGACCACATAAAATTCCATATCTCAAGCTATATAGGGTTTAAAATGCTCAAATATATATTTTTATATCTATATTTATGTATTAAAACTTGTATAATTTATTATATTCATCATCTCATCATTCCATACTTTTAACAATGATAATCTAGTCAAACTGTGAACTTTTGTAACTGTGCATAGTCTACATAAGGACTATTTGGTTCCAAGAGTCTGATAGCTTCACCAAGGGAATTTTTGGTTTTTAATAGGATTTAAAAACATTTTAATTTCCACAAAAATCATTACAAAATTATCTTATATCAAAATAACCTTCAACCTTTCATTGTTAATGGTAGAAAATAGGGTTCACTAAATTAACAAGATTCCAACATAGTCATGTGTTTATTTGAGTAACTGACAATATATCCAAGCTAGTATTAAGGCCTATTAAATTGTATTTAATTTTTACATATTATTGGATACAATGTCTAATGCATGTATTTAAAGTTACATTCATTCTTCTAGGTCCAACCATGTAAAATTGGGTTCTTACTTGTATTTTACTATGAGATAAGGGTTTGTGAGAATGTAAACCATTAGGGTCTTACATTATGATAAATATTATTTGGACTTACTATTTATCATTTTTAACTCAAACTATATAATATCCTTTCAAACAAAAAACATACACCACTCCATTCTCAAGTTAGACTCTTGACTCCATTAGATGCAAAACAGAGTATGTACAAGATTCTTTGACTGTGTGAACAAAGTGTAATTAAAACTTTATACTAGATTTATATTAATATTTAAATCAAAAAAATAATAAAACTACCCTTTTTACCTCTTATAAATCACCCATCCAACATGCTGATGGTTTATATCTTTAGACCAAAAATCAATCTCTTGTTTCTTAACTATAACATAGTCAACAAGGGTTTTGAATAACAAAAACTCTTAGCCTGAGATTATCACATTAAAATATTCTTCCACCCGTTTGAAGGTATATTACAATCCAATACTAACAAGGATTAGTTCTATGATTGGATTCTATTCACCAATTTGATAAAACACACAAATATACTTGCTTTGGACTATGATTCACCTTCTTTGGTCCAAACCTATAGATATACACAGTCTGTGTATAGATGGCATTCAAGGTTAATTTAAAAAATGGAAATGTATGTAAAGATCAATCTACAAAATCTTACAATATATACAACACAAATTTATACTTATATTTATTCATTGGTTCAACCTTCCATTTACATACATTACATAAAGTGGACCTATTCAATTTCTTGAAGATTTTGGAAACATTTTCCTTTCTCTAATTTCCTCCTTATTATTGGAGACCACCACCTTTCTCCTCTATGCCATATAACCTTTCAAAACCACGTACCACTACTATATGCACCAACTTCTATGTTGGTATTTTAGTTGGTTACATCTGACTTACCTTTCATAAATAACTGAATATTCAAGAATGCTTCTACATTTATGCATATGACTTGTCTCAAGATACAACCATGAAATATATTCAAAACCTTATCTCATGGATAAAATAGACCTCCTAAACCAACTTATTCACCTAAACACTCCAAACACATAAAATAACCCTCTTAGGCTCTTATATATTTGAATTTTCAAATTCTTATTTTTGGTGGGAAAAATCCTAGAGACCATAAAACACAACCTCATACTCCAAATGTATTTCTAAGGCACAAATGAACCTAATAAGGTCCCTAACACACTTTGACACTTTCTTTGATCAATGTTTGGTCTCCAAATTGACAAAACTCAAAAACGGTGTTTTCATGGCTTGATGCTCCTACATCATACTCCCCAAGAGGGAGAAAAACTTGAGCCTCCATATTTTTTCTCACCTTCTAATTTATCTTTTGAGGGTCTTTCATTGTTTCTTGATTCTGTTCATCCTTTCTTGCTCCCTTATCTTTGTCAAATGTTTACATTTTTTCTTTATATCTTTGTCTAATATTTGTATCCTTGCATCCTTTATCTACATGAAGTATTCTAGTTACTATAGCTCCTTACATGCCATACTTTACTTTTGTTCTAAATGAATTTTAATCATCTCATACTGAGTTGAAATCCAATATACCTTATTATCTTTTCTCTTGCTTGTTTCATTGCTTGTCTTCTCTTTGTTTTCACTTGATATTTTCTTGTCCAGTAGTGTTTGATCCTTGTTCATGTTATATTACTCTTTATGAGGCTCTATTGGACTCTAATTCATGTCAACCTCTATCCTTTTCTTGTCTATACCTTCTTTTTCTACCTCTTATTTCAACTTCTTCAATTTTTGATGCCTTTGCCTATCATTTTGCTCACTATGTAAGAGCAAATTTTTGTTCCTTTCATTCTCATCATAATACAATGTGATTTGACATATTTTTGGTTTTGCATATCCATGTTTATCCAATTTAAACTCAAATTTTTATTGACCCATGGAATATCTCACCTTGTTTTCTTCTTCATGCTTCATTTACTTGCCTTCTTGCATCTTTGTTTGGACAACTTCTTGTGCTTCTCTTTGCTGCTCCTTTCTCAAGTTTTATTGGAGTTTATCCTTGATATTTTAATTCTTTAGGTAATATATTTTCAGCCTCTTTAATGCACTTATCATATCCTCTAAAATATCCAACTCTTCTTACAATCTTTGTGCATCAATATCTTCAAATTCCTCATCAAACCTTGGTCTACATTGTTCCTCATTATCTTGGATAGCTTGTCCTTTATATTCTCCTTGGAATAATTATTTTGTGAGATTCATATCAGCCTCTTCATGTTTCATACCTTGATTTTTAATCACTCCTTGAGGTGCTTCTTCCTCTACTTATTTTGCTACACACTCATACATCATTGCCATGGTTTCCATATACAAAAAATATTCATCATTGGTGTCAAATTCAAACATATAATCATAAACAACATTGGAAAATATATATATCAAACAATTATCTTACTATATGCATTAATTTATTTGTTCAAATTGATGTACCTTCATTACCTTAGTTTGGTTTACTTTCTCTATCTCCCTTATTTGCTTTGTAGGCTTGCTGCCTTCCTCATTCTTCATGCTTGATTGGAGTACACTTGTAGCTTGATCCTCTTGTACTCTTTTTTTATTCTTTACAACCCACTTGATGCCTTATACCTTATTGGGATGCCACTTTACTCTCTTTTCATCACTCTTATGCCTCATGCCTTGGTCATCTATCTTTTCAACTTGATGTGCTTTGTATTTTGTGCTTTGTCTCCACACTTGTGCTTGTTTTATAGGCATGCTTTTACTTTATTTGACCTCTTTCTTCTCTTTACCTATTTGTTTAAGCCATTTAGGATATACATATACATGCCCATGTTCACCTTTTGAGGGATATACTTTGTCATGTTTTCTATCAACCTTGCCTTCTTTATATATGTAATAAAATTCAACATTCAAACATTCATTTACCTCCAATGGTAACTGCTGCAAGCTTATCTCTTTCTTTATGTATTCATGGGTGATTTCTATGTTCTCTTGGGTGACCTTATTTTCTTATTGGTGAACCATATCCTTTGTTTTAGTTTCTATGCATGGCATTGCATCATAATATTCCTCTTTATCATCATCTTCTACATGTGAAATACCTTCAATATTCATCTATTTCTCTCCTTAAAGATGTTCTTTCTCTTTGTCCTCCTTTTACCACTTGATGTGTAGTGTTCTTGACTCATTATTCATCATATTTGATGCCTCATTTTTGGCCTTCATCAATTTATTATTCATACCTGCAAACACAAACTCAAAATCAATGTTAGAATATAAAATGAGAGACCACATAGTCTCTTTGATTATCTTTGGCATAAACATCTTCTATGTTCTCTTATTTTCATCTTCATGTGCTCTTTTTGGCACTTATATCTTATTATTGTTATCTTCAATTAGAACTCTCTTCACAACTTATCTTTCTTGTTTTTCACTTGGAAACATTTCTCTTCTCATGCCTCTTTGGGCTGATTTCTCTCTCTTTTTATTATCTTTTAAGACACCTTTCTTGTGCCTTCTTCTTCTCACAAGTTACTCTAGTGGCCACTTTACTCTCTTATTCATATGACAACCAGTCTATTAGATTTATTTTTCTCTTATGAGCTTCATCATGAGCTCTATTCTCTCTATATGTTTCCCCAATTCTCTTTTTATTCCCTTTATTTAACTCTCTATATCCATCTCCTCCATTCTTCTTTTTTTTAGGCCTATTTAGAACCTTCTCTTAGCAAGTCTATCGACCTTACTTATTAGTCCTATTTTGGGGATTTTATCTTCTTGAGTCCTCTCTCTAGGATCTCTTATTAACCCTCTTGAATCTCTTTTTAAGTCTTGTTTCTTCCTCTCTTCTCTCTTGGAGCTTTAATACTCTCTTTTCAACGTTTCTTTTCTAGTCTTCTCTTGACTAGCTTCTTGTCCTTCACAAAGAAATTTGGGGATTTATTACTTCCCTTTCTCACTTTTATCCTCTTCTATGCTGACCTCATTATATTAGACCTAGAACTTCCTTCTCCCTCAAAACCCTATAAAGTTATTTCTCATGCACACCTTATAACATATGCATTCATCTCAAATCAACAAGTTATAAAGAAATAAAAAAAATTTCCAAATCATAACTTGCCAATATTTGATACCAAATGATGTAGAGGAATTATGGAAAAGACTCAATCATCAACATATTAAGATTCCCAATCTAACTGGTCATTATTCTTGTATGATTTTATCTTCAATGTTCCATGTCTAATTCATTCTTTCTCTTAGTTCCCTAACACTCTAAACACACAAAATAACCCTCATAGGCTATGTCATAAACCTTGTATCATGGATATAATAGAGCTCATAAACCAACTTATTCTCCTAAACACACTAAACACACAAAATAACCCTCCTAGGCTATGTCAATTCTTGTTTTTGGTGGGAAAACTCTTAGAGACCACGAAACACAACCTCATGACTCGAAATGGATTTATAAGGCACAAATGGACCTAATAAGGTCCATAACACACTTTGACACTTTATTTGACCAATGTTTGGTCTCCAAATTGATAAAACTCAAAAATGGTGTTTTCATGGCTTGATGCTCCTGCATCAATTACCCTCACTCCCTTGAAGATCATTATTCATATGAGTTATGGGACAAAAAAATAAACCTAAGTCTAAATATGTCTAATCACTATTGAAAAAATAAGATAATATAGAGGTATTGAGGACTTTGGGCTAGGTGTAGTTCCTATCAAAATTTGAAGGATTTGATAAGTAGATTATGTAAGAATTTTATTTAGAATCTTCACAAAAAACACTCTAAGGTATGAGGGATACAAATCTAGGTAAGCCCCATTATCATAAGTAAGATATCTAGCATACCTTAAACATGAAAGTATTTTACATCTATTAAAGTTTGAAACCAATATTTAATTTAGTATTTTCATAAGGAAGGGGATCCAACACCTAATTTAGTGAATATTGGAAAAGGGGAATGCAAAAGGATAAAAAGAGAAAATATTATATAACCATAGGGAATTGTTACCCTATTGATCATACATTATTTCAATTATGAGGGTTAATCTGGAACTATTTTGGGTGACACTATGAAGATGATAAACCATTTGAGATATGGAGAGGAAAGAGAGGATTGCCTGATAAATCTTCCTCTTTTTATAAATTTATACATTTAAGGAATGGCTTGAAGGTATGTACAAAGAGGAGGCCCTAAAAAATATCATGGTTTGATATAATTGATTTTAAAATATCATTTCTTTAGAAAAGCTAGATGGGAAAAGATATGACAAGAGTTCTTGGATGACAAGCATAAGAAGAAGGAGAAAGGGTGAAAACTCCAATTAATCTTTAAACCCCAACTCTAGAGCCTCATATTCAAGAAAATAAATAGAAAACACAACCCTTGGGAGTTATCAAAACTTTGGAGTCAAGAGCCCAAGCTTCAACCTAACCAGCTCTAATTTTTTATTATATCAATAATCGAGGAGGTATCTCTAGATAAAAACATGCTTGATTATATTAGGAGAAGTAGGAGAAGGAGGTTAATATTGTTTGAATATGAGGAATAAATTATTGAACATTCAATTACAAAATTTTTGGGGAGCTTGAATCAAGTTTAAACTCCTAAAATAATGGATATACAAGAAATAATCATGGAGGAGAAAAGAGCATTTCATCAGCCTTCTCCTTTAGTAAGGCAAATCATAGACAAGGGAAAATATCCCATGATAGTGGAAGAATAAGAACACCCTTGAAACCATTTTGAAGAATAACCGACTATCCAAGCAATGGCTCTCTAAGGTTGAAGCAACAATCAAGCAACATGAAGAGGAAATTGCATTTCTAAGACAAGCCATTCAAGGTAAAGATAATGTTATCTCTAATTTATATAATGAGCTACAAGAAGACAAAGTTAAAATTATTGATAAAGATATTAAGATTTTTCACTTAAAATAATAAGTATTAGAAGTTATAATAACCTTACCAATCCCTATAGTCAAAGAATATAAGAATGTACAAACTAATTTAGTAGATACACAATTGGTAACTACATGGGAAAATAATGTGACCCTTTGAAGGATACTAAATAAGAAAACAATAAATTCAAAAGATAACTTTAGGCTAAAAGAGGAAAAATAGAAAGCTAAATCTAGTTTGATGGAAACCTCTCAAATATGAGAAAAACTACTTGCATGTAGAAGACCTTCCTCCATGTATTATTCCTCTTTTTAAGAATGATTACATAGGTGGAAACTACTAAGTTTATCATTTATATTTCCCATTGATTGAGGATGATAAGGAATTTTTAGAATTTTTGGAAGTCATCCTAATTATAAAAACCTCTTATGTGAATTATTTATGCATAACTATTTTCTTGGTCAATCACTTCTCTTTTGCACAATCAGATTGTTTGGGGTAATATAAATCAAGAGTACATAACTCAATAAAAAAAATTTAGGCCTCCAAATGAGGCATCAATACCCTGACACAATCAAGTTTTTTATGAAATTTAGAAATATTTAATATGATCTAGGTGTGGTGAATAAACATCCATGAATGGTAATGAAATGTGTTAATGTTTTTTTTTAATCTCAATTTTTTTTGAGGATACCTAGACAACCTGATCAAACATATGAGACACTCTAGATATTCCTTTTAAGAAGATAAAAATAATCTCTCCCACAAAATTTAAATGGTCTTTGAGAAGAGCCAAAGCTATTGCATAGTTAATGAATAAACTCAAGAGTGAAAGGGTTGGCATGAGGTATATACCCCCACCTATACTGCTTCCATCCCTCTTATGGACAACTAAAACTAAACATGCATATGAATATTTTAATAGATGGAGAGAAAGGGTCAAATAAAATATGGGTCATACTGACTCAGGAGAGAAGAACTAAGCAAATATTGAAAAAGAAAACAATCTGAGTTAGACTTTATAAAATTTACATTGTAACAAGGGAAAACAACAATATGTAGGAGGATCTGTAAGAGCTTAAGTTTTTGGGAGTTGATGAGGCCATAATAAGTCTCATCACATCTTATAATTAACCCCTCTTTCCCCTGTAATCTCATCCCTAAATATGGATTTAGATAAAATATTAAGAAATTATAGTTGATTTAGGGTAAAATATATGATAAAAGTCTTGTCTATTCTTTAGGAACTTTTGTTATTTCATTTTTTGATAAAATATAAAAACTCTTAGGGAGTAGATGTCATTTTTTGAATATATAGGCTTAAATAAACCATTAATGTAAATGGTAGAAGATAGAACACTCAAAGATCAAGTCTAGATTAGTTTTTTACTAGCTTCAGAGTCTAACACAAATTATAGAGTTTCATACAGAACATGATTTGGATTCCTTTAAAACTCTACATATAGAGTCCTTTAAAACATTGGCTCTAGAGACCCATACAAAACTTGCTCTAGAGATCTTTAGGAAACTAGCTCCCAAGATCAACAGTAGGCCTAGCTCTAGAGATTGATAGTCCAAAATGGGTACATAATAAGATTAAATAAAATTAAAAAAGATATTTTGGGATAATTTGTAATGTTTCATATATATTATATTTGTAAATACATATTTCTATAAATAGAAATAAATAGAGTATTTGCAATATTTTAAATTTACTATGTATATATTTACATAGATTTAAAACAACTGATATTTGATTTCATTTTAAACATTTATATTCAATTCCAGTGATTCATTTGTTTTCATGTTAGCTTTGATTTAATTAGATAATTTTTTTATTCAGTTTGGATTTACGTCAATAGGTAGATTAGTTTTATTTCAATTTTGATGTTATATCATCAATTTAGATTTATTCAATTTCTGTAAATTAGTTTCATTCAAGTTTTATGAATATCATTTTCAATCAATTAGCACTATAATCAAAAGTCTTCTTTCCCTATCACATACAACCTTAGGGAACTATCCCAAATTAACATTATTAGATTAAGTGAAGAGGTTCATGGAGAGTGGGGGAAATCCTTTCCAACTATAATACCAAAAATACATTGTTGTCCTATTTTACATTTACCAACTTAAAAGGCTTTGATTTTTTTTGAATGCATACATAGATATGTATGAAGGTTCCAACCATTTTATTGAGAGGCTAGAGTAGTTATGATAAGAGTAAGGCTCTAATTTTATTGAGAGGCTTAGTGCATTTTTATTTTAGTATATCTTCCCATGAAATGTCATTTGCTTGATAGAATCCCCATGTTACTTTCATTGCTAGTGCTTAACTGAATAGTTTGAGGTCTTTGATGTTGAAGACTCCTTTTATTTTCCTTGCAATGATTATTAAGTAGGCTAGAAGAGGAATTTAAGTTTGTCCTAATTTATTTGATAAATAAAGTTCCTTAAAATATGTACCATATGTATTTACACCATATGAGGGAAGGGGATAAGGGAGAGCATGCATATTTGGACTAATTTTAAAATTGTTTTAATATTTTGAATTATTCAAGCAAATTTGAGCCACTTGTTGGTCCAATGGGATAATTTTGTTCTAATTTTTCAGAGCATTTTATCCCATGTGTTTGTTTTTTGAGGTGAAGAGGGAATACTATATAGATGGTGGGAAATTTCCCTTTAGTGACTCAAAAGTATTTGAAGAATGTCCCCTTTTTTCTTTGCTGATGTGTCAAGAAATAAAATATTAGAGTTTATATTTTTTACCCATTACCTGATGCTGAGTGGTAGGTAATGAGAATGTCCTTGAGTTGATAAATTTCATTTCTTAAGACTATTGAAAAAATGAGGGTATCCTCAAAAAATTGATTTTTTTTTACATCTTATTCCACTCTTGGTGGTTGATATGTCACGATTTTTCTTTTAGTGTTAGCTTGTTGGACAACTCTACTTCACTCTATACTCATGAAGATATGGACTAGGAGGATATCCTTGCCTTAGACCTTTGATGGAATGAAAAGGATGATATGTGTCACCATTTAGAGCCATTGTAAAGGTTAGAGTACATATATAGTTGATATTCCATTTAATTATTTCATCTCCATTTCCAAATCTAGATAGGGTCATCTAAATGATTTCTCAATTATGAATGCCTCAAATGATGTTGTCTTATTTTATTTCCTAATTTGAATTCCATTTTTGGTCTATGATATGAGGTTATTTCGCATCACCAGTTAATGGTATCCAATTTTGATGTGAAAGCTTACTTTAGGTTGTAACATAGGTTAGATTCCACTTAGTTCTCAATTTTCCTTCATGTGTCATCTTAATTAAAATTAAAAATAAACTTGGTATAAATTAAATAATCTTGTTGCAATTACTTAGTCCCTAATAGGATTGAGTGCCAAATATTTTATGAAATTCACTCAAGAGGACCAATTCCATAAAGGAACACTATGAATCATTTAATCATAATTCACAACCACAAAACAAATTGTGAAACTAAGAATACAAAAGTAAATTTTCATTATGATCATAGCTAGGCCTCAACATTATAATTAGCACTAGTATTTGGCAGATTTTAATTTTCACATCTACATATTTCATTTGAATTTTGAAAACTAAGTACTTTATCATCATACATTATTGATGAACCTATTTATTTCCTTATCTTCATCTCAAAAGAGACTATAAATGTATTTACCTATAAGACCACATATGAGGATTTTGGCTATGATTGCAATTTAAATCTTTATAGAATGATAAATCTTGGTTGATTTTTTTCAAAGTTCATCCTGTCACATCCCAATTTCTCTCTAAGCTAAATAATCTATTTAATCTGTGGATTATTGTGATTAATTAGTCAATTAACTAATACTTGATTAAGCTTGATGACATACATTGATTATGGGATAGTTTGTCTTAATTTACATGATTTGTTTGCTATGAGTTAGTAGTAATTTTACTTTCATTATATTGTGATTATGTTTAATTATTTATATAACATTATTTTATGGATATAATGATGTTTCAGGCTAACTACCTTCATTGGCATGAGGTGGATGCAGGATAGATTCTTCCCTTGGATTGTGATCAAGGGAGAGTAACATCAAAGAGGGTGGTTAGATGGAGATGTTGGGGGTCGATAGAGAATGAATTTGGAAAACTTTGCACACACCACTTAGTATATCATATTTTGTAATTAATTATTTAGATGGCATAGCATGTTTTGTGTACTTTTCCTTTAAATGATTGTTAATATACTTTTTGATATAATCTTGATTACTGATGATGATCAATTTTATTGTTTGAGTTATTTCACTAATTTTGTGATCTTATGTAGTTCATCTTGTTTGGTTTAATGAGTGATTTTTTTTATGTTTACTTATATCATTGCTTTATTATGTGTGGTTGAATAGTAAAACATTATGATGTTATGATGGATTTCATAATCGTTATTTGAGTTATAAGATTTGGGTAATAACAATTAAAGATTATTATCATGATAATTACATTATAATGTTGAAATATAATAACATTTTTATATAAGATATTACAATTTTTTAACTATTTAATTTAAAGATTTATATTCATATTTATAAATGGGTATATATTAATGTTAATTATTTAATGATTTTAGAAATCATTGTAATTGTTGTGGATAACATTCAATGTAAACTCTAGTCTTGTTGCATTGCCAAAGTTATATTATTCTGTGTGTTTATTCGTTGCATGGGGAATGCATTGGATATCGACTAGTTGATATTCTTGCATGGAATATAACATAAGTTTATGACTTATTTATTTGAGGTCGTTGATGATGAATAAATAATTATCATACCAATTTGTTAAAGGAATACAAAATAGTTAATTAGAGATTTTGTGGAGAAGCATCAAGAATGATTAGGTAAACTAATCATTCATTGACTTCAGCTAAGTAATGTGTTGAGAAAAAATTATGGGGTTTTACTACATATGCACGAAGGCAGATTATGAGTTGGTTAAGATATTTAGGCATGCATAATTTTGAACAAGTTTAATCAACTAAAGAAGATGTAATAGTAGAAGAAAATAGAGGATGGAAAATAAATAAAAGAGAATAGTGGGACTATGAATGGCACATGACTCACGATATTTTGAGAGGAAAAGACAAAATGTGGAGAAGAGAAAAAATAAGGAATTGACTCATCTTTTGGATTGACATTCTTTATAAATCATATGTTATCAGGTTGGTTTTGTAATTCAAATACTTGCGTGTGATAAATTTTAAGAATGGGTTTTCAAATTGCTTTGGGTTACTAGTTATTTAATTTTTAATAGTTTTGGAAATGTATAGTGGGTTGTATATAGGGCCCTGTGGAGGGCTCGACCTCCATAGAATCCTATATCCAACCTAGGGTAACCTGGGAAGGTTGAAATGGAATAATAGGTATTAGCCATGATATAAATAAACTTTTAAAACTTTGTCCTGTCTTTCCTTAGTAATTAGAATTCACTGTTCAAAATGGGGATTTATTCAGTTGGGTTTATATACAATTGGATTGAGATATTTATATTGAACCATGTTGTTATATGTTGTTTAAGGTATTTTAAAAAATAGATTCAATTTTGCATCTCTGTAAGATGATTCAACTATTAACCAATTCATTCTTTTTGATGTTAAAAATATGGGTTTTTAAGTGATATTGAATACACACACACACAAATATATATTTGAATATATATGTGGTTGATTCTAATTTTATATAAATTAGTATACTCATATATATATTTGTATATATAAATATAGACATATTTATTTATACCATTACACTTGTTTGATGATTTGACAAACTTAAATATGACTATATACATATATTATGTGTATATATATATCCCATAATCAACTATCAAACTTAAATGTGATAGTGTGTGTGTGTGTGTGTGTGTGTATTTAATGACTATGTGTATTACAATTAGAAGATGATATTGTTATTTGAATGGGCTTAAATTTTAGTTGGACTCTAAATCTTGATTATGAAATCTTAATTTATCCATAATAGATGTTATGTAGAATTGGGAGATTCTACATAATCATTTGGTGTAAATCGGGTGTGAGTGGATGAACAATTCAATTGTAAGTTTACTAGTGGATTTATAAAAGTATGAATATTAGTGGACATATAAGGTTTATGGTTGAGTTTATTTATTCTATGAACTTTGATCATACATGAATGGGATTGTGTATAATGTTATTAATATGAACTATGTATATATTACGTAATTCATAAAGGGACTAAGTATATAGGTTCATTTGAATAAAAATATTGGTTATTTGGATTTGTGTTGAATTTGTCTTATGAACTTTGATCATACATGAATGGGATTGTGTATAATGTTATTAATATGAACTATGTATATATTACGTAATTCATAAAGGGACTAAGTATATAGGTTCATTTGAATAAAAATATTGGTTATTTGGATTTGTGTTGAATTTGTCTTAGTCAACCAAATCTAAGATATTAACATTGATACCTGAGTAGGTATTCGACTGTGTGTTAATTGTTGCTTTGTTAATACTCGAATAGGGTAAAGATAATTGTGTTTCATTATATTTGCAATTATGCATATTCTTCAATTGGCAAAGCTTGAATGATTGTTTAGATGTAAATGATTATAAAGTGTTTATGAATAAATGAGAACTAAATTTGAATTATAGTATTCCACATGTTTATTTATCAATGCCAATAAAATTTCCCTGTTTATTAAACAGGGTTATGGGGCCTTTGTATGAAAGTTGATTGTATACTTCACATATACAATATACTATAAGGTGAATGATAGTGGATGTCAAATTATTAGTATACTATATAAATGAAGTATGTATATTATATTTGTATATATACATTAACACACACACAAACACACACACACACACACAAACGTGTTATAATTTTTATTATTATAACAATGAATAATTGATGCTTGTTTATATATGATTAATATAAAAGCATTAAAATGTTTAATTATAGAGTATTCACTATATTTATGGGATTAAAAATAGAACATAATTGTATTATGGATTGACTATTATTATATGTGAAATATGAACAATTTAAATAGCCAAGGTTATAATAATATTTTGTGGAGAAATAATATTATAAGTTGATTACTGGATAAATCAACTAGCAGTCTAAATATTCATTACCCAGATGGTGTGTTATATTGAGGGATATTTTTGTATTTTATTTATTATTTATAATAAACTAGATACTTGGATTCTATTCACTTAATTTAATATATTAAATGAATGATTGTGATATTTTTGTGTTTAGTATATTTTTGATTAGTTAAAGAGAAATATTCAAAATGATTTTGTTTTGTTTTTGATATTATTTATTTTATCAAATCTCACATTCATGACCTTAATTAAGTAGTGGATGGATTTCACTAACTTAATTAGCATCATCAATGTAAGATAAGGGGTAGTCTGATTAAGTGGTGTGTTTAAATTTGACTGATCTTAAAGATCATTTATTATTAAAAACTTTGGTTAAATTAATGTTTGATAAACATTGCCATTTCATATGTTGATATAGTTTTCATATTTGTGTGATATCATATTAAAATAAATTTATTTATGGTACATATTCTATATTAGATATCTTTGACACATGTGTTTGAGTTTGTTGTTTTGGATTCGTGAACTATCATTAGCTACCCATTCGTGAAAGGAGGACTATCCCCTTATTTGGAAGATAGTGTGGGGGATCCATGGTCCGTGGTTGGTGTGAAAAAGTGCTCAGATGATGTTCTCCCTCCTAGCTAGCGTACTATACTTGAGATTACATATTGATACTTGAGTCATAGAGACTCTTTAGTTATGAATCTACTTAGAGGAGCTTTGCATCATGTTTTATCATTTGAGATATTTTATGTATTACTGAAAACTATAACATTTACGCATTGTACTTTATACAATAAAGGCTATAATATTGTATCAGCTATGGTTGAATTTATACTACTTCATTTATGATGTGATGTAATAATTATGGTTATTCATTATTATTCATAATTTCTATATCTATTCATGGTGATCTTTAGCTAAGTGGATTAGCTATAACCTTTAAGGTTAACTAAATTAATGTAGTTAATTAAAGATCACTAGTTGGGATTTGTCATGATGAAATTTATATGTTGAATATATGTAATTAATTTTTTTTAAAGAAAAATATTGTAATATTTTGGTAAAACCTAGTGGAGTTGATACATTATGGTATCAGAGCTAAGGCTCAAAATCTAAGACTTAACGTGTCCACTAACACAAATTTATTCTCCTAATAATCAAGAAAAATGATGTGTGTTAGAGTAAGAGGTGAGGGTATCTTGAATACTGAACCCCCTGTTGATCCAAATTAGTTTGTAGCTAAGCAAGCTATGAAGTTGGACCAAATTTGTTGGGTCATTTAATGATCTAAAGTTAGTTTATTTTATATTTTTAGATTAATATATAGTTAGTATAGTTAGTATTTAATTTACTATTATGCTTTGTTTTAAATAAATTATTGATTCATAGAAAAGTTGGTTGTAACCCGTAACCACCTGTGAAAAACCTATAATGCTTTTCATATGCTCTATAAATAAGATCCTAAAATATATAATACAATATAATTTTATCAAATAATTGCTTTTGCAATGTAATTTATATATTATTTTCACTATAACCTAGGCCATCAATGGTATCAAAGCATGGTGAAAAACAAGTAGGTGAAAGATGAATTTCAAAAATGGTATGCCAGTAAAATAAATTTTGTTTGGTTGGTCTAAAATTTAGACTTTGAAAAATTATTCAATATTTAATTTTTTAATAGTTTTATAGTAAATTTTGAAGAAATAGACCTGGTACAGCCATATAACTAGACAAGTTTTTCAAGCTCCCTGGTATTGCTTCCAAACTCTTTTTTAAGCATTCCATATCGAATTTGTAAGCTTTCAAATGTTCTAGAATTATTTTTAACACTCCAAAATATATCTAAAATCCATTTGTATAATTTTTTTTTGAGTATGAAAATCTTTTTGGAATGATAAAATTGGATCCAACCTTCATTTAATTTATTTGCTAAGTTTCTGATATGTTTTTGAGCAATTGAAGATCACATTTCAATTATATATTACATCTGGGAGGCTATTCAAGATCATATTTGTAGTTATATAGCCTAAATTTGTAGAAGTATGGCCTCCATAATGTCCTAGTTTATAAAAAAATATATTTTATTTATCAAACTTTTCTCTAAAAGTCTTAAATGGATCCATAAATGCATTTGTATGACCCTGTCAGATCTTGTATGACCTGGTGGAGTTGCTGAAAATTTCCAGTCATTCACAGATCAACAATGGCATTGAAAAATTCATCATGGTGTTGGAATATTGAGAAAAATAAAAGACTTCATTTTTATAAAGTTTTTAATATAGTTTGATAAAAACTAGGGTTTGGTGGGTCCTACAAAGCCTTGGAAAGAATTAGGTTTTATTTAAAAAAATACTTTCAAGAGAATTTTTTTTCTTAAAAAGTACCAAAAATATTTAAAAAAAAAAGAGGTCATTTGTATTAATTCTGAAAACCAAGAAAATATGTACCTACTATGATCATCACTACCATATCTTGAATACACTATCATATTATTTTGTAAAAGTTATTTTTTGGGAAACTAGATTTGAATAACTTTCCAATTAGTATAAGCAATGAGGGGTCCATCATGTCTTTCTATGAAATGTTAATCCCCGTAAACTAGTAAATTTTTTTGAATTAGCATTGAGAGGGGGTCTACCTAGCCTGACATAGGATCAAAATTTAAAACTATCATATCTTCTGCATACGGTGGCCAAATTATTCATATGACCACTCATTTTTCATGGAAAGAGTTTTTAAGAGTATTGATGCAAGGAGATTTTTATTTTGACATACGTAAATATATTGTTTATAAATTATGCATTGTAATGAAATTAGGTGCATTTTCAATGGAATCTAACACCCCAAGTTTTTTTCAAATAGTGAAAATGTGTTGTATACATCAAATAAAGATTGTAATGACATGTCCCACTGCTTGTGTTATCAATGATGATGGTATTACATTTCAGTGTTTACAGGGCCCTGAGGATCTAACAGGGTAAACAAAACAAACTAGAGGTTGGAGGATATTTTCCTTCTCCAGTTATATATTCACTTGGAGTATGGGTTTAGTGCTTGAATAGAAATTTTGGCTTGTGTACTTTGCTTTCATAGATGTAGTGTTTCTATGATCTTTGATGTGGAGCATTTCAGTGGTTTTTACTTAGTTTATTTATTACATAGCTTCTCACCTCTCACCTGATAGGGACAGAAGATATTGTATATTGGTTTTATGATCAATCATCAGTGATGTGCGGTATGAGTCAACATTGTGTTGCTAGCATTTTAGTGATGAGCAAAAGCCTATGGAAAATGTTGGTGATTATTGGACATTTGTTTGAGATGTGCCATACACAGTACAAAGGGTATTCACTTGTTGGATAGATTCTATATGAGGATCGATGTAGTTAGATAGTACATGATCATGTTCTATTATAGTGTGGGGAAAATCAAGATGTGATTAGTCCAAGATGCAAAATGTACTAGTTGTAGTTGCGATAGAGTCTATTTGGATGACTCACAGTTTTTTGCTCCAATTTTTCTATACCCCTTTGGATCAAGAGGGAGTTTTTTGGGTCATTTAATGATCCAAAGTTAGTTTATTTTATATTTTTATATTAATATTTAGTTAATATAGTTAGTATTTAATTTACTATTATGTTTTGTTTTAAATAAATTATTGGTCCATAGAAAAGTTGGTTATAACCCATAACCACCTATAAAAAGCCTATAAAGTTTTTCATATGCTCTATGAATAAGATCCCAAAATATACAATACAATATAGTTTTATCAAATAATTGCTTTTATAATGTAATTTCTTTATTATTTTCACTGTAACCTAGGCCATAAAAATCTTCACAACCATGCAAGAGACTATGGACCAAATCATGGCCCTATAATAGGAAGTGCATGAACATGAAGAGGAATGCTTAGGAATAACCTAAAGAACATCTTAATGACTAAGAAAATATTCAAGAGAAAAGGCATGAGGAGGTACCATATGATGATAAATCTTAAGTAACTACAAAGTTAGCATGTGACATGAAAAAGGTGAATCCACCCAAGTTCGATGAAATTGTATTAGGGGATGAAATTGAAGCATGGATTATAAAAATGAAGAAGTATTTCAAGATTTAAAATTATTCCAAAGTCATGAAATAATTCTATGGAGCTTATCAATTTGCTAGTGAAACAATGACTTGGTGGTCAAATAATAAGCTCAAGATGAACCTTAACTCAACCACCACCAATTGAGAATAGTTTATGACACTACTTAGGTCATGATGGATATAAAATCTATAATTAGACCAAAAGCTTAATTTTTAGAATCTTAAGGGTATTTATTAGTGAATGAATACTAAAAATAATTCATCAAGCTTATTAAGTTTATACCTCAATATCAAGTAGATGAGAGGTTTAGAATTAGGAAGTTCATCATGGGATTAAAACCCTAAATAGGGGGTGAAGTAGATGTGCATGGTACATCTACCATGGATCATGTGTTCTAGAAGGTGATCAAGTAAGAATAAAAACTAAAATCTCTTGCCCAAGTTAGAGATAAGTTTAAAAATAAATTAGGAAGTTATAAAATGAATTTCAACAAGAATAGCTTGAAGTAGAGGAGCAAAGATTCCAAGGGTCAATTCAAGAATCAAAATGCCTAGTTCAATATTGGTTCAGGGAATAATAAGTCTGGTAATGGTTTTAAGGGAAACCAATAGACTGAGAATAAAGGATTAGTTAGAGGTTGCTTCATTTGTGGGGGTGACAATTTTTCTTGAGAATGTCCTCAAGACAAATCAAAGAACAAGGACTCAAGTTCTCATTAAGGAACATTTCAATAGTGAATTCATATAGCTATTGATAATCGATAGGCTAAATATCAAACTTTGCCCATATAACTATCATGTATTTTATTTGATCATCTAATTTCTATTTTAATTGATAAGAGAGATATAAAATGTTTCATTTCTCCTAGAGTGCTTAACAAATTATCTATAAAGGCTGGAGTAATGGAAAATGCAAAGTTGGTACAATATGGGATTGAGTCAAAGGTTAAAGTTGAAAAGTGTCTAGTTGAAGTAAAGGTTAAGTTTCCTAAGTTTACTATAGTAGTATATCTTTATTTAGCATCATTGGGATCATATGATGTGATCCTAGGAGTAAATTGGATTGCAAAGCATAAATCCAAGGTTGAATATTTTTTGAAGAAGGTTGAGTGTCAAGATGATTTTGTAAATTAGACAGAACTTCAAGGTGAGAGAAGGGAGTTGAAGCTGAGGTAGATTTATACAATTCAACTCAATAAAGCTCAAAATAAGGTATGCTAGACATTTATCATTGAGATTAATGAGATGAAAGAATCTAAGGAGTCATATATCAAAGATTTTCATTTTTTGAGAAACTTCCATGTGGTTTTAGAATAATTACCAGGATTGCCACCTAAGTGTGAGTTTGATTTCTCAATTGATATCATACCTAGATCAAAACTATAGTTTAAGGTACAATATAGAATGATAAAAATAGAGTTGGTTGAGTTAAAGGTAAAACTTCAGGAGTTATTATCAAAAGGTTTGATTCAATTGAGTGTGTCACCATGGGGTACTCCAACTATCTTTGTTAAGAAGAAATATGGAACTCTTATCCTATGCATAAACTACAAGATGTTGAATAAATAAATAATCAAGAATATATATCCATTTCCATGTAATTATGATCTCTTTGATCATATGCAAGGAGACACATTATTTTCTAAGATTGATATTAGATAAGGGTATCACCAGTTGAGGATCCATGAAGGGAATATCCTAAAAACAATGTTTAAGATTAGATATGGGTACTACGAGTTCACAATGTTACCATTTGGATTGATGAATGCTCTAGAAACATTCATGAGTCTTATAAATAGTGTGTTTAGATATTACCTAGATCATTTTGTGTTATTTTTTTTTATGACACCTTAACTTATTCCAAGGATGAGGAAGAACACTTATAGTATCTAGAATTGGTTTTGAAACATGTAAAAACATAGATTATATGAAAAATTGTCTAAGTGTGCATTTTTAAAAATAAAGTGTATTATCTAGTACATATTATCTCTATGGATGGTATTTTAGTAGATCCAACAAAGATAAGAGCTATTATGGAGTGTCCAAAACCAAATAATGTACACGAGGTAAGGAGTTTCATGAGATTAGTGGGATATTATAGGAAATTCATTCTAATTTTTTTAAAGATAGATAGTCCAATTACCTCTCTTTAGTAGAACAATTAGAGTTTCATCTAATCATAAAAGTGTGAGGTAGCCTTTCAAGAACTAAAAAGGAGGCTTACTTCAACACCAATGCTAAGAGTTCCTAATCCTAATGTTCAGTTCTTAGTGATCATTGATGCATCTACGGATGGAATTGGAGGAGTTCTTATGTAGGAAGGTTTAGTGGTAGCCTATAAGTCTAGGAAATTAAAACTATATGAGGTGAATTATGCCTCTCATGACCTAGAACTTGTGGCAATTGTGAATTATTTTCAAGTTTGGAGGCATTATCTATTGGGAAAACTGTTTGAGCTTAAGATTAATAACTTGGGACTCAAATACATATTCACCCAACTGAATCTAAATTCTCATCAAAGGATATGGTTAGAGTTCTTTTCTAACTATGATTTTGATATTAACTATATCAAAGGCAATGAGAACATAGTAATTAATGCTCCAAGCCATAAAAGGTACATATCAACTATGTCTACTATAAAGAGTATTTTTAGAGATCAAGTGATAAAATTTTTATTAGGAGATGAATTATATGATCAGGTCAGGAAAGCATTGTCTAAGAATACTCAAAATCTTAAGTATAATGGATTTAGAATAGAGAATGATGGTATTTTGTGGTATAATGGTAGGATGTATATACTAAATAAAGAGAATCTAAGGATCACAATACTAAATGAATTGCAAAATTACCCATATTCAAGACATCCATGAGCAACCAAGATTATGGCTAAGCTTAGACCACTTTATTTATGGAAAGGAATCAAGAGAGATGCAATGGATTTTGTGTCTCATTGTCTAAAATGTCAATGTGTGAAAGTTGAACATGTGCATCCAACTAGATTGTTGTATCCATATGACATACCAGAATGGAAGTGGAAGGTGATCAATATAAAATTTGTCTAAGGTTTACTATTATCACAAAACATGCATGACATGATCTTGGTAGTAGTTGATAAACTAACAAAGATAGATCACTTTATACCAATCAATTTAATTGATGATACACCTACTCTTTCAAATAAATTCATAAGGTTACATGGTTTTATACAAAAGATAATTTTAGATCATGATACAAGGATGACTTATAAATTATGGTTAACTCTGAATTCAACTTTGGGTACTCAATTGAACTTTAGCACTGCATATCACCTACAAATTGATGGATAGATAGAGTGAGTCAATCAAATTTTAGAAGATCTCATTCGTATTAATTGCATGGATCAACAATATAAGTGGGAAGAGTATTTTATATTGGTTGAGTTTGAATAAAATAACTCATACCAATCGACATTAAATATGGCTCCATTTAAAGCATTATACAAAAGGTGTAGAACACCAATCAGTTGGGACAGGTTGGAAGATAGGGTAGTCTTTAGACCTGAGATGCTTTTATAAATGGAAAAATAAGTTAGAATAATCAGGTAGAGGTTGGCCAAGGATAATAATAGATATAAAATTTATTCTAATTTAAAAAAAACTAGGTAGTTTTCTGTAGGTGATAAAGTGTTTCTATGGGTTAAGCTTCATAAAAAATTGATTAAATTTAAGAAATTAGCAAAAATTTCATCGAGATATATGGGAACCTTTGAGGTTTTGGAAGTGGTTAAACCTGTAGTGTATAAGATTGCTTTGACACCAGATCCATCTCTTTTACATAATGTCTTCCATGTGTCTTATCTTAAAAACTATAGAGCTAATCCTTCACATGTGTTGGATCAGAATGCTTTACAGGTTCTCGATCCTAAGGTGGTTATGGTAAAACCAATTAGAGTAACTAACACTCTCAACCTCTATTTGTGTAACATATAAGTGTCATAGTGCAAGGTCATATGATACCAACAATATGAAGATAGTGTCACTTGGGAAGATTATGATGAGTTTTACAGGTTATTTCCACATTTGTTTGATTGATTTGTTATTGTATATTATATTATTTTTGGCTGAATAATGTCTTAAATGCATAACTTATGTTTGAATAAATGTCATCAGGATGATGACTAACTTTAGGGAGGAAAGATGTCACATCCTAATTTATCTCTAAGCTAAATAATCTTTTTAATCTATGGATTATTGTGATTAATTAGTTGATTAACTAATACTTGGTTAAGCTTGATGACATATGTTGATTATGGGACAATTTGTGTTGCTTTATATGATTATTTTGCTACGAGTTAGCAATAGTTTTATGCTCATTATATTGTGATTATATTTAATTGGTTATACATCATTATTTTATGGATATAATGATGTTTCAGGCTAACTACCTTCATTGGCATGAGGTGGATGCAAGACATATTATTCCCTTAAATCATGATGGAGGGAGGGTATCATCAGAGGGTGGTTAGATAAAGACATTATGGGTCGATAGTGAATGAATTTGGAAACTCTTGCACACACCATTTAGTATATCATGTTTCATAATTAATTGTTTAGATATCATAACATGTTTTATGTACTTTTACTTTAAATGATTGTTAATATGCTTTTAGATATAATCTTGATTGATGATGATGATCATGTTGATTGTTTTAGTTATTTCATTGATTTTATGATTTTAAATAGTATATGTTGTTTGGCTTAATGAGTAAATTTTTTTATGTTTACTTATATCATTGCTTTATTATGTGTGGATGAATAGTAAAACATTATGATGTTGTGACAGATTCCATAATTGTTACTTGAGTTATAATATTTGGATAATAATAATTAATGATTATCATCATGATAATTACATTATAATGTCAAAAGATAATAACATTGTTATATAAGATATTATAATTGTTTAACTATTTAATTTAAAGATTTATATTTATATATATAAATGGATATATTAATGTTAATTATTTAATGATTTTAGAAATCATTGTAATTTTTTTGGATATCATTCAATGTAAAGTCTAGCCTTGTTTCATTGTGAAATTTATATTATTCTATGTGTTTAGTTGTTGCATGGGGAATGCATTGGATATGAACTAGTTAATAGTCTTGCATGGAATATAACATAAGTTTGTGAATTATGTAATTGAGGTGGTCGATGATGGATAAATAATTATCATGCAAATTTGTTAAAGGAATATAAAATAGTTAATTAGGGATTTTTTATAGAAGCATCGAGAATGATTCGATAATCTAATCATTTGTTGACTTTAGTTAAACAATGTGTTGGGAGAAAATTATGGGGTTTTGCTACATATGCATGGAAGTGGACTGTGAGTTGGTTAAGATATTTGAGCATGCATAATTTTGAGTGAGTTTAATCAATAGAAGAAGATGGAATAGTGAAATAAAATAGAGGATGAAAAAAATAAATAAATAAATAAAATATTAGGACTGTGAACAGCTCATAGCTCATGAAATTTTGAGAGGAAAAGATAGAACATGGATAAGAGAAAAAATAAAGAATGGATTAGATTTTGGCTCGACATTATTTATCAATCATATGTTATCAGGTTGGTTTTTTAATTCAAATACTTGTATGTGATAAATTTTAAGAATGGGTTTTCAAATTGCTTTGGGTTATTGGTTATTTAATTGTTAATAGTTTTTGAAATTTACAATGGGCTGTATATAGGGCCCAATGGAGGACTTGGCCTCCACAGAACCCTATATCCAACCCAACGTAACTTGGGAAGGTTGGAAATAGAACAAATTATAGGTCTTGGCCATGATATAAATAGACTTTTAAAACTCTATCCTATCCTTAGAAATTAGAATTCATTGTTCAAAATAGGGATTTACTCTATTGGGTATATCTACAATTCAATTGAGTTATTTATCTTGAACTAGGTTGTTATACATTCTTAAGGGTATTTTGAAAATAGAATTAATTTTTTATGTCTATAAGATTATTCAACTGTTAACCAATTCATTCTTTTTGAGGTTAAGAATATGGGTTTTTCAATGATATATATATATATATATATCTGAGTATATATTTGGTTGATTTTAATTTTATATAAATTAATATATTCATATATGTTTATACCATTACACTTGTCTAATGAATTTCCAAAATTAAATATGACTGTATACATATATTATGTGTATATACATATCTCGTAATCAACTATCAAACTTAAATGTGATAGTGTATATATATATATATATATATATATAACTGTAATTCATTAGTCAAACATTAACAATTGTGTGTATTACATTAGAAGATGATATTTTTATTTGACTGAACTTAAATTTTAGTTAGACTTTAAAGCTTAGTTATGAAATCCTAATTTATCCATAATAGATGTAATGCGGAACTGGGATCTTCTGTTTAGTTAGTTGGTGTAAACCAAGTAATAGTGGATATACAATTCGACTATAGGTTTACTATTGGCTTTATAAAAGTATGAATATTAGTAGACTGATAAGGTTTATGGCCAAGTTTAATTATTCTATGAAATTTGATCATATACGAATGTGACTGTGTATAGTGTTATTAAGATGAACCATGTATATATTACATAGTTCATAAAGGGACTAAGTATATGGGTTCATACGAGTTCATTTGCATAACAATATTGGTTATTCAGATTTATGTTGAATTTGTCTTAATCAACTAAATTTGAGATATTATCATCAATATTTGAGTAGGTATTTGACTACATGTTAATTTTTGCTTTGTTAATACCCAAATAGGGTAAAGATAATTGTGTTTCATTATATTTACAATTATGAGTATTATTCAATTGGAAAAGCTTAAATGATTGTTTAGATGTAAATGATTAGAATGTGTTTATGAATAAATGAGAACTGAATTTGAATTATAATATTCTATGTGTTTATTTATCAATGCCAATGGAATTTCTTAATTTATTGAAAAAGGTTATGGGGCCTTTGTATGAAAGCTGATTGTATGCTTCACGTATATAATATATTATAAGGTGAGTGATAGTGGATGTCAACTTATTAGTATACTGTATAAATAATGTATAGTGCATTTGTATATATATATATATATATATATATATATATATATATATATATATATATATATATATATATATATATATATATATATATATATATATATATATATATATGTTACAATTGTTATTATTATAACAATGAATAATTGATGCTTGTTTATATCTAGTTAATATAAAGGCATTGGAATGTTTAATGATAGAACATTGATCGTATTTATGAGATTAAATATATAACATAATTTTATGTATGGACTGGCTATTGTTATATGTGAAATATGAACAATTTAAATAGCTAGGTTTATAATATTATTTCATGGAATAATATTATAAGTTGATTAATGAATAAAACAACTAGCAATATATATATTCATTACTCAAATGGTGTGTTATATTGAGGACTATTTTTGTATTCTGTTTATTATTTATAATAACTAGATGCTTGGATTCGATTCACTTTATTTGATATATTAAATGAATGATTGTGATATTTCCATGTTTAGCATGTTTTTGATTAGCTAAAGAGAAATATTAAGAATGAATCTTGTGATTTTTAATATTATTATTTATTTTATCGAATCTCACATTCACGACCCTAATTAAGTAGTGGATGGATTTTAATGACTAATTTAATGCCATCAATGCAAGATAAGGAGTAATTTGATCAAATGTTGTGTATGAATCTGAATAATCCTAAAGATCATTTATTATTAAAATTTTTGGCCAAATTAATGTTTGATAAACATTATCATTTCATATGTTGATATAGTTTTCATATTTGTGTGATATCATATTAGAATATATTTCTTTATGGTACACATTATGTATTAGATATCTTAGATACACATGATCTAGTTTGTTACTCTAGATTCTCTCACTATCATTATTTATCCATCCATGAAGGGAAGGCCATCCCCTTGTTTGGGAGATAGTGCAAGGGATCTATAGCCTATGGTTAGTGTGAAAAAACACTCGGATGATGCTCCCCCTTCTAGCTGGAGTATTATACTTGAGACTGCATTTGAGATTACATGTTGATACTTGAGTTGTGGAAACTTTGCTCAGAAGAACTTTGTATCATGTTTTATCATTTGAGATATTTTATGTATTACTAAAAACTATAACATTTATGCATTGTACTTTATACAAAAAAGGATGTAATATTGTATCAACTATGGCTACATTTGTACTACTTCATTTATGATGTGATGCAATAATTATGGTTATTCAACATTACTCATGATTTCTATATTTGTCCATGGTGATCCTTAGCTAAGTGGATTAACTATAAAATTTAAGGTTAACTAAATTAATGTAGTTAGTTAAAGATCACTAGTTAGAATTTATTATGGTGAAATCTATATGTTGAATATGTGTAATTAAATTAAAAAAAATATTATTGGAATATTATGGTAAATCCCAGTGGGGTTGTTACACCTCCATTTTTATATATATAGGTCACTTTACCTACTTCCTATTCCTTGCATAAGAGTATTAAAATTATTATTAATTTCCATAAATAAATAAACCAACTAATGAGATAAATAAAAACCTTGTGATGTTGTTTTATTTATTCATTGGGATTTCTATGTAAGCATAAAATTGTGTACTGAGATTTAATAAAATTTTATTCTCAATGATGCATTCAAAGAAAATATTCAAAACAAATGATTGGTAAACATACAAAATAAACTAAAGATGCCTTATTTGTTCAGACCTAAAATATGTGTACACCTCTCATTTGAGAGAAGGATGTCATTTACCCCACATAGTAGAGCTTCATGAAAAAATGAAAAATACAGAACAAAGAGTGATTCAATACATGTAGATGTGGTTAGTCAAAGGATACGGGCGAATGATAAAATATCCATGTTCTATAACTTTATTAACAATGGTTTTTACATTCAGTTGTAACTTTAAATAGAAAACATGCAAAAACCAACATTCTCAACATAATGATTTACACAATTTGGAAGAAAATACTAATAACATGGAATCCTTATATACACCTATGAGAATCAAACATCCAAAATAACCATAGTATTGGGGATGAACATGGACCAAAGCTATCAAAATGGCCATTATAGTAAGAGTTAAAAATAAATTTTAGTATACACCATACTCACCAACATGGACCTAAGATGGATTTAATTAATCATAATATCATGTAATCTATCACTTTGTGAACTGAATCTTGGGCCTTAACACCAACATATACAATTCTAGTATATCAGTGAGACAACATAAAAAATTAATAAAGATCTACTTAGTATATCCATGTTGATCCATAATAATGATCAATGCTTTAAAAATTTTAAAATTCATATCTTTCCCTCTCATTTTAAAATTTTATGTTGTATTTGGAAACAAAAATTTCTCTCATAAACTCTAAATAATTTATTTGATATTAACTTAGATATTTTTATTTTTATCTTTACAAAATTTTTTATAACTTGAGTTCAACTAAATGAAATCTCATTTTAAACTCAATTTAAAAAATATACATAAAACATAGAGAACATTTTAAGGGTGATTTATATATACTTCTAATAGTTAATTCAAATAATGGGCCCCATTAACCCATGTGGTTAACTATGGGTTAAGCAATTTTTAATTTTAATATTGTAATAAGTATGAAACATTATCCCATTTTTAAGGACTCCTTAGGAGGCCCATTTTTAACCTCAATTTAAATCTAATGGTTACACTATATTATTATTCAACATGATCTGCATTATGTTCTTACATTGATCAGATATAAAATTAATCAAGAAGCTATAACAAACAATGTTCAATCTCAAGATCTTCCTATTATAAATATTTGCACTACTACATCATGCCATTTTAATCATAAAATAAATTTTGTGAAATATGAAATGAATTTGAATCAAGAAGAATCATATGCCATGTATTGTCTAAAATATACAATTTCAAGGGACCTTCCATTGATTATTCCTCATCCCCTTGAGGGGTGCATCATGGAAATCATTTTAGAACCTACTACTTAGGTAGAATATGGTCCAATTGATGATGAAAAGTTTATACAATATCTTCTTGAACATTCTTAAAAGGTGGACTCATTCTTAATATTTATCTCTATGTAAAAATAAAGGGAGTTAATATGAATTTCCTAATGTTGCTACTTTTACCATTTCATCCATCCCCATCTCTATACCTTTAGTTAATTATATAACACCATCTCATAGTTTGGGATAATCATTTGGTCTCCCAAATATATCTCTTCCTATACCTACTCATGTTACCTATGCTTATCCTATTACATACACAAATTATACTCTTGATCATACCATCCTTGTACTACAAGCTAAGTTAGCCCACATTGAGAAAACTATCTCTCACGATATGCCATTTATGGATTCTTGTTATTTGTTGCATAACCAATTGGCACCAAAAATTGCATCTCATCCACTAACTATTGGATTTGTGGCTATTAATCTCCCTCTCTATGAAGGCAAAGGTGACTATGAACAATATTTACATGCCTTCTATGTAGCTTATCTATATTATGCAAATAATGATAAATTGTTGACTAATCTCTTTTAAAGAAGTATAAAAAAATATGCTCTTTGATGGTTCTATGATCTTCCTCTTGAATCACTAAAGGATTTCACCCTTTATAAAATTAGTTCCTCACATAATTTTATATCAACATTAGTGAATATGCTCAAATTTCCAAACTCAAACAAGTATCTAATGAAAAAATCAGTGAATATGTGCTAAGATTAAGATTATGATTACAAAAATGACTAATCAAAAGGTTATTAATGATATTCAAGAAATATTTAATCAAAGTTTACTACCTCCACTTTAATAATCAATCATGTTTGATAATTTCAAATCCTTCGATGAACTATGCCATATAGCAAAAGAGTGTGAAGTCGAATTGATTACTTTAAACAAGCTCGATTACAATTAAAATACTTCTTCCACTTAAAATGTTGATTTCAAGGCAATAAAAATTATAATATCAAACCAAATAAAAGCAAGAATGAAGCTAATATTATAGATATTTTTCTATCACAACCAACACAAAATCTTCAACTACAAGGTCCACCAAGGAGGCAATTTTATAGGTTACCTTCACCTCCTCATGTATTATTAAAAAATTTATTAGAATGCAATGCATTCATTCTTCCTCCACCAATGGAGGTGAATATTTTTAGATCTATATATATATATATATATATATATATATATATATATATATATATATATATATATATATATATATATATATATATATATATATATATATATATATATATATATATATATATATATATTCTAATGTATACTAGGACTACCATAGATGTATTGGGCACTTTACAAATATATGCTTCAAGATTAGGCACAAGATTTAAGATCTTATTGATGACAACATTATTGATTTTGGAAAACCCAATGAAGAGGCTGAGCCACAATAAAATGAAAATGCAAAGATAAAAATGATAAGTAATTTATGCATATAGTGCTCATCCTCCTCCTTCTACATATGTACATCTACTTGGTAACAATATTGTTACTGTTGCAAGAAAACATGCATCATAACCTATGATCACATTTGTTGACAAATAAATTATTGATGATGATTCAGATAGATATGCACTCTTCATTAAATCATATGTTGACAAATGATATATATATATATATATATATATATATATATATATATATATATAAATAAACAATGGATCAAGTGAAAAGGCATGCACAATAAAACTCCTTCACTCTCCTGGTTGTATAAAACAAGATCTACAAGATACTTCTAGAGTTTCCAAATCCTTTGATGGTCATATGTAGGATATTCTTGGGCATATAGTCCTACCTTTACAAGTGGGGCCTATAAAAGTACCCAGTCCATTCCTAGTTATACCAAGGACATGGGTATTTGATATGCTAATAGGATTTTGTCTGGTATAAAATACCAAAGTAGTACCTTCTATAGTGCATAAATGTCTCAAATATATTCATGATAATCATGTGGTTAAAATTATAGGAATATAATATTAATATAATTTGGAATAAATCATGTTTACTTCTTCTCTATAACAACTTCCCTGCACAATCATTGAGAAACATGATAATGAAATAGTCTACATAACTATTCAAGAACACAATTTATATATTCCAAAGCACATTATAGTTTTTTCATCTACTAATGAGTACGAGCATTTTAATGATTTAGATTATCCATTTAATTATGACCATGATATATTTACATAGGACCATATTTAGTTAGTTTCAGATAGTACTATACCTTTTCCTAAACAAAAATTAGCACATAAGAATAGGTCCTTATCTCCTAAAGCACAACAAGTTATTTAGAGAGATCCACCACAAGTACAAATTGTTACATCTTCTCCTACAAAGGAGGATATAGGTTTACAAGGACATATGAGTAGTGATTGAGAGGGATATATTATAGCATATGATTTTTCTTTATATTTAGATGCACTAGAAATTGGATTTTCCTCTTCATAGGAAATTACTTCTTCATATAAAGTAGTTGGGTACGCATATGTGCATCCCCTTGATGAGATCCTTGGTTGGATAGAGCCTCCAATTCCTTCCCAAAAAAATAGTTAGGATGCATCTCTTGATATTTATATTGTCCATTTATACATAATATTTTTTTCTTTATTCTAATTTTTCTATTCCTTATCCAAGCATTCTTCTAAGTCCTTGGCTTTATTTTTCTATTTTGGGAACTTTCCTTCTTGATTTTCAAACTAACTCAAACAACCCAAAACAACTATCTTATCAATATTGATTCACTATTTCATACTAATCCATGGTATTTCATGCCTTGTACTTACATGATCACATTTATCTCTTGGCTATGAAGATCATGTACTTTCTTATCTATACTAATAATTCATGTTACAATGTTATGACTCACTTTACACATACATTGGGGGAACATGACTTGCCTTCATTATTATCATACAATGATTGTAAACCTTGTTGAGGATTGTTTGGATCCCTTCCTCATTAAGTAATTTATTAATTAAAATATTCCAAAAAATTCATGTTTTGAAAAACATGCAAATAATTAAAAAATCTAAGAAAACCAAATATTTTCAAAAGTTTAAATTTAGGACTTGAAATACATTTTTAATTATTTCTAAGTTTAATTCTTTCCATATGCCATTTATTATATGTCATATATAACATATTTTATTTCTAAAATACACATTGATTTTCATGAGGTAGTTGAGTGTGATACAAGATAAACATTTACATGCTTTTGATGTCAAACCCCCTTATTACATAACAAACTTTATAAGTTGGGGGCACCACTTCATTCTCCTTGAACACATTTATAGGTTGTATTTATCCATAACCTTCCTACCATGATGAGATATATATCATACAAATGCTTTGATACTCATACTATACATGTGTTACATAAACATGTTATTTTTCTAATAATGACATGTATATGTAAAGTTTATCTCAACTAGTTTAAATTTATTTATGCCTATTTCTTATTTTATTACATAGTGGGTTACAACTTGCTTGCCTTGTGTATGTGTCCCTCAACCTTGTATTCTCAAAATTTTTATTGTATTACATTATTATACTATTTTCATGTGGCCTTTGGCCTTGTATGCTTATACAACATTCTCATGTCCCTTGTATGTGGTCTATGGGTCTTATGTGTGATTTCATTTTCAAAATTTATGAAATTTACTTATATTATTATTTATTATTACTATGGTGTCATGATTTACATCATGAATTGATACTAATTATTACATAGACTATGGTGCCATGATATGTATCATGCATATACTACTTACATGATTCAATGCTTTATATATTTAACACATGTTCACAATGCAATTCAATGTTACATTCTAGATGCAAATACAAATTCAACTATTCAAATGCTATTAAATTATTAATTATTTCACATATATCATAAAAATAATTTTTATCTAATTTACTCATAGGTTAAGTATCTCATCTCAAAAGGGGGGCATTACAATAGTATTGCCTTGAGAAGTCAAGTCCTCATGAGAAAAAATTGATATTTATGGCACTATATAGTTTTAAAGAATACAACATGATTCATAAATTTTAAATTATGGGGGCATGCTACATGCATGTGAACTCATTAATATAGTCATAAATTTACAAATAAATTACACTTTTAAATAATTATAACACTTAAAGTGACAATTTAATATCAAATTAATACAATATAGAGGTATGATATTCATTCATGTCATGCCCAAAATTTCATGACTAAAATTTTCACAAAAATACACCTTTTTTTATAAAAATAAATACAACAATAACATATCACATATCTACAATAATCAAGACAAGGCATTAAATTGATAAAATGAGATTAAAAAACACAAGAAATTATTTTGATACAAATAAGACTGTAATGTTCTACATCAGATATGAAATATGCACTGAACAAGGTCTATGCAAGAAGCTAATCTAACACTAAAAATTTATAGATTGACAAATCATGCATATAATTAAACTAGGATCATGTGAAACATTAGGTATAGATAAACAAATTTATCCCATACCTATCCAAATACAAAGCACTTGATTTCACTCTTTGATAATACAATGATGAAAGGTGAAATCAATAGAAATAAGCTAACCCAAGTAACTATCTAAACTATATGGAATAATAAGTAGTTCCTAAAAGTTTATACAATAATATAATCATAATATCATCTCAAGAAAAAATAATGATGAGACATGTAAATGATAAAAATAACACGTGACTAGGCATATCCATGTCTACCTCTCTCACACTCTAGTATTCACTATAATGCACTTAATTTTACTAAATTCTAAGTGGTATGAAAGAGAGAGTAATTATCAAGGAATAAAGATAGGTTTATTACACAAAATTATTTATGTATATCAAAGGAAACCAATAAGAAAAACTCTTATCCAAGGATAACAAACTCCATCTAAGCCGCATTGCTCACTTACAAGGGCAGTAACAACTCAAGAGGCTAAAAATGACTCTTAAAAGATAGACATTTAGGTCAAATCACCATAAAAAATATGAATTGTCATAAGGAGTAAGCTCAATCTAAAATTTGAACAAGAATAAGTATAAAATAAGGCACTAAAATAATCTCAAAAATACCATTAGGGCCTTCTCTTGAGTTAATAATCTAGCACAAAATGACCCCATATAAAATATGTACCAAAGGAAAGGAGGATTTTTGGAACTTAAATAAAATTATATAAGTCAATATTAACCCTAATAATTAATGAAAATAGATTATAATGACAAAAATTCTAGTTTAATGTTGGTAATCCAAAGTGGTTTTGCACGACTGGAAATTTTGCCTATAAAATTTTATCACAAATTGGTTTAAAAAAGGCCCTACTAGAAATTGCATAATGAGGAAATAGAAAAAAACTAAATAAATGCTAGATAATATAAATAAAACAAAATTCACAATCAACATTCATTTTCAAGAATAACCTCCTTTAGGTATTTATTTAACATCGATTCCAAATTGACTTCATAGGTAAAATTTTAAGTAAAGAGTTTAGTTTCCTATTAATGCCTTATGGAACTAGAAGATGAAATTGCTTTCAGAGATAGATTTTTTTTATGAAAGTGGAAATAAATTTTCATGGAATAATATAATTTCTTTCGAGTCCTCATTGAACTGAAATCTAATTATAACATTTTATTTGGAACCCATTCCAGAGGAGGTTTATCCAAATTCACACTAGTAAAAATGGTCCCGATTACTAAAATGCTCATGATCAAACTTTAATTTACTCACTAACTACTTGACTAAAATTTTGTGTGATTGATTTACATAAATATACCATCAATCACTCATTAACAAGAGGTGATTAATATCTCATGATACTATAAATTATTTTGATCATTCTCACCAAAATAGGACTTTGAACATCTCTAAAAGAAGCAACTCAAAAAAAGAAAACTCATGACTAAAGGTTTCACAAAATTCGTGTTGGAAATATGATTGTCATTGATGTCAAAATAGACATTATGGATGTCATTGATGTCAAAAGGATCAGGCAGGATTGATGGAGAGAAGAGCATGTTTCACAGTTGCACTATGCAAAGTTGTCATGCTTTTATAGAGACCATTTATGAATGTTTAAAGCCAAAAAAATAGAAGATCCATTATGGGTTTTTTCATGTACATTCTGTAAATATGGTCCATAGGTTTATATGAGAAGGAATGAGCTCATAATTGATTTATTTAGCTATTAAACATTATAGGGTTTCACAGTAAAATCCTAAGGGTTTAGCCATGGTGTCAACAAGCAAAGTTCTATTTTAATATTGACTTGGTATAGTTGAGAACTGGTAACTTAAGTTACAACTTAAGTCCATATCATCATTAAGAAATTAACCCCTCAACCTAACAATTACCAGCTCTAAGCAATGATCAAAGGAATTTATATTTTTTTAAGTCTAAGACTTAATATATGTCCCAGATCGATCAATGACTATTGCTTCATCATACGTAGATGATCCAATGAAGTGAAGCAAAATCAAATTTTCAAAGGCTCCTATGAGTAAATGCGCTAGTGACAAGTGTCTCATTCACAAAGCTTTTCAGACAGAGACCCAATTAGTATAAGCTTGTTAGAGTTAATGATTGAGCTTGTTAGAAGATTTGATGGTGACAGGTGATCATGTAAAGGAGATCCAATAGAGCGAATGGACTCAAATACTATTAAGTGCTTGAGGTTTATTAACATAGTGATAAGTTAAAGACTGAGCAAGTCTGAGAAGATAGATAGAGTGAAAGTGATCCAAAGATATAAGCAGCAACGAGATGGGATAAAGAGCTCAAAATTTAACATCTCAGTAGAGATAAAGAACATGCATATTTGGATATTCAATAGTACATGAAATCTCAGATTAGGAATATTGAAGAGCACATGTTAAATATGACAAAGCTAAAGTTTAGAAGTGTACAAATATCTAATAGTTAGTATGAGCCTATCATAGACTGATTAAATGGATGTATTTTAAAGCCAAGCTAATTTAATATGGACCATTAGATTGTGGTTTCAAAGGCAAGATCAAAGATTGACATTTAAAGTCATGTCCAAATAAATGGTTAGTTGTGGGAACATGCAAGAACTTACATATAAGCTTTATATCTTGACACTAGAAAATGAGATTGATCAACCCAATCTATCAAATCTACATTAAAGATCCTTGCATCAAAACTTGAGTCTAATAAATTCTATAGATAGTAAAAATACTTATAATTATGATGTGATGCATGAATCGAGATGCATAAATTAACAATTTAAGTCTTAATGAATTTAAGTCCAAAATTAGCATGATTTGTTAAAATCTAAGTGTGAACACACTAAAGATATGGAATCCTAGATCCATTGCCTATATATGACATATAAGACATAGGCATATGAGGCTAAAGATATTAGAATTGTATCAAATGAAAATATATAGACACAAAGGTAGAAGTGTAGAGAAGATGAGCTACTATTTAAGAGTGTCAAAAACACACACACACACACACACACACACACACACACACACACACACACACAAAGATAGAGTGAAAAAGTGAGATGAAGTGTGTCAAATAAAGATATATCTAGACATAGAGATAAAGGGGTAGAGAGGAAGAAGGCACAAAGAGAATGTCCATAGTATGATCATGTTATAGATTAGAATTGTAATAGAGAATATAATTTGATTCATTTATGAATCAATGTTATAATCTAGAGTTGTAGCTCCATAGATCTCATTGGTTGGTGCCCTAAGATTAGCTAAGCTGGTGCTCAGTTAGGGGATTGGTGTCTCCTTAGGATTGGTGTCCTTAAATGTAACTAGTGAGGTTTTGCCAGTGAGGCTTGTAGCTAGTGAGGCTTGTAACTAATGAGGTTTTGCCAAGTGAGGTGTTGATTGTGAGGCTAGATTAGAATAGTAGATTCTAGTAGCTATTCTGACCATGGTTTTTCCCTTTGGGTTTTCACATATAAATATGGTTTCATGTGTATTTGTGTGTGTATGTGATCTCTGCATTTAGCTTTTAATTTGCATATGCTTTTGAATTTACTTTAAAAGGATTAAAGGACTGGTTTTATTTGATTTACTAATTCACCCCCCTCTTAGTAGATAGTTGTGTTCCAACACTCCTTATAAACCTAGCATGATTCATTTAAAATAATAATGGTAGATCATCCATGAAAGAATCATTGATATCATTTATTCATGTGAAGAGGATCTAAGATATTATAACCTTTCTCTCTGAGAATTCACTTCAAAAACTAGATAATCTATATTTGATTACCAATAATATTTTATTATTAAATATTAAATTGTTGTATGTAATATTTTACACTTGAGTTTTAAAAAAACGAAGCCATAGGTTTATACAAATTATCAGACCATAACTGAAATAAATTATCATTATTAACTTGAGCATAAATTTGTTTTTTAGGTAAATGATATAAAGGTGAGATTATTATCATAATATTTGAGAGGTTTTAATACTAAACATAACCATTAAAATTTATTATTTTATGGGCAAGAAAGAATACAAAGAGTAAAGATGATGTTTCTCTTTATTATACATGGAAAAAGTATACATAAGAATATCCTTTTTAGGTGTCATTGCTCAGGATTAACATATAATATTACAACTTTATTTAAAATTATAAATGCTTTAAGAGTATAATTTTTGAATACAACACAATCCAGATGGATTAGTACATACTTAAATAAAATGGGCATTTACATATGCTAGTATATCACTACACAAGAAATCAAATAACTACACAACACTACTTTGCCATCAAAACTCTAAACCTAGACATAAGTGTGTCAATGTTTCCCTAAAAAGATCATCCTTTAACAAATAATCACCATGTTTATTTAACTGATTAACATCTAAAATCATATATAGAAATAAATAATCTTGTCTAAACACAATATTGTACATTCAAGCATGGTGAAACATGACTACATAAAAATGAATTGAGGTATATAAAAGTACTTATGATAACACGAATTAAACATATTATCATGATTAAAGTACATCTTTAAAATACATGATAATTCATAAACTCAACATAGTCACCTTATTAAATCATTTACTTCTTAACATATATTGATATTGAATATGATATCAAAATATCTTTCTATCTATCTATAATCGCATGCTTGATTTTAACTAAGTTTTGAAAACTATTAAGATGATTTGTCAAGAAACATACGAAGGATATAGAGGAATTTTTAAAATATGAGTACATAAATAAATAGTAACAAATCTATCATAATATTCACTAAATGATAAATGTCAAAAACTAAAAGGCCAACATAACGACTAATCCTCATTTGTCCTTAATTTGAAAATAAGGCAAAAATCACTCTTATCACTTGTTCAACTTAGTAGGTAATTTAAGATTAGCTTAAAGAGCAAGTTAATAATAAAAAATAACCTTATTCATTGAAAAGTGTATCCTCTTCTATATCAATATACAAATAAGTCATGTGTCATTTATATATAATAATATACCTATATATATATACCATATATTTTATTTTATTCTCCATAATATGAGACACTACAATTATTACTACTCTTTTTATCAAACTAAAGTTCACAATCACTTATATGGTCCAACCAAGGATTTAATGGCTTAAAACTTAACAAAATGGAACACCATAACTAGCAAATGCAATTTAAAAATATAACTAATGAATACATAGGTCTATTTTCAAGCATAAGAGGCTTGCAAAACATTTCACCACATCATTAAAACATAAGAGAATGTCATCAAAGAGTAACTCACTAGATGATGCCTTTCATATAGAATAATTTTTTTTATTAAGATTAATCTACACACAAGCAAAATTACACGATACTCTCATTATACCCAAACTCTACCCAAATAATTTAGAGAAATTTAAAAATCATGATTGATGAGTATAAAACCATAATCAAAATGAAAGAATAAAATTTATATTAACCTAAAATTGTATGGCACTTCAAATGTACAAACAAAATCCAACCCTATGTCTTAATGGCATTATGGAATATCCCTATGGTGCTATGCCACCACCAACAAAATATACACACTCTTAAAAAGTTCAAGCCAAAAAACATCTAAACAACTAGAATAAGTTCAGTAAGATTTAACCCAAAAATAACCACTAGAGGCTGAAAATGATACCCAAACTAGAGCTACACTACCAAATGCCATTTATACATAATAGAATAGATTTTTTAGTGAATAGAGTGCATAACTAATACCAAAATACCCAAACACAACCTATAGGTAAACTTCATCCTAGTAGGGTTTTGTAATATCAATTTTATGAGATCTAAAATATTATAATTACTGTAACACTAAACATTCTTTTAACACTATCATTAAACACCATAAATTACCAAAATGTAACAAGATTTTGCTAATTGTTTATACAGGCTTACTGGTAAGAATAAAAAAAAGGGTATGTAAACAATATGGAACTTTCTTAGAGTTAAAACCTATAATCACCAAATCCTTTAACCTCTCATCCTTCCCACAATAATAGAACTCTAGGTAGGGCATTGGGAAACAACAATAGAGTAGGAGGGCACATTTTGTTTTGATAGGGCATTGAAAAATATAACTAAGTTTGAAAATGAATATCATACATTCTTAAAACCTCTCTATTTAGCATGATATGTATCCTTAATTGTTTTATTATTCCTTTCATACTTTATCCCCTCTTATTCAAAGAGTTAAGACTTATTTTCATCATTTAATCTCCACTAGAGCAATCCATTTATTGAGGGAGATAATATTTGATAGTTGGGGGTGCATGACAGGGTAATTTAATACATTTTGGTAGACTTTTCTTCCTCTAATGTGGCATGGGAGGGTGGAGGGATCCATGATTATGGTTGGAGATAATTAATTATGAGTTTTAATGTGTCCCATTGACAATACAAAAAGATGCCTTTCCCATGCCTCCTCATTTATCTCCTACCAAATAATGCAACCCTGCATTTCAAAACTTCATTCCATATTATACCATTTAATTATCAATCACAGCTACTTCATAATTTCATGAATAATTTAGGACAAAATGAACTATATGGTTTTAAGACTTTTCAAAATTATAACTAAGCATTAGTCTACTTAGTCAAAAAGATACAAAATTATGATTTAAATTAATGTAGCTTTTCAATGCTTGAAAAAATGTTAGTTGATTACTAATACTTCCCTATTTAAGATCAAGATTGGGTTTGACCACATTTATAAAAGAAAATAAGCAAATAATTTTATTTAGAGGATTATGCTAAGATTAAATGCTTATTATGATTATACCAAATTTATCATAAACATTAAAACTCAACTAGAATAATATTATAACTACTGGAGTCATAGAATATGAACTAACTAGATAATGTGAATAAATGCACATAGACAAGGAAGTCAAAGAATGAATCTAACACATGGGATGACTGAATTATTGACTAGGGAATATGTCTTTAATGGGGGTGTTACATAGTCCCCTTCTTAAAGAAGCATCACCCTTGATGCAAAAACCACAATGAAGAATAATACATTAATTACCTGATCTCAATCTTCCTAAAAAACCACTAGATATAACTTATACTTGAATTTACACCAATAAAGAAATTTAACCCAAATAATCACTATTATAAGCATGTGGGTATGAGTGCCAATATAATGTAAGATCATACAAATAAACTTCATGCCATCTCATGGAAAACATATAATGTAACGAATGAGTGTTAATCCATGGTGAACATACCATATGAAGAATAAGTGATAAACTATGGAAATGTATTAAGATAACAAAAATGTTATACAACATTAATCCAAACTATTATATTGATCCATACTTATCGAGTCAATTTATCAATATCATAAGGTGCCAATTGAAACTTGACTAGCCTTTGAAATGAGCAAGCAAGAATGAAATTTACTCTGAAGTAATCCATACAAGGAAAATGATGAATGCCAATCCATGGTAGAAATACATTGTGATGAATATGTGCCATTTCATGTCCAAACTATACTAAGGAAAACTAATAAATAATGAGTAATATTAAGCAATAATGATAACCAAGTAACCATAATTGTAATCCTAATATAGATGATTTGATAAAGGATAAGGATAATGTGAGGATCCTTCACTCTTATTCTACCATCTCTTGGTCATGGGAAGGAAATACAAAACCTCAAACCATGCCAAATAACATGTAAGAGGGCATTGAGAGGTCCGCCAACCATTACATAGAATTGAATTAGATCATTGAGCATTAGGAATTTATTCCACTTGCTATTGCCAATATGTGAAAGGTACTCAAAAACATCAATCCCACCATCTGAATATCAAAATGAAAAATAAACACCATGTCTAGTGATGGAAATATGGTGTCATAAACCTACCCATATAGGTTCCCATCTCTACCCTATATCTATATTCCAAGTTATCTTCTTCACCCTTATTCTCAACACAAGGTGATAGTTCTGCACATACTTAATATAGAGTAGTATACACAAAATTTATCTTTCAATATTAGTTAAGGGTGAGTGGAGGGACTCTATGTTCATAAAGTGACCATTATGTATGAATCTTATGGGGATTGCCCAAAATAATAAGGTCCTACTTCATATAAAAGGGGAAAAATAGTTTTCTATCCTATGAAAAACTCCATTGCCTAGACCATAACATGGTCATACTAACATAAAAAGGATCTAAACCTCCTTAAACCCTAAAATTACATCACAACCAAACATAGAGACATGACACAAGGTTACACTACATGCCATTTTACACATAAAATCATAATATACCACTCAACAATTTACATAGATGGAATAAATATGAAACATAACATCGATACACTCAATATAACATAGGTACAATAGGTCATAAAAAAATATCATTTTACATATCACATTTACACACCATACTATGATAACGAGAAGGTGGGTTTCTTTTAGAGGAGTTGTAAAAACATACCATTATGTAGGCTTTACAATATGAATTCCTCATATATATATAAATTTTCTATTTTCATGATGATCTAAATGAAGTACATAGTAATTATGCAACACCAAAACATATGGCTTCAAAACAATGAGTGGGGAAAACACAATTTCATAGCAACATAAATGAGTTGGATCACTGGCATAACAAGACATAAATATTTAATCTACCAATCCAAAAATATATAAATCATGTCACCATTGTAGTTCACAATTCGCACAAGGGTCTCAACTATATCCAAATAATAATATCAATAGGTATCCTACTAAAAATTTCTCACTATCTCAAATTATCTCATAAAAAGGTGTACATTTATTTAACATATTTATAAAGATATGATGAACATGAATCCCAATGGATGAAAAAAATAAACTGGCATTCATAAAAATAGTGTCTCAGTAGAGGCAAAGTTTCAAGAAAACATTTTGACCATTGTAGATCAATATAAAAGTACTCATCATATTTTATATCTACTGAAGGTTTAATCGTCATACCAAGGTAACTCATAATTAATCTATGAATCCCATATTAGTTGATTAACATTAAATCATACTTATTATGATGTGACAAGATCAATCAGTTTTACAATACTTTACAAATTCAAAGCTCTTAATTTATTTAGTAATAAACTCTAATTTTGAATAAAATAACTATTCACAATTTGACTTGATTTACTCTTATTTCACTATTCACATTACTAGGATTTCAATGAGATCCTATTTCATTATTTTCTTTTACAAACTTTTTTTCCTTAAAGAGGTAGTGTCATTCACTTGCACATGTACCAAGGTCATTAACAAGGTTATTTTTCACTTCATTTTACTTGAGAACATTCTTGGTTTGATTCTAGTTCCAACAAGTGGTTGGAAGCCTACTTTCTTTTCTGATTTGGTCACTAAAATTTGTTTCTAGTGTAATTTTTATTGTTTTTGACCCATTTATGGGAATTCATAAAGCCTCTAACTTTTGAATCGTAACTCAGATTTGAGCTCTATTTTCTTTAAAAATGTATGGTTTTTTAATTTTTTATCCATTAGTGTCATTAATTTATAAAAATTCACTAATTTTATTAAGTGATAAATTGGGGGGTGTCCTTAATATAATCTTTTGGGGCTGTCTCAGTGTCGATTTGTGCACTCTTTTTCACTCTTTCTACTCTTTGGTGATTCACTAGCATGGATTCTACTTCTATTATTGACCATTGTGAGCCTTTGACTACACATAATTACCATACATGGAGACTTCAAATGGAAACAATAATAAAACACAAAGGATTATGGTCCTTAATGAATGAAACTCAAACATAGTTTATAGGAGAGTTTGAAATTTTTTAGCATCAATGTAAGTTTGAATAATACATGGATTTAATAGGGAATCATATGAGTGATAGTTTGTTGTTTCATTTGGATGGGTATGATACTCCATTCAAAATATGGGCTAATTTAAAGGGTTTATTTGGGAAAGTAGATCACTTGAGAGCCATGCAATTTGAAGTGGAGCTTATTAACTCAATCCAGATGACTTTGCCTCTATTGTAGACTACCTCACTAAGTTTAACCATTTGTTGACACAGTTAAATGGGAGTGGATGATGTAATAAAGATGAAGAATGTGTTTACTTGATTTTTTCTAAGTTAAATGGTCCATTTCAAATATTTACTTCTACCTTTTTCTATAGCATGGATTACTTAGGTACCACATTCAAAATGATCGATCTAGATTTATTTTGTGAGAGACTTACTAGTGAGGAATCCAAATTATCTCAATTTGAGTCTTCCACCTCTCAAAAAGCATTAATAGCATCACATCCTAAGAACAAGGGAAAAATAAAAGGTAATAATAAGAACACTTCTCCTCCATCTCAAAATGCACCTAAGCCCAATACCGACACATCTAAACCTAAATCATCTTCAAAATCCAAGAATAAGTTTAAAATATCTTGATCTTATTGTGGGGGGATTGATCATGAAGAGTCTAGGTGTTTTAAGAGAATGTAAGCCATAAAGGATGCCACTAGGAAACACAAGATTTATATCTCCACTATTTCTCCATCTCATGAGCATGGAAAAGCACTTAATGTTGTCAGGAGATCATAGTCACCTATTTTAGATAGTTGGGTTCTAGATTCTAGTGCTTCACATCATATGAATTTTTGTAAGGATTCATTTATATCTCTTGGTTTGAGTTCTAATTCCAACATTAAGGTTTTAGATTCTTCATTTATATATGTTAAGGTAAAGGGTGACATACAACTAAATGGTGGTTACATCAATCATGCATTTTATGTTTCAGACATCACCACCAATCTGCTTTCAATTTATTAGATTTTCCATTATGGTCAGGGTAAGATAGTGATTTTCACATCATAGGGTAATAAAGTTTGAGATTTGTTAGAGCCACATACACTTATTATACAGGGTATTGTTGATTATAGTTCTCAACTCTATTATTTTGATTGTTTTGATGATACTCCTCTAGGGACATGTTTGGTTTCTCATGTAGATTATGAGAGTAGGCTTTGGCATAAGAGATTTGGACATCTCAATTACAAATATTTGAAGGAGTTGATCACTCATAGTATCGTAGAGGGTCTTCCTATAGTTTCATGTCTTGATGGATTTTACCTTGGTTATGCATTAGGAAAACAACATGAAGATCCATTTTCTAAGGGTATGTCCATGAGAGCATCTTCACCACTTTGTGCATAGTGATTTGATGGTCTTTCCTACTCCTTTCAACAGATCTAATTATGCACTTACTTTCATTGATAATTTTTTGAGGCATACTTGGGTTTATTTCCTCAAGTACAAGAGTGATGTCTTTGCTCACTTCAAAGTCTTTAAGGCTTTAGTCAAGAAATAGTCTTCTAGTTGCATCAAAAAGCTTCGTATAGATAATGAGGGGGAGTAATTTAGTTGAGAGTTCTCTATTTTTTTAGTATCTCATGGTATTATTTACCAACATTCTATTACACATACTTCATAACATAATAGCTTAGTATAGTGGAAGAACAAAACTTTGAAGGAGATGGCTAACTGCATGATGCATTCACATGATTTACCTCCTATCTATTGGGTAGAGGCAATTAATTGTCTGAACTACATTTAGAACCACACACCACATAGAACACTTGAACATTTGATTTTGGAGGAGGCTTGGTTAGAAACCAAGCCTACTGTCTCATTTTTTTGAGTCTTTGGGAGCCTTGATTGGGAGTTTTTACCAAATAATAAAATGAAAACACTAGATAATAAGAGTAAACCTCTAATTTTTGTAGGGTATTGTAAGGATATGAGAGCTTATTAACTTTTAGATCTTGATACTCATGATGTTCATTTTCAAAAACATGTATAGTTTGATAAGAACTTCACATATCATGACTCTTCATCTTCTTCCATGCCTTATTATTCTTTTGATGATTCATCACCTCCTCTTGAGGATTCATTTCTTGAGGAGCTAGTTTAGGAGTCCCTTGAGGAGGTTATAATGGTTGAGGATCCTATTCCCACTAATGTTACCACTATGTATAGGTGGGCTCATACCATAGTTTCTAAGGCATCACCTTTCATATCAGATATTCCATCCACTTAACATCATCATTCACATTATATAGGTATTAAAATTTTGTGTCAAACATTCTCTAGGGATCCATAATATTTTTCATAGGATCATGGGATACAGGAGTGGGATGATGTAATGATAGATGAGTATTCTTCATTGATAAAGAATCACACTTGGGATTTGGTCACTCTTCCTAAGGGAAGAAAGTTGGTTAGGTGAAAGTGGATTTACCACACTAAGTATGTAGTTGATGGGTCTATTGATAAGTGTAAGGCACATCTTATTACAAATGGGTTATTGCAAGTTAAAGGTATTGATTAATTTAAGACTTTTGTGCTCATTGTCAAGATGGATTCTATTCACCTTGTACTTTCTCATGCTATATCATAGGTTTATCCAATGTATTAGATGGATGTTAAGAATACTTCGTTGCATGGATACTTATATGATGAAATCTATATGGATCAACTTGTTAGGTTTGTTCATGATTCTTCTCTTGTTTATTGACTTAAGAGGTCTCTTTACAATCTTAAATAGGCCCCTTGGGCTTGGTATGAGAAGATGGATTCATTTATTCTCTCCATTGGTTTTGTTTGCTACCACTCCAATCCTAAAATGTATAATTAATGTATTGGGGAGGACATTGCTATATTGGTCTTGTATTCTGATGATTTTCTTCTCATTGGTAGATCTTCATCTCAGATTTAGACTGTTCAGTAGGCATTTTTTAATACACATGATAGATCTTGGTATTTTTCACTTTTTACTTGGTTTACAGATTTTGTAGTTAGATACAAGGATTTATTTGAGTCAATAAAATTACACCCTTGATCTTCTTCAACATTTTGGTATGGTTGATTGCAAGCGAAGTCCTTATTTTTAGTTTGGAGTGATTCTCACTACCACTTGTACTACTCCACTTTGTGATCCTACATTGCATAGGAAGATGGTTGGGAGTCTTATGTATTTGACCCATACTCACCCCAACATTTCATTTATATTTGGGATTGTATCTAGGTTTGTACATGACCCTCATGTTAGTAACTGGCATGTTGCTAAGAGGATTTTATGATATCTATGAGGCATTACTCATTTTGGATTACACTACACCAGGATTTATACTCAGTTGGTTGGGTACATTGATTCAGATTGGGTAGGTTCTCTTGATGATAGACATTCCACTTTTGGCTACATTTTTTATCTTAGTTTTTCACTTATTGCTTGGTTGTGTAAGAAGTAGTAGGGTATTGCACTTTCATCTATAGAAGTTGAGTATAGGGTAGAAATTACAACAAATCAGTAGGTTCTTTAGCTTCATTAGTTATTTATAGATTTTGGCTTCATGAAAGATTCATATACTATACTATGGTGTGAAAACTAGAGTGCAAATCACATATCTCACAACCTAGTTGAGCACCAGTAGACCAAACACATTGAGGAACATATGCACTTTATTCATCAACACATTCATGATGGAGTTTTTAGTTTGGAGTACATTTCAACATAGTAGTAGGTTACAGAAATATTCATGAAGCCTTTTTCATCACCTCATTTCTTTGAGTTGCATGGCATACTTGGTATTTCATAAGTTTTCCTTGGCGAGTGTTAATGATAACATATTACTTCTTAATTTCATGGATGCATATTATACATAAGTACCTTATCAGGCCTAGTTTCTGGGACTCATACTACAGATATGCCACTATTTATTTTTTGGATATTTTTAGCTCCTATCTTCACTTGAGGGGGGTGTTATAGTATGTATTTCTCATGTTTGCTAGTTATAGCTATATATTTTATCTTTTTGCTAGATTTTCATATGTGAGGATTTATCCCACATTGCTTATTTAGGTTAGTTATCTTTTTCCTTGCCTACTTATGCAAGGGATTCTTATTGTAATAGCATCTCATTCTGAATAACATTTGACTTGCTTTGATTTGCATCTCATTTATCTACATCTTCCTTGTGTGATGTTTTTGTTGTTAACACTTCAAAATATTGGGTTGGAATATCTTTACCATTCCTAAAAACACTTTCACTATGTGAATCTACAAGAACCCATGAGAGAATAAATTTTAGGAAATAAAAATAAGAAAAAAACTTATCCTAAATTTCCTAGAGTTTAACACATGCTCTAATCCCAAAGTGTCATGCGAAAAATTTCATGATTAAAGTTTGCACAGAAAGACATCATTTAAAAAATAAATAAACATAAAAAAATATATCTCATCTCTAGAATAATAAAGACAAGGTATGAAATTAATGTAACAATATTACCAAATACAAGTAGCCATTTTGATACAAATAAAACTATAATGTTCTACATCAAATACAAAATGTGCACTGAACAAGGTCCACATAGGAAACCAATCTAACACCATATATTTACAAGTTGATAGTTCATACATATAAACCAACTTGTATCATGCATAAAATTAGGAATAAATAACTAATTTTCTCCCATACCTATCCAAATATAAAACACTTGATTTCACTCTTCAGCAACATAATAACAAATGGGGAAATTGGTAGAAAGAAACTAACCCAAAGAGCCATATGAACCAGATGGAATAATAATTAGTTATTAAAGGTTTATAAAATAATAGAATCATAATATTATCTCAATAAAAAATAGTGATGAGACATGAAAATTATAAAAACAACAAGTGACCAGGCATATCCACATCTACTTCTCTCACACTCTAGCATTCACTATAATTCACTTGGTTTTAATAACTTCCAAAAATTATGATAGAGAGTAAGATCAAGTAAGAAAGACAAGTTACTTATGAAAAATTATCTATGTAGATTAAATGAACTCAATGAAAACAACTTATATGTATCCAATGGATGAAAAAACTCCATCTAAGCTGCATTTCTCAATAATGACAATGATAATGGCTCAAGAGGCTAAAAGTGACTCTCCAAAGATAGACCATCAATTCAAACCAATGTAACAAATATAAATGGTCACAATTAGTAATCTCAATCTAAAATGGTGAATAAGAACAATTACATAATAAGGCATTGAGACACTCTCAAAAGTACCATTATAGTCTTCTCCTAGGTCAATAATCTCGTGCAAGATAACCGCAAATAAAATAAGTCCTTAAAGGTAGGAACATTTATGAAAATTAAATACAACTATCTGAGGTAATATTAACCTTATAATTTATAAAAATAGAGTACGATGACAAAAATTCTAGTTTAATGTTGACAATCCAAAGTGGTTTTACACGACTAAAAAATTTTGAATACAAATTTTTCTCACAAATTGGTTTAGAATAGGCCTTGTTAAAAATAACATAATGTTGAAATAGACAAACTGAATAAATGTCAGTTAATTTAAATCCAACATAATTCACAATCAATATTAGATTTTAGTAATAACCTCTTCCAGGTATTTGTTTATCATTCACTCCAAACCAACTTTATAGGTAAAAACTGAAGTAAAGAGTTTAGTTTCTTGCAAATGCCTTCTAGAAATAGAAGATAAAATCACTTTCATAGCTAGAATTTTTTTTTGAAGGTGGAAATAAAATTTTGTTGCATAAGATAATTTCTTCCAAGTCTTGGTTGAAACTAAATGTAATTATAGCTATTTATTTGGAACCCATTGCAGAGGAGATTTATTTAAATCTACACTAGTAAAAATGGTCACAATCACTAAAATACTCATGATCAAAGTTCACTTTAGTTGCTAACTAATTGATAAAAAATTTAAGCCATTGATTTACATCAATCTACCATCAATTAATCATTAACAAGTGGTGATTAAGATCTTGTGATACTAGAAATTGTTTCAATCATTCTCACAAAAATAGGAGTTTGAACATCTCTGAAAGGAGGCAACTTGGAAAAAGAAGAGTCACGACTGAAGGTTTAAAAAAATCTTAAAAAACTTAGCATGATTCATTTATAACAAGGGTAGATTATCCATGAAATAATCATTTACATTGTTTATTAATGCAAAGACGCTCTAAGATACTAGAACCTTTCTCTCTATTCACTTCACGAACTAGTTAATTTATATTTTATTACCAATAACATTCTATTACTGCATATTATCTTGTTGGATGTAATATTTTAACTTGAGTTAAAAAAATTAAGTCATAGGTTTATACAAATTATTAGACCATAATTGAGATAACTTCTTATTATTAAATTAAGCATAAATTCTATTTTAAGATAAATGATATAAAGGTGAGATTATTAACATAATATTTAAGAGGTTTTAACACTAACAGTGTGATTCATATTCATATTTCAAATGGGCCATGTTATATTTTAGTGATACTTATTTTTTATATTTGCACTTTTTCAAGATGTAGAAAGCCACATTTGGTGGTTTCACCCCTTAAATTTCTTTATAAAATACTCTACATAGTCAAATGAGAGTTGGAGCATAAATTTTTTCCAACTCAGGAGCATTCAAAGGTTTTCAAATTGAGACTTGATCACTCTCAATTCACTACATGTTTAACATTTCTCCAAATTACTTCAAATTTATATAGTAATTAGATTGCGTAATCTTTCATGTGTATACTTTCCTTATTCTCTTTGTAAATTTAAAGTTTCAAATTCTCAAATTTAACTTTGAAATATGGATAATTACTAATTTTAGTGGCACTATTATAAGTTTTCACATTAAGGAATATTTCATGGTCAATCTTCACATTCAAATTTAAAGTGTGTGTACACATTTAGGTTCACATCTTATTTACTCTAGTAATTTCACTTTGTTACATCACTATAATAAAGTGGGGGAAATTGTAGACACATAAAGTTAATCATTAAGTGCTTGACATAGTTATCCTTGAAATTTTACCTCTACTTATTCTATTCAACATTGCACTAACTCACAATATATAAGAGATCCTTCATTATCTTATGCACACAAAAAATATTATATAGATATCCATATTTCAATCCTTTTTATCCCTATTCAACCTATAGCACTTGTTAGAGACTTTTTTGAACAATCTATGTCCTTCTAGAACATGACCATACTAGGTCAGTCAGGGCCACACCATGTCACAATTAACTAGTGCAACCTTTTCTCATGCACTCTAATGGTTACTTTTACAAATTGAGATGTTGAAAAATGTCTCTCCTACACTTATTGAAAGGTTGGTTAGTGAAAATATTTTAAAAAATCCCCTATAAAATCAAATCAAGTCATTCATTTGAGATGTCCTATCAAGCTGATTTAAAAAACACTATATACTGAGCAAATGAACATTATTTATTTCAATTTCAATTCTACTACATTCTAATAGTCATAGGCCAAGTCTGAATATTATTTATTTCAGATAAAGGGCATCCATTTATAAAGCATTCAATCAAATATTTTATCTATATTCATTATAGTTTCATAATCTTGGATCACACAAGTACTCTAGGAGGGAGAACTACATTGACTCGAGGCCCATTTGGGATATGTAGGTAGTAGTCAATCACAAGGGGTTCTTGAGTCAAATTTGGCTATTCCCTTAACCCTATTCCTCCTCTCTTTTTTAATATCTAATTATATATCTAGTGTATTGTAGGATTTGATTTTTATCATTCATAAATCTTCAGTGTATTTATTCAACTCTCACATGATACAATAAACCTTAAAAAGTTGTCACATAGATCCATATCAACAAATTAGGTGCACAATTAACCAGGATGTAGTCATGGTCAATATACACGACCTCACTACACTCTTTTCTTGTACCAATACAAATTATAACTTTGTTTTTGAATATGACTATGTTTATAGGTCTTTATAAGCATTTTTTAGTCTTTATCAGCCTACAAAATTAGCATACAATCTATTTTAGGGAGGTTTTTGTAGACACTATAAAACTACACACTATGGTTCTAGATGTCACACTAACCCTTAAACCAACTTGAGACCCCATTGGGAACACTTCCTGACCATTACCCTAAAAACTTAAGTCAAACTGACTAACTAATTAATTAGCTCTAACCATTCTACCTTTGTCCTATTGACTACCGATGGTTGACCCTTAACCATCATCGATTAGACTCAAGTTCCAATGGTTAACCTTTAACCACCTCAAGGGTTAACTGCCACTTAACTACAAATTTCCTTTTTATTTTTAGTTTTTTGATCTGTGTGCATGATCAATTCATGCTAAAGCTAAAATTAGATGGACTATTGAACACCTTATTTAACCTCTTATTTCACCATTCCCTTTTTCCTATATAAAGAGAAGAGGAGGAAGTGAAGAGGAGAGATCAAAAACATCAAGAACTTCTTGTGTTATAGCTTCTTATATAGTTATTCTTCTTCTGGTGAATCCAAGAAAGATTCTAATGAACTAGCAACCAGGATAGAGATCAAAAGTGCAATAATTCACAACCCAAGGTACCATCACTCTACTAGAATTACTCCAAGCTCAAAAACAAGTTTTTAACCACCCTCAACATTATTTATACTAGCAAAAGATAAGTATTTGTCTCTTGTCAAGATTCAAGATTTAGCTTCTTTGTCATGTCTTTCTGTAACCATGCCCAACCAAAAATTCTTGACCCAAGCCAAATCTCACAATAACCATCAATGATCACCCATCCACTAATAACTTGCCCCTAAATGATAATGATCACCTAATCATCAATAGTCACCTAACTATCAATGGTTTACCCCCAACCACCGATGGTCATTGTGTGTCAATTCCAACAACAAGCTAATTCCACCTATCAAACCTTAACCAAATCCCACTTTCTGACCTTCGGCATGGTCATAGAGGATCACCCTATTTTTTGAACCATGTATGATTTATTTAGCATCAATATCAAATTATTTATTACTGTAATTAGGCAAATTCATCTCTTTTAAGCACTTGTATTTAATTTCAATATCTTTTATTATTCATGCAAGTAATTTATCTTTCATTTTCAAAACATGATTGTTTAAAAGTATAGATTGATAGCCTCCAAGGAATATTGTGCTTCTTGGATCTAGCTTATAGGAAATCCACCCTACTATATAGCTAATCAATTGTTCTTTTAGTGCTTTCTTATTTGTAGGTCATTCATCCCCAAACAAAGAGGAGTATCTACAACCATCTAGATCACAGAGTGCAAATCAAATCTAGGTTATACTAACCTCACCCTTCTTTTAATTTTTAAGACATTCTTCTTAGAAATAAATCAAAATTTACTTGAAACATTATGGTATGTTCAATGGGACCTTTGAGTATTTTATTGGGTTAATAGTTACATCTAGGTGATTCTTATTCTTGTTTTCTACTCATACAATGAAATCAAATTTTCATTTTGGGCTTAAAATTGACCACATACATTATTTTTTTGCTTATTTTTGGCTCACATAGATTAGTTAATCAAGTGAATTGATCACAACTTCACTCTTATCACACACACAAGATCAAACCAATCACACATAATCAAGCATAAAAATATTGACATAAGGCCCAATTAGGATTTCATCACCTAGCGATCACCTTTTCTAGCTATCCTAATTGGATTTCACCACCAAGGGGATAACCAAATCAATACTCTGGCTGAGTATAATCTCTATCAACTTGGTATATTTTGGCTAAACACCCGACAACCTTATCATTGCAGTGTGTAAAGTGAGGGAGTAGGTCCCAATATCAATCCATGCACTAAGTTCTAGTACAAATCTTGAGAGCCTTTAAGTACTTGAAACCATCCTTAGATATATTCTTCTAGTACCCACTCTACAAGACCAAGTTGGTCTTCATAACTTCTTCAAAATTAAGGCATAAGCCACAAGAGAGACTAAAATGAAACTTGGGATTTAATGTGATTTAGTGTGTGTTTCATTCCCTTGACTTTTTCTTGTCTTCTCTTTTTTTGAGTTATGAGATTACTTATGTCTTTCTATTGCCCTTATCTACATGGTTTTGACTAGGAAACAACTAAAAACCAAGAAAATTAGGATCCACCCCCTAATCATCCATCTTCCTTCATCCATGGAGTACATCTTGGATGTAGAGAGTTCTCCCCATCCTTCTAGAAGTCCTAGTATCATTTGGATGGTTTCCCAAGGTGATATGGATTTCACCACTTTTATACATAATAACTCCATATCCCTCCAACATTACCTTGACACCATATCCCATTGTACCCCTAATTTAGCTCCACCTACCGAACCATTCTATGGCATGCCATCCCACATTATGGGCAAAACTTCTATTGCCACCATTCCCACCCAACCTTTAGTTACCTAGGCATCATCTTCTACCAATAATCCCACCAATCCCACCATCCAAAACTGACCCACCAAACCACCCAACACCCAATCACCTTCTACCCCTACCAACAACCCTTCTATTATAGGAGTAACCTAACCTTTGGGTACCAATACTCCACTTACCATGGTAGTACCCTATACTAGTGTCACCACCCTTCCTCTTGTTTCCAACCTGCCTACCTCCACTCCATTCTAGAGCTTGGTGGTCCCCATACCTTCTACCTTTCCACCCATTAGTAACAAAGTTACCACCTATCCTCTACCTACCAACCCAACCATACATCCTACCCAACTTACAGTAATCCCTTAACAAGTGCCCATTACACCAAACTCAAGCTATGTCCCTCACCCACAAGGGTACATACTTCTACCTTCCACCCAACCACCTATCTCCATGTATTTATATGTGGCATCATCCCAACCACCCATGTACACATACCAATATGTGATAACCTCCTAACCTTCCACTAGCTATCTTTATACCGTACCTACCCAAACCCAACATAATCTACCCTAAAACTATGAGGGTGAACCACCACAAATGGATCTTGTCAAAATGTTAATGGAGAAAATGACTACTTTGGAGTCATCTATTTCTGGTATCTATAACCTCTTATCTTACAACCAAATCTACAATTAATCAATTCATCTATCCATCTCCATTCGACCTTATTCCCCTCAATGGGAACTCCCAAAATTTTCAAAATTTTAGAGCAAGGAATACCCTTAATAACATCTAAGAGCATTTAGGCATTCTTACTATTTGATTACCTATGATGATGTTGTCCTTCTCCATACCTTTCCCATATCTCTATCGGGTCTAACACTAGATTGGTATAATGATATTATAAAGCACTCCCTCTTTTCTTTTGCCAAACTGGCTCAAAATTTCTTAGACCACTTTTCTATAAACATCTCTAAGAAGGTTTCCATCACTAATATCTACTCCATAAACTTAATTCATAACCCATTGGAGAAGCCTGATAAATCAACTCTCTTTCTCTTTTCCCCAACTTGAGCTGTATAACTCTTTTTCAAGTTTGTGCCAAACATATTTCCTCCACTTTATGGGTTCAGACTTTCAAGACCTTTGATGAGGCTTTTACCATGGCACAAAAGTTAGAGAATAGAGCCATTGATGAGGGGAAATTAAAGTTAAGAAACAAGAATTCCACCTTAAAATCAAAAGAGAATCCCTCCTCAAAGCGTAATAATCAAACCAATGCTAACACCAAAAACAAGGGAACCAAAAATGTAGTTGTCCTTAAAACTACCCCTCCACCTATTGTTAACCAACCCAAATCTTTCAGCTCCTCTAAGTAGAACACTAGAAATCCAAACTGTAACAACCAAAAGCAATTCACTCTTCTAGGGGAGCCATATACTTTAGTCTTGGAGAAGTTGTTAAAAGTAAATATCATACACCTTACTCTGATGAAACCTCCACAACAATTCGATTCCTCTCATCCTATACCTAGTTGGTATAAGGAGAATAAATAATGTGCCTTCCACTATGTAATTAGACATGATGTTAGTAGGTGAAATACATTCAAAAACATTTTCCAAATTTTGATTGACAAGGGGGAACTTATGTTGGATAACCCCAATGCACCCCCAAATCAATCATTTGACATCTTTAGACAACCATTCCCCAACCATGCCCCTTATGCAAATAATGATAAAAATAGAGTAGAATCCTATCACAACCATGAGGTCCATACTATTAATGTGGTTATTAATGAACTCATTATTGAGGAGACCATTAATGAAACCATCTTTATTTCCCCTCCACTTATTGAGGTAGTGGAGTCACATTCAATTCCTTTGGAAAATGAGACCAATGAAATAACCACTCCCCTTTCTCCACTCATCAAGGTAGTGAAGCTACCCACCTCTCTTTCAAAATACATACCAAAGGAGGCAGCCATTACCACCATATCTTTCTCTTCCATCATACAATAATCTACTCTTCCTTTGGAGAGCATCCCTAAAGAAGAAATCATTTTACCTACCTCTCTTATAAGAGACTCACCTTCCCAAACCTTAGAGCTTTTGATTGAGGAAAAGGATGAGGTAACGACTCTTCTCTCTCCACCCATGGGTTTTTCCTTTGAGATAAATATCAAAGGGATCAAACCCATCTATAATTCCTTATCTATATTGGTTAACAAATTATAGTACTTATCCCAACCCAATGCAGATCATGCCACATTTTGGTACCATCTCAGGCTTCCTTACCCAACCAAGCAAGAGCATCCAACCACACTGTTATCATCCCAACTTTCCATTTACACTATTGAACCCACCATCACCCCAACCAAACCTTTAAAAACCTCTACCCCTCAAGCTATAGTTGAACTAACTAAACCAACTCCACCTGAAATAGCCCAAGTAGCTTCCCCCATCACAACCAACCCATCAAAGACTTTGGCATGATCCCTACTCAAAACCTTACTCACCCTCTGATAAAGGTGGATTTAGCACCACCTAACCCACCAAAAGTCAAGCTAACTAAGAAGGAGGAACCACCTAGGATCTTGAAACCCATAGCCTTGTCACCTATTCCTACCTTGCCTTCCATTTTGGGACCATATCCTTCTTCCATCCTAAGACCTCATCCTTCAGTTAAGAAAATATGTCTCCCAAAGACAACCCAACCTAACCTCCTCTTCTAGATATGCCCCTACATATCCTCTTCATGACCTCAACTTCCAAATCATCTACTACCAATCATAATAATTCTAAATTTTTTCCCTCCAAACTATCGACCACAAAGAATATCCACCTCCAAAAACTCTCACTTCTAAGCCAGTACCTAAGAAAGCTTCCATCCCAAAAATAAAAAAAATAAAACTCTAACATCCTTGCCACCTTTGCCTGAGTCTTACTCAACCATCTTGCAAAGGTTATTGTAGATATCTTACTTAACCTTGCCATTAATCAAATCATTTGACCCACATAGTCCTAAACCATCCTAGTATAATGACAAATTAGTTTGTTCATACCATATAACACTTGGGCATGATAAATATAATTGTAAAGCTCTCCAAGTATTAATCCATTGGCTATATCATGAGGATGACTTATTTTTAGATGAGCCTCTTCTAATCCAACCATGGATCTAAAAACTAAGATCCATCAACCAACACTTACCTACTCCCACACTCTCATCTAAGAGTGAGGAGGAACCAACGTAGTCCTCTGGCCCAACTCCTCCCCAAATCCATACCATCCATGTGGTCACATGATCATAGGCTCAACAAAAGGATAAGGGAAAGGAAAAGTTTTCCATTCCATAGACATATCCTTCTTTCACCACCCAATCACCCAACCAAAACTAAGCACCTTTACCCTCAACTAATCCCAAGATATCCATCTTGGGTCCCTTTCAATCCAACCCCTCTAAATCAATCTAATGAGTAATTCTAAAATAACTTCACCAAACACTAATGAAGATGAGTTTGTATGAACTGATCAATACCTCACCCCATCACCTCCAACTAATGATAGAGGATTGTTAATCCATAGAGGTTTAACTAGAAGACCCACAACCTCTAGCATCCTTTGTTAGAGCTCTTTAGCTTTTCAACCTTGTTACCTTTAAGGATTTAGAAATACCCTCCATCCATCTGGATGATCTAGATCCTCCCTTCTTCATTACTATGTATATCAACCAAACCCACATCAAAAGGGTTATGATTGATGGGGGAGATAGAATCAACATTATCTCCTCTCATACATACAACCAACTTAAATTACCTAGGAACATTATGTCAAAAACCTCACTGGTGCTCTAATCATTCAATGATACCATGGCCACAAATTTAGGAATTATTGTCTTTCACATTCATCTACGACCCCACATGCTTCCTGATCTCTTCTACATAGTAGAATATGAGTTTTAGTATGATGGGGACACCCTTAGATTCGTTTCATTGGTTGTATGCCATCCAACCTACATTGATGCATCAAATTTGAACATGAAGGTTAAGTTTTTACCATATAAGCTGATCTAAGTCCTTTTACATAATGCAACTTGATGTACTGACCCAATGATGTTTTCCTTCCTCTATCCAACAAGCCTCCTCAATAAAAAACAATACCCCATCTTCTTATACTAATAAATCATCAACTAGTTCATCCATCCCTTCCACCCAAATCCCCACAATAGGCCCTTTGGGATCAACTTTCCAATATCTTTCATTAGGGGAGTATTTCCTTTTGACACTAGACACTTTTCTTACTCCCCAAGAGTATGGGAATATTGACCAACAACTTGGTTATAACCCCAATGTTGGAGCCATTATCCCTTTCAAGCCCTCAACTTATCAAACTAATTTCATCTATGGGGGACTTGATGAACCCATTGACACTTTCACCACCTTTTTTTCACCTCTAATTTCTCCTATCTAGATAAACTAAAATTTTCCAAGACATATTTTTATAAGTGTGCTTGGAAGGGATTTGGTTTAGGTTGGTATGAACATGGGCTACATGAATTGATTTTAATCAAGACCCAAATTCCTAATGAAAAGCATGGTCTTGATTTCATGCCACCTAAAAAGAAAACCAACCTTCCTCATATTACCATCATTGATGAGGAAATCCCATCCTCATCATCCAGTCCACCATCAACATCTAAGGATCTCAAAATCATCCCCCCTAACATTTTTTTTCATCAACATGATAAGCCCTAGACCCCTGACTTATCAAAATGATGGGGTGACTATGACTATTCATTTGACTCATCTTGAGATGGTATTAGATGACTCTTCTACCATTAATATTGTTTGGTGTCAGGATGACAATTATATTCTTTCCTACCTAGGTGCAAAAGATTCTTCTATCCACAAATCTCTCCCCCCTAAAAATTCAACCATGCTGAATGAATCCACCATAGATATCAACTTGGGTACTCTAGATAACCCATGAATTATTAAAATTAGCCAATCACTAATTTTGAGAAGCATCAAGACTTCCTCTCCTTCCTTAAAGATCATAGCATATCATTTGCTTAGTCTTATAGTGACATACTAGGAATTAACCCCTCCATTGCTACCCATAATATAGTCACCAATCGTGATGCCAAGCCAGTTAGGAAAAATCTTCAACGAATACACCCTTGCATAGCCCTTCTCATCAAATAAGAGATTCAATATCTCCTATCCATCAATTTCATCCAACCCATTGATTATCCCCAATGGGTATCAAACATTGTACTTGTCACCAAAGCCATAGGGGGACTTCACATTTGTTAGAATCTCATGACCTTAACTTTGCTTTCCCAAAGGATGACTTTCCTTTTCCAAGAATGGATTAGCTTGTTGATCTTACAACTAACCATGAGATGTTATCTCTTATGGGTGAGTTCTTAGGTTACAATCAGATCTTAATTTCCCCTAAATATGAACACAAAATTGCCTTTATCACCCCATGGGAAAAGTTTTGCTATAGGGTCATACCTTTTGATCTAAAGAACATTGTGTAACCTACCAATGCATTATGACCTACATATTCCATGACCTTATTCACAAAATTATAGATGACTATGGCGATGAACTTCTTGGGAAATCCAAATGTCATAAAGATCATTTGGCCATTCTTAAGATTATCTTTGAATGACTCATCCATTACCATGTCTGCCTTAACCCCAAGAAGTGTATTTTTGGGGTCTTATTAGGAAATCTCCTTAGATTTATTATCTCCCTTTAGGGAATTGAAGTTGATCCCAACAAAATCAAAGTAATCCTTGACATGCTTCTTCCCACCCACTTCAAGCAACTCTGTAGCTTGTAAGGGAATCTCCAATCCATTCGTCACTTTATCTCTTAGCTCTTTGATTGATGCCAAACTTTTCACCACCTTCAGAAGGATGCATATTTTAAGTGGAATAATGACTATAAAATACATTTTATTTACTTAAAGAGTACATTTTGTCTCCACTCATTTTGATTCCTTCCAAGGAAGATAGACCTTTTTAACTTTATATTTATACCACCAACCATTCTTTAGGGGCAATGTTGGCTCATCAAGATGAGCATCATAAAGAGAAATATGTCTACTACATAAGCCATATGATTATAGAGTATGAGACTCAGTACACCCATAACAAAAATCTCTACCTCACCCTAGTCTTTATGGCCACCAAAATTTGTCATTACGTCTTCAACCACAAGACCTTTATCATCACCAACACCAACCCTCTCAAGTATCTACACTCCAAACCATACAAAAATCAATATATGTCCAAGTGGCTCTTTATTTTAGTTGAGTTTGACCTTGATTTACTCTAGTATAAGTCAATTAAATGTTAAGTCATTGCCAAATAATTGGTCAAAGCACCATTAGTAGACAACTGACCTCCTCTTCTCAAGTTTTCAAATGAGTCCATTACTACCCTCTCTCAAGCAAACTTCACCTATTAAGTGACCATGTTATTCAATGGATCAAAGTGTCAACATGGTGGGGAAGCTGGAATCATCTATATGCCCTTCATGATGAACCTCTTCCTTTATCCTTAAATCTAGATTTCAAATGTACCAACAATATGGCTGAGTATGAATCCTTAGTGATAGGTCTCCAAAATGTATTATCTTTAGGAGTCAAAACAATCAACATTTTTGGCAACTCTCAACTTGTGGTCATTCAAATAAATGGATTTTATCAATGTAATAATGATGTTTTGTAATAGTACAAATGCCTAATTGATTCACTCTTAGCATTATTTGAACACTACCATATCCAAACCACTTAATGATCTACAAATAAGTTTGCTAATATGATGTCTTCTCTCACTTCCTAGATCCCATCTACACCCTCTGACTCTAAGATATCTATTGTTATCCATCAACTTACCCACCCTTCTTATATCAAATCAGACTCTCCTACCATCTTCAATGCATAGGAGACCCAACTTGACCTTTGGTACCATTAGACCTTAAACTATTTCAACCTTGACATCATCCCTTCTAACCTTTCTAGGAATGCTCAAAGAGAATTTATTTAGAGCACCTCACATTATACCATACTAGGGGGAATTCCTTATAAACACAACTTTGATGGTTTCTTCTTTTGTTGCCTACTTAGTCATGAAGCCTCTCATGCTATCAAATAAATGCATGATGGGATTTGCAAAGGACACTTTAGTGGTTTAGCCATTTCTAAATGCACCCTTTGCCTTGGTTATTATTGGCCCACCCTTAACCAAGATTATTGTGATTATGTGAAAAAGTGTGTTAAATGCAATAACACGCTAATTTACATCACACACCTAGCTATAGTCTCTGAGTATCCAAGGATATTTTACCCTTCTCATAATGGGGTTTGGATCTTATTGGTGAAATTAACCCCCATTCTTCACATCAATATCATTCTATCATCACTACAATAGAATATTACACCAAATGGGTAGAGGTTATTCCTCTCATCTCAACCAAATCTAAAAATATTATTTATTTTATCAACCATCACATTATCTATCATTTCAGTGTTCCTCATAAAATTATCATCGACAATGGAAAATCTTTCAAAAACAAACAAGTCTAAGGTATTTGTGATGCATTTGGTATCAAGTTAAATTTCTCGTTTCCCTATCATCCACAAGCTAATGGATAAGTGAAGGCCTATAACAAAAATTTTAACAACATGCTAACTAAAATGGTTAATACATCTAGTCAAGATTGGCATTTGCACATTCCTTTCACCTTATGGGCATATCATACTAGCATTTTAACCCTCATGGGTGCTACTCCTTCCTCTCTTATTTTTAGAGTAGAGGTTATCTTGCCTCTCGAAGTCCAAATTCCCTCACTTTATATATCCATATAAGATATCATTTTTGAATATGATTATTGTCAAGAATGTTTAACCTAGTGTGAGCTACTTGATGAATGTCATTTGGCTGCACTTATTCATCTTCATGTATATCAATAAAAAATCAAGTGTGCTTATAATAAACACCTTGAAGTGTAAGAATTCAACATCAGAGACCTCATCTTAAAGGAAAATCAACATGTCACCAGTATAGAGAAAATAAATTAGGGAAAGTTTATTTTCAATTAGCTTAGACCTTATATCATAACACATAAATATGGATCAAGAGCTTATCATTTGTCCTCCCTTGAAGGGAAACCATAACCTAAGCCCCTCAATGCTTCACATATATGTCCTTTCTTTTGTTAAATAGGATTGAACTCCCCTTTTGTATAACTTAGGCTCATCTCTTATTTTCACTCACATGTATCCCCTTATTTTATGGACAATTGATTAAAGTTGAATCATGTGATTATTTGTTATAGCCTTCACCTAATATTGAACATGGGTAACACATCTCTACCCATGGTAAGGTTCTCATGGTAGTTTCCATCCCTTTATTGGATTGATTCCCATGGTCATTATCACTTAAACCTCCTTTACCTATCATCAACCTTCTTGTGCTCTAGTTCCACATTTATAAAGGTGAACTTTTCAAGCCTATATAAGAAAATCCATGTCAATAGAAAAAAAAATCAATCAAAAAATCACAACACAAGCAAAAAATCATAAAACTCATATGGTTTATTCCAAGAATTTATACACTTATCCCTTGAAGAATAGCTACCAAAACCAATAAAAATTTCTCAAAGGTAGACTGCTCCCTTGAAGGACAAATATCAAAAAGTCTCAAACAAATCTCACAAACTTAGACCGCTTCTTTGAAGGATGGATGAGTCAAGCATTTTTCTAAGCATAGTAATTCATGGGAAGCTTCTCACATCGATCAACTTCCTGATCAAGAGACCCATTATGAAAATCCAGAAAAGTGAATTTTTTTTGGAAGCTGTAATTGGATTTCATAGGTAGACATCCTACATGATCAATCTACACCTTATATGACATGGACTTGTTTATATTGGCTCTTTGGTACCTTGCAAAAGAGGCATGTTAGTCTCATAAGAATTTTCCATCATCATCTACCTCTCCTTTATACCCTCTATAAACAAGGTATTTTTGAGCTTACTTGACATTGGGTGGTCAAGAAACTTTTTAACCAACTCACAAATGCTAATGCAAATCATTCGAAGGGCTTATGTTTATAAGCTAATCTACCTTAAGTTTGTCTTGGTCCTTGCCAATAAAGAAACATCATGGATTATTCTTATTTCTCTCATACCTACTTGTTGATACATTCATTAAGACATTTGTCTTTTGATTGTCTTATCTTTTTTCACATTTAGTTTCATTATCCAATTTATTCTTTGTGTTTTAAGATGAATTCACCTTCATCTAAACAAATGTAATACATTAAAGAAATTTAACTACAAATGTGTTTTATTTAGTGATTGCCTTCTTACCTTATTTGTTTAAGTGTTTTTAATCATAAAAAAACATTAATGAATTAACCATCTCATATATCACACATCATCTAGTGATCAATCACATCATATCTACCATAATTTAAATGATTGAGTCATGTATATATGTTATCCACCACATGTCTAATCTAAATAAGGAAGCGTAGACTCATTAATTCAAATCATGAACATAATCATAACAACATCATAAAAACATAACCATAACCACAACATGAACATAGTCATCCATAACCATGATAATTATCATAAACAGCATACCCATGTCTAATAAAACATAACATGTTAAGCATCATCACGTAAACAACACCCATCAAATATCAACATCATCATGAGCATACATCATAAACATAGTTACCAACAAACCATAACCATATCAACATCATCATATCATAAAAAACATCCATCCATATCAAATATCATCATGAGAATAAATTAAATAGACACATCATCACATGCCTAGATAAGTGAGTACACATAAACCATACAGATTATAACCATCATAACATCACTTCATCACATAAATAACTTTACCATCAACATAAACCATAAACCATGATCACATCTATATATCTTGAGCTCAGAATCAAAATAATGATCATACATAAAATAATGTACATGGCTCTCAATAGATATATACATCTCACTACATTGGCTCACAAGCCAGTATAAAAATCATATAATACATCTAAATACAAGGTCTCATGAGAGTCTAAGACCCTATAACACCATAACCTCCTAGAGTTTGTCCACCTTTTGAGCTTGTCTATCCACCTATAAATGTGGCCCACTAACTTGGTGTTGTAATATGATCCCCTCCAATGATCCCTAATCTATACTCACCCTATCTAGTCTCATCTATAAGGTGTGTGAATACTAAGGCCTCATAATAATGGATCTTCTCAACTATCACTATGTATATATCCATGGAGATAGTACCTGGTGGTCTTACCAGTACTGGTGCTCACCCTCCTACCTGTTTAAGAAAGTCTCTCTCTTATGTAACCATGGTTAGATAAGCTCTATCCTAATCCCTCTCTCTGGTAAGAGTGGCCACCTAACCCTATGTTACATCCCTCTCCTAGGTCATGACTGCTAAGGATGCCTTTGCTATAGCTAGTGCCTTTTGTGCCTAATCTCTCTCTGCTAACAATGCCTATCTATTAGGGGCATCCCCCTACATCTAGTCTCCACCATCCATGTCCACATACATATATTATTGGCCACCATCATCATCTTTAAAAATTGGTACTTTATAGTGAACCTAAATCCACATAGGGTAGTCATCAGTCACAACTACATCATTCACATCTAATCTCATTGGTATCTCCTTGTGATTGATAAAGTCATGAACTGGATCTCAGGTAGGTAATGGGAACTCTACATCCTCCTTATGATACCTTGAGAACTCCCTTGGGATATCATAAATAAGTCCAAACTATCTCCTCACCCTATTAAAAGGTATCAACTCTACCTCTAGATCTCACCTCCCATAGATCCACCTGTAACTCTATAGTGATAAAATCTACTTCATATGACTACCCCATGTAGAAAATTAGACATACAGTTTCCAAATCATGTCACCCACCACTAGTGCATCCAATTGGTCCTTATATTAATACATATCACATGTCCCTCCTCTTGGTTTTGTGAGTGCATAATCATACCTCCATCACATGTACCCAACTCTAAATTCCATTTGGGTAAAGCCATGTAATGGCATCCCACTTGGTCAAAGAAATCTGATGTGCTCATAAGCCCAATAGTATAGCACAAACCTAAAATTAATTCCATACCTCTTGTACACCATGTAGCCCTAGATCTCTTGATATATCTACACTAATAGGATAGGTTCCCAAGCATACATTGTCTGATCTATCATCATACCTACCAAAACACCTAATAACATAGAAGGAAACCTACCACTACTTAAGTATAGCAATACGTAATAAGGAACCACCACCATCATCATAGTGATGAACCATCTTGTTCCCCTGTCCATGTGATACAAGGGTGCATAATGTAGGCCTATAATGTGCCACCTCACATATACCATGTCATCACCATATAACACACCCATGAGCTGGTCTCACTCCTTATAATTGATGTGCTTTATTGGCTCACCTCATAGTGGTAGCCACATGATCTAATGAATGTCCTTTGGTAGGATCATCATCTCTCTGGTAAGAAGAAAGAATGTGTTAGTACATAGATCTCATCTCTTAATGAGTGACACTAACATAACCTCATCTCAAGGCACATGATGATAATCCCTAATGCTGCCCAAGCTCACTGCTTATAAGTGATCCCACCCTTGGTCTGTCATTACTTGATGGACCTCATCTAGCAACTGTGACACTTGATATCTCATCTACAACTGATCCCTCACTTGGAAAGTTTGATACTAATGCCTTAGTTTACCTAATTTGACATGTTTTTGCCTATAATTCTACCTATACCTACCTACATCCTATCTTAACCTAACCATAACATTATATCCTTCACTTATTCACCTACCAAACCCTTCTATAAACTCATAACCTACATCCTTACCAACTAACCTTACCCCTTACCTACTTCACCCTTAAACAACCTACACACCCTTTAACTTTAACCAACACCCACCCTATTTATCAAATAACTTTAACTTTACCCTATTTCATCAACCACCAATGGTCAACTATCGATTGGTGATGGTTCTTTTTAGAACCATCACTAATCAAACCATCAAATAATAATGGTTAGGGGACCAACCATCGATGGTCACCATATAGGGACCTATCGATGGTCACCTATTGACCACTGATGGTTAATAATGACTAGTGATGGTCGATAGAGACCACCAATGGTCAGTATATAGTGATCAATGATGGGCAAACCCTAACCCTAACCTTCTATTCTCTACATATAATAAAAAATACAAAAAATAACTACCATTCTAACCTCCCTCTACCTAACTCCCACCCATTTACCAAATTCTCAACCTCAATCCTCCCCCCTCCACATATTTTCACAATGCCTAATCTACTCATCCATAGATCTAAACAACAAGCCAAAACAAACAAATTTAAGTCAAAAAGTACCAAATATAAGTGTACTACCTACCTCATTTCATGACTACTGATGTGGAGGTGCCATCAAAACTAATACCACACCTTGCACTCTCCTCATCCTCTCTACATCCTCTCTAGTCAATACCTCCAACCAATCACTCTTACTCACCAAATCTCATTGAACAACCACTCACCTAAAAATCTCTCAATCAAATGCTAACCACCACAATTTTTTTCACTCAATTTAGGGTATAAGCACCATAGGTTGCTAATATGCAAATGAGAAAATAACACCCTCGATAGACTTTTAACCTTGCCCTTTTAGGGTTGACATCCGACCATCGACAGTCATTAGGTGACCGTCAATAGTCAACCCTGATTGTTGATGGTCGACCTCACAATTTTTTTATCATAAACACAACTTTATAAAATAAACCAACTTATCCCAACCTACTTAACTACTACATACCCCTAGAGATTACTTACTCCAGCAAACACACCAACCAAAATATTTATAATTTTGGCCCAACTTTCATATGTTTTGTGATGACCTTGCCTTGGTCACTTTGACCACTATGACTACAATGCCATCTTGAACAACTTGAACCCACACTACTTTTGTGCATCAACCCAATAGTGTATTTTTGGGAGTACTTCCTACCTTGGATACCTAAAAATATATTGACCTTTCTTAAGAGATTTATATTTATAAGTACAACCTAACCGTCATGCCTAAATGTAGTCACTTGGTTAATTTGTCACTTGTCCTTCTATTACCACCTATTTTAACAACTAATTTAACCATGGTAACCTAGTCAATGCACCCTCTTGGCTATCACACCTAATCACACTTTATGCACATGTTGGCACTTTTGTACCCAACCAATCAACAACTTCATCACCAACTTACACACTCATTAAAATCACACCCAATTCCATTTTACCTCATCACTTCTTGGTTTGAAGGGGAACACCTCCTCCCATACTTAGGGTAACCAAACCTTTGACCTATCATCCATTTTTTGTTTTTGTAGTTTGATGATACAAACTACATAATAAAAAGGGGAAAATGTAGACACTAAAAAAATGCACACTATGGTTCTATATGTTACACTGACCCTTAGACCACCTCAAGACCCCCTAGGGACCACTTCCTAACCATTACCCTACAAAATAAGTCAAACTAACTAACTAACTAACTATCTCTTTGTCTTATCAACCACTAATGATCGACCCTTAACCACTACTATTTAGACTCTACTACTGATGGTTAACCTTTAACTACTTCAAGGGTTAACTTCTACTTAAATACAACTTGATTTTTTATTTTTATCTATTTGATCCATGTGCATGATTAATGCATTTTATATCTAAAATTATACAGCCTGTTGAACACCTTATTTAATCTCTTGTTTCACCACTCTCTTTTTCTTATATAAAGAGAAGGGGAGGAGATGAAGAGGAGAGATCATAACCATCAATAATTTCTTGTTTCATATCTTCTTATGTAGGTATTCTTCTTTCAATGTATCTAAGAAAGCTTCCAATGAACTAGAAACCATGATAGATATCAAAAGTGTGACAATTCATAACCTAAGGTATCGTCACTCTGTTAGAATTGCTCTAAGATCTACAACAAGTTTTCAACCACCCACAATGTTCATTAGACCAACAAAAGCTAAGTATTTATCTCTTGTCAAGATTTAGGATTTAGCTTCTTTGTCTTGTTTTTCTGCAACCTTACCCAACCAAAACTTCTTGACCCAAGCTAAATCTCATAGTAATTATCAATGGTCACCCAACTGTTAATAGTTTTCCCCTATCCACTTACTGTCACCTAACCACCGATGGTTTAACCCTAACTACCGATAGTCATTATGTGTCAATTCCAATAGTAAGCTAATTTCACCTATCATACCCTAACCAACCCCCACTTTTTAACCTTCTACCTAGTCATAGAGCATCACCCTATTTTTTGAACCATGTCTTATTTATTTAGAATTAATATCTAATAGTTTATTGTTATAATTAGGGAAATTCATCTCTTTCAAGAGCTTATTGTATTTGATTTCAATATCTTCTACTATTCATGCAAGTTATCTTCTATTTTCATAACTTGATTATTTAAAAGTGTGGATTGACAGCTTCCAATGAAGTTTGTGCTTCTTGGATCTAGCTTACTAGGCAATCCACCCTACTATCTAACTAATAAACTATTCTTTTAGTTCTTTTTTATCTATAGGTCATTCCTCTAGACAAAGAGGAGTATCTACAACTACCTAGATCACAGAGTGAAAACTAAATATAGGTTCTACTAACCTCACCCTTCTTTCAAGTTTTAAAACTTTCTTCTTATAAATAAACCAAAATTTAAGTGAAACAATATTCATATTTTTATGCTCTTTTACTAATTTTATCAAGTTTACAATTTTGTAAAATTATATATCATATTGTATCTCATTATCAGATTTGTATATTATAACATTCTAATTTCAATAATTTAAATCACTTAGATTCATCTAATTAAAAACCATTTAAGTAGTATTGTATCAACCAAATAGATATAATCTTGAGTCTATATTATAAAATTTATATTGTATTGGCTTAGTCAATACCATACTATACCAACCAACATATTCTAATTATATCAGTATGGTTGATACAATTGACTTAGACTTAAATTTAGTTGATACCATACACTTTGCTTACACTCACATTTATGTTTTAAGGAAGTTTTTGGGAGAGTTAGAGGTTTAGAACATTATCTTTAATGCCTTGTGTTTTGGTTTCATTCAAGATCAATAGGATAGGTATTTTGGAGTTCCTAACAAAGGATATTTAGGTCTTCATCCAACTATTTGAGGTCTTCAACCTAAAAAATCTATTACAAAGCTCTATCTGAGTTAAAAGGGGATATTGAAGCATCAACAGGCCCACCCCAAGTTAAGTATTTCTATCCCATTACTCTTTCCTTTACTTAGTAGATTATATGTTGTTTATTACTTTGAGGATGTATGTGTCTATTATTTATTAGGTTCTTCTTTATATCGAATAAGCTAGTATAAATATATGGTTGCTTAGGATTGCCATTTATCACCTTAGGTTTAATAGACCCCAATTTGGTTGACAATTGAACTTTACCTAGTTTATAGTCACTTACCCATCATTTAATTTATGTAACCATTATAATCATAATTTATTTTCATATTCACAATCATTTACCTTTTGTTCATGTCTAGTGATAGTTATATCCCTATGTCAGGCTTAGGATTTGGAACCCTTTCCTCTTGACATTTGAGTTTTAGGTTACCATCTACTAGATCTATGGATATCCTAGATCCTTACCCACTTGTCCAAGTATACACATGCTATATTTGACTAACCTTATTTGAGTCCTAGTCTATTGAGAGAAATATGATAATTACAATTCATCTTAGCTAGTGCATGTATTCTATTGAACCTGACATGAATCTTATCCCACATTTGGATAGATTAGTTTCATGTTTATCCATTTATATTCTTGTTGACATCATCAAAATAATCATATATCTTTCAATATAATTATATTGGCCAACCCAATATTGTTTATTAGTCTTAGAAATGGTATTTAACAACCTAATATTATTTCTTAATTTCTAAAAATTGTATCCAATAGCTTGATATCATTCTAATTTTTCCCTATTGTATTATCCAGATTGATACATTTTTGTATTTTATTTCAACTATATTGGTTATCCTAACATAGTTTTATTTGATCAGTTTATACTTTTGACTATAACAACCAACTTGATACTATTCTAAGTGTTTGTTCATTTTGTATATTTAAATTTTGATCTAAATTTTATTTATTTCTATTTTGATTTTGTCTTCCTATAACTATGTTCTAAATTTTTTAAAACTTATAGGAGCTATTTTTCTAGACCAAGTGGTCATAAGTTTTACCGAAGTCATGGTGTGAGTAGTGTTATCCCAATATTCAAGCCATTAGAGAACACTATACATAAACAATAGTTTCTATGTACCGTAAAATATATCAAAAATGCCTAGGGTTTTATTTTTTAGCATATAAGAAGCCTTTTAACCATTTGATTTTTTAGTGCACCAATAAGTGGTTAACCCTAAGGGGTTACTCTCAATATATTTTATAGATAAGATAGTGTGGATATGGGATGGAGGAATCATCTATAGTCAGTTATTTTTGGGCCTTGTTCACTATTTATGTTTAGGATCAATATATCTAAGATCTTATAATTCAAATAAAACCTACTTAGTAACACTCCCTATTTTTATTTTATTGTTAGTTAAAATATTGGTTTGTTTACTTTTCAAACTATATAGGTCAGTAAAATACTATTATGTGTTATGTGATAAATGTATCGACCAGATTGACATAGTTCTATGTGTCTTCCTAACTACATTAGCCAACCTACTATATTTTTGTGTGTCTTCCTAATTATATCAACTAAGTTGATATAATTTTGTGTGTCTTTTCGACTACATTAGCCAACCTGATATAGTTTATCTTCATCAATCAACCTCAAAATATACTAGATAACCTGATATAATTTTATCCTTATTTCCAATTACATTGATTATCTTGATATAATTATATTCTACCTACTAACTACATCAGCTAGATCGATATAGTTTAGTTTATAATCTCTATACAAACTATACTATAAAAACTAATACAATTATTTTATGTAATCATACTATATCAACAAACCTTGATATAGTTTGATATCTCCTATTTCAATTCCCAACTACATCAAATAGCTTGATAGAATCTATTTTTAGCATTCATATGCAATTAACTATAGTAACTAGTATTGTATAGTTGACCTTTACTCTTCCACTATAGAACATATTTTGGACCAGTTTGAAGAGAAAACCCACCAAGAATTTCAAGGATTTTGGAACAATCCCAATGCTATGGAGCCAACCAATCTTGATAGATTATCCAAAAAGGTTTACACGTCTTATAATTTTTCCATGATTTAAGATAAAATTCCAATAAATTGACATGTGGCTTCTATTAAATCTAAAATCCCTGAGCCATATAATAATCCTAAGGCTGATATATGAGGTCACATACTCCAATATGATGAGTTTGAAGAGGAATGTGACATAGGGTATATAGATGAGTTGATAATATATCTCTATGAACATCATAAGCATAAGGGAAAGAACCTTGTAGTTATCTATCACCTTATGATAGAACCCCACATGGAGTGTCCTCCTTCCCATATTCACAATATTTCTATAGTTCTTGGGGTGAATCAATTTATAAATTAATCATTTCCTTCCTCATCCACCATGACCATTATTATTATTAATATAGTAGGTCTCTATTTTTTAAGGCCTACCCAAATTTATCAGATTAATACTAATGTTAATGCCACATCTAGTACATCCTGATAGGCCACTAAAGCTTCTACTTATAACCAGAACACTCTAATAATTAATCAAATTATCTTACAAGATATGAGTCAAATGTATAACATTCAAGCCAATAATAGTGCTCAAATGATGAAAATTCAAAACTAAGTTTTAAAAATGAAAAATTGACCTCAATAGCTTCAATATGGAATTTCAAATCAAAATTCCCCCAACCCCACCTTAGTGATGCTCATGGTAATCTCATTATGAAACCACTGATTCACAAAAAAATCATTAAATACCTTCATAATGAACCCTTGGTCTATTAAATTTAAAATAATGACATAGATGTCATCATTCCTAGGATCTCCTATGATGGATCAATCAATATTATTTTTCATTTTAAGGCCTTTGGCAACCTTTATACAAACTTGATTAACTTAATAGCTTTGTTGCTACCAAATGATTTGCCAAAACCTTCTCTGATGATGATTTAGATTGGTAAAATTAACTAAATTTTAATTCAATTTTTAGATTGGAAGAATTAATTAATGCCTTATTATAAGAATTTCAATCCAATGATTTTATTGAAAATAACTTGGCTCACTTCATAAATTGTAAATAAGTAGATAGTGAGATTGCTTAATCTTTTATCAAGCATTGAAAAACCTTATCCAACAAAGCTAAACACCATATGTTGGAAGATAACCTATTACACATTTTCATCAATGCACCCAATTCTAAATTATAATATATATTTTAGGAATATTTCTCCAAAGTCATTTGGGGAATCCCTAGATCAAGATAACCATCAAGATTTCCTTATAAGATAATTACAGCCTTCTCAACCCAAGCTTGGAAATTAAATAATTATGAGATATAAAAAAAAGAATCCTACACATGTGATGGTGTCTCTAAAACTTTAAGAGAACCATCAATGCCATTATTACAGGAAGTTCAATCAAAGTGACTCTCTCCCCACCTGTCAAGGGAAGTCCCTTTCAACATGCTCTTCCTCTTTCAAAAAAAAATTATGAAATCCATCAACCTCTCTCCATAGATGAGATTAAGAACCACATTACTATACCCTCATATAGATATTTTGACACTTCCCATCCTAGTGCTCATTAGTATGATCCTCTAAAATTTTATTGGTTTCAAGTAAATTTGTGTTATTCTTATGAGACTTTCAATCAAATTTAACTTCTACCTTTTGATTTCTTGATTGGTCCAAACTTTTATCACAAAGCCACGATTAGAGAATGAAACTAAGGATATGATAAGGTAGCTAAGGATCATTATTTCATAGTCAAGTATGATGCACTTCACAAAACAAATGCTCACCTTACCATCTATTCCAATAAACTTCCAAACTATACTCCAAATCAATATCTTAATAATCAAAATCAAACCCATTTCCAACTAGCTAGTAATGATGTTGAAACCAAAACCAACCATCATTATTTCAATGATGTGAAAAACTTATTAATCATGAATAAAATGAATCATGTTATTTATTAAACTGATTCTTATCCTCTTAAGCCTCATTTTCCTTATCATAATTATAAAATATTTTAGTATAATCCTCCACATATTTAAATGGCTATTAAATCTAAAGAAATGATCACTTTTGTGATTTTGGATATCCCAATTGTATTAGCCAATCCAATATAGTTTTTTCCTTCACAACTCTATTGGATAAATTGGTGTAGTTTGCTTATTCATCCACATCTTATCAAATTATATCAGCCAACTTGATATAATTTTTTTTTTGTAGATCAGTGCTAATGGTATCAGCTAGGTTGATAAACTCTATTTCATTGACTTATTCTATTCATAATATATCAGATATTTGGGCACATTTTATTTATACCTCTATTTTTTATTCTAATATATTAGTCATACTGATATAGTCAACTTCTAATATATTTGTACCACAAATTACATTAACCAGGCCAATACAGCTAGCATAACATTCCTCAACTATACTGATAATGTTGAGACCACATTATTTGATCCTAAATAAGATTCAAATTGGGGTTAATTATTATTCAATTGATTCATGATAGAATTTAGTTCCCCTTTCACATTCCTATCTAGTTCACATTGGCTTTGACAAATGGGATCTCATAGACTAAATCTATAAGTTCCCAATTCATATTCAATTTCTTAAGGTCATGAGTACTTATACACATCACATAAACCATATTATACAAATTTTGATTGATAGGAACATTTCTCAACCAGCACCTATGGGGAAAGAAGCTACCTTTCCTAGGTCTAAGAAAATATTTTTACAACACCATAAACCTATCTAGTTTGATCAAACTATGGATGCCTCTTTCTCTTTCAAGTTTCATATAACATTTATGATTATTTATGAAATATTACTTCATGTAGATGACCATTTGTTTTTCATCAATTTAAAATTTGGTGACATCTGAGTTAAGTGAGCCTTGATATATGAAGGCTCTAGCATTTGTGTTTCCTCCTTGGAAGTCATAAAAACCTTAAGATACCTTAATTGTAACATTAAATCTACCCAAAACATGTAATAAGGATATGATCTAAGGAAAATGCATCCATTATGATGTGTTTTTATCTATATCATGATACTTCCTATTAAAATTAAAGTTAAGGCTATGATTTTCAACTTCCCTCTATCATATAACATTTTTATCAGCTACCCTTAGACTCATAGTATGATGGATATAGACTCTTATACATGCTAATGCTTGAATTTTCCTTCCTTGGGTGGTATTAAAAAAAAAACAAGGTGATAATGACCCTTAGAATTTTTAAAAATTCTAAGAGCATGATGTATTTATAATCCCAACCCTTGAGCCTTTACCTAACATTACATTTTATGAATACAAATGTTTTAACTATCCCATAATCTCAAAATGAGGTTATAGTGGTCACCTTGAGCTTATGAGAAATATTACACCTAAACTCCTCAATTATGATGACGATGATCTTGATGAAATTAGCTCTAAATTTAAAATATTTTACCTTCCCTATAGCATCATAGATTAGTCACTTCCCACCTTGTGACCTTGTTCTCATAAGAAGTTGATTGATGAGTTTACTATTTTTGACATCATTCTTAAGAATCCCATTTATCATACACATTATATCAAAATAGTAGTATAATATGTTAATATAGATATTACCATTATTTATTATTATGAAGTTTAAATATTATATGATCCATAATCATTTGGATACATCAAAGCTAAGGATGAAAAAATCCTTCACACTATTCCTCTCTTTAGTGCTCCTTTGAGCATCCATCATATTCATCTAGCATTAATTTAATTAGCATTGTTCAATCAAGCTCTCTTTCTGAATTCATTGACATTATTCATCCATTGGTTAATGTTTATAGGTTCATGATGGACCCATTTTTACCTTCTAATTTAAATTCAACTCTTGTAAATTCTAAGCCACTACAAAGTATGCAATATGAGTGGACCCTATCAATTTCCTAGATTTTCTAATTTCTAGAGCTTGCTTCCTCTATAGATGATAGCTACATTATACAAACTACACCAAAGATGTATAAAAAATAAATAGTATCACCATATTTTCAATTTCATAGAGTCTTTAGTCACTCACAATAACAATGCAAAACATATGAAATATATCTAAAAAAAACAAGTTTTTGATTCAACAACTCTATGCCCTGATAGTAATGATTGATTTGATGAGATTAAAAATAGACTACAATATGATTATACAAATAGGTTAGATTTATCACCAAACCCACTCACCTAGGAGGATGAACAATATTTCAAGTTTCATAAGGTATTTGGTCATTTAGATCGAGTGTAGAGCTCACCAAATATTTTTAACACAATAGAAGCTGCGAGGACTATCCCTTACCATGGATAGTTGACCACCTTGGTACATTAATACTAAGTTCTCTTGTTTCCTCAATGGGACTACTGCACATTATTTAAGTCACTATTGATCTCTTTAACACTATCTTGATACAATTCATCTCAAAGCAACTAATTTTACCATTAAATAAAACATTCCACCTCTAAATATTACACCTAAATATATCCCCAATCACAAAGAAGTGTATTTTATTTCACTTCAATGTTGTATTGATCATATAGATATATTTAGGGATATTTGACCTCATTTTAGAGACTTTATGAGCCCCCCCACCTCAAGGTTCCTAGTAGTGTTCAAAGGAGTTAAAATCTAAATCATAAGAAAAGGCAACAATAAGAAGGCAAACTAAATATTAAGAGTTAGATCAAACTAAAATACACGATATTTTTGGAATATATCCTATTCTAGTTGACTCTCAAACTCTATAGTTAATCTCATGATAGAGTCAAGGTCCATTGGGGTGTGGTAGGTCAATATACCGGAGTAGGAGGTCTTATTTCATTATTATATCTTCTTATATTCAAGTGCCACCTATTTTATCACATAGGTACATAATCTTTGCCATAAAATGGTGATTTTGTAAGGGGTCCTAAGGAGTGAGGGACATGTTATGGGAAGGTAGGATCCTTTTAATTTTAATACATATAGAATTGATGGGTTGATCTGTATACTTCAATTTTTATCCTAAACTCACACTTGTTAGATAGAGTTGTCTTGGTCCTTGATGTCAATATATCTTAACCTTGCCCACTTGATTAGAGTGTCTTGTCTCCGCTAAGGATTTATACATCACCCTTGTATAACCTTACATCCATAAATTTTATTCACATATTCCTTGATATCCCATCAATGTATATCACTTTTAGCTAACCAAGTCTCTCTTACTTACATCCCATTTTCTATCTATTTGATTCATATTTGACTTTTAATTGCCGTTATAACTCCATTTGGATTTTTAGTTTGTGATTTGAATTGTAAGACCTTGGATAATACAACTAGGTCTTCCTAAAAAATGTCCATTGCTATTCATATCCATACCATCCCAATCATTATAGTCATCTCTCTAGAAGGCTGCACTTTCTTACATCATGTTTTAGTACAAGCATTGATGTTGAGTTTCCACTCATTGGAGTCTTTGGCTTATTTCGATGCACATCCTTGTTTGATTTAAGTCTTTTACTTTTTTACATAGGATGTAATCTACAATAATTTTTTTCATTATTTATGTTTGATTCAAGTTGAATTTACTTGAATTACATTGGATGACATGTTTTAGACATTTTTTTGTTTGATTATCTTTCACATTTTCTTACATTAGATATATTCTCATATTTATTATTTTTATCTTTTGATTAGTTTTTTCCTACATTTTTATGTGATTTATAACTTTTTATTTACAACATTTTACGTGATTTGTCTTAATATTTGGTGTGTTTTAATTTCATTTTTCATTTTATTTTTTCATCTTTGGTTTGTTGATTTTCCTATCTATTTACTTAATATATTATTTTTAATCACTTAATTTTTGTTCCATTTTACCATGCATTTTCTCAAACTTACTAGGAAATAATAAAACATACATCATATACTCACATTTTCTCATAGCATGATATTCAAACATAAATGGTTTCTAGAAAGGAAATAACTCTTACAACCATTTATATACCTAAAAATAACAAAAATGAGTAAAAATGATATATCTTTATACATGTCTATCTTAGTTTTATACATAATTCATCATGATACATATAAAATACATCAGAGTAAAAAATGTAGGATCTATGCTGGTGGATTGCAATCACCCCTTGAGGGTGAGGTGTCATGCTTGCCATGGAAGCTTTAAACTAATCAACCTTCAAACTCATCTATAATGTTCATGTTTATGACTGAATACCCTGAACCTATCCCTCTAGATAGGCCACCTAAGCTTGTAGACCTGCCACTCACCTTTATGCAATCATATGTGTGGCTTTCTCTATGGATAATTTTTGTCATGCTACTGCTACATGTCTTCCTACCCTTGTTAGTGCCACTGTTAGAGCTGTAATTTTCTCATAGTGCTTAAGTTATGTGATAGCTATTACAACCAAAATATAAGATAGTTTGAAATTTCATTATTTGGGTGATATTAAATAGATACAAGGTGATACCAACATTTATAATTTTAAAAAATGCTAAGAACTTGGTGTTTTTATAATCCCAACCCTTGAGCCTTTACCTAGCATTCCATTTTATGAATATAGATGTTTCAACTATCGCATCATCTCAAAATGAGGTTATGATGGTCACCCTGAGCTTGTGGGAAATATTCCACCTAACCTCCTCAATTTTGATGATGATGATACCAATGGAATTAGATTAGAATATAAAATATTGGACCTTCATTTTAGTATCATAGCTTAGTTTCTTCCCACCTTGAGACCTCATTCTCACAAGAATTTGATTGATGAGTTTCCTACTTTTGTGGTCATTCTTAAGAATCCCATTTATCATACATATTATATAAAAATAGTGGTAGAATCCCTTAACATAGATATTACCACTATTTATTATGATGGTGATTACAAATTAGATGACCCATACTTTTTTGGCTACACCGAAGCTAAGGATGCAAAAATACTTCATATTATTCCTCTCTTTAACCTCCTTTGAGAATCCATCATCTTCCAATAGCATTAATTTAATTTACATCTTTCAATTTATCTCTATTTCCACCTTTCCTAACATTCTTCCTCCTTTGGTTGATGTTGATAGGTTTGTGATGGACCCAATTTTAATTTTTATTCAAATGCAATTCTTGTTATTTCTAAGTCTCTTTGGAGCATGCTCAATGATTGCACTATGAGTGGACCCTATTATTTTCATATATTTTTTGATCCATAGAAATTGATTCCTCTATAGATGATGGCCACACTATATAAACTGTATCAAGGATGTCTCCCAAGGAAATAGTCTCACAATATTGTTAATTTCATAGAGTCTTCGGTCAATCACAACAAAAATGCAAAGCATACAAAAGATATCTAAAAAACAAAGTTTTTGATTCAACCAATTTATAACCTAATAGTGATGATTTATTTGACAAGATTACAAATATAACCTAATATGATTCTATAAATACATCATATTTGGAACCACACCCGCTCACCCAAAAGGATGAACCATATTTCAAGTTTCATAAGGTATTTGGTCATTCAAATCAAGAGTGTAGAGCTTACCAAATATTCTTAGCATAACAAAAGTTGTAAGGATTAGCCCGTACCATGGATAGTTAAACACCTTATTACACAAATCTTAGGTGCTCTTGTTTCCTCCATAGGACTAGTACACATTATTCAAGTGATTGTTGAATTCTTTGACACTTCTTGATGTAATTCATTTCAAAAAGCTAAGATTCCCAATCTATAAAACATTCCACCTCTAAAGATTACACCTAATTATATCCCCAAACATAAGGAAGTGTATTGTATTTCATACTAGTGTTCCACACATTACATAGATATATGTAGGGATATCTGACACCATTTTAGAGACTTTGTGAGGCCCCCACCTCACAGTTCCTACTAGTACTCACATGGCCCATCTAGGATAGAGGAGTTTCCTCCCTTATGAATAGAGCCATCCATTAGATTAGAATATGTCTGTACCATGGCACCACATATTATTGCATTGATTATTATCATTAAAAGGTCCCATGACATCCCCCTTATAGTGCACTTATATTTTCCTTGGAGCTCATCTGCTAGGCAGTCCTAACATGACTTTGAGAAATGGTGGATGAGACCATGATCCAAGTCAAATATCAATTGAAAAAAAATTAATAGATGTTATTGATGATGTATGTTGAAATATTTCATAAAATTTATGATTAGATAATTTTTTATATCATTTAATTCACATGATTTGATTTCAAATTATTATTTTTAGCATATGTGGTGCTTGTTTTACAAATCTTACTTATATCATGATCTTTTACATTTCAAAAATTTAATTTTCAACATGTATGTTTAATTTATATCATTTATATAACTTTATATATATCCTTAATTTACCTTGTGGATCTTGGATATCACATTTAGGTTTTATTTTTATCATTTTATAATTATCATTAGTTTCATTTGTGAATCTTAGTTGACAAATTCAACTTTTATTTTTCAGTATTTTAGATTTCCCCTCTTTTTGGATGACTTGTAGTCAGACTTAGTTTCCTTTATGGATCTTAGGTATTATATTTATGTTTATTTTATCAAATTTTTATCATTTTATAAAACACCTTAGTTTCATTGTGACTCTTTAATATCTTGTTTCATTCCCCATATTTAGGGATGATTTATCTTATTAGTGCTTATGATAGACCTATGCAGGTTAGTATGGATTTTTAGTGACATGATTTCCATCCCTTCATAATGTTCCATTGTTTTAAGTTCCCTTTCCATGATTTGACCAACATTTCCATGTATTTTCAAGTCCCTCTTTTATCCTAGTCAATTTTGAAGCAAACAAAACTCTTCCCTCTTGTAGTAGGCTAATATCATATCATCACTATAACAACCTTTTCACATGGAAAAATATTATAGATCCCTATACATCCCTTTATTTTTACTTGAGGCACAATTAGTTCAATTTTTACATTGCACTCTTTCATATGGTGCAAGTTTATGAGTCTTTTTGGCACCATGGTCTTTAGGTCCTCCTATCTACTGGCTAAGTATGGGTTATCTTGTGTTAGTTATCTATATCACCCATTTTATGGTTTTTAAAAATCTATATGGATGAGGAAAATAAAAAAATACAAATGAGTTGAAATTCAAATCATAAGAAAAGGCAATGATAAAAAGGCAAACTAAATCTTAAGAATTAGGTCACACGAAAATACATGATCTTTTTGGCACATATCCTATTTTAGTTGACGCTCAAACTCCATAGTTAACTTCATGATAGAGTCAAGGTATATTGGGGTATGTTAGGCTAGTATACCAGGGTATTAAGTCTTATTTCATCATTTTATCTTCTTACATTCAAATGCCACCTATTTTCCCACACAAGTACCATATCTTCATCGTAGATTGAAAAATCTATAAGAGGTCATAAAGAGTGAGGAACAAATTATGGGAAGGTAGTTCTGATGCCTCTAAGTGTATCACATGTGCTCTTAGTGTTTAAATAAAACTTCTCATTTTATAATTTAAATAATTTAGAGCATGAGTTGTAGGTTGTGGTGATCTGGTCACCTGTGATGAAATAACGATAAAGCAAGTAGACTATTCCATAATATTTATATTGATTGATGGTTGGGAACCACCTTGGTCCTTAATAATCCTTGAAAATTATAAAGCATCTATGCTATTATTATTTAATTATGATCAAAATCTAAACTAAAGATGAATATTTACAATATGGTTTAAACTAGGGTGATGTGGATAAAAAGGAAGCAAAAGGAAAGGTAGAGTAGAAAGAAAGAATGTGATTGCTAATATTTATCTCAAACATTATGAAAAGGCTTAAATCACAACTGGACATGTGTTTAACCAATGTATAATTTAAAATAGCATATGCTCAAATCCCACTACACAACAGGCAAGTATTTAAGGATAATACAAATAAATACAAGTAAAAATTGACTTTACTTTAAAGATTTACTACTACAACAAAATAGAATTTTCACATCTTTATGTAGAGCAAATAAAATAAATAAAATTCAATGTCATTCAACTAATATAGTGTTATCCAAAATTAGCAACCTTGTATTGAAGGTACATGTTCAAAATTCTTAAAAACCTTTCAAATCTAAGACCTAGAACATACAATTGAGAGAGAAGCTATGATAACAATTCACACAAATAATTGAGCTAAACTTTGTAGTATTCCATACTTGTATTAAATTGATCCAAGAGTTACAAAGTAGTTTTATGTCTCATATCATAACCCTCTCTCTTTTTACAATAGACAGTGCTCCTTTTATAGGCTTCAAGGAAGCATGTTAGTCAATTTCATCAATTGACAAGTGTAAAAGTAAGGACAACTGTCCCTTTTACAAAGTTCCTTAAAATACACTAAACTTTCCAAAATAAATTGGCCTTTAGGAAACATGCTAAAAAAATGCACGTGCCTTTACAAAGAATATTCCATTTTTAAAATATTATGAAATTCATATGGAACAAAATACTTCTAGCTAGATGGTGGGCCTTGTGTTGATGTTGCTACTTGATTTTGTTGAAGGATCTTCAACTTGTAGTGATGGTCACTAATAAATTGAATATCAATTAAATAGTTTCAATAAAATATCCTACCCATGGTATTCTAAGTCCTTGAGGTCCTTTTCAACCTTTTCCATAGTTTGCTTGATGCCCTTGGCATCTCCTATTTTCTTTTCAAAGGAGAGAAGTAGTACCGTAACTTTTATATTACCTTTAGCTATTTGATTCTCTCCTTGTTTCCTCACTTATTGCATGAATTTCAAGATCCTTTATTTAAAATCTTCATCTCATATGAGACCCAATGGGCTGAGGGATGTGGGCTCTTTGATCAGGCTATCTAAGATATGAGAAATTTTTCCTTCCATCTAATTGAAGGCTTTCACAAGGTTTTACATATCCTTGGAACAAATATCCAAGGCATCAATATTATCAACCAGTATGGCCATGGCCATATTCAGATGTGCATTACTGATAGTTATAAAACCTGGGACTAGATTCTTAGATAGGGCCTTAATCAGTTCCCTTATTTGAAAGCTTGTACCCTACCATTGGCCAACTTGTCATATTGCCTTGGAGATTTGCATCCTTATTTCCTTTTGTCTTACTTTGTCTATTTTCAAAGAGCTAAATAGTCCCACCATGATGTCCTTGAATTTAATGAACTTTTTCTCATGAATGGACAACAAATCAACCTCTTTTAAATTCTTGTTTTCCTAGAGTAGACCCTTGATCATTGTTTACAACTGATCACTTTGAACCTAGTCTAATTCAAGGATATTTTCTTCAAATATCTTATCCTATCTTGGATTATGTCTAGTTACTGGAGTTAAACCAATAAATGGTTCAACCTTTTAGAAGGTGAACTCTTCACCCCTACCATAGCATTCTTCTCAATTACTCATTCCATGCTAGTAGATTTTGGATTAAACTTGAATCCTAATAATGATTCAATCAATTTTGGAGTAGGTATCTCAACCTATGCTTGAATTGAAGTTATGGGATCATGTATTTGAGTGCCATGTGATCCTCTAGGGGTAGTCATCTTTATCTCCTTTTCTTGTTGCTACAACTCTATAATCCAAGATTTGAGTTCTTCATGAACATGAATGTTCATCAACTTTGTGATTTCCCATTGGTGGTGTATGGTTGGTATCTTTTTCAACTTCCCATATAGAAACCACTCAGGAATAGTGGGTCCATGGATTGGGTTTTCATCACTAAAGACATTAACTCACTCAATGGGTGAGTGAAGGTCACTCTGGGTATTTTTGGTCCCACAAGGACCAGTGCCAATTCACCTTTTATTTTATATGGGGGAGCAATGGGAACTAGGTCTAGTGCTATCTTGTTGCCTTTATCATTTTATATCTCTAATTTCTCCTCAGTCTAGGATTGAGGTTATTCCACTTGTTCCCCTTCTTCATCCAACTCATAGGTGCTAGCCAATGTTTTTAATGCATATTCTAATGTCTCACTTGGATCTAATGCAATTAAATTTATATATTCAATGGGGAATTTTATTATTTTAGGCTAGGCTAAATATGATGCCTCTTCACTAGTCTACTTTCTTTGGGCCTCTATTCAATCTACACTTTAGGCTTTTATGCAACTTGTGACTCAAATTGATTCATTTTTGTATGTGGTTGGGTGTAAAGAGGTCCAGAAGATTAACCTCCCAATAGGTGGTATTGTCTTAGATTAAGTTTCCAAATGTCATCACTTCCCTTCAAATCTTTCATCAACCTTGTTTTTGGGTTGATGTTGAATTTCTTCAACCTTGTCAAGACCTCATAGAAGGATGAAGATTTTGTATACATACAATCATAAGGACCTAGGTGATGCTCATAAGGCACATTTATTTGTATGGAATTCAAATGCTTTATGACCTTATCATTTGGGTCCCATTGCCTTAAGTCATCATGATACAATTTGAAAGAGGCTCTATGTTTAGAAGCATCTTTAATATTGTTCCAATACTAGAAGATGATCTTGCCAATATCCAAGGGTATAATATGTAGCAATCCTTTATTCTTCTCTCTACAAACACAATCTATACAATTGCATATTTAAAATGCAACTTCCTCTTCAACTAATTTATTTAGAACATGGACTGGTAATTTTAATGGAGTGCATTTTATTCCCTCAATTTAGATGACTATGTAGTCTAAATAAAACCATATGTATCCAATGGATTTATTTTCCAATGGGTTGATCCTTGGCATAGAGTTCACTATTAAGGCTTCATTTAAATGAGGATAGATGAAATCACATATATAATGAATATGTTCTCTGTATTTGAAGATATGTAACTTAGAGTAAAATTGGGACACTATTTATGTCCTTTTAAGAGATCATACCTTAAAGTTAGGGATCTTAATTATGGCCAATAAGGCATCCCAGAGGTAAGACATCATGTATAATTCTCTCCTAGTCCCTTTCTTGACTATGAAGATTAGTCTACATATATATGAGCTAATAAGCTCACCAATAAGATGAGTGAAATCATTTTCAATCATAAAATAGACCAGGGGCACCCATATACTATTAACATAAGTGGTTATGGGGATTCTAGAGAGTCTATTCATTAGGATCATTATTAATCTAATTCTAGGTGAAAATTAGCTGATGGGAATGTTCCCACTAGGGTTAGAAAACACATGGATTATAGAATATAGCCATGGTGCTAAGATGGCTTTGAGGTCATTTTTCTTAGCCCATTCAATGAGTGTGGACACATCTACCAGGGGCTTGGGAATTTTTTAGTAGATCTCAAATGTAATGGGGGATACATAGGTAATGTATTTATGAGTACACTCATTAATTAACATGCCCTTTTCAATTTGACATTCTTTAAAAAATAAAGATAAGGACATTGATGTAGTGAAGTACCTCTAGTTTAGATACTACATTATGAAGGCTTGACATTTATACTACAACTAGGTCATAATACCTCCTCATGAAGGATGAAATCTTCTTGTCTTCTTTAGTTATGGGTTGAAGTTACTCAATTGTCCAAAAGATCTTAGACCAATTATTTTCTCCAATGTTCAAGGACATGGTGTCGAGTATTGTGTCTTTAAATACCCTTCCTTTTGAGTCCATGGTCAAATATAGTGTGGTGTCTTATCTATGTTGCCTCTGAGCTATCATGACTGTGAATTTTTCAACCTGATCAAGTAGTCTATAAATTGACTCTAGATTAGTTTTCACTTTCTCAAAAAATAATTAGGCTCTTTTTGGCTTGATTATGGTTAATATGGGGTCAAATTAGGGCTTTAGGTAGAGACTAAAGATTTTTTGTAGCTTTAATGGTGATGATTTATTTGGGCTTAGGTGAGTTACTACCTTGGATTTGATTTAGAAATTTTCATTTATATATTCATTTTTATGAGCCCACACAATCTCTAGTTTTGTCACCTTCTGCCCAAGTGGCATCCTGTTGGCAGTTTTTGCAACACTTTTCATAATATCTTTGAACAACTAGCCATTGGCTTTTAAAATCTATCTTTCATCTCTTACCATCTGATCTTCATGTATAAATCAATGTGGGCCATTGAACTCAATCCTAGGGCTTGCACGTTGTTGGTCCATGTCCACATCAAGCTTCATAGTTGTGCCACATGGTAGTTCCATGGGCCCTCAAAGATCTACACATAACCAATCTTCATGTTAATGAGCTTCCACCAAGTGGAGGTCTTATGCTTGCCCATAGTCTTGTTGAAAAATCCATCCATATTTTTCCCCATTTGATCTTTCTTGCATAGATCAATGTGAGTCATAGATCCTGTAAATGTACACAAACTTTAGTCAGTGCTAGGATATACAAAGGAAATTAGGTTAAATACTTTAGGCTGTAGTTTTTTTTTATTAATTCATGCAATGAACTTTAGATCAAAGTATTTAGGATAAGTTTAAATCACATTTATAGGGGGCCTTGAATAACAAATGATCTAATGAAAGGTTTTAACCTAAGGTTTCATCATGTTAATAAAAATGATAAAAATTAAGATTAAAATTTTTAAGCTAAGTTTTATGGTAATGGGACCTTTAGTTGAACTAAGATCATTAGGTTCAAAAGACCATGGGGCATATATATATATACTAAGGATTGCATCAATTTTTAGAAACATGACTAGATTATATCATGATATTCAAGCTTAGCCTATGAAAATATAAACTTAGTTATAATGACCTTAAGTCTAGCTATGGATTTAAATAAACTAGATTAATCTATGGAAGACCAATTTTGACATTGAGATGCAAGTCTTAAGTGTATTTATGAGATAAATTTTGATGGTCTTATGGATGTCAATGATGGCCTCATGGGTATCAATGGCATTCATGTGAATGTCAAAATTAATCATCAATAAATTTTCATAAGGGGATAAAATTTAATGACATCATGAATGTTAATAATGGCCTTACAATTATCATATGATGTGCATGAGATTGTTAAATTTAAGTCCCAACCTTAGTTGGTCCCACATAAGCTTGGGTTAAATATGCTTCATTAGATATTTACTATAAGGAATCACAAACCATAGATCATGATCCAAATGGATGCATGTTATTGGTTCCTATAGTCATAAAGTAGATCGAGCTAGCTTGGGGCCATATATAAAAATTAGACTAAGTCATAAGCCTAAGTATTTGAAACATAATAAAAAATTGAGCCTTTAAATAATTAAAAATTATAATGCAAGATCCTAACCCAAGGTCTTTTCGATATTAAGTTCGAACATGGGAATGCCATGTGGTGACTCCACATGGCTTCAGAGCTTTGAATCTATTAACCCTGTAAAGAGTCCACAGAGCATTGATTTTAGTATGGGCTCCTATGAGCCTTTTATTGTGATCCAAGTGATCAAGTGAGATTGGCTCGATGGATTAAAGATCTTTATTAGGTCTCTTTTTCTCCATCTAATCAATGTTGGCCAATAAAGCATGAATCATCGATCCTATGAAGAAGCAAGATATTTATGTTAGAGGTCAAGATAATGGAAAAAATTAGGATAAGGTCTTGTTTATGTTAAAAAACATGAATAGGGATTTATGACTAAGACATTAGGATAAGTATTAAGAGATACCATGAAACATAAAGCGAAGCTGAGCTAGGAAAGTAAAGGACCCTGCAAACATGAAAGTTAGACCTTGTGTTAAAACAAAAGGGAATAAGGGGGTGAAATATAAAGGGACCAAACATGATTTTTAGGCTAGGGATCGGTCAGTGTTAAAAACCATGATTAGGTTTTAGCATAAAAATTAAACTTAGTTCATTATATCTTTTAAAGTGCTCCTGCCAATTTTAATCCCATGAAATTTAAATTTAAATTGAAGGATCTAAGCAAGGGTTTTTCAAAGAGGGTTTTAAGATGTTTAGAACATGGATTTAATCTTGAGTTATTATGGACTAAAGGCTACTAAAGTATTTAATGAGGACTAATCTATAAAATTTAAGTGTAGTCCACTCGATGAAGGTCCCATAAAACCTATGATTTAAATATGAAGATCCACTGTTAGCAACTTAGGCAAAGTTAAAGGAGGATCATGAACAAATAGGCCACTATTATCAGTCGTGAATGATCTTCAAATGAAAATAATATTTAAAACATGTCAAGTTTTTAGTGTTAAGGTTCAGAGTTACACAAGGGTCCCTATTTTTTAGAAATGGGTATATGTTGACCTCAACAAATGGCGACTTCTGAAGGAAACATAACAATATGTTATAACTTAGAGACTCTAGTTTATAAAAGTAACTAGATCACCTATTCCACTTGACCAATGCCATTATTAAGATCATTTCATGGTTAAATGAAACTTTGTACCTTTTAAAATTAGGATTAAGCATCAAAACAAAACCATGTTATGTGTGTGATTTGATTTTGCTTATTGTTTACCATGAGATTCAGGGGACAACTTCTATGTTTCAAGTCTTTAATCATTAACCTTGACTTGGAGAATGTTTAGATACTCATTAAGCATCATGATCTTAGTTTAAGGAAGACTTGAGCATTGATTTACTACTATCCATACATTTATGACCCTGATAGAGATACCTTTGGCTCCACTCATGGCCTTGCTCCACTACTAGTGAGGCATTCATATCCCCGGTGGAGATTACCAGAATCGCCATTTCTTGAAAAGTTTTTTATTTTAAAATAAGCTCTTATTTTTGTATTTTTAGATCTTTTGGGCTTTCCATCAAAGTTTGGGAACCAAGATAACCAAATTTAAGGATTTGGTCAAGTGTTTGATCTTTAGACAATCACCTATGGTTTCAACCTTTATCCCAGGCAAGGATATTTATTAAGTGTAAACATGACTATGCCTTAATAACTTAAAATTTCATTCTAAATGTGTAATTCTTCTTAAAACTAATTTCAGATGAAAACCATGCTTAAGTCCTTATGAAACAATTACCCTACTCACCAGTCTCTACTAGTTTATTTAAGTTATAACAGCAAGCTCATATTTAAATCCCATGGTCATCACATGCTTAAGATCCATACCTATATTTTTGAACCTATGGAGTTATTTGAGAAATTAAGTGAATTTTAAGTTGAAGGTTGTCTAAAAGGACTTATTTGAAGTGAGGAACAAATCAATAGAAAACAAACATAGCGGAAAGAAAACACATAATAGAAAGCAGTAAAGTAGGAAGAAAATAAAAATCAAACAAAAATATACAAACTTATGTAAAAATAAGGGACATGAAGGAATAAGAAAAAAGGGAACTAAACTATCCTACCTAAACTAATTCTAACTATCCTTACATATTTACTCCATGAAGATCCTAGGTGGAGCAATAGAAAAATAATGCTTGAGATATTTCTCATTGATGGGTAGTGTGAAATTTGCTACTTATAGATCTTTTAGTTTAAAGGTGTTATCTCCAAGTGTTTATGCAATCTAATAGGGGCCAATCCATAGAGGTGTGAATTTACTATGTTTTTCCTTGGGCTCAGATGCCTTTTCCCAAATAAGAACTAAGTCTCCATACTTGAACACCTTGACCTTTGATCACTTGTCAAACCACCTTTTCATTATGGTCTGGTGCCTACTAAAGTTAACAAAAGTCTCTTCTCGGTCATCCTCCATCTGGACTACATCAAGTAGCCTTGAGTTTGTAGATTTTTGGTCTTCCTCTATATACTCTTACATAAACTTGTAAGTTGGTAGCTTAAGTGTGATGGGGAATATGGGCTCTTAGCCATATACTAATAAGAAGGGAGATGATTTAAAGATCTATTTGGCTCTTGTTCTATCTTCCCAAAGTGCATATTTGAGGAGCTTATGCCATGTTATAGGTTTATTTGTAACATACTTCTTAATTACCTTCATCAAGTTATTTTTCATTGATTTAGACACTCCATTTCCTTGAGGGTAATGGTTGGATGATAACTTGAGGACAACACCATTATCATATGCATATTCTATCATTTCTATGGATATGAATGGAGACCCATTATCACATATCAAAGAGAGTGGAGTCTCAAATTTGGTGCATATATTTTCTTCTAAAAACCTGATCACTTCTTTAGTTCTACATTGTTTGGTAGTTACTACTTCAATCCATCTGGTGCAATAGTTAGTAGCTATTAGAACATATTTGTGACCTTATAATGAGCTAGGATTGATGACTCCAATGAAATCTATCCCCCGTTAGATAAATTTTTTGTCAATCATGACCAATTTTAAAGGCATGACTACCTTTGGTTTTATGTTGAAAATCTGGCATGAATGACATTCCCTCACATATTTATGAGCATATTTAAATATGGTCAGCCAATAGTATCTATCCCTAAGGATCTTGTGGGCTATGGTCCTCCTAGAGGGATGCCAACTTCCCAAATTTTCATGAAATGTTCTCATGATCTCAAATGCCTTTTCCTTAAATACACATATTAAATACACACCTTCAAAGTTCTTTTGGTATAGGATTCCATTCTTGATCAGATACTGAGCTGCTTTGATCCTTAGGGATATTTTATGCTCCCTAAGTAGTCTTGCAAGACAAGTGCCATTGATCAGAAAGTGAATGATGGGATCATACAAGTCATTAAGTTGAAAATTCTACTAATCAACCTGCATAATAATTAGTTTGGGGCTAGTATTGGCAATCCTTTGAATCAAACCTTGACACCTTACCAATTTTATAGTCTTCATCTCTATGTCATATTCTTCAAGAATAGACATCCACTTACCTCTTCTCTCTCCAAGTTCACATTGGCTTAGCATTAAATTCATGGCCGAGTCTGGTAGAATGACATGAATTGTATTCTAAGAGTGTAGTGTCTAAATTTCTTGATGGCCTTGATTAATAGAAAATATTGTTTATCAATTAAAGGATAATTTAACTCAACATTATTCAAGTTATTTCTCATGAAAGTAATTGGATGGTCACACCCATCCATCTTCTAAGTTAAAACAACAACAATGGTGTGCTTAGAGGTAAAAGAGTAATGGAAAAAATAATTTGAAAAGTTTGGAATTATCAAGATTGGGGCTTGAATAATTGAATTTTTGATGTCCCCAAAGGCCTTCTTGGATTCCTCATTCCATGAGACTTTATCATCCTTCTTCAGCATACCATTTAATATCTTGACAGTTTATGCAAAGCCAAAAATAATTTTTTTCACAAAGTTTATTTTTCCAAAAAATGATTTTAATTCTTTTCTACTATTGGGAGGTTTTATCTTTGATATGGTTTCTATTTTTTTAGGATCTATAAAAATCCCATATTTAGTAATAACATGGCGTAACAACTTTCCCTCAATGACACAAAAAATGATTTTATTAAGGTTGAGGTAAATTACATACCTTCTACACCTCTTAAATACCGATTATAAATGCATGAAGTGGTCCTCCCTATTCTTAGAGAAAATAGTTATATCATCCATGTAAATTATGATGCATTTAACAATAAAACCTTGGAAGGCATGATCCATAGCTCTCTAAAATGTAGCTCTTGTGTTGATTAGCCCAAAAGGCATCCTCTTCTAGGAAAATGTGCTCCACTTATTCATAAATATTATCTTCATTCTATCTTAAATATTCACCAAGACTTGATTGTATCCTAAAAAACCATCGAGGAAAGACATCATGATAGAACTAGAAATAATTTGTATTACTTGGTGAAGAGATGGAAGAGGATATTTATCCTTTTTAGATGCCTTTTTTAGATTCCTAAAATCAATACACAATCTAATTTCACCATTATTTTTATAAATTGGTACCAAATTGGTAACCCATGATGAGTGCCTAATGGGAAACACAATTCTAACATCCAACCATTTCTTGACTTCTTTGAGAATCATGGGTTTTAAAACAAGATTTATAGGCCTTTGATTTTTCCTAAAAGTTTTGCAATTCTCTTTGAGAGGTATGGTATGGGTGATGACCCTTGGATCAAAAATATTCAAGTCATCATATGACCAAGCTATTACATCCTTGTACTTTATTAATAGTTCCTTGGCTTTCTTATATTTAACACTTGTATAGGCTTTTCCAATGTTGACTAGCTAAGGTTGATATTGAGGTCCAAGATCAACTAGATTGTAATCCTTACCATTTAATTTGGGAATCTCAGAGGCCTTAACTAGCTTATATTGATAAATTAACCTTTATAAGGCAATCATTACCTTAGGGATATTGTTGTCATTCATCTAAATGACTTTGCCATTCAACTTGTCTTCAAGGGTAGCTTCATCAGCCTCATCTATGGCTTGAGCCTCAAACTCTCCTAAATTAGCCATGAAGTTCAGGATTTGTTGGTCATCATTAAAGACCTACAGATAGTTTACATTGTCTAGGATGGAAGGACAAGGTATCAACTCAATGCTAAAGTTTGGTGAGTCTTGGCTATGGATGAGATTGGCTATAGTAGAGACTAGCTCATCAACAACTTTATTTTCATCTATAGGGATGGAAATAATATTGAAAGCATCAAAATACTCAACTAAATACCAAAATAATTTTTTACCTCTTAACATATGATAATTTTCATTGATATTACTTCTTATCTAATTGACTACTAGTTTTGAGTCACCATAAACTAGTAGTTCCTTGACTTTGTTTTTTATGGAAAATTATAGTCCTAGGATGAGAGCCTCATACTCTACAAGATTGTTGGTACATGGAAACTAGAGTCTATAAGAAGCATGATATTTCTTACCAAAAATTTCAATTATAATAATGCCTACCCTAGACCCAAATTTACACCTGACACCATCAAAATGCATCTTTCATAATCTAGGAATGATATGGGAAAGTTTAGGATTACTTACCTTAGCAGTTTTGAGAGTGAAAACTCCCAAATTAGGGTCAAATATGTTCACATTTTCATTGATAGCATTGTATTTTATGATCATGTGTTTCATCCTTAGTTCTCTTTCAACCCTAATCTAATTTAGAACTCCCTTCCAAGGTAGCCACAAATGTGAATAGTCTGTGGACATATATCCATTTAGGGATTTGGTCCAATCTCTACTAAAAAATAAACCATAAGCATCAAGAATGTCAACAACTTGGATACCAATGAATTGTTAGACTTTTGCCTCATAATCTAGTTACATGTGAAAATTTAACAATTCCCCAATCACTTTGACCCTAGACTTATCTAATTAGGTGACAACCCTATTACATTTAATGGAGGTTAAATCAAGTTGTTTAAAAATACATATAGGCATGATATTTATAAAGGCACTAGAATCTGACAAATAGTTATGCAAGTTCTTACCAAACATTCTGATCATAAGCAAGAAGGGTGGATATTTTGTCTTAGTTTATTACATAGCAACATTTGCATTATCAGTCTTGGATGTCTTGCTAGGCTTATTGGACAAGGAATTTACCAATAGATTTCTTTGCTTAGTTATTTGTGTCAATTCATGAAAATTAATGTTATCCTTTATCTTCTTCATATCCTCTATAATATTACAACTAGTCCTATTTAAAGAATTATAAACATTAATACTATGTTTAAAAGTACTTCTCTTTAGATTTTATGGGTTGTTATCTAATGTGCTATCTATAAGAGTGCCAAAGTTGTTTGGAGGAGTTGAATTAGTAAAAAGATGCCTTTGATCTCTATTCCTTAGAGGATAGGTCTTCTTTAAAAACTACTAGAAAGCATGAACTTCTTCAGGAACATCATCAAGTTCATTATATTATTATAAGGGGAACTCAAATGTTTCCACCATGAAGGCTTGGTCAGTAGATTTAGATCCTAAGGTACTTACACCATTATCCTTGTTAGGAACTACCTCAAAAGTGCCCAACTATTCCTGAAATGCTTCAAAAGCTTTACATAACTCAATGCAGTCTATTTCCCCATGTTTGGTAGTATAATGAACTCTATAATAATCTATTAATGCAACATCAATAAGATTAATGTCCATGTTATTCTTATCAAAAGATGATTCATTGTTCTTATTATTGTGGAAACTATCATTCTAGAACCTATTATTAGGTCTATTAAATCTTTGGAATGAGAAGTTCCTACTAGAACTTTCACTGGTATGACTAACCTACTTTTGTAACTAAAGAAAGTCAGTGCTAAGTTTTTGGACCATCTTCAAAATAGAGTCACTCTCACTTTTAGGAGTCTTATAGTTATGAACCTAGTTATAACTAGAGGTTAGTAATAATTCCTTTTTATCATTTAGACTGAATCCTACTACAACATGACTAGGAACCCTAAGTTTTGGTTTGGGGTAGCATGGCTCAAGGGTAACTAGTTCAACACTAGGATCTAATTCAGTGCTAGCCTATTTTGATTGTTATTATGAAATATATTCAAGGTGGGAATATGAAGATTAAAATTTGGTATAGAATAAGCCATTTGTCCTTGAGGCTATATTTTATCATTGATGATCATTACTTTAGAATAGGCATGGGCCAAGGTGGTTATGACTGAAAGAGATCTCTTCAGGAACATGAAAGCCAAAACATCATCAAGTTTGTAGGGATATATGGTTTGAATATGCATCTTTTTAAACTTGACATTAAATTCTCTTATGGACTCACTAACATCTCTCCTGATGGTGGTAAATTATTAGTATAGGATACATGGACTAATAACCTTGCCAAATTAGTCAATAAAGACATTATTAAAACCATCCCAGATGGTGATGTAATTGTTAGGAAAAATAATAAACCATTCATATGAAACATCCTTAAATGTAAAAGGAAATAGTCATCATGCTACATATTCATGGGTGACATTTAACAATCTTAATGCAGCTTTGAATGATTTGATGTGCTCCTCTACAGTTACAACACTATTTGGACTAAACATTGGCAAATATTTCTTAAGATTGTGGGGGAGATCATGTACTACACCTAGTACATTGATGGAAGAGTCACCTAACCATGCCATACCTTGATGATGATTTAATGCAGGAGTGCCTTGGAGTGGTGAAGTTGGTAAAGACTTCAAACATCTATGTCTACCTTTATCTCACCTAGATTTCTTATGGATCCCTAGTTTGAGTAGGGGTTCCCTTGTTTATGAATGTGATCTTGTTTTGATTCTAGGCAATTCCAACTTGATAACTTTGAATACTATTTGAAATATAATGTGTCAAGTTAATATTTAAAAATAACCAAGGTTAAACTTGCACATTAAGCAATTTTTTCAAAGATTTACGTAAAGAACAATGAAGGACCAAGATCTACTTTAAAGATATGTCTAAATACATAAATATGATTGATATTTACACTTATAAGCTCAAATGAGTTCAAATTTGTAAAATATATATGAATATTTAACCAAAATATCTATTGATAACCCCAAACATCTTGAATTGGCAAAGTTAAAGCTATTTTTACTATAATCACATGTATATTTTCAAAGAACGCTGATCTTTGTTAAGGAAGCATAAAGATGGGTCTAAAAATATGAAAATCACCAATATTTATACAAATATGTTAAAATGAACACAAATCTACAAAGAATAGCATGATATTCTATCAAAATACACCAAAACTAGCAAAGATCTTACAAATTTTCAAGAATTTGGGTTGACCCTCCTAGTGCCAGTGAAATATCTACCTGTTGATGTCTCTAAGTGTATCACATGTGATCTTAGTGTTTAAATAACACTTATCATTTTATAATTCAAAGAATTCAGAGCATGATTTGTAGGTTATGGTAATCTGGTCACCTATGTTGAAATAACGACAGAGCAAGCAGATTGTTCCACAATATCTATATTGATTGGTGGTTGGGAACCACCTTGGTCCTTAATAATCATGTAAAAGTATGAAACATCTATGATATTATTATTGAATTATGATCAAACTCTAAAATAAATATGAATATTTTCAATATGGTTTAAACTAGGGTGATGTGGTTAAAATGGAAGCAAAGGGAAAGGTAGAGCAGAAAGAAAGTATGTGATTGCTGATCTTTATCTCAAACATTATGATAAGGCTTACATAAAAAATGGACATTAATTTAACCAATACATAACTTAAAATAGCATATGATCAAATCCCATTACACACTAAGCAAATATCTAAGGATAATACAAAAAAATATAAGGATTGACTTTACTTTAAAGATTTATTGTTGTAATAAAATAACATTCACACATCTTTATGTAGATCAAATAAAATGAAGAAATTAAATGTCATTCAACTAATCTAGCATTATCCCAAATTAGAAATCTTATATTGAAGATACATGTTCAAAATTCTCAAAAGCCCTTCAAATATAAGACTTAGACTAGACAATTGAGAAAGAAGCTATGATAATAACTCACACAAATGATTGAGACAAACTTTTTAGTATTCCCTGATTGTATTAAATTCTTCCAAAAGTTACAAAGTAGTTTTAGCTCTTAGAACTCTCTCTCTTTTTATAATAGACAATGCTCCTTTTATAGGATTCAAGGAAGCATGTTGGTCAGTTGCATCAATTGAAAAGTTTACAAAGTAAGGACAACTATCCCTTTTATAAAGTTACTTAAAATAAACTAAACTTTCCAAAATAAATTGGCCTTTAGGTAACATGCTAAAAAATTGCACGTGCCTTTACAAAGAATATTTATTTTTTTAAATATTAGAAAATTCATATGGAATATAATACTTATAACTAGATGGTGGGCCTTATGTTGATGATGCTACTTGTTTTTGTTGAAGTATCTTCAACTTGTAATGTTGGTCACTGATAAATTTAAGATCAATTACTGGTTTCAATAAAATCTCATACCCATGGTATTCTAAGTCCTTGAGGTCCTTCTCAACCTTATCCATAGTTTTCTTGATTCCCCTGGCATATCTTATTTTATTTTTAGAGGAGAAAAGTATAACCATGACTTTGTTATTACCTTCAACTATTTTAGTCTCTCCTTATTTCCTCATTTCTTGCATGAATTACAAGGTCCTTTGTTTAAACTCTTCATCTCCTATGAGACCTAGTGGGCTGAGGGCTATGGGATCTTTGATTAGGATATCTAAGATATGAGGCATATCACCTTCCAACTACTTGAAGGATTTAACAAGGTTTTCCATATCCTTAGAATAATTATCCAGGGCATCAATCTTGTCAACTAATATGGCCATGGCCATATTCAAATGTGCCTTGTTGATAGTTCTAAAACCTGAGAGTAGATCCTTAGATAGGTCCTTAATCAGTTCCCCTACTTGAAATCTTGTACCCTACTATTGACCAACTTGGCATGTTTCCTTAGAGATTTGCATCCCTATTTCCTTTTGTCTTGCTTTGGCTATTTTCAGAGACCTGAACAGTCCCACCATGATGTCCTCAAATTTATTGAACCTTTCTTCATGAATGGACAACATAGTAGCCTCTTTTAAATTCATGTTTTCCTTGAGTAGACCCTTGATCATTGTTTTCAACTGATTACTTTGAGCCTGGGCTACTTTGAGGATCCTTTTTTCAAATATCTTATCTTATCCTAGCTTCTATATAGGCTATTGGAGTTAAACCAACAAATGGTTCAACCTTTTGGAAGGTGAACTCTTCACCCCCTACCATAGCCTTCTTTTCAATTACTCCTATGCTAGTAGATTATGGATTAAACCTAACTTCCTGATGATTCAATCACTTTTGGATTAGGTATCTCAACCTATGCTTCACTTGAAGTTCTAGGAACATCCATTTGAGTACCACCTGATCCTCTAGGGGTAGTCATATTGATCTCCTTCTCTTGTTTCTACAACTCTATAATCCAAGGTTTGAGTTCTTCATGAACATGAATGTTCACTAACTTTGTCATTTCCCACTAGTGGTGCATGGTTGGTATCTTTTAAAACTTCCCATATAGAAATCACTAAGGAATAATGGGTCCATGGATTGGGTTTTCATCACTAAATAAATTTACCTCACTCAATGGGTGAGTGAAGGTCACTTTGGGTTTCTTTTTTCCCATTGGGACGAGTACCAATTCATCTTTTATTTTATGTGGGGGAGAAATGGGAACTAGGCCTAGTGTTATCTCCTTGCCTTTATCTTTTTCTATCTTTAGTTTCTTCTTAGTTTGGGACTAAGGTTCTTCCACTTGTTCCCATTCTTCATCTGACTCATAGGCACTGGCCAATGTTTGTAATGCATCTTCTATTATCTCACCTATATCTAATTTAATTACATCTATATATTTAATGGGGGATTCTAGTCTTTTAGGGTGGGTTGAAGATGATGCCCCTTCACTAGGTCTACTTTCCTTGGGCCTTTGTTCAATATGTACTTCAAGATTTTATGCAACTTGTTTCTCGAACTACTATGTTTTTATATGTGGTTGGGCTAGAAGAGGTCCATAAGATTGACCTCTCAATAGGTGGTACTATCTTAGATTAAGCTGCCAACTGTCATCACTTCCCTTTAAATTTCTCATCAACCTTGTTTTTGGGTTGATGTTGAATTTATTCAACCTTATTAGGACCTCATAGAAACATGAAGCTCTAGTCTGATCAAACTTATCTATAGTGTTTGAGTTTTTGACTACATACCCTGGATCTGTCCCTCTAAATAGGCCACTTGATCTTGCAGACCTACCACTAGCCTTAATATAGGTATATATATAGATTTATCCATGGATAATGTTTATCACATTACTATCATATCTCCTCATGCCATTAATGGCACCACTTCTGGAGTTAAAACATATTCAAAGTGCTTAAGCTCCCTAAAAACTACCATAACCAAGTTATGAGATAGTTTGAAATTTCCATACTTGGGTGATACTAACAAGATACAAGGTGATTCTAACCCTTATAATTTTTAAATTTTTTGAGAGTGTGGTGTCTCTATAATCCCAACCCTTGAGGCTTTACCAACATTCCATTATAGAATACATATATTTTAATTATCACATCATCTTAAAATGAGGTTATAGTGGTCACCCTAAGCTTGTGAGAAATATTCCACCTAACTTCCTCAATGATGATGATGATGATGAGGATGAAAATAATGAAATAAGATTAGAATTTAAAATATTGGACCTTCCCTCTAGCCTAATGTATCAGTTACTTCCCACCTTGTGACCTTGTTCTCCCAAAAAGCTGATTGCTGAGTATCCTGATTATGTGGTCATTCTTAAGAATCCCATTTACCATACATATTATAGAAAAATAGTTATAGAATCCCTTAACATATATCTTACCACTCTTTATTATGATGATTATTACACACTATATGGTCCATTATTATTTGGTTACACTAAATTTAAGGATGCATAATTCCTTTGTACCATTCCTCTCTTTAGTGCTCCTTTGAGCATCCGTCATCTTACACTAGAGTCATACATTATGCCTCTTCTACTATCACATTTGAAAAATGTAAACTAAAATTGACATTATATGTATCATATACCTATCAAAATCTATAATACATATATTACTAGTACATATAATTTATATCTCTACCTCTATGAAAATGAAATTGATATCATAAACTTAATATTTACATACCTACAGTGATCCCATCGCTTCATTTGCCTAGTACACACCTCATATTATGGATGCAAGATGGGTTGAATCCTCTCCATCTCCCATAATAGACCATCATAGCCTATAAAAATAACCTATATGATCACCTCTAAATGGTATTTCTCTCCCTTGGGCCTACTTAGGGATCAATTATTTCCATCATCATCATCTAGCCATGATTAGCAAATGATGTCTCACCACTAGGATTGAAACTAATAATATTATTCCTTCCAATCCTCATGGTTCTCTCCCATGTATTAACTAATAAGGTGGAAAAACCAAAGGTGCCACTATGTGTGGTACTCCAAACTTACAAGGTACATGATTTTTTGGATATGGCTCAACCTACCACTTATAATTCCTAGTGATATAGATCTAGACCCTCACCTATACTATGGTTAGAAATGATGGCCAAAAATACATTATGATCTTGTACAACATCCCAAAATATGATCCCTCCTAATTGTATCCAATGTAGGCACATGGGGGATCACACATATCATGTGGTCTTATGCCCATATCCTCACTCAAGGAATATGATCATCCACAACATGAGGTAGCCCCACTAGTCTATAAATGAGGAAAATATCATAAATATAACTATAAAAATAATAATGGAGCCCACAGGTTGTTGTCCTTAGCTCAAAATGATGTATAAATAATGAACCAACTACATGCATGTGGCAAATCTCATATCATATAATGTGGCCTAATATAGCTTAGACTGACACATGGAAATAATGTACATAGGTATCACTGCATTAGAATTATGACATAAAACCTACATGGTCATAAGTATAATGAGGACCTTGTGGATATCTAGAATATCTAATACATATACTACAAAAATATATGATGAGATTATGTTCATCATACTAATTTGGTTCAATATCCCACCAAGATAACTCTTATCAATAATCTATGGTGTGTCATATACCACAAGATTTCATGTAATTAGCAACCCAAAAATGGCATGGGCATCCTGAAATGTGTTATAAACTCAATCATATCCCCATACACTTACCACCTGAAGGTGTTTGCCATCCTCTCCCATCACCCAAGAAACATGGTGATTAAATCCACATTGAGAGGTATACAACACATATCCATCATTCCTCTGAAACTCATCATCAAGATTTGATCTCTATCTATCACTAAAATTATCTCCAATAGGTCTAATAGCCAATTGGAAAATGCACTCCACCATCATTTTCATTAGCTTTATAAAATTCCAAATATTAAAAAAAAAAGATTCTGATTGAAAGAGTTGAAAGTAGAATAAAAAACTAAGCACAATCATAATTAAAATATTTTTTTTCCAAATTTTTTACTACATTGGCCAAGCATCCAACTACATCGACCATGCTTAAATTTTATAATTTCACTAGCCATACCCTTTCGTACTAGCCATGGAAAATTTATAAGTACACCTACCATACCTTATATAATTGGCCAACACATCCTTTTATTGTATTGGCCATACCCTATGGTATCAGTGATGCTTATCTTTTCTATTACCTTAGCCAAACATTAAATTGGACCAACCACACTTACCTATCCAATGCTACTAGCCATACCCCATAGTATTGACCATTTCTACTTATCAATCACACCCTATGGTATAGACCAACACATTGCTTAACTATATCATCCATACACTATGATATCAGTCATGAGTTAATTATTTCCATTACAAGCTATATCAATTTGGTAGATACAATTACCTAAGGGTGATGATTTATTTCCCTATCTATAATAAATACCCTTAGCCCTAATTTTGAAAAATTTACAACTACCCATCACTCTTCCTAATTTTAACTTCATTTTGACTCTTGTTGGGATAAATTCAACTTCATAGATTTCCCTAGTGCCTAGATTTCCTATTCTAGTTCATTTTTACTAGAAATGACATGAAAAACATTAAATGTACCACCTATTTATGGGGTTATGAATGTAGTTGAGATGCATTCTACTTCACATATACCTTTTTTTTCATTAGTCATATTATCTTGTAGAGATATTTTTGGTCACATGGAGCTCTGGTTTTCAAAACATGGAAAACAAACAAATGAATATTTTTTACCCATTTATCATAAAAAATTCAAATTTTAATTTTTTTTTTATTTACCACGAGATTAATTTTCTCACCCATATCTTTGTTTCCATAGGTCCTATTCATGAACCATAAGAATCCTTAGAATCTTGGGGAGATAGATACTTTTTAGGTGCCAATAGATTTTTTTTGGAAAAAATAATATTTTTTTGGTCCCCCTTTCATTATTTTTGATGGGAACCTTATATCACCTATGACATACATAGTATCATCTAAATTCATAAAGGTTATTAAGGCACACATTTTAATTTATTTACTTTTAGTTACATTCAATTACTTTTAGCTATTTCAACATTTATTTTCATTTATGCTTTTTTGTGTTGCTTTGTTTCTATCCCAAAACACCATCCCATGTTACACTATTGTGACATGTGATTAGATTCCATTGGGGTATATGTATACACATAATATTTTTCACTTTATCATTTTACTAATTCTTTCTATTGTAATGGCTTGTAGACACAATAATCTCCCTGAGTGCATGCCTTAAAGAGTGCCTCGAGAATGTAGTGGGATAAGCTCATGATACTTTTCAAGAGATATTTTCATACTATTCTATCACACCATAGTTATTATTAGTCTAACTTCCTCTAAATTTTGATCTATCTTTCCTCTCTATCTACTTTTAGTCTAGATTTCATAGCTTTCCTATATCTTACAATATCACCTTGACCGATATAATTTTTTTCATAATTAAGTCCTTGTTATAATGTATTATTAATACAAATAAATTTATGAGTCTATATTTTAAAATTTTTACTATATCATTCTAGACGATGTCATACTATTCTAGTGGACATCTTCCAACTATATCAGCCTGGCTGATATCATTGGCTTAGACTTTAGGGTTGGTTTTGGGAATTAGAACCATATATAAGGATCATTTTTCATTCCTAATAAGATATATCACAATCATACACATTACTTGCACTTGCATTTATACCCTAAGGAAGTATTTTGGAGAGTTATAGGTCTTATCTTATGGGTTTTATTGAAGCTCAATAGGAGAGATATTTTAAAGTTCACAACTAAGGACATTTAAATCTTCATCCAACTATTTGATGTCTTCAACCTACAATATTTATTGAAAATATCCACTTGATCCAAAGGGAGATATTTAAGTGTCAATGGTTTCAACCCAAGCTAAGTATTTATATCCATATACTATTTCATTTACTTAGTACATTAAATGTTGTTTATTTCTTTGTGGATGTATGTGTGTATCCTTGCTTAAGCACTTCATTATATAGAATAAGCTAATATATATATATATATATATATATATATATATATATATATATATATATATATATATATATAGGGTTGCTTAGGATTTCCATTTATCACCTTAGGTTATATAAAACCCCATTTAGTTTACCATTTCACCTTACCTTATATATAATCACTTAACCATCATTTACTTAATTTGTACACCTTACAATATTTACTTTACTTGTATCATTAAAATCATAGCTAAAATAATTTAAATTTGTTGAGGTCTAGTGAGAAATATATCCCTATGTCATAAGATTAGGATTTGGAACCATTTCCTCTTGAAATTTGAGTTGTAGGTTACCCTATGATAGATCTACAAATATCCTATGTCTTTACCTACTTGTCCAAATATATGTAGGATCTATTTGATTGACCTTATTTGAGTCCTAGTCTATTGAAATAAAGAGGGTAGTTGTAGGTCATTCTATCACCTACATACACAAGGTGCCTTAATAATTTTACTTCCATTATTACTAGTATTTTTTATTAGTATCATAATTTTATATGGATGTGGCATAAATGTGTCATTATTTATATTTAAATAATGTATGAGAGTTTTCCTTTAGATCTTGGATTATTTTGACATTAGCATGCTTAGATATTATATGAAAAATCCTAATTTTGGAATTAATTTTTAGTAAATTTTGGTAGCATATGATTATCATGATTATATGTGTGTTATGATTATGGTTTTGAAATACTTAATTCCTCCATATACCCCATACTAGGTACAATCATGTTTGGCATAAATGTTATGTCATGATTTATTATGTGTATTTGGAATTTATTTGGATTTATGTTTATATATATATATATATATATATATATATATATATATATATATATATATATATATTATGTCATGATTTATTATGTGTATTTGGAATTTATTTGGATTTATGTTTATATATATATATAAACATAAATCCAAATAAATTCCAAATACACATAATAAATCATGACATTATATATATAGGACTCTTGGGTATTTTAATGGGTAATTTAAATGTATAAAAAATACAAGGGAGTATTATGCGAATTTCACCATGAGATGTTTCTTAATGCTTGTCATGGTCACATTGATTCCTCATATTTTATCTACACATTTTTCATAAATGGACATGTACTTAAGACCGCTTACACCCTAAAAGAAACCCTTGTATATTAAAACTATAATATTCACCACTTTCCTTATCCTATGCCCCTCTCCCTCTCAAAATATAAATGATAAATGTTTTGTGAAATGATTTGTAACTATGCCAAAATTAGCATCATTGTTAAAAATCAACCCCTCTTCTTTTATGGTGTTAATTAAGGGGGAATTTGATTTGTGTGCTTAGGACCATCTCCAAAGAATCCCACTCCCCTAGGTGAGCCTCCCAAGGTTATTACATATAAACCCATGAATATGGAAAATTGTCCACCCCTAATTGGGAGTTGAGTCGAAAACCCATCTTCCTTTTCTTCTTGGAATTATGCTTGCAATATTCACTTTCTACTAGTTTGAGTAAGAGGATGGTAGAGTAGGAGCAAGCAAGAGATGAAGAATTAATACACTAGTTGGATGAAATTAGGTAGTATTCCATTCATTTATTTGATGGTTTTATTCCCAGCTTGAAGGATGAATTTTTAAAAATATTTTTTTGCCCATATGAGCTTGTCCATTCCTAGAAATTCTAAATTATCTACTACATTTTTATTTATATATTACATGAAAGTATTATGATTTTTTGCCTTTCTTAAATTTCTATTTTGGAAAAAAATGTTGTGTTTTTAGCTTGTAACTTTTGTCGAGGATTATAAGCAACATAATATTGGTTGATTTTTCCCCCATGTGTAAAGGATTTTGGGTTGTTATGTTTAGCGGTAGGATACAAGGAACAAAGTCAAGCTTGGGGATTTGTGAGGGATACATGATGGCTTCCCTATTCATTGGATTTGGAATCTAGGGCCTAAAAGTTAAGTTGTTTATTGTCACCCCTCTTTGATTAATAAATGGATTATAGATATATATAATTATGGAAAATTTATCAGAGGAAAAAATATACAAATTTAGGTTTGAACCCAATTCTTCTCTTCCCCATTATTTTGTTATTTGGATTGTGAGTCTTTTGATTTTCTATTGTGATTATTTATAGCATGGAAATCCATTCTCATATGCACTCACATATCTAGTGCAAACTTATGAGATTACTTATTCTAAGTTCCTTATAAAGATGTCAAGAATTGGTTGTACTCCCTTGGGCTCAGGGGATGATGAGGGTAGGTTTGCATGATGATGTCATATGGATGGGAGGTGAGAAAAACTCTCATGTTCCCTTGTGGGAAAAAATGTATATGGAATTTGGAATGTGTAGATTTAGTGTACATGTTGAAGCTTCATTATGCCAAGATTTTGAGGATATAATGTGCTACATAACCTTATTATAATTTGTGTGTAGTCTCATTTGACTATTAAGTTTAGTATGTGCAAGGAGAATTTGAAAAAAGTATGATTCCCTATATTTTATTTTGTTCCTTATTATTGTATAGTTCATTATAGTCCCTTCCTTAAATTTTGCATGTGCATGATTACTTCTTGTTTATTTATCTCAAACTAAAATTTTATATATATATATATATATATATATATATATAATTTTATTTATATATAAAAAATTAAAACCAATAAATATTAAATTATTATCCCTATATATTTTTTAATAGATAAATAATAAACATATATATATATATATATATATATATATATATATATATATATATATATATATATATATATATGTTTATTATTTATCTATTAAAAAATATATAGGGATAATAATTTAATATTTATTGGTTTTAATTTTTTATATATAAATAAAATTATATATTTTTATTTCATATATTAAAAATAATACAAAAAATTAAATTTTAGGGATTTAAGCCCAGGGCATCCCAAGGAAAGAATCCCTATCCTTGGTGGGCCAACATGAAACTACCTACAATAACAAAGGCAAAATTGACAAAGCTAACCTGACCCTATCAGTTGTGTTGTAGGCTAGGTCTAGGTTAATGTTTGGGCTAATTCAGACTAGGCATGAATTAGACATGGGTGGCTAGGGTGTGGTAGTTGGGCCTCCACCCCTTTTTAAATAAATTTATAACTTGTAAGACTTACTGGGAAAAATTGGTAGAATTTGAAGATACTATAAAATTAAAATTTCTCAAAAAGTAACATAGAATAACATGTTTTATTTTTGGGAGTCCATAGAAAAGTTATAGATAGTTTTTCTTTATGGTTTTCTAGAGACCTAAAAGGCCATCTAGAAGTTAATTGGATTAATCATAACTTTGGGTAAGAACCTAGAAATGAAATGTAGTTTATTTTAGCCTAAAGAATAAACTTAAACTATTCCTAATGTTTTTTTATAAATATATATAAATTAGAAAGCATGAAAATGGGTTTATTGGGGACTGTAAGAGAGATTAAAGAGGCCTCCTCCACCCCAAACATCTTGTAATCTCTTCCACTCTCTTCTCCGCCTTCCTTAAACTCTATTATTCAAAAGAGAGATACAAATAATAATTATATTATATTCAAATAACTAATACAACATAAAATTAATAAAATCCTTCAAATTCTAGTGAACCTAGTCAAGGAATATAAGAAATAGAATTGAAATTATCTACCTGGTCTTGCTAAGAGAAAGAGCAAGGAAATTTCCATGGAAATGGAAATTTATTGTAGAAATGGTAAATGCAAGGAAAGAGACATGACATGGAATATACATTTCCTCTCCATTTTCTCTCACCTAGTTGCATAGCCAAATGAGGAGGCAAAGGTGCAAGTAGGCCTATATAGCTAAATTCAAGGTTTGAAGTGTAGGATTATGGTATATATTAATAAAGGGATAGGATTAAACCCTCTACAAAGTGGCTTTTTACATTTAATTTATTTTACTATTTGATGCATTTTTAATTTATTATTAGATGTTTTTTCTTATTATTCATAATAAATTATGATTTAATTTTTAAGTTAGTGGATTATATAACTTGAGCATAATTAAAACATGAATTAAGTGATTTTATAAAATTGCATGTCAACAATAATTAGATTAATTATCCTTATATTTTTAAAAACTACATGTTAAAATATTTAGGATGCTTAGTTCAATTGGTGGGATGTCCTTATGTATCAATTGAGCCTATAGACTCCCTATCAATTTTGAGCAAATTTTGGCTATGTAAGGATCCTTATATATGGAAAATAGAACTATAACACCATTATGATAGTTGATTTTTAGAGTTTTACTTTGAACCATTTGATTAAAGGGTGATGAGTGTGTGCATATAAGGTCATCAGCTAGAACTTGCCTTGTCTACTCCACACCATACATACATACATACGTGTACATATATGTACATATATATTGATGAAATTGATCATTTACACAACTCTGTAACCATCAACTGTGAGCTAACTTCATATACAGGCCTATTTAGTTCAAGCATTCCTTGTAGCCCTATTTTCCCTATTTATTGGCCATACCTATTTATAGGTAGACTCAATAATGAAAGTAAGACCATTTATGGATACCCATTAAGCCTTTCTATAACATACTTAAAAATATACTGAGGTTGCTTTGTACGGAATTGTACTTTCTTCTTTAGGCCATGTTCCAATTAGCCCTCCTTTAGTGCAAAACCCCTTGTCTAGAGTGATGTACGGACTTTATAAGAAAACCAAGCATCATTCCAGATACCCATTACATTTTTACAGGTGAATCAATCATTTATTAGGGTAATTATTTGGAGAAATCCACTTTTCCTCTATTGGCCTATGCTCTTCCCTTCACATGCACCTAGGCTCCACTTGGAAATTGACTTTTTCCGTACTTATCCATACTTTGGCACCTTGAAACCACTTCCAACAGTTTTATAACATCATCAAGGGTCAAATTACAAAGTTTCAAGAGTTTTCAAGCTTTAAAACTCATTTTGAGGGTTTGAACCTAATTCAGAATTTTCCCATGACAGTCACAGGCCGAGAGCTTATTATTTTTGCTGGGAGTGTTCTAGACAGTTTCAAGGGTTATAATCACTTTTATAGGGTCTTTTTTAACCCCCTACACATTCTCCAATAATCATCCAAGTCATATCAACCCTCTGTACCTTCCTTTGCTTAACCATTTAGTGTCTTTTGACTGTATTTTTATAACAGTCAACAGGGTTCTTAGTTTTCTCCTCTATTTCAAGAATCAATAGGCTCTCAAGAGGATATACAAACATGTAAACCTATAAATGACTTCCCCATTCATATTATTTATCAAATATTACCTTATCAATCCATCTACTATGCAAAACATGCAACTTTCTTAACTTGCCTGTATACTATCACCTACAGGCCTGAATTCCAACTGTTGGAGTTTTGAGACATCAAGGGATTTATAACGCCTGTTTATTCCTTTCTTAAGTTTATACCTGCCTCACAAACTTATTTCCATGTCATTATAATCTTTATGCAAACATTTACATGTTGGTTTTTATCTTAGACAGTGGGCTGTAGTTTTTGGATGCTTGAATACCCTGTTTAGGCCTGTTTAGGCTTTTTATACATTCAAAATACTTGAGGATCTCTTGGACACATCATATTGGTTTTAAACTCATTCTCAAAATTCCAAATAACCAGTTTACATGTATCTTTCTCAATGTTCTATAGAAAAACCATCAAACACATCCATACACACAGGCCTACTACCAGAATTTCATCAACATCAGTATAATCATCTGAAACAAAATATTCATTCTTTCTTAGATCAAATAGAAGACTTACATTAAAATATTAAAGTCCATGGATTTCAAATCCTTGTATGCACATTCTCTTGACTTCAATCAAATTTGCTCCTTCTCTTTTCTTCACATTTCTTGAGTGAGGTCCTCCCTCACTAATTCTTCTCTCTTTTCTTCATTCCATTCTTTTCCCTTGAATGAGAGAACTTTTCCTTTCTCTCATTCTTCCTTTCTATGATCCTCTCCTTCTCTCTCATTAATGAATTCTCTTCTTTTTTTTCTCTTTTCAATAACTTTCCTTCTAACTTCTATGCCCAAATTGGGCTTAAGGCAAACAAAAGACTGTTTTTAAGTTTTAACAATTTACTAAGGTTGAAAATAGTTTCAACCGTTTCCCCCTAATTTACTCAACAGCCTAACCATCACTTTTTACCTTTCACCTTTTACCTTTTGATAATTACATTTTACTTTCAAGGTGAAATTTTGAAATCTCACAATTTGGAGGGAAAACCAAAATTTGAATTTTCACACTAGAATTTGAACTATTGTAGATGCTCCTGCATCATACTCTCCCTCTAGAAAAGATTTGAACCTTAGTTCAAATGGGATGCTTCCTCCATGCTTTAGCCTTCACTTGTATACCTGGATTCCAAGGTCGTGTTGTCAATGCCAATGCTTGTCTTTGATAGTCATTGTCTTTCATCTTGCTATTCTTCCTCTTCTGGTATGTTCTTCTCCTCATCTCTTTCTCAGCTGCCATCTCCCACTTCCATGCTTCTTCATCTTCATACATGTCTTCAAGATCTTTTTTTTGTTCTTCTTGGTTCATGAGCTTCTCCAATGACTCATGTATGTCCTTCACTTCAGCAACCTTCATACTTGCATACAAAACATTCAAAGCCACCTTAGAATCAAAATCTTTAGGCCATGAAGCCTCTTGGCTGTCTCCATGTTCTTGTTCTTTGACTAAAACTGTCCTTGTCTCTTTGATTTGCTCTTGTCTTGTTCTACTCTTCCCAATGGTGTCTTCACCATGGCTTGTACCTTCCTTCATCTCTCTTGAATAATCAAACAGCTGCTCCAACATCTTCAACTGTTCATTTAGTAAGATCTCATCTATCTCACTATTCTCTTCATCAAACTTGGGCTGATCACTCACAAGGCTTACTTGCCCCTTACCTCTTATCTCTTCTTTTCTTAGCTTGTCTTCACATAAATCAAATTCTTCATCAATATACTCATCAAATACAATTGAAACACCCTTACCTTGTCTCTCCTTGCTTTCTTCAATCTTTTCTTGAAGCCATCTTGTTTTCTTTGCTGCATACTCTCCCCTTTCCTCATCATCCATCCATTTGGAACTCTCTCCTTGCTGCATATTAGTCTTCATAGCTACTTTCCATTCCTCATTTTCAATAAACATATCATTAAATTCTTCAAACAATTCATTATCCCATTCATTGTAAGCAATTGACTTACCTTTTATATTTGTATCGTCATGCTCCACCTCATTATTCTGTGAGAAGTTTTCTTTCTCACCTTTAGCCATCCATACCTTCTTCATAGCTTTAGGATGACACTTGTTCAATTTACCAACCAATTTCTACTCCTTGACATCTTCATGTTGTCTTGCTTGATAGCTGGTCTTGCTCACTTTGCATTCTACCTCTTTCTTCATGCTTTGTATTTGCTTCTTGCTTGAGTCATCATCTTGATTGAACTTTGTGTCTTTCGTTACATTTGCTGATCCCTTAAGCCATTTTGGTATCACATAGCCATGGTCTATTGCTGGATTTGAAGGCTTGTTATTAATCTTCTTCATCTCCATCTGTACAGCAGTAGTCTTACTCTTATATGCATTTGAAAAATCTGAATTTGAACTTATTTTTACCTTTTCAATGGCTTGATGTTTAGCCATACTCTTCCTCATAGTTTCCTTGTTTGCATTAACTTTCCTTAGGTGTGTTTCCTTCCTTTGTTCTATTGGAATGTTTTTCAAGTCATCATAATATTCTATACCCTCTTCTTCATTGGCATGATGATGGACTTCCACGACTTCCTTATGGAATTTTTCAACCTGTTCAACAACTGTTCCATAATTAAGTGGATGAGAAAAATCAATGCTATAATTCACCTTTACCTCCTTGATGGGCTGCTTCATGGTTTCCTTCATTTGCATGGCTTCTTTGATTGCACTATCCTTTTTTGTGCATAGTTTTCCATTTGCTTCTTCAAGGTACTCCATGGCATCATGGAATTCATCTTCATCTTCTATCTCTCTTACTTGTATGGATTCTTCAACACCTCCATTACGCATTAACCAATGCATCTCTTCTTCTTTATCAACAGCAAACTCACTTCTCTCTCTTGCACCAATCTTTTCATTCTTCAAGGCCCTTCTCTTGACCTTCATAAGGCTGCTCATACCTGCGTTTACCCACTCAAAAATAGCATTAGATATAAAAACAAGAGACCATAATGTCTCCATGAGTGCTCTCTTCATCCACACTCTCATCTTTTCAAGTGCTCTTCCTAGCACTTCATCTTTTCTCTCTTCTTTACTCTTGTTCTCCTCAATGAGAACCTTCTTCTCAACTTCTTCCTCTTGCTGCTCAATTGGAAACCTTCTCATACTCTTGCCTCTATGGGCTTCTCTCTTCATGGCAATCTTCTTTTGCCTTCTTCTCCTCTTCATTAGATCTATTGGCCACTTCAACCTCCTCCTCATTGGCCATACCCATGCTTGCTTATCCATCTGCGTCCAAGACTCATATTCATCTTTAATCTTAGCTAACTCTCTCTTCAAATTAGCAATTTCTTTATCAAGTACAAAACTGTCCATACCTTTGATGCTTGTTTTCTTCTTGGTGCCCTCCTGTACCTTGCTACTCTGTAGTGCCTTCAACAACACTTCCATCTCGAGATATTCACCCAAGTCTTTTCCACCTTGGTCTCTTGATCCCTTGTCTCACCCAAGCCTTTTCTCCTTGACTGGTCTTTTGACAATCTCCTTGATCTCACCTAGGCCTTTTGCATCCTAGTCTTTTGATTCTCTTCTCAATCCTGCAACAACTCTTATACAACACTTCATCAAATACAAATCATAAATCCAAGCTTACCTTGCTTTGGATCTTCTTCTTGAGCATTCAATTTCTCTCTTACTTTTGAGCTCTCCAAGCTTCAAACTCCATCCTTTACCTCACCCAAGTCTATTTCACCTTAGTCTTTTGGCAAACTATCCAAGCTTCTTCTTGGACCTTCACTAAGCCTTCCTTGGCTTCTTCTCTTCTTAAGCCTCAATGGCTTGGCTGCCTTTCTCTTTGATTCTTAACAAAATAAACTCAAATCAAAAGCAAAGTTGCTCATACCTTTTCTCCCCAGGTTCTTCTAGCACTTTGTCCTGCTGATCCTTGCCAAATCCTTCACAACTGCAACATCATTCTTTTCTTAATTCTGCAGCAACAAATTATCAATTCCCAAGAGATTCAAGCTCTGATACCAAATGATGAAATTGATCATTTACACAACTCTTTAACCATCAACTGTGAGCTAACTTCATATACAGGCCTATTTAGTTCAAGCATTCCTTGTAGCCCTATTTTACCTGTTTATTGGCCATAACTATTTATAGGTAGACTCAATAATGAAAGTAAGACCATTTATGGATACCCATTAAGCCTTTATATAACATACTTAAAAATATCCTAAGGTTGCTTTGTACGGAATTGTACTTTCTTCTTTAGGCCCTGTTCCAATTAGCCCTCCTTTAGTGCAAAACCCCTTGTCTAGAGTGATGTACTGACTTTATAAGAAAAAAAAGCATCATTCCAGATACCCATTACATTTTTACAGGTGAATCAATCATTTATTATGGTACTTCTTTGGATAAATCCACTTTTCCTCTATTGGCCTACGCTCTTCCCTTCACATGCACCTAGGCTCCACTTGGAAATTGACTTTTTCTATACTTATCCGTACTTTGGCACCTTGAAACCACTTCCAACAGTTTTATAACATCATAAAGGGTCAAATTACAAAGTTTCAAGAGTTTTCAAGCTTTAAAACTCATTTTGAGGGTTTGAACCTAATTCAGAATTTTCCCATGACAGTCACAGGCCGAGAGCTTATTATTTTTGCTGGGAGTGTTCTAGAAAGTTTCAAGGGTTATAATAACTTTTATAGGGTCTGTTTTAACCCCCTACACCTTCTCCAATAATCAGCCAAGTCATATCAACCCTCTGTACCTTCCTTTGCTTAACCATTTAGTGTCTTTTGACTGTATTTTTATAACAGTCAACAGGGTTCTTAGTTTTCTCCTCTATTTCAAGAATAAATAGGCTCTCAAGAGGATATACAAACATGTAAACCTCTAAATGACTTCCCCATTCATATGCTTTATCAAATATGACCTTATCAACCCATCTACTATGCAAAACATGCAATTTTCTTAACTTGCCTGTATACAATCACCTACAGGCCTGAATTCCAACTGTTGGAGTTTTGAGACATCAAGGGATTTATAACGCCTTTTTATTCCTTTATTAAGTTTATACCTTCCTCAAAAACTTATTTCCATGTCATTATAATCTTTATGCAAACATTTACATGTTGGTTTTTATCTTAGACAGTGAGCTGTAGTTTTTGGATGCTTGAATACCCTGTTTAGGCCTGTTTAGGCTTTTTATACATTCAAAATACTTAAGGATCTCTTGGACACATCATATTGGTTTTAAACTCATTCTCAACATTCCAAATAAACAGTTTACATGTAGCTTTCTCAATGTTCTATATAAAAACCATCAAACACATCCATACACACAGGCCTACTACCAGAATTTCATCAACATTAGTATAATCATCTGAAACAAAATATTCATTCTTTCTTAGATCAAATAGAAGACTTACATTAAAATATTAAATTCCATGGATTTCAAATCCTTGTATGCACATTCTCTTGACTTCAATCAAATTTGCTCCTTCTCTTTTCTTCACATTTCTTGAGTGAGGTCCTCCCTCACTAATTCTTCTCTCTTTCTTCATTCCATTCTTTTCCCTTGAATGAGAGAACTTTTCCTTTCTCTCCTTCTTCCTTTCTATGCTCCTCTCCTTCTCTCTCATTACTGAATTCTCTTCTTTTTTTTCTCTTTTCAAGAACTTTCCTTCTAACTTCTACGCTCAAATTGGGCTTAAGGCAAACAAAAGACTGTTTTTAAGTTTTAACAATTTACTAAGGTTGAAAATAGTTTCAACCATTTCCCCCTAATTTACTCAACAGCCTAACCATCACTTTTTACCTTTCACCTTTTACCTTTTGATAATTACATTTTACTTTCAAGGTGAAATTTTGAAATCTCACAATTTGGAGGGAAAACCAAAATTTGAATTTTCACACTAGAATTTGAACTATTGTAGATGCTCCTGCATCATATATGCATACACATACACACATATATACACATACATACATACATACATATACACACACATACACACACACACACACACACACACACACACACACACACACACACACACACACACACACGTGTGTGTGTGTGTGTGTGTGTGTGTGTGTGTGTGTGTGTGTGTGTGTGTGTGTGTGTGTATTCTTGTTTTTAGGCATCATTTCTAAGGCATTATAGAACTAATTAGTCTATTGGATAAATCAGGGATGTAGATTAGGTTATTTTAAGCCTTGTGAATGTAATTACTAATAGACAATAAATTTTGGAGCTATACTTGGCCTATTTGATTCTTGTGAACCTAATGGCAACTAAAAAATGTAATTTGGGGCTCAATTCACCCAATTTTCATCATTAATTGATCTAATTAGTTGATTGGATCAATAAAGGATGTAGATTGGGCTAGTTTGAGCTCTATGAATATTATTATGATTATCTGATCTAATTTAGGGCTTAATCGGTCTTAGTTTTATCATTGATTGGATCAATTAGTTAATTATATAATTTAAGGATAGAGATTGGGCCAATTTGATCCCTATAAACTTGGATATGATTAAATAATATGGTTTAAGGCTCAATTTTCCCCAATTTCATCACTAATTTAACAAAATTAGTCGATTAAATCAATCAGGGATGTAACTTGGGCCAATTTGAGTCTTGTGAACATATTTATGACTAAATGATGTGAATTGGACCTCAATTGGTCCTAATTTTATGATTAATCGAAATGATTAGTCAATTAGATCAATCAAGGATGTAATTTGACCAATTTGAGTCCAATTAACCTAATTGTGTCTAAATAATGTTATTTAGGGTCTAATTGGCCCTAAATTCATCATTGGTTGAAACACTTATTCAATTAGATTAATCAAGGACATATATTTGGATACTTTGATGTCGTGAACCTAGTTGTAACTAAAAAATATGACATATGGTTCAATTCTCCCCAATTTCATCACTAATTTAACTTGTTAGTCAATTATATTAATCATGGATGCAACAATGCTCAATTTGAGCTTCATCTTGTGAGTACTATAAGTTGATTTGAAGACCTACATAAAACCCACCACCCATTTTGTTCATTAATTTCTTAATATTCACCTTCATTTCTTTGATCACACTTAATTCAAGGCATTTCCATCTGAAATAGGTCCAATAATGACCTATAAACATAAAATAATGACAATTGGTGCTCAATTATATGCACTTCTATCAAAATCTACCTCAATTGTATAAATGAATTAGGTTTGATTAACCTTAATTTATTAACTAAATAAAATAAGAAATTAATTGGTGAATAAGGGGTGTAATAAGGTATACTAACAACATTATAATGAATTTCAATAAGAAGAGATGGTACACTCACATTGGAAGATATCAATTGGGTAGAATATTTGAGGTCAGGATTTCAATTCTCATTGAAGTAGATTGAAAAACCAAATTGTGGGAAATTAAAAGAAGGCATTGGCATATGATAACATTTACCATATTTAAAAATAAATAAAAAATAAAAAAATAAAAAAGGCATTCTCCTAATGTAAAATTTGACACATAATGTGTTTTTTTACCTGACATATTGATTGCCACAATTGTATCAGGAGTTGTATTAGGCAAG